>CM069906.1:111386828-112011413 GCA_036172215.1 Camellia granthamiana
ATTATATTATATGAGATGATTAATGTAATATCTACTATTGATTAAGCAAAATTAGTGTTACTTAAATTTAATATATTAGTCATTTTGATTAATTATAACATGCCTTTATTACTTTATTTTTGGTTGTCTGAAGTAATTCTTAGATAAATTAGTTATTATATATGTGATGATTTACTAATGTATGATAGTTTTTTAAAATTTTCAATAATGTGAAATATTAAATATTTTTAATGATGTGAAGTAAGATTTATATACACAAACCAAATAAAAATGTCAAGAAATATAAATAAGTAGCAAATTTTTTTATAGTAATTATTAACTTTTTAAAAACCTGTGCATCGCAGGGGGTGGCCACTAATTTATATGTACGCAATTGGATTGATCTCTTCAAATCAACTTATCAATAAAGTGGATAAGCAAATAGATGAATACAAATTCAAAGTTGATATGAGGCCCAACGGTGACTACGAGCCGGTTTGATAAATAATTTTTGGGGAACTGACCCAAAGGTCCAAGCCCAACATATCCTACCCCGTTTAAGCCCAAAACAATTTTAGTACTCCATTAAGTCCTCAAATTAACAATAAGACAAAAATACCCACAATACATCATCCAATTTACACGCGCGCAACCATCACCCACGTCCCAAACATCTCAGACTGATCACTACGCTGTCACGTCTCCGCCGTTCGAAATCGACTCCTCAGTCCTCCATCTCTCTTCCGTTCAACTCCATCGCCTCTGAAAACCCTAACCCTAACCAGAAAACATAACAGTTCATCTTCATCACCCACAATCATCTCACTCTGATCAGTACACTCACATCTCCGCCGCTCGAAATCGCATTCTCAATCCTCCATCTCTCCTCCGTTCGATTCCATTCCCTTTGAAACCCTACCCTAACCACAAAACCAAACCGTTCATCTTCAACACAACACCAAGCCGTTCATATTCTCCAATCGGCGACTCTCAACAACACGAAGAACCATCACTACTGTGAAGAAATTTCATAGTTCCTGACTTCAAATTCACAAAAATGGGAAAAAAAAGTAACATCTCTCTTCACCTATTCACTATTTTTCATTCACATTTGTACATATTTCTTATATACACATTTTACATACTTCAAAATGTATAACCCTCTTTTATATATAATCCCCTGTTTTCAAACATTCTACTCCCCTGTTTTTCAACATTCTAAAACACTTTTTTTACACATAAATCCCTATTTTTACACATTCAACACCTTATTCTTATTCTTGTTGTTCAATATTGGCGTCTCTTATTCTTATTTTTGAATTTTTAATCTTCTCATTGTTATTGTTGCTTTTTACAAAATACAAAGGGCTGTTACTATTGTTCATACTATTTATAAACTGCAACATCATAGTGTTTCATTTCACCACTACACAAGTAACATATCTCAATTTCTTCAAACTGCAAATGAAACTGCAAAATTACACAGTTTAACAACTACTCAAAACAAGTAGATAACTTATTATAAAGTGCAAATCAAACTGTCAAATTATACAGTTTCGTAACTGTTACCAACAAAATACATATAACTTCATATGAAACTGCATATAAAACTTCAAAATTATACAGTTTTGTCACTATATTACTCATACCGTCCTGTCGCTTTCATTTTTTCAGAAACAGCTGTTGGAAGATATTGGAAGAAACAAACCCATATGCCCACAAATCCAATCAGGGATTTAACCATCTCCCCTTTTCAAAGTCCATCTCCTGTATCCATTGAAAAGCCACCACCATCTCCCCATCCACAAAAAACCAAACCACCACACCCAAAAACAACCAAACCCAACAGATCCCACCAAAAAACCCACAAAACAACCACACCACCAACAAGAAAAAGCCCAAGAACTGCACCACAGACCCCACCCACACAACAAACACCAACCACACCTCCAACCACAACAAGAACAAACAAAAGAAAGCCAACAACAAAACAAGAAGCTCCTCCGACCAAAAAAAGAAAGCTCCAAGAAAGCCAATCAACTCCCAAAACAAAAACCAAGGCATCAAAAGAAAAAAAAGCAACAGTCCCTGCAAAGAGAGTCCAACAATTTAATTATCGTTCCAACATCGGAACAGTAATCAAACTGTTGAAGGGGGTCAAATTCACAAAAGCCCAACAGACAGAGCTGCAAAAAACCCCTTTTTGGCACCTCATAAATGCTCTCTCCTCAACACAACTGAAGGCCTCTTGGTGCAGATGCTACAACTCCATTGTAGCAGAAATGACAACACTCTACAACAAAAGAAAAAGATCATTTCTACTTGGCAAAAAGCAAATGAAACTCAGAAGCAGTGATGTGAAGCTCATTTTTGGTATTGACTGTGGAGAAGACAGCATCACCACCAAATCCTATGCAACACCAAAGGATTTTGAGCTTCCATTTTACAAACGAAGATGCAAATCAGTCAAGAGATTGGATGGCAAGTCTTTGGCCAAAATGTTTCAACAAACAAAAAAAGGAAAATCAACCAATGATTGTCAAGATCTTGCAAGGGTAATCACCCTTTACTTGTGCTTGAAACTTCTCATCCCCACAACAGGCCATACACTCAGTTGGAGTTTCCTCAACTATGTCGACAATCTCAACAACATCAAGAAATACAATTGGGTTGAGGCAATAAAAGACACACTGATGAATTCAATGGCAAATGCAAACAACAACCCAAGGCATGTCACTGGATGCGTCATGTTACTCTTGGTAAACACATTGCTCAACTACTTCCCACAAAAATATCAGACATCCACCTATTTCTAACTATCTAACATATTTCAATTTTTTCTTTTTAACAGTACTAGTACTGTGAGCACAGTAAACTCCTCCGACCATCCAACAAAGAAGGCTTCCCAAGGTTTATGAAATGGAACCTTGGCAGAATGTACTCCAAGTGGAAACACATCAGCCTTGCTCACTTTGAAAAGGTATTCAAACTCTTCTATACTATCATAGCACAAATCTATTCAACTCTCCTTGCACATTCATTGTAGTACAAATCATATTATGAAACTGTGAAAATTTTCAGTTTCAAAGAACACACTTATTTAACATCACTCATGTTATGAAACTGTAACATTTTTCAGTTTCCAAAAACATATTTTGACACTTAACCCACATTACTCACAGTACAAGAAACTAACCAAATTTACAGTACTACTCATATATGCCACATTGTTCCAATGCAGGTTAACCAAAGTCCTTTAACCCCAACTGAACAAGAAATACAGTTATTGCATATCAATCAAAGCACATCAACAGACTTTTCAGCAAAGAAACATGACCACAAAAAGGACAATAAGCGAAAAAAGAAAACAAAAGAAACAAAAAAAAAAAACACTTCTAGAGAGTGATGAGGATGACTTTCTCGAAGAAGAACATCATTCAGAATCAGAATCAGAATCAGAACAAGAAGAACAACAAAAAAAAAAAAAAAGAAAGCAAAAACCACAAGAAGAACCAGAAAGTGATGAACAAGAAGAAAAGAGTGATGATGAAAAAAATCAAGTGACTGATGAAGAAGAAACTGATGAAGAAGAAACTGAAGAAGAAGAAGAAACTGAAACTGAAGAAGAAGAAGAAGAAGAAGAAGAAGAAGAAGAAGAAAAAGAACAAGAAAAAGAACAAGAACCTGATGAACAACATGGCAATGATAAAGCAGAAGAAAGACAACAAACAAAAGGTGATCAACAAGAAGACCTTCATGAAGAAGAAGACCAACAAGAAGAAGTCAATGAACAAGAACTGACAAACCAACAAGAAGAACTGCAAGAGAAATCTGACATTTTTCATGCACAAGGTAAACTATTGTCTAATACTAAAGCATACTGCAAAATTTCATTAAACTAACCAAAACACAATCCAACATTTTATAGGTCATGACCAACCACAAACACCAACCAAAGAGGATGACAAGGACAAGCTCATATCAGACATGAGAGCACAAATGCAAGAAATGGAACAAAAATTCATGGCTGAACTGCGTAAAAAAGAAGATCAACTGAAGGAAATGTCCACCAAAAAAACTGGCAGTCCCCAACAAAGATCCATGGTCAAGAGAATCAAACAAAAATCAAGAAAACAAGCGCATCACCCAGATTTTGAATACCAACCAATGACCAAACCCAAAGAAGATGCAAGAAACAAGACACAAACTGCTGCTGATGTACCCAAACCAACACAGGGTACCGATGAAGAAAAAGAGAAGGAGAATGACAACAACAAAGAAGGTGCTCATGAAGCAAAACAACAGCAGAAAGAAAAGATGCAAGAGCATATTGGCCAAGAGAAAGCAGTTGCTCCTGAAACAAACCCAAAAGAGCATGCCAATCAAGAAAAGACAAAACTTCAAATATTGGAAAGTGATGATGATTTCCAGGAAGAATCAATCCCAAACAAGCCACTCACCATTTCATGCCGCAAAACAAACAAGGTTTGGCATAGCCTATCCAAAAAAGACCAAGACCAAATTCAACTCATCAACAACACACAATCAAGTGCTTGTGTCTGGTCTGGCAGCGAAGATGAAAACTGCGTATACTTTTCAGATATATGCAGATTGACCAACAGGGAACCCTTATATGGGAATGTAGGTCTCCAACTGCACAATTTTACAGTTTCTGTACATATTCAATAACCTATTCCACAAAACTAACACATTCTCATATATAACATGTTTCAGGTCATTGATGCCTTCGCAGAAAAGCAATTGGCACTCCAACCAACCATTGAAGAATTTGAGAAAAACGATCTACTCTTTGCAAGCAATCCATATTCAGGAAGATCTTACGTTTTCTCAACACTCATCAATGTAAGCAAAACTTAACATACCTTACAACTGCAAAATTTTCTACTTTCTCAACATGTATTACTACATAGTTTTATAATATCTTTCAAACATATATTTAACTTACAGACTCCACTACAAAACCAAGATCAAGCACTCAGAGAAAAACTCATCGACAACCATTTTCCAGAAGCAATGAAAAACAGATATATCCATTTCCCAATCAACCACGACAACCATTGGACAATCGTGGTCTTTGACAATGCTGATGGAATATGGAGACACTATGACTCTTTGAGACCTGCAAAAGATTGCCATAACAAGCACTTTGAAATTGCAAAACAAATTGTAAGTTAAAATAAAATTTCATAATTAGTTCCATTCCTTTACAAACATATCAACTCGCCACTATAACTAACAAAAACACCCACTAACTATTTTGTAGCTACAACATCAACTGAGATGGAATAAAGCATTACTCAGCAAACAGGCAAACATGTTTTCATCTCAAGAGTGCGAGACAGAAATTGCATCAATTGAGGAATGCCCACAACAAACCCCACACTCGTAAGATACAAAATCCATAAACTAATCTTCTAATATGCTAAATTTTGCAGTTTCACCTAACTAATTAACTTCATCTCAAACACTGCAGGAATGATTGTGCAATCGCCGTCTGCAATGTTATCAACCAATATCTCAACTGGCAACCTGTCCAGAAAAAACTTCGTCCAACTGAGTGGGTCAAATTTCGAGCACAAATCATCAATCAATTCCTCAATGATAAGAACCGATCCTGGAAACTCGAGCACTACCAAATGTTGACAAAGCATACCAAACCATAGAAATAATGAACAAACTTCTTGACAATACAAATTTTCAAGGGAACATATCTTTATACCTTTTTTTTTTTTTTTTTTAAAAAAATTTTCTTTTTTAACATGTGACAAGTACTTTATATACTTTTTGGCAATGATCATTTTCTGGTTATTATGGTTATGGTGAAAATGATAGATGTTGTTGTTGCTCTTCTTCTCCTTATTATCATTATTGTGGATGTTATTCTGATTGTTTGCCTACTTGTTTCTGGTTGCATATATTTTCATACAGTAAAGCTTGTTTCTAATAATTCTTCAAACTGCAAAATTTTGCAGTTTCATCAGCTTGTTTCTAATGATTTTTAAAACTGCAAAATTATGCGGTTCCATCAGGTTGTTTCTAATAATTCTTAAAACTGCAAAATTATACAGTTTTGTCGCTATGAAATATCAACTGCATTTCAATAAGAAATTTTCAACAACCTTCTCTACATTCCATAAAAATTAAAAACAAAACCAGACTGTTACAAAACAACTTCAATAAGTAAAGAACACATCAACAAACAAAAAACAATTCAACCAACTTTATTCATTACTTCCATAATACCAAGTATCACATTTTTTATTCTCATAATTCCTCAAATTCAAATACAAATAAAAAAGAATAGATTGTGGCCTCAAATAACAGCCTTGCACGTCTTCTTATTGTGATTCCCATATTTCAAGCACCTCCCACACTTGATTTGCTTCACATTCTCACCCCTAGAAGGTATCCTCTTCTTCTTGTTCCGCCCGGGCTGCTTCTTCGTTATAGGAGGTTTGATAACCGAACTACTGGCACCATCAAAACCAAATCTCTCACTTGAAGGCACTGGATAAACAGATTCCTTGTATGACTCTCTAAAACAATCTACATGAAAAAAAGGATCAATGAAATCATACACATCTCTACCACTACTACACAAAGCATGCACAGCATGACAACAAGGAAAACCATTCAATTGCCATTCATGGCAAGAACAAGTCTGTCTACCAATATCAACATAAAAAGAAATAGAAGAATGAACCTCAAGCACAGTATCACTAGCAACAATCACATCCCAAGACTTAGCTAGCTCCAAAGAGTCCACCAACTTCTTTTCCATAACTGGACACAATTTCGTACTCCATCTTCTAGATTCAGCTCTTCTATCCGACAATTGAGTCATGATTTGAACCCTAATCATATCAACCATACAAGTAATAGGCAACTCACGAGCCCCACCAATCCAATTATTGTAAGACTCGGCAGCATTAGATGACATCTCACCATATCGTTTCCCTCTAAAAAATGCATTGGCCCACTTATCATTTTGCAAACCATCCAACATACTATCAACTCTACCATTCCCAGCAATACGCCTCAATTTCTCCATATAATGTTGGAAAGAAGCAACCGTTGGCGCATAAGCACATTTGACTAATATTTTCATCAAACACAGCTTATAGGTAGTACGAAGTCCCACCAATTTGTCAATCAAATTTCTCTTCAAATGATTCAAGCAATAAGCATGATGTGCATTGGGGAAAACCACCGAAAGAGCGTCTAGCAATCCATGTTGACGATCCGACACAAAAGTCAATCTCCGGCCTGAACCAACAGCCTTTAACAACTGACTTAAGAACCACATCCAATTATCTCGATTTTCAGCGTCAACAATCGCAAAAGCCAAAGGAAACAGACCTGCAAACAAAATCACATGAAACTGCAAAAATTAGCAGATTCACAATACAATAACACACTGACAAACCAAACCTATACTAACTGCAAATAAATACATACCTTGATTACCATCCTTTGATGTTGCTGCAAGCAAATGCCCCTTGTAACGCCCCTTCAAAAATGTACCATCAACAAACAACAACGGACGACAAAATTGAAAGCCATACAAACATCCATGAAATGCCACAAACAACCTCCGAAAACACCCACTACTTTCATCCACATCTAATTCAAACACACTTCCTGGATTCGTTCTCATAGCCGTCTCAAGGTACCATCGAAGCTGGTCAAAAGAACTTGCAAAATCACCAAACAACCCACCTCTTGCTTTATCAACTCCTAACCATGCAACCCGATAAGAAACATCTATACCATATTGCTTCTTCAACTTTTTTTTAACTTCAATAGGACGAGTCAAGGGATTATCACTAATATCATTTTGCACAATATCAGACACAAGTCTAGAACCAACCATTTTGCTACAAGATCTACGAGCCACAACCCCACAAGTATGCACATTATCCAACTTCATTATAAAAAAAACACTGGAATCCATCAACACCCTTCCATGCACAAACCATTTACAACCCGTAGACGACTTCATCACACATTCAGCGGTTACTCTTGTTGCATCGTTCTTCAAATAATTCACTGCAAAACCACACTCAACTGCATACTTAGCCAATGCAATGCGGAATGCCGGCACTCCACCTTCAAATTCTTGACCAACACTATGTATAATCCCCTTCCAACTAGCAGACAACAAAACTCTCTCTGGTTCTGGATAAAAACTACGCAACAAGCCACCAACATCATCACAATCATTCACAAAAGAACTCTCACAAGTTACAGAATCAATCCTACAAGAATTACCATCATCAACCTCCACAACTCTCTTATCCCCAACAATAACATCAACAACATGACAACCACTACCACCTACCATTGACAGCATATTCCCCAAATCATCATCACATTCAACAATACAATTAGAATATTCAGGAACAGAGAAAAACAAACAAAAGTTACCAACACTCAACTCCTTGAACTTCGCACATATTTTCTCAACAACTTCATCATAACTACATCCCTCACTAATCTTGATAGCAGCACAACAATTACTGTATTTGCACATTAACATGAAACACCCCTCCATACTACAAAATCACAAACCAACAAACAATTGTTCACCTATTCCAAACTGCAAAATTATACAGTTACAACATATCAATACCAACACTGCACAATTCACAATTCCAAAATACAACTTCAAAATACATTACACTATACGACAAAAAAAATCAACAAAATCAAAATCAAACAAACAAAATTTCCCAAACACAAACCACATACCACGCAAATTTGCTTATCTATATATACATACATATATGTATCAACAAATACAAACTACATACACACACAGACATATATATATACATATATATATATATCTATCTATCGACACATACATACATACACATACATATATCTATCACCAGATACAGAGAGAGAGAGAGAGAGAGAGAGAGAGAGACAGAGAGAGAGAGAGAGAGAGAGAGAGACAACGTACGCAAATATAGCCTGTACACAGAGATTCAGATCGCACAACCAGATCAACCTCACAGCACAATCAGATCGACCACACAGCACAATGAGATCGCCACAACGAACAAAAATCGAGATCGCAGAGACGAAGATTTGATTTCCTTTTTTTTCACGCAGCAAAAATTTGATTTCTCACGTATATATAGATCTCAAAACAAAGGGTAATACAGTCATTTAAAAATACAAAAATAAAAAACGGGACCTCTGGGTATAAAACTTAAAAAACTGTGGACTCATTAATCTATTAAAAATAAATTGGGATTAGAAGGGAAATAGATCTCCTACATAGGACTACATGGTAATTTTCCCATAATTTTTTAATGAGTTTTTTGTTCTTATGTTTTAGGGGGATGCACCAATAAATCTCAAATTAATAACTTATACACTGTTTAGTCTTAAAAGTTTTCTTATAAATTAAAAGGTCCCATTACAATGTTTCAAATATCAGATTAATGTTTCGAACATTAGATTTCGAACATCAGATTAATGTTTCGAACATTAGATTGATGTGCAAATGGGACTAAATGGAGCATAAGAAAACTTTTAGGACTAAATGGTTCAACTTTTCAAAAACTAGAACTTATGGGTAAATTTTCCTATGTTTTAAGTGTATATTGATTTTCTTTATAAAAAAAAATTACTTTCAAGTCTTACTAGATTAGAGGATCCTAACTCTTTTTTTTTATAAAATAAAAAAAATTACTAAAAAAATTTTTTTTTTAAAAAAAGTTTATCCTTTTTTGGTCCCAAATATTTTTCTGATTCAATTTTTCCTTTAACTTGGAAGAAATTTTTTTGAGAAAATTACAAATAAATGAGACAATCACAGAATAATTACACCATAAATGAAAATATTTTTTGGTATAAGAGTTGCACCAAATACATAAATAAATTTACACTATGTATACAAGAGAGTTACACCATCGTAAAAATATATTTTTTTACCACTGCTTCAAAAAATAACTTAATATAAATTTTACAAAAACTACTAAAGTAGAGGGAAAATGGGGTGAATTACTGCCTAGTAGGGCAGGGAAAAAACATAAAAAAATTAATGATAAATTTTAAGGTAAATTATTAATAAGTCTTAATCGTTTGACTTAATTTTCAGAAAGTCCAATTCAAAATAAATTCTAATAAAATCGTCGTTAAATTTTTTTTTTGCATATGTTGTTAAAAATTGACAATTAATGATTTTTTTTGTTACAATTTTAATAAATTGTTGCTAAAATTTATAATTAGTAGCTTTTTTTCAAACTGTTGCTAAAAATTAAAAATTAAAGATTTTTTGTGACAATTCTTTTAAATTATCGCCAAAACTTATAATTAGCGATATTTTTTATTATAAAAAATTTAAATCATCACTAAAAATTAATAATTAATAATATTTTTAAATAATATTTAATGAAAAACGTACATACTCTATACACTTTAACAATTAAAATATTGGTCATGGCTCCTCTCCAAACTAATTATCGATATCTAATTAATATAATTTTATAAAAATAATATACTCAACAAATTCCATCCATTAAATAATTTGAATTATAGGTATAGACCGAATCAAGACTCACCCATGCCCAACACTCCTCTCCAGTTTGGAGAGCAGCCCTGTCCTAAAATGTACTTTTAGGGATTGTTTGGGATGATCTAAATAAGTGTAGTTTTTAACTTTTTATGAAATATGGGTTGAGTTTGGGTTATGTTTGAAGTAATGTGTTAGAGAAGTGATGTGACTTAAATAAGATAATGTGACTTAAATAAAATAGTGACTTTTTGACTTTTTTAAATTTTTTCAGAGTTGTCAAACTTAGCCTTATTATACGTTTGTAATTTATTTTTTTCACTGCACCAATATACAGTTATTTTCACAAAAAAGAAAAAAAGAAAAAAAAAGAAAGTGATTTTTAACCTTTTTGCCAAAGGGATGCCTAGCCACTAAACCCCCGACCCCAACGGAAGCAAAACCCTACAGACCACAATTCCAAGAATGTCGAAGTGGTGGGGGGCCGCCGGCAGCCTGAGGAAGACGGTGGAGGCAACGAGGAGATCATACCACACGATCCAAGCCATTCCCAGAGAGTACACTGGCCGCAAAGTCTCCGCCACAGACAGACTCCAAGGCCGAATCCCCGCCGTCGTGTTAGCCCAAGACAACGGCGGCCACGCCACCAGCAGCAGCAGCAGCAGGTCGTCCTCCAGAAAACAACTCGTTACCACCGAGAGGAAGCAGATTCAGGCCATCCTCAACTCCGTTCAACTCCCCTTCTTCTGCTCCACCACTTTCCCTCTCCAGATCCGCGCTGGTTCTGGTTCCTCCACTCTCCTTGAATCCGGCACTGTTCTCCCCATCAAGGCAAGTGTTATTCTTATTCCTTGATTTCGAATTCGTGATTTTGATTTTGATTTTTTCTAATTTTTTTTTTTTAATGCAGTATAGATTCATAGGGATGAGGAGAGTGGGAAGATTTTGAATTTGGTGTTTGTTTGGGCTGATGAGGGATCGGAGTTGAAGGTTGATGTGCCTGTTGTTTTCAAAGGAGAAGATGTTTGCCCTGGTCTCAAGAAAGGTTCGTGCTTTGGGAATGTCTAAGGTGATATTATCATTATTAAGTGTTTACGAGGCTCAATTTTAAGAGAGGAAAAAAATCACCTCTTTAATATAGTGTTTAATTTGCTTTGGGAATGTCTAAGGTGAAATCAGTTTAGTGGTTATACTTCAAATTGAAGACCAATAGCCACAGCTTTCTTCAAATGTGTCATACCAAAAGTAATGGTTTAACGTAGGTAGGACACTTCATACTGAAGTGTGTTCATTGGGAAAAAAATGCCTTTAACAATTGAAAATGCACTTTGCCTGGTAAAGTCAACTACAACATGCTCTTCAAATGAGGTTTGTTAGGTTAAATAGTTAGTTATTTTTAGTTTTTATAGTTCCAACATGCTCTCCAAATGCCAAGCTAATTTACCTCCCTCATTTTTTTTCTCTCTACATTTAAAGACCTGTTGAAGGCTCTTCAAATCCTTAGGAACGCTCTCTCTTCTTTCCCTCAATCTCTAACAATGATGTGGCATGCCATTAAACACTATCAATCTTAAAGTAGTTTGGATAGAGAGCTAGAAAGAGAGTAGTACTGGAGTAATTACTTAGGTAGTGATTAGATAAAATAAAGATTGTACTTTTTTTTGTTTCATTTAGCTAGCAAAAAATGACTAGTACTGTTGGAGTTGCACTAATTGGTCAGCAGTTCTACTTAATTAGTTGCTTTTCAAAGTCTCGGTGTCAAGAATTCCATATGTGAAACTTTTAGTCCCGTTTCCAACCCTTAGGATCCATTTGGATGGATATGGATTTAAGATTAAAAATGTTGAAGAGTTAGTTATTATAGGATCCTTGTAGCTAGAAGAGAATTCTTAGCATCATTTCAAATAACTACTTTTATATGGTTATTTCAAATCCATGGCTATTTAATTTAATATTGAAATTCATAGGTAAATTTTTTTTGTTTTTGTTTTTTTTTTTTTTTTGTAGTCTCTTTAATAATGTTATGCTGGATATTCTACTGGGCTCTGTCCTAAAATCACGGAGAGAGTTGTTTCCGATTCTTGAGGGATTTCCGATGGAATGAAAGAGATACCTGGTATGTTTCCGGTGAGGGAGGCGGATGGGCCGCGGCAAAGGATTCTTTTCCTTGAGAATTGTTCCTTTGAGTTCCAGGAGGAGCCCGTGGTCTCTCGGGGCCATCAGTGTTTGAGGATTGTGGAGCGTGGATCCGGATTGCGGCGTGAAGTGATTTTGGTTGGTTTCGAAGTAGCTTTGATCGTCAAGAAGTTGAGGGAGGCTTCTTATCCTATTAGGACTCCATCTTTTCTGGGACGGTTGGATGGGAAATGTCGGAGTGTGGCGGTCTGGATTCATGGAGAGAAGGATGGTGGTGTTTCGCTTCAGATTGTGGTTTCGCTGGAGGGGAAGCATCACCAGGTTTACATACTTGCTTCGGAATTTGGGGATGGGTGGGAATGCGTGGCTTTGGTCATTGAGGGTTTTGCCAAGGGGAGGGCTGGGTTTTGATGCCAGGTGTCAGGAAAGGAGCTTCGATGGTACCCAGGGTTGTTTCTTCGAGGGCTAGAGGGTTGGCTCCTACGGGCGGTGGTGGTCAGTTGGTTCCGATGATGGCGGAGGAGGGGTGGTTCCATTGTTAAACAGGGCTCTGGTGGGTACTGTGGGCCAAGTGGGTTTTGCGGCTATGTCGCAGTGGGTGCTACAATGGTGGAAGACAACGGGGAGGGTTGACGTCCGTCTGGTGGAGGAGGTGGATTTAGTTTTGTATCTCTACTGTTCGAATGTCTGTCCTGGTTAATGGGACTTTGGTAGGTTTCTTCCCCACCTGGAGAGGTTTACGGCAGGGAGATCCTTTGTCTCCCCTGTTGTTTATTTTGGTTATGGAGGCTTTGAGTCGTTTGCTTTCTAGGGCAGTCCAAAGGGATTTATTATCATGCTTTGTGGTAGGGAAGGGGTCTGCCTCTTTGGTGGTCTCTCACTTATTCTATACGGATGATGCATTGATTTTTTGTGATGTGGAGGCGACTCAGATTGGCATTTTGCGCTGTGTTTTGTTATGTTTTGAGGCGGTGTTAGGGCTGTGGGTCAATTTGACAAAATCGGAATTGGTACCTGTGGGTGAGGTGGTTTGTTTACTAGTGTTGGCAGCTGTTCTGGGCTGTAAGGTGGCCCGGTTGCCAATTTCTTATTTGAGGCTTCCCTTAGGGGCTTCTTTTAAGGAGACTCGAGTGTGGGATGGGGTGGTTGACAGAGTTCAGCGGAGGTTGGCCAGGTGGAAGCGTCAATACTTGTCCAAAAGGGGGTGGATTACTTTGCTCAAGAGTGTTCTTTCTAGTATTCCGACATACTTTATGTCTGTGCCTATAATTCATATGGGGGTGGCAGTAAGGTTGGAGAAGCTGCAACGAGAATTTCTATGGAGTGGGGGTGGGGAGGGTTTTCATTATCATTTGGTGGCTTGGGATAAGGTATGTAACTTGAATGAGAGGAGGGGTTTGCGGGTGCGGAACTTGCTAGTGTTTAATCAAGCTTTATTGCGGAAGTGGTTGTGGCACTTTGTGAGGGAGCGGGAGAGGCTATGGAGGAGGGTGGTGGTGGCTAAGTATGGGAAGGAGAGGGGGGGTTGGTGCTCCAAGAGGGTGTTTCATTCTCGTGGTTGTGGTTTGTGGAAGGGGATCTAGTTGGGGAGGGAGGTGTTTTGGGAGAGGGTTTGGTTTAATGTGGGGACTGGAGATCGAGTTCGCTTTTGGCAAGATTGGTGGTATGGGGGTGTCACTATGGTGGCCATGTTTCCTTTTGATTTTTGCTATTGCTGCTGATGGGGAAGAGTTGGTTGCTTCGGTTAGGGTGAAGCAAGGGGAAGTAGTGGTTTGGAATGTTCGTCTTCACTGTGATGTACAAGATTGGGAGCTAAACCAATTGGTGGATCTTCTTGGCTATTTGTATGGCTTGCGGCTTAGGAGGGATGGGTTGGATTCTTTAGTATGGGATGTCCAGGGCTCTAGGGGTGTTTTCTCAATGTCCTCTTTTTATGGGACACTTGCTGGGGGGGTTGGTGGTGTGTTTCCCTAGAAGTGTATTTAGGCAACGGGTTATCCTTCCAAAGTTGTTTTCTTTGTTTGGACAACTACTTTAGGTCGTATTCTTACCATTGATAATTTGATTTGGCAGCGGCATGTGTTGGTCAATTGGTGCTGCATGTGCTGTACGGACGTGGAAACGGTGGATCATCTGCTTCTTCATTGCCCGGTCGTGTCCAGCCTTTGGACTTTTCTTGTTGCTTTGTTTGGTGTAGTGTGGGTGCAGCCGGGGTCTTTATTGGGAGTGATTTAGAGTTGGAGTGGTACTAGGGTGGGGAAGCGGCGCCAGAAGACTTGGGTTCTTGTTTCCCATTGTTTGCTTTGGCTGGTATGGTTAGAACGGAATAGAAGTGTGTTTAGGAATGAGTGTCATTCTGTCTTCTGGCTATAGAGTCGGTTTTGATGGTGTTACATAGTTGGGTAACGGATACAGTCGACCCCAATGTTTTGGTCTTTGTAGATTTTGTAAAGGATTTGATTAATTAGTTTTGTTTAGTGGGTTGCTTTTTGTATTCTTTGCGTTGCCTTGATACTTTCTAATAAAGTTTGCTTATTTATCCAAAAAAAATGGTTGAACTTTTGAACCTGAATTTGAGTTATTCTCCTTGAGTAATTAATGTCAAATCAAATCCATGCATTTCAAATTCACTTCATCCAAACAAATCCTTAGTGCTACAATGATGATGATTCACTCATTTGGGTATGCCACTAATCTTTATAATTTCTAGTGTTGTTTCTTTCATGTTGATCAGCAGGTGATTATATAAAATATTTTTGTTTATTCCAACCTTATTATAGTTGCTCCATAAGTATAAATGCATTTTTGTGCCCATCATATTGGCTAGTTAGTATGCAGTTTGTCCACTTTAGCTTTTGAAGCTTTGTGCTATACCTAAATGCAGCTTCCTTATTTGTTCTAGATGGCAAGTGTGTGGAACTGGGGTGGTGAGCTATTGTTTTAATTGTTGAGCTTTATGTATCTTCATGTTTTTTGCTCATAGTTGGTTCTGCTGATATTTGACTTTGTAAACTGCAACTGTGATTGGATAAATTTGGATCTCCAGCAGACTTACCCAGTGGGCATTGTTTGTGGGTTATTGCATACATCTATAGGAATTTTCCTTTGCTCAAAATGGATCTGAAACACTTGTAACCCTTCCACCCCACCCCACCCCCTCATTTAAGTAAAAAAAAGAAACTGCAAGTGGAACATTTTTGGTGTGGTTTTGGTTGTCCTTCTCTTCTTATAAGATAGCAAGTCTTCACAGAGATTGCTTGAAGTTTGTTTCCTGTGCTTCTCTGAAGATAGAATCTAATGACTTCTCTAACTATAGAATCTAATGAGGTTAACTCTAGATTAAAAATTACACTTAGGCATATCATATCTAGGGTAGAGAGCATTGGTGTTCTATTTACTAAGACCATAATTATCAAGTCTGGAAATTGTCTGGCTCTGCTTTTAGTTTTGCTTGTTTGTGATTATATTTCTCATTTTCTTTGACTATTAATTTTTACTTTTTACTTTTTTATTTTTTTTAGCCCCAAGGGGTTGGCCTGGTGGCAAGGTTTTGGGTCTTGGAGGTGTGCTCCCTCAAAGGTTCAAGAATCGAAACCTCTTTGGTGCTAACAATTCCTTAAAACCATCGGACCAAGAAAAAACCATTGAATTGACTATGATACACTTGTGGGAAATTCCTTGACGAGCCTGTGCACCCCTAGGGATTAGTCGGGCGTTGATCCAAACACTCCGGTGCCAATCAAATTTTTAATTTTTTTTTTTAGGGTAATAATATTTTTTTGATATTGATGAAACATAATGGAGAAATTGGAACTTGGATCTAGTTAATACATGCTAGTATACGGGTCTTGAGGCAATCAATATTGTAGAAATTATGAGGGTCTGTCAGGATTCCATCAAAAAATGATATCACTCCATATCTTTTAATTACTTTTTTGTTCACGCAGAGTCCAGATGCACTGGTCTTGTGTGTGTGGGTTAGCTTATTTGTTGGACTTGTGATGCTGTTGTCAGCATTAATGTTAGAAACAGATGTGGGTTTCTATCATCCATGGTATCATATCGTATTGCCCCTTGGCATAATTTAGTGGAGTAAACTTAAGGTGAATGGAGGTTCCCTTTTAAACAAATGTTATGGGCTGTACCTTTCCCTATTATAAACTCATGATGTATTGAATTTATTATTTTTTATTGCTGATCAAATATTCTTCAATTTATGGATACTGATTCTTGTTTTTTATTCAAAATAGGAGGTACTTTAAATAGGATAAGGACAACTTTAAAATATCTATGCCCAGCTGAACACATCCCCCCCAAAATTGAGGTGGACATAAGCAAGCTAGACATTGAAGATAAGGTGTTCATGCACGATATTGAGGTTCACCCATCGTTGAAGCTTCTCAGTAAAGATGAGAGTATTCCCATATGCAAAGTTGTGGCAACGACATTGGAAAACTCTGAACCTGCACTGTAGGCACCGGAGCAGCACAATGCAAGGAATTTGCAGTTTTCACTAGCCCAAATCAAGAATTTTCAGATAATGAAATTTGCTTAGCTGTTGTAGTGCTTTCGGACGCCCAGTGAAAATGATTATGACTTTTGTTCACAACATAATCAAATGCAGGTTAGTTTTTTGTACTTTTTTTTTTTTGGACGGCTGGATCATTTTTGCTGTTATAATAAACATGTAGGGTGGTGTGAATTATTGTGAAATGTTATTGAACAATTTTAATGAGATGACTATTGTTAGCTTGTGTGGTGTTTTTGCAATTACTGGATTAACTTTGCAATCTGAAAATTAGGTTGATGTTCACTTGTCAGATTTGGACAAGAGCCAGCTTGCGTGATGTCACTTTTTGCCTCCACATACTTTTTGGTCAGCATCTTTTCTCTTTTTTTCCTTTTGCCTTCCCCACCTGCCCTGCTCTAACAGAAAAGGCCTGGTTTGGATAGAATGTTGAATAATTTTTAATGTTGATTTTTATTTATTTGGGGCAGGCATGCAAACAAACCAACTTCCTCTGTGTTGGAATCATGTTCAGTTGTACTTATTTGAGATTGGTTCAAAATGTTTGTTAGGTTTTTAAATTGAGTTTAAAGAATCCACTATTTAACTCAGTTTGACAGCTCTAATTTGGGGAAGGTGGAATATGTGAGAATTAGGATTGAATGAAGTTAAGTCAGGGGCAGAGCATGAACAAAATGGTATAAATGCTTATCATATGGCCAAGTGGAAGTTTGTGGGGGTCCATGCCAAAGGACACACTAATGTTGACATAGGTTCTCTTACTATATTGTATTACTGACACATGAGTGATCTTGACTGGGATGAGTTGCCCCAAGCTAGTTTTGTTTACTGGAGCAATCACACTACAAACCTAGAATTTAAAATAATTATTTACCTTTTTAAGAGAATAATTATTTTATAAAAGAACAAAGAATAACCATTCTATTATGTTTTACTTTTATTTTAATAAATCAAACTCTACATCCCAGTAAGGGAAATTGATCCAGAAAATAAATAGAGGATTGATATATTCAAATGGTGTATTATGAGTTCAAATTTTATTTCATCTTCATTTAAGGAATCAAACACTCTTTATTTTGGTAAATTACAAGTACACTCCTTAAAGTTTGCTTAAAATACAGATTAACTCTTGTGGTTTTAAAAATTACAAATATTCTTTTGTTAGAATTTTTTATTTAATAGGATTAACAGAAAAAATAAAATTCTTAACTATTTTCTTATATAATAATAAAATTATTTGAATTATTCATTGAAATATATTTCTAACATCATTAAAAATTATTAATTGACTTAATAATTTATTAATAAAATTGTCATTTATTATGCGATTAGAAACTTTAAAAGGTGAAATGTAATTTTCAAAACTATTGAAGACAATGTATATTTTAAGTAAATTTTAAAAATTATATTTGTTTATAATTTAACCTTTATTTTATTTTTAATTTTTAATTTTTAATTTTAATTTGCAACATTTCTTCGATTGCAGCCGTCCATGAAGCATAAAGTTAGGCACGAAAGCACAGATGAAACCAAATCAAATTTTGTTCACTTAACAATGTGTGAACAAAATAAATTTTGCGGTTGATTTAAATAAATAAAATAAATTTTAAAAAAAATTATTATAATTTTTTTTGTGAAAAAAGAGTTCATTACACCTTTAAATATATAATTCAAAATTATATTTGAATTATAAGAATCTTGAAAGGGAATAAGAATGTTGTTACTAATAATAAAATTATTACGTTAATGTTATTTTTCGTTTTTTTTGGTCAATTGATAGGAGAATAATTGCAAATATGAGATGCATGATGTCAAACTGAACAATTAAAATTCAACAATAATTAGAAAGTCAACAATTATCAATTCTAACAACCCTAGCCTAAATTAGGAAAATAATAAACAACTACATACAACTCCCATAATGCGAGACAAATAAACACCACCAAGAATATCAAAGTCTTCCTTATAAGTGTTAAGCTCGCAACCTCAAACTATAAAACGGTACTACATGATAATTAGGCCAAAAACTTTAATTCAATGTTATTCAAGACTTTGATTTCATTAGAAATCTTCAATGAAAAAAAAAAATTTCTTAAAATATTATGAGTTCAATTATTATTATTATTATTTATTTTTAAATAGCTAATATTCTTCTAAAATATTATTATTTGATAATTCGCTATTTTAATTAACTCTTTACGAAAAAATATATAGACAAACCAAAAAAGTGATATAATAACTTATAATGACTTTTTAACTTTTTAACTAAAAATCACACTCTCAAAATGGGGTGCAGCCAAAATCACATTTTCATATCCCTTGAAATTTTTGTAATCCAAAACTAGCATAAGTTTGAACAAAAAAATTTCCATGAAAGCCAACATACAATTCCCTCACTCCACAATTTTGTTTTGTTGTATGGAGAGCACAAAATGAGTTGTGGACTTCGCCTCTTGTGGACTTCTCAAATGTGGACTTCTCACATTTCAGTCGTCGTTTTAAGCCGAAAAATTGACTTGTATTATTTGATTAACGTGGCAAGCACAGACCGACATGTTTTCGTCTTCTTCTTTTTTTCTTTTTTTCTTTTTTTTCTAAAACAACTTTGAGAAAATTTTATTTTTTTATTTTTCATATATATTTTTTTTGTTTTTACTATTTTTTTAATATTTTAAGTAATTTTTTTAATTTTTAAACACATCTAATATAAATACACATAAAAAGTATAATTTTTGTGAAAAAAATCTTTCAAAAATTCACTAAATGCCAAAAATATAAAAAAAAATTTGAGAATTCAGTATATTTGTCGTATTTTTATGTATTTATTAATTTTTTAAAATATTTTTTCACAAATTTTTTACTTTTTAAATACATTTAAGTAAGGTGCATCTAAAAAAGTAAAAAAAAATACTTAAAATTTTAAAAATATTCACTAAAAATAAAAAAAAAACGAAAAAAAAAAAACTCAGCTTTCAGAAAACTTAATCCAAAAATCTCAAACCAAACACACACATTAATTTTTTGGGTGATGCACCAATAAATCCCAAATTAACAACTTATACACTGTTTAGTCCTAAAAGTTTTTTTTATAGACTGAAATGTCCCATTATAGGGAAATTGACCATAGAGGGCATATACATCAAACATCATCATCATCAAAACAACATCATCGTTATCAAAACAACATCAAACATCATCATCAAAACAACATAAAACATCACAACATCATTATCAAGCAACATCAAACATCATCATCAAAACAACATCAAACATCACAAATATCATCATCAAAACAACATCAAACATCACAACATCATCATCAAACATCATCATCATCAATATCAAACGTCATCACATCGTCAACAACACAACATCAAACATCACAACAACATCATTGGATATAATATTAATACACTAATTAATGGATATAATACCACTCTTCAACCATTGGATTGAATCTATCAAAATGTCCACACACAATCATTTCTCATTAAACCTAATTTACACCCTCAATCCATCTCATTTCATTCATCGTCTGTTGCTCTTCGCCTCCCTGATCGGCGTCACTAGCCTTGCTGCCACCGCGCTGCCGCCGCTCTTCGCTCGTTGCCGGTGCTGCTCTTCGCTTGTGGTACATAGCTCTCTCTCTCTTTGTTCTTTCTCTTTGCTCTATCTCCATTCCTTAATGCTCCACAGATTTCTCTTTCTGTTGGCTCCATTCCTTAGGGTTAGAAACAACGCCGAAAGCTTTGTAGTTGTCGATAACACTGATCCAGTACCACACCGATCAACATCGTCAACATCAGCGCCGATCCACACCGATCCAGTACCACCGCCGTGAGATCATGACCTCTCTGCCTTCGTGGTTCGCAATCGTCTGCAACGTTTGTTGGGAAAAGGCCGATCTTAATGTTGATGATGATGTTGGCGATGATGTTGATGTTCGCTGGATCTTAATGTTTTTGTTGTGATGTTAATGTTGAAGATGATGTTTGATAATGTTGATGTTGGCGATGATGTTTGATGTTCGCTGGATCTTAATGTTTGATGAATAATGATTATCAATGTTTGATGAATAATGTTGATAAATGGGTCTTAACATTCAAATGGGTATATATGTTGGTGATGTTCGATCCTTGTTTGATGACTAATGTTGGTGCTGATGATGATTATTAAATAAGCAATGCTAGGTATCATGAAAAAACTTTCATGAAAATGATCATGAAATATTTATGACCCTTGGATTACACTTAAAGTAAAGCACTACACACTAATCAAGGTAATCCAAGAGTCATAAATATTTCATGATCATTTTCATGAAATTTTTTTCATGATCCCTAACTTTTCTCTTATTAAATAAACAACCTTACCAAAATAAAATGGGACTAAATGATGTATAAGAAAACTTTTAGGACTAAATGGTTCAACTTTTCAGAAAATAGGATTTATGGGTAAATTTTCCTAATTTTTTAAACTTATTTAAATTATTTTTATTTAATAAGTTATTAACAAAAATTACACCAAATAATTTAACTTAAATTCTCAACATTAAATAAGCTATAAACAACTCAGATTAATTATACCAAACAACCCTTTGCCATGTCTACCAACTTCAAGTTTATTTTCTCAAGTAAAACTACACTTATCATATTATTAACAACAATATTGCGTTCTCAGAAAAATTACTGAAAAATATAAATAAATAGGCTATATTTATTGTGAGTGTGAACCATCACCCACTAACTTATCCAACTCCTACTAACTTTAAATCTATACTACGAAATCATTTTCAAGGTAAATTTCACAATAAATTTTCGTGGTTGTGGACGCGTCCCGCATGAGGGCCTTACCCCACAGTTCGGACTCAATTTGTCACGGTTCTTAATCTGAACCAAAGAATCCAAATCCGGCAAATCGTTTTGAGAAAATAGATTTTTAGAAAGAAGTGCCAAACATGGACTGTTTTGCCAGATACAGAGTCGCCACCTAAATATTTTTTAATGGGGGAATTTAGGAAACCCTGATTCGTTTGCTAAAGGCCACGCGTCTGTCATCACCAAAGTTGCCTCGGCTCGGGAACTTGGGTACGATTGGGGAAGGTCAACTATGAGTGCCCCCGCTCGCCCGATCAAAGATCGGCCTCTATTAACCATGATATCTTATTTTGAAAACGTTATGCGTTCTCATTCCGGTTATTAGCCTAGAATTACTATGTGATGCGCACAGCAAAACAAGTATAGACTAGATCGCCTAATTTGGAACAAAACATTGCATCTCCGTTTCATTTAGGAAATAGTTTGAAATTTGCTACTCGCAAGTAGGCTAAAATACGGATTCCAATGAGTTGTCCCAGCTCAAACAATCCAACCTTCACCCGCGGGCATTCAAGCAATTATATCACATAAGCATCTAGCCACATGGTAAGCATGCTGTCATGTTAACATTCACACTCATGCGAGATGCTAAAACATAAAACACTTACAGTGTACTCCAAGCCAAAACAATAAACATGTTAGCAATCATGCATGATCCAAGTCCATATTAAGTGGCTAATGCAACGCATACAGCGTGTCGCTAGAATAGGCTCGGCTAGTCCTAGGATGACATGTGGGATGCAACAACTCGATACACGTATTCAAGTTGGAATAGAAATACTATGCAGTTAGTATGATGCGCCGAGCCTAGTGCATGCAATACTGATAAATGATGCACGCATGCATAGCATAAGGATGCTAAATTAAATATGTCCTAATACTAACCATCAAAAGCAGGTAAGTAAAAGGGAGAAAGAAGTGGGGGTTGGAAGACATGCACACACAAACCCACACTTATTACAAATCTGCCCTCGCTCGGAGGGACCGAAAGAATAATACAGATTTAACTTACCTACAAGCTAATTAAATATTACAGATCAATTAAACTAGTTAAGCAAATTAACTAATCTAATAAAACAGTAAACAGCCTCGGGAAGAGGGCCCAATGCAATGCGTGCTCGGCTCCGTTCAGAAGTCCACTGCCATGCACAAGTTGCCTCTGTTTTCCCTGCTTTCCTTCTCTGATCATTGCAAAATTCCCAAGGTGCACTCTATGAACCCTGTGGGATACCACCGGCCAAGGGAAATGGTCACAGGCCAAAGGAAATGATCATCGGCCACTGGTTAAGCTGTCGGCCACCAATTGTTGGTCGGTCGGCACTAAAGATGGCCGGCCGGCCAAATCTTCCTGCAGAATCCTGTTTTGACAGCAGCAGAGGGCAAAACAAGGCATAGCAATGCATTCCAAGCAAATGTGTGCACCAACACATCCCTTATCATGTTTATGACTCAATGGGACATGGTTCTCGATTCTCGGACCACCAATCGCACATTTCGATGCGTGATGGCCCAAGAAACCAAGTTATGCACTTTGATTTCAAATGAAATGCACATAAACAAGCAAGGAGCTCAACCTCTATCATACTCAGTTCAAGAGGCTAAGCATGCATGTCAATGCAATGTAACCTAGACATATGAGCTAGTATACAACATGAGCGATGCGAACAAGCAAACATGCGAGGCATGTGACAATCATGCTAACCAATAAGTATGCCAAATACAATGGGGATGTTCAAGCATGCAAGCAAGCATGTGACTTCATTCAATCATGCCACAACACATGGATCAAACATATTAAACAACCTACACATGTGACAACACACAAGTATGCAACAATACACAAGGTGAGCATGCAACAACATGCGAACTATGGACTTAAACTAATTTGGGCAACTCTATACTAAGCCCAAAACAGTGGCCAACATGCTCAAGAATGAAGGCAAAATGACATGCAAACATGCATGCACACAAGGACCAACACTTAGGCATATAGAAACAACTCTCAAGCACACTTAAGAGGATGCAATCATGGACAAATGGCATGCATTATAATTTCTGAAAATCATGTTAGAAAAGGTGCCAAACCAATCTACAATGCAAGCTAGGCATGCCACCAAGCCCAAGGACTTAAACCATGGCCATATGACATATGAAGCGAATGACCAAAATGAACTAGAACAGTCCTAAATCATGCAAAAGTAAGCCCCAAAAACCACTTAGATGGCATCTAAATGATCTAATCCTAGAGGCATACACAATGGCACAAACATGGAGCAAGAAACACCAACATTTTAAAGCATGAAAGGAGCATCAAATGCAAGAATACGAGCATACCATGAGGACTGAAATGACATGACAAGTGGTTCCAAACCACTGAAATGATGCAAGGATGACATGCTAGAGGGGTCAGCACTCAAGGCTCATAAGAGGGATTACATGGTAGCTATACAAAGCAAATCATGGACGACCCAAATGACCAAAAACAGACCTTAAGCACATCGAGAGATGCATATAAGCTTCACAAAGCTAAGCCAAAAACATGCTAGAACAAGGCTCAAAGCACAAAGCATGTTAAGGCTAAAACATGGCATTACAAGACAAGTATGCAAGGCATGCAAGGTGTGTCTAAACCAAGCAAAAACAGAGCTATATTATGACATAATAAGTACAAAAAACAGCTAAGGCATGGCCATCATACACTTAAACAAGATGCTCACACATGAGATAAAAATGGCCCTTTTCAAGGACAACAAGGAGAGGGGGGTGGCCCTCTCCTTCCTAGGACCTTAAGGCACCATCCTCACCACTGAAATCTCTTAAGATTTTAGTGGTGAGGAGGCCCAAACAAGGTGGTCCCAGAGCTCACCAAAATAGCACAAAAATAGGGCCTAACAAGGCCTATGGGGGGTCAAACAAGCCCAAAAAACAAAACAACCTTGAACAACTATGTTAAGCACTCAAAATCAAGACTTTTATTAGTTATATACAAAGTCTAAAAACAGTTGCAAGATAGGTCAAAAAGCTATGCAAAAATGGAGAATAAAGGGTGAAGTTCTTACCCTTGATGACCCTCTTCAAGAACAGCACTCCAGCTGGTTCACCAAGCTTGAATCCACTCAAGAACACCAAGAACAGCTCTTCAGCACCTCAGTAGCCAAGAGAAGGTGTAACTCTATGTGTTTGTGTGCAATAGTAGGACTAAACACACACATAAGGCAAAAGAGAGAGAGATATAGAGATAGAATAGCTACAACTATGTAAACCCTAATTCAGAGCTCCCTCTGTATTTTTTGTCTAACCCTAATGGAGGGAGAAGAGGCCTCCTCTTATAGAGCTCCCTCTTGCAAAGCTTCCCAAGTAAGCTACTCAAGAGGGAAATCCCTCCATACACGTGTATGGAGGGGAGCAAAGGTGTATGCTAGCTAGCACAGCTGGCATAAAAATATCTGCAAAAACAGATGCACAGTGGTCGGCCAGTCAAAAATGTAATTTGATCAAAATAGATGGCCGGTCGACTACAAAGAGTGCCGGTCAGCCAAACATTTGGCCGGTGGCAACAAACCAGTGGCCGGTGGCATCAAGCCATGGCCGATGATGTGTGGAGATGGTTAACAAGCCATTCCCTCCCCCTCAAAGGCAAAACACAAGTGTTTGGTGCAAAACACAAGTGTTTGGTGCAAAACCAAGTACAAAACAGTCGAGTCGAGAAATCCTGAGGCAAGGCGCATGGCCGAGACCTCCGGGAACTCAGGACGAATACAAACATGGATGATCACCGAGTGTTCAAACGGTGACGTCCAAGTCTTGAGGACGGTCAAAAATGGGGTGTCTACAGTGGTCCTTAGAATAATGCTATATGTATTAACTAATATACTAATTAGTATCAATTAATGTATGAATAATGTTATATGTACCAATTAATGTACTAACTAATATACTAACAGATGATGTGGCATAATTTTAGAGATTTTGGGTATTTATAATTTGCATAATAAGTGGAGTCAATAATAATGACATAATACTAGTTAGTATATTAGTGTGTACATTAATTGATATATGCATGTAGCACCACCGTTTTTGTATTATTAAATGGGTCATGCTAATAACATTGTATTATTAAATAGGTCATGCTAATACTAACTCTACCGGCAGTGGTGTTACATGCACCAATTAGTATACTAACTAGTGTACCAACACTAGTTATGACATTATTATTGACCCCACTCATTAATCACATTATAAATTACAAAAACCTCTTAAATTATGTCACATCGTCAATTGATACACTAATTAGTATATCAATTAGTACATATAGCATTATTCCTCTACCGGTTGTCAATAATAAACACATAAACCCTAAGGGTGTGTTTGGTAACGTTTACGTTTTCAGTTTATATTTACAAAAATTTTATAAACTGATTTTTGTTTATTTTTTGTTTATTTTTAGAAAAACATAAACTACAAACGCGTTTGGTAATTGACAAAATGTTTAAAAAATTTTAAAAATATAAAAAAGAGTAAAAAATGACAAGTGGTGGCAAGTGGCGGCGGAAGACGGTGGTGGAAAGTGGTGACAATGGGTGGTGGGTAGCTGGTGGCGGGTGGGTGGTGGTGGTGGTGGGTGGGTGACGGTGGCGGGTGGTGGGTGGTGGTGGTGGTGGTGGTGGTGGTGGTGGCGGCGGCGGCGAGGGGTGGTGGTGGCAAGTGGGTGGTGGATAGCGAATGGCTGGTGGTGGTGGGTAGGTGGTGGTGGATGGGTAGGTGATGGTGGCGGGTGGCGGGTGGTAGCGAGTGGGTGGTGGTGGTGGTGGTGGTGGCGACGGTGGCAGGTGGTGGTGGCAGGTGGGTGGTGGGTGGTGATGGTGGCTGGATGGGTGACGGTGGCGAGTGGTGGGGTGGTAGGCGAGTGGAGTGGGTGGTGGTGGTGTAGTGGTGTAGCAGGTGGTGGATGGTAATGGCAGGTAGGTAGCGGATGGCGGGTGGTGGTGAGTGGTGGCGGGTGGTGATGGTGGTGCGTGGGTGGGTGACGGTGGCGGGTGATAGGTGGCAGCGAGAGTGGGCAGTGGGTGATGGTGGTGGTGGTGATTGTAGTGAGTGGTGGTGGAGGGGTGGGTGGCAGGTGGTTGGTGGTGGCAAGTGGTAGATGGTGGTGGCAGTTGGGTGGTGAGTGGTGGTGGCAAGTAGGTGGCAGGTGGTGGTGGCAGGCGGTGGATGGTAGTGGCGGGTGGTGGGTGGTGGCAGGTGGATGGCAGGTGGGTGGTGGTGGTGGTGGTGGCGAGGAGTGGATGGTGGTAGCGAGTGAGCGGCAGGTGGCTGGTGGGTGTTGGTGGCGCATGGTGGCTGGTGGTGGCAGGTGGGTGTGTGAGTGGTGGTGTCAGGTGGTGGTGGTGGGGGGTGGGTGGTGGGTGGTGGTGGCGGAAGACGGTGGTGGAAAATAGTGGCGGGTTGTGGCTAGTATTGGGTGGTAAAAATAAAAAAAAAAAAAACTCAAAACTCAAAACGGAAATACATTTTTGTGTTTTCATTTTTTGGCCAAATTTATAAACTGAGACCACTGATTTATAAATCAAAAATTTTACCAAACAAGTTTTTATTTGAGTTTTTTAAATTTTTATAAATATAAACAGAAAACTGAAAACGTTAGTGTTACCAAACGGCACCTAAATATCTGTATTCTCAATATATTTTATACATCTCCAAATATTTTTTATATATTTTAATACAGCTTCCCGATAAATTTAGTATAATTAAATTTGGTATAATTATATAAAATTGTTTTAAAATTTTGATTCATTTTAATACTCGACAATCTTTTCGTAATTCGTATGAATGTATATTTTCTATATCATAGTTCAGATATGTCAGTGGCCGATGACGTGGAGTTAGGTTTCAAAATCGTCCACTGTGTATAATGAAACTAATGACTTTCCTTAATTAAAACTATTGTGCATAATGAAACTAATGACTTAACTTAGTTAAAACTAGGTTCGCATGTAATATATTTTCTATTTCTCTCCCCGGAAATTTATATACTATGTATTAAGAAAAAATAAAGTTTATAATGAGAAGGATGTGCGAGTTTCACAATGCTTAACATGGATTTTCAAATTTTTTTGAATTATTGTAAGAGTACAAAAAGATATGTCTTAAAATGGTTAGTGGATTAAACATTTTTTATATCATTAATATCACCAATTTTTGTTCCTAAATTAACTCCTTCAAATATTCAAATAGTTAGCTTCATTTATAATTATATTATTAATACCATATATAGATATTCTAACCTTTGAATAAATTTATATTCCTAAATTAACTTCTAAATATTTTCAAACAGTAGAGAATTTATATTACAAAATTATATTAATATTTTAATATCTTTGATTTTTTTTTTTTTTATATATAAATTAAGAGTCTTCAAATATTTGGTCTTTACTTAATATTTTAGCGCTACATAAACTTCTTAATACCCCATCAATAACGGTGGTATTAAAATATTTGTAATTACACATCTAATTTTGTTTTACACTTAGATTTACTAATATTTATGCCTAAATTATAAAATGTAAAATGCATGGTGGGTGTGGGAAAAAAAATTAAGTGTATGTAATTAGAAGTTCCTGTAATATTAGCCTCATTCCTTAATAACCATATATCTTTAACTCCTAAATATTTCCAAATGGTACAGACTTTATATTAAAAAAATCATATTAATAGGGGCCCTCTGTCCAACATTCCAAATTGAAATTTCTTTTATTCAAAAGTTCATGTGTTAAAATATCGGATTTGGGATGTCTACTGTGCAACTAAATAGGCCTATTTCAATAATCTGAACCGTTCACATTTTAGAATACATCAAGTAAAATATACCTGCAAAAAATTAAGTTAATTGGATATCGTTTACCCATTCATCCACTGACATTTGAATCTACAAAAATAAATAACAATTGTGATTTAAAGTATTAAAATGAATACAAATATGAGTAGATGAAAGAGTTAACGATATTCGATTAACTTGATTTTTAACAAGTATGTTATACGTGATGGTAAGGGTGAGCATGGTTTAGATTGGTCCGGGTTGGGATAAAACCAGGACCAATCCATTATCTACGGTTTTTGAAAAATTGAAACAAATCCAATCCGTTTAAATCGTGGAACCAATCTATTTAAATACAGATTGGATCAGTTTAGGACCAAATATTCACATAATTAAATAACAAAATATATATATATAATATTTTAATTTCATAAAAATATAAACATAGCATCATCTTAGTTTCACAATAGTAACATGTATTTCCATAATAACGACATACTATTCTAAAATTTAAACAATCACAAGAAAACTAGTTCCACATAAATATTTAGACCATTACAAATTAAAACTAAAAACCAACAAATAAAAGCAAAAAAAGAAAAGACTATGCGAGTTTAAGTTTTATATAGAATAAGAGAAGATACTATGCGGAAGGGTGTATAATATAAATATAGGCTATTTGTATACGGTCTAAATCGGTTTCAATCTAGAATCATGGGGTTCAATCCATAATCAATAAGTGGATTACGGATTTTTAATTTTTCAATCCAGAACCAAACCACAGATTCAAAAAATCAATTTAAACCTACCGGATTGGATTGGACCGAATCGGATTACGAATTTTACGAATTCCTTACTCAGTCCCACTTCATATATTCTAAAATATAAACGGTTAGAATTATTGAAATGGACCTCGAAATGGGTCTATTTAGTTGTAAGGAAGTGACCGCGAGTTCAATCACCCATCGCCGGCAAGTTCAAGTCTCCAGCTCCGAGCTTCGGCATGGCCGTCGAAGGAACCCTAGTTTTCAGCTGGTAATCACCGTGGTCGGAGAACATTTCGCACTCCGGCACTTACTCCGATCTGTTCGGTGAGGTTGTTTTCTAGATCTCAGTGTGCTAGGGTTCCAAATTACACTTCAATTGTATTCTCTTCTCTCCATGTCTAGCTTTTATGCAACACATACATATACATATATTTGCATGCTATATTAAATTATATGTGAATGTTGTCTCAAATTTATCTATTTTATTGTTCTGTTCAAGCATATCCACCTCTCTCTCTCTCTCTCTCTCTCTCTCTCTCTCTCTGTTTCTATATATATATATTTATGTATGTATAATCGTTGATTTCTTGTTTAATTGTTGATTTCTCTCTGTTGCTACTGTCTCCACCACCACCGTCCCAAAATCGTCGTCCTTCGGCTACATCTGGTTCACTGTCGTTGTCGCCGTATCTGGAAGCACCATCGTCGCGAAGATCTGGACAAGAATGATCAGGTACACTTTCGATTTCGATGACGACGAGAACAAGGATGAAGAATAGGAAGATGAGTGTGGGAGAGAGAAGAAGTTGAAGGTGCTACTCAAGCTTTAGGGCAAGATGGTGATGGTGAGTCAACTTTGAGGCGGACTCAGCGCGTGGAACATGCACCTTCTGTCTCGGCTTCTTCGTCGTACTACGGAGATACCGATAATCCACCACCACTGCTGACCTTTCCAACTCTCTCTCTCTCTCTTTCTCTCTCTCTCTCGGTACCAGTCCACCTTAATGTTTACGATCTAACCTCCATTAATGGCTACGCTTACTGGCTTGGCCTCAGAGTATACCATTCTCGAATCAGATCTATGGTTGAAAATCCATTCGATTTTTCTTATCGTTTGATATAAATTTTGGTTATATTTTCTGTACGAGCAGGAAACAATGTTCTCGTATAATCCTGTTGATCAAGTCTGCGCTCCTCCGAATGTCATCGTTTTACTCCCTGAAAACACAAACGTGAGCTAGCCGGCGAGTGTGTGCCGGATACCTCTTCGATGCCTAAGTCAGCAAAATAGACAAATAGATAAAAGCTCTGTGTATTCGAGAATCAAAGTTGTGTTGCCTCTTCATAGGTTATGTTGTGAACTTTTATAGGTTCCGCATAGCACAATCCTAGTAGGACTGTTATTCCTCCATATAGAATCCTCCTAGGAATTACACTCCTGAAAGATAATGCTTATCCTTTCACGCCCCCCTCACTGCATAAACCAAGTGAGATGGTTCTAGCTCGGTGATATGACCAAACGACCGAGCTAGTATTGCCATGGTTGGATGATAATGTAACCGAGCTAACAATACCTCTTTGTCATACCCAAACCAGTACCTTCACATGCAACTCATAGCTCGGCTCTTGTTCACTTGTACCTCGGTTGTGTCCGTTGAGACCGAGCTAACTACAGCAAGCTCTGACCGCGATAACCAGAGCAAGGTCCACCATAAAAAGCCATAGTACCTCGATTCCAAACACTGTGGCCGAGCTAATTACTACTTCAACCGGGGTGACTGAGCTAACTACAAGGCCCTTTTTGGACCGAGCTAACTACAAGGCCCTTATACTCAGCCCTTTTTACTGCGGCCCACAGAATGACCCATTACCGCGCCTTGGCCTAGCTCGGCCCTAATGCACATAAAAACTCCCTCTCAATTGCCCCTTAATTCCATCTGCGTAGCATGATTGGGATTACCTGTTACCAACTGAGCTAAAACTTTAGCCTTTCAACCGAGCTAAATTCACACCGGGCTACTAACCTGTCCGGTCAAAACGTCTTTTCAGTCGGACACGTGGCTAGCTCTTATTGGCTCAGCGTAGCTGTCACGCCGTCTTCGTACTCCAAAAAATTTGAACAGTCCCGCCTTTTTCATACGCCTTTATACAAAAAACCCTAGGTTTTGAACCCACCATTTCCACTATTCATCTTCTCTCTCATTCGTTTGAGCCTCCATTTTATAGCCACAACATCTGCAAATCCTGCGTTCTTATCACCATCTTCGTGGTTTCTGATCTACGTCATCCCGTCTTCAAACCGTAAGTAACTCAATCCTCCATTTCTTTCCATTCATTTTGTGAATATACATAATATAGATACATATATACACATATATATCACAAAACATATTCTGTATAAACATGTTATGGGTAAGAACAGAAAAAACAAGACCCCCAAACCATAGGTTTGTGTTTAAGAGCACACCCTTTGGATTAAAAAATCATGAAGTTTGAATCTAGAATCGTGGTGTGACCGAGCTAAAAACCTGTTTGGGCAACTCAAGGCTTAGGTTCAACCGAACTAGGGAACCTTCTAGGTGTGTACCCAGCCAAACTAGATAACTTCTCCAACAACCGAACCAAAACTTCATGCCAAACTAGATAACTCTTCAAATGACCGAACTAAAACTTCATGCCACACTTTAGTTTCATTTAGCCGAGCTAAAGTCCTTTGCACCAACCGAACTAAGAACAGTTCATATTCCTCATAGCCGAGCTAGGCTTTTACTTATTTTGCCTTTGTACTTAGCACGGTCCAACGATCTATGCTTAACACTTTTCCTTTTCACTTTGCAAACTGACTTAGGTTGCCTAGGCACTCCTTTGAGTGCTTTAACCGAGATACTCAACATCTTCTCAACACCGAGCTGATTTATACCTAATTTAAGTCCATATGGGTAAATATAGATTTTTAGTAAACTCTCCAGGGGCTGTGGCCGAGTTCTGAAGGGACTACAACATCGCTGATGATGTCCATCTTAGTTTAGCCGAACTAGACACCACCCCCTGGGAAAAATCGGGCTTCGTTCCCTTCACCCTCCTTTCTATTGTAGAAACCGGACTTCGATTCCCTGTACAGCCTTTTCTTTGTGAATTCCTCAGAGAAACAAGACTTTGCCCTACCTAGCTTTCCACAAATTCGTATACAATAATAAATGGTATTGCCGAGCTAAACCGCCGCTTGGCCTTAACCTCGGTTTAGCTGAACTATTCCACCAATACTCCCTTGGCCAGAATGAAGATGGCTGGGTATATTACCTAAGAATAAGACGCCGCCGAGAAAAGATAATAAAGAACACCGCAGACAAAGATGTAAATGACGATGATTTTTTCTGGGTTTCTGGGAATTTTGAAGACCAAGAGGCCCAGATCCTGGGCGACCGAATTAACTGGGATAAAGGAGTAGCCGGTATAAATATCTCGGCTCACTTTGTGCATTCTTTACTCCGTTTATATATTTTACACCGTGCTAACCGTTGTGTTTTTTTTTCTTATGCAGACTTGAACCATCTAAAGTCGCAGTATAGTTACCCCAATCTTGACGCACTCCGCGCAGCATTAAGATATCACGATTGAGGTTGGGCCGAGCTACTCAACTTTGAGCCGACATACAGATGCAATAGTAGAAGGAAAACCAGGGTGACAGATTTCCTTTTGGAACCCTCTCCAAAACCAGATCCAACACTCCCTTAAATCAACCTGATCCCATTAACTACCGAACAAGAAATGGCCAAGAAGAGAGTAGTAAAGGCCCTCATCACCGAGATAAATCAACCCGAGGTACCACAAGCCGGCCAAACACAAGCGGCCGTGGTAGCTCTTCCAACTGCCCAATCTTCATCATCTCGGCCAAGCAAGCGCGCTCAGACTTCCACAACCGAGCCACGCCTTGTTGATGAAGAAAACACCATACTTCTTCAATCCACCCAGCTAAGCCCACAACCTAAGCGCTCTGACCGAGCTAGCGCTTCAGAATGGGTGCCCAAGATCACATACAAGAACCGGGCTATCACTAGCACTGACTCGGTGGTCGCAGAAAAAAACCATGCGCTGGCTTTTAACCTTACCAAGAGCGTATGTTTGCCAGTTGATATGGAACATCACGACCACCTTATCGAGCTAAAAGCCATCCGCTAGGCCACCAAGTCGATGGTATTGGTGAGTACTTTTCTTTTTGCTTTCCAATTTTGTGCATCTGTTTACTTGATTTTACCCAAAATTGTTTATCTCTTCATTTCCAGGCCTTACAAAATAACCACGTCGCTCACAAGCGCGTGTTGGAACTTCGAAAGACCACCCGGCAGGCCGTGGCAGAGGCCAATGCGAAGACGGCCAAGCTAGAAGAGTCCCAGCAAAAAATGGCCGAGCTACACACCGAAGTAGCCCGACTCACCGGACTAGTCAGTTCAGCTGAAGCGGAGAAACAGAAAGCTTTGGCCGAGTTGAAGGATAAGTATCTGCGTGAGCTTGCTAAAGTCGAGAGAAAGAAGAACGCCGAGATAACTGAGCTGGAGAAGAAGGTGGAAGACGTGGAAGACCGCGGTTACAAAGAAGGTGAAGCCACCTATATCCTGCAGTGCGAAGCTGCTAAGGATATATTTTTTCAAATGTGGGTAGAAGGCGGTCGTGGCGCAGCTCAGTCATGGCCAAGAGACCGAGGTCTTCCTGAATCCTCCTCCACATTTCATACCGAGCTACATGGCGGAGTATGCCAACGCCATTCAACAAAAATTTCTTCAAGTTGAGGGAGAAGAAGAAGCACCAGAGCCCAACAATGCCCCGGACGTCGCCAATGATCCCGCTGTGCAGTCAGTTCGGGTGGAGCCACCAGTGGAAGACTTGGTTGGAAATGTGACTGAGCTACCTGTTGAAACCGGGTTTCGAATTGATCTGGATGCAGATCTTGACGACCTTTTTGCTTGATCTCGTATTTTCTTCCTTTTACTTCTTTGGAAAGAATGTGTAATTGGGCTGAGGCCCCACTTTTTGTACCTTTGATTTGAATTTTCAATGAAATCTTCTTTTGTTGAACTGTTTGTTCGGTTAACTCTATGTTTGCGCTTATTTTCTTACCATAAATGCATGAAGTATAATATTTTCTGGCCGAGATCCGTATCTCGGTCTTAACCTTGTAATCCGTTTGGCCATACCTGCCAACATCTTCAGCCTAGATCCTTATCTCAGCTGAAGAGTACTAAAAGTTGGTTATTCCAGCTAACCACTCTTCAGTCTAGGTCCTTATCTCGGCTGAAGAGTACTAAAAGTTGGTTATTCTAGCCAACCACTCTTCAGCCTAGATCCTTATCTCGGCTGAAGAGTACTAAGTGTTGGTTTTTCCAGCCAACCACTCTTCAGCCTTGATCCTTATCTCGGCTGAAGAGCACTAAGTGTTGGTTTTTTTAGCCAACCACTTCAGCCTAGATCCTGATCTTGGCTTAAGAGAGCTCAAAGTTGGTTATTCCTACCAACTTAGAGCCAAAGTGTTTGGTTATTCGTGCCAAACTTCTTCAGCCTAGATCCTGATCTTGGCTGAAGAGAGCTCAAAGTTGGTTATTCCTACCAACTTAGAGCCAAAGTGTTGGTTTTTCCAGCCAACCATTTCAGCCTAGATCCTGATCTTGGCTGAAGAGAGCTCAAAGTTGGTTATTCCTGCCAACTTAGAGTCAGAGTGTTTGGTTATTCTTGCTAAACTTCTTTAGCCTAAATCCTGATTTTGGCTGAAGAGAGCTCAAAGTTGGTTATTCCTACCAACTTAGAGCCAAAGTGTTGGTCTTTCCAGCCAACTTCTTCAACCCAGATCCTGATCTTGGCTGAAAAGAGATAAGTGTTGGTTTTTCCAGCCAACCTCTTCAGCCCAGATCCTGATCTTGGCTAAAGAGGGCTCAGTGTTGGTTATTCCGGCCAACCTAGAGCCAAGTGTTTGGTTATTCCTGCCAAACTTCTTCAGCTTAGATCTTGATCTTGGCTGAAGAGAGCTTAAAGTTGGTTATTCCTGCCAACTTAGAGCCAAGTGTTGGTTTTTCCGGCCAACTCTGCTTTCATTGCCCCTAGCTCATCAAAACTACTCTTACAGAAGAAAACAATTATGCTGAAAAAGGGAACTACTTGTTTTATTGAAAAAGAAAAACTACAAGTACTTTAATGAAAAGCTAAAAATAAAATAGTTTGAGATTGATAGTATTCCATGGCCTGGGAATGGCCTTACTGTCTCTATCTTCCAAGTGATATGCCCATTTTCCTGCTAATCCAACCACTTTGTAAGGTCCTTCCCAATTAGGCCCTAACTTGCCATCTCCGGGAACCAGAGTGTTTCCCATTACTTTGCGCAGCACCCAATCTCCAATCTTAAATTGCCTCGGATGTACTGTCTTATTATATTTTCTGGATAACTCCTGCTGGTATGAGGCGATGTGAACCAGTGCTCTTTCTCTTCTTTCTTCTGCAAGGTCGAGCTCCAATGCTATGGCTTCCCCATTTAAGTCTGGATCAAAATTTTCACTTCTAATAGTGGGGAGGCCAACTTCCAGTGGGATTACTGCTTCCATGCCATAGGCCAAGGAAAAAGGTATTTCTCCAGTTGACAGTCGAGGTGTGGTACGGTAAGCCCATAAAACATGAGGAAGCTCCTCAGCCTACTTGCCTTTTGCTTTCTCCAGCCTTTTCTTCAATCCATCTAAGACGACTTTGTTTGATGCTTCTGCCTGGCCATTTGCTTGGGGATATGCTGGTGTAGAGTTGTAGAATTCTATCTTGTACTCCTCGCAAAAGCCTCTAAAAATTTTACCATCGAACTAAGTGCCATTGTTTGATATTAAAGCCTTGGGTATGCTGAACCGAGTGATGATATTCTGCCAGACGAACTTCTTCACATCTTTTTCCTTTATTGAGGCGAGTGTTTCTGCTTCCACCCACTTTGTGAAGTAGTCTGTTGCTGCGAGAAAGAACTTTCTGTTGTCGGGTGCCGTTGGAAGTGGTCCTACTATGTCCAGGCCCCACATTGCGAAGGGCCATGGGCTAGTTAAAGGTAGAAGCTCTCTGGCTGGTTGATGTATTTGGTGTGCGAACTTCTGGCATTTCTCACACAAATCTGCTTGCATGTAAAGCCACCAATATCCTTGTGAAATTGCTCTGTAGGCCAAAGACCTTTTCCCTTGGTGGCTTCCGCATACGCCTTCGTGTATCTCGAACAAAAACGCTTCTACCTTGCTGGGATGAACACATTTTAAGTAAGCTCTTGTGAAGGATTTCTTGTATAAGGCCATTGATGGGGAGAGCCAAAATCGCTGTGACTTTCCTCTTATTTTGTTGGCCTCTTTCTTTTCTTCGGGTAAGACGCCGTCTTTTAAGAATATTATAATGGGATCCATCCATGAAGAGCCTAGTTCAGCGCAACATACCTCAGCTACTTCGGGTTCTTCAATGCTTGGTCTTGGTAGGAAGTCGATCAGTAATGGATATGGGATGGATGTATCTGCCATTGAAGTAAAGCCCGCTAGTTCGTCTGCTTTACTGTTTTCTTCTCGGCCAATCTGTTCTATCAGCACTACTTCGAATTTCATGATTTCCCTTCTTACTAACTCTTGGTACTTGGCCATCCTCTCATCCTTAGCCTCGTAGTTGCCTGAAATTTGGTTTACTATTAGCTAAGAGTCACTGTAAACCATTAGCTCGGTGGCCTTCATGTAGAATGTTGATTTTAGGCCAGCTAAAAGTGCTTCATACTCCGCTTCGTTATTTGATGCTAGGAAGCCAAGGTTGACTGCTTGCTCTACTACTAGGCCATCTGGTGAGATGAGGACTATGCCAAGTCCTGCACCGTGCCTGTTGGATGCTCCATCCACAAAGAGCTTCTACATCTCTCCAACGAATAGCTTCCAGGAAGTGGAGGGGTCGGATGAAGTCTTAGGGTCATGCGTATTGCTAATGTCTTCTTCGAAGTCCACACCTACTGTTTGCCCCCCACTATCTGATTGTACCAAGTTTTTACTTGTTGATGAGTCTTTGCCAGGTATAGCGTGGTTTGTCTCTTCCTCCCTTTCTTTAACCTGGCATGCCCTGGGATGTGGCTGGGTATCCTATTTTGGGGGTTGCGTGGTTTCTTCAGCACTCTCCATCCCCTTTTCTTTTGCACCAGTCAAGTCCACAAGGCAGATGTGATGGCTTCCTGGTGTGAATTCTGCCACAAAGTTTGCCAAAGCTGGGCTTTTATTGCGGTTCTGGGTTGGAACTTGATATCAAATTGTCCCAATTCCACCGTCCATTTCAAGATTCGCCTAGAAAAGTTTGCCCTCTCAAACAAGGCTTTTAATGGAAAAGCCGTTAGGACGATTATGGTGTGGGCGTGGAAGTAATGTGACAGCTTCTTTGAGGCCATCATCAAGGCTAAGGCCAGTTTTTCCAATGGTAAGTACTTGGTTTCTGCGCCCAGCAAGGTCTTGCTAACATAAAAGATGGGCAGGTGCTGGATTCCTTCCACCCTAACCAACACCGCACTAACTGCGTGCTGTGAAACTGCTAGGCACAAACACAGAGCTCTTCTCCAGATACTGGGGTTACCAGCAATGTTGGAGAAGACATGTATTCTTTCAAGCTTTCTAGAGCGCGGTCGCATTCTTCATCCCACTCAAACTTGGCCTTTAATGCTTGGAAGAATGGTCGACATCTGTCTGATGATCGACTTATGAACCGGTTGAGTGCGGCAGCTAGGCTAGTGAGATGCTGCACCTCTTTTACTGTGTTGGGCCTCTCTAGATCTTGGATTGCTTTGATCTGAGAAGGGTCTGCTTCAATACCTCGGAATGCACACTTGGAATTTGCCTAGGAATTTGCCTGACCCTAGGAAGCCAGAAAGCCTAGGAATTTGCCTGACCCTACGCCGAATGCACACTTGGATGCATTTAGGCGCAACTTGTTCTTCTTTAGAATCTGGAACATTTCATCTAGGTCCCTAAGATGGTCGTTCTCATTTTTGTTTTTGACCACCATGTCATCGATGTAAGCCTCCATCGTTCTGCTTAACAATGGTTCAAACATCTTGGTGACCATCCGCTAGAATGTTGCCCCTACGTTTTTTAGGCCAAAAGGCATGACCTTGTAACAGTACAATCCTCTAGGCGTTGTAAAGGATGTGACCTCCTGATCTGGTTTGTACATAGCGATCTGATGGTACCCTCTGTACGCATCAAGGAAGCTAAGTCGATTGTGTCCTGCCGTCAGGTCTACCAGTTGGTTTATCCGTGGTAAGGGAAAGGTGTCCTTTGGGCATGCCTTGTTGACTGTTTTGTAGTCTATGCAGACATGCCATTTTCCGTTCTTCTTTGGCACTACTACAGTATTGGAGATCCATCTGGGATAATGCACTTCTCTGATGGCTCCTGCCTCCAGCAAGTTTCCCACTTCTTTCACCACTATCTCGGCATGGTGGAGTGCTGATCTGTGAGTGCGCTGTATAACTGGTCTGGCAGTTTGGTGGACGTTTAGTTGGTGACAGATGAAGTTTGGGTCAATGTCAGGCATGTCATACGGTGTCCAGGCAAACACTTTTATGTTAGAGGTTAAGAATTCCATAACCTCTATCCTCTCAGTGTTGGACAAAGACAAGCCAAGCAAAAAGAACTTTTCGGGATTCTTTTCATCTATCCTTACCTGTACCAAGTCTTCCACTGCCTTCTGTTCAGCGGCCTTGCCAACATCTGCAAGCAATTCATTGCTCTCAGGTTCTTCCACCATTTGTACATACCCTTTGGCAGCGCGACTGCCATTTACTGTGACGAAGCACTGTTTGGACATAATTTGGTCTCCAAAGACCTCTTCAATTACTCCGACTTCATTGGGGAACCGTAATATTTGATGGTAGGTTGACGCTACCGATCGCATGGCATGCAACCATGTCCTCCCCAAAATTATATTGTAAGTGGAAGGGACTTTCAATACCCAGAATTCCACTTGTTTCGTCATAGTTCCTGCCTTAACTGGGAGGATTATCTTGTCCACTGGCCACTCTGGCATTGAGTTGAATCCGATTAGAGGAGATGTTGCAGGTGCCATGTCTTTGTCCTCCAGTTTCAGTTGTTTGAAGGTTTCGTAATACATTATCTCAGATGAGCTTCCTTGGTCAATCAAAATCCGCTTCACGTCGAAACCCTTGACGCGTAGAGTAACAACCAGTGCATCATTGTGAAGGCCATATATCCTTGCTAAATCCTTGTATGAAAAAGATATTACATTTGTGGCCTCTGTTCTCCCCTTTTTGATGCAGGTTGTGCACTTAATACCTCCCTCAAGTGCTCAGCCTTTTTGATCATTCCCCTGAGCTCACATACCCGCTTAGGTTCGAATACCCCATGTATTACGTTAATTACGCCTTGAGGTGGAGCGTCGACCGGCATCCCATTTGGGTTGTTATGGTTCTGGGGGGCTGGCTGCGTCCCTCCTTCTATGTACTGGTCCAAGTGCCCAGCTGCCACTAACTCCTCCAAATGCTGCCTCAACGGCGTGTAATTTTCAGTGTGGTGCCCCTTTTCATCATGGAAGGTGCACCGGGACCTCTTGTCATAGTCCTTTTGTGCTTCTCCCAACCTAGCTGGCTATCGGACGAAAGGTTCGTCGCGTATCTCACTGAGAATTCGATAGATTGGTTTTTTGAACACTGTGGTAATGGCAGTGCGAACTCTTAACTTCCTTTTGTCTGGGTCTTCTCTGTTAGCCCGTCTGCCTCGCCCATTCTTGCTTGGTTGTTCTACCGTGTTGACTTTTGCTGAAGTCTTTTTATCTGGTATTGCTGTTGTGCCAGATTTTGCTTTAGCACGGGTGCTGTCTTCCTCCACGCGAATATGTTGGTGCACTCTCTCCATTAGGGCCTCCATCGTGAGGGGTGGCGTCATTGTAATTGAGTCCCTCAATTTATTGTCGACTGTGTAACGCCCTCAAAATAATATATAAAACCCATCATTCTTGACATGCGATAATATAAAAGAAATGAGAGAAATAAGCATAATTACTTTCCATCAGAGTACTTCCTACAGATGTATTACAGGTTAACATCAAGTATATGCCCTATGGGCTTACAACTTTCCAAGTCAACACTTGGGTTACAAAGAAAAGTACTAGCCCGGAATACAGAATAAGCCCTTGGCTTGATATGCACGTAGTACAACAAAATCAACAAATGAAGAGTCTTCAACTCTCTCTACCATCTAAGCTAAGATCTCGTATGTAGCATAATACCTGAACCTGAAAATGATATCCCATATAGGGTGAGCCAACGCCCAGTAGAGATATTCTAAATATAGTATGAACGATAACTAAAATGTCAGCAATTGATAAATGTTTAACTCTTACACCACAACTTATAACACTATTCAACCCCATGACTAATATGTCCATGTTCTATTCCAATTTCCATTTCCTAACAAATTCTCGATTCATAATTACAATTCAGAACTAGGTCAACCATTTTAAATGGGATCACATCTCATGGCTACGGTACTTCTATTTCAGGTGAGATAATAACTCATTTTAAACATTTTATACTTCATAAAAGATACACATTTTGGTGTTGTAACACAGTCAAACAAGACATTCCCATCCTTTCTAAATGATATACATTTTAGTGCTATATCAAATAAACATAGAAACACTTCTATACTTTACATCTGATACACATTGTAGTGCTATATCAATGTCGAACCATTTCCGGTTTAGAGGTCCATCCCTCATCTTCCAATAAACCGTGGAGTACATCCCCCATCTCCTCCCACACAAAGCAATGTATATAAACAATTATCATATACAAGTTCAATCAATCAATACATAAAATTAATGTATTTTTTCAACCGTCATATTCGATGACACATCCAATTGATTAGTTTTAGTTTGCCTAATCATCATGCATTGTCTACAACAATCAAAACTACCCTCCACCGGTAGCCCAAAGCAATTATTTCTAAACAGATAGTAAAAGCACCAACAGATAAATTATCCGTATTTTCAAAACTGAACGATCTATTAATCCGACTCCACTATTCCATCTCATAATGAACCACTATCATTATATTCAACTCAATTTAACGAATCCATAACTTTCCCAAATTAATTATACCAATTAATTTATGCACAATTTAGGGCTTTCTCCCCCCTTTCTCAATCTTGACCCCAAGGGTCCAAATAATACTAACAATATCAACAACCTCTAATTTAGACCCGAAACATACAAGGATGAGTCAAATAAACAAAACCCCTCTTTTCAAAATAGCACAATTCAAAACCCTAACTTCCTCAAAACAACCATTTAAACAAGAGCTCAATATTTAGGTTAAAGCTCATAAAGATGAGTAGGAATCCCTACCTCAAAGATGAAACCCAACGAAGAAGATGAAGAAAACGAAGTTGCTCCAAATCTCGAAATTTTCGGATCCCAAGATAGCTCTCGACGATCAACACAACTTTTACAAAGGCCCAAGGTGAGGAAATCACTCCTACTAGATCAATACCTAGAGAGAAGGTAAGGGTTTAGAGAGAGAAGCTCTCCAATGGTGTTTTTTGAAAAAGTAAGAGAGAGAAAGGATGTGAAAAAGTGACTCAAAAAGCTGAATCTCGAAATGTTTAACCAGACGCCCCGCTTGAGCGTAGAAAACCCCGCTCGAGCGTCACTCACAGACTCCCGCTCGAGCGCCCAAACCCCCGCTCGAGCGGCGGATACAACTATCCAGAAGTTTTGCAGAACAGATCTCCGCTCGAGCGTCAAACTCCCCGCTCGAGCGTCAAGGCAAAAATTGAAGGTTTCCGCTCGAGCGTCAAACCCCCGCTTGAGCGTCCAACCACTGCAGAGAAAAATACTGGGAGGGTGATTTTCCCGCTCAAGCTCCAAAACCCCCGCTCGAGCAGAGAAGCAACAACAAATGGCCACTCGAGCGTCAAAAGCGCCGCTCGAGCGGAGAGACCAAAAACTGGACAAAAGTTCTACGTTTTTAAAACACAACCAGCTTATTTCCAACTTTCCCAACACAACCCCAAACTCTGAAACAAGGAGTAAAGGATAGAAATGAGAATAAGACAACCACACATCCACGGAACCGAGTCCGGATTACAGTTAAACACAAAGGGAAAACCGGGATCGCTATAGACTGGCAGGCCCCGTTTGTACTGTGCTATGGCGAGGTTTGTAGGGCAATCCCCAATTTGGTTGAAGGTTTCCCAGTAGTGACTGTTGTAGGATCTCAACGTGTCCTTGTCGCCCATGTCAATGGAGAGCAGCTGGTCAATCTCCATTGGTGTCTTGGTGTTCGTTCTGAACCTAGTCACGAACGCCTCTGCTAACTGTGCCCAGGAGGCGATGCTGCCTTCTGGTAGTCTTTCGAATGCCAAGGCTGGATAGGAACAGGATACACATCAAGGTCTCATTCCGCTGGTATACCACCATAACCTGGCGAAAGTGCATGTAGGGGTCCGTCTTCCCCTCATAGGTAGTAAATTTGGGCTGGTGGAAGCCTGAAGGTAGCGGTGCGTTCTTAATCGCCGGAACGAACGGCGAGCTCTGTAGCCTTGCTAATGCTTTGTCTGTTGGTTCTAAGCAAGGCGCGACATTGGCATTCTTACCTCGACGCTCCCATGCGTCCGAGGGGCCAACCGCTGAAGGGCCGAATCTCTGCGCGGGTCGCGTGCCCTGATATCTTCCTTCTATCGTGCCCTTTCTTCAAGCACAGTTCGTAAGTCAGATGATCTAGGCAACTCCGTGTGCCTAGATGACGTTTGGTGCGTGTGCGAGAGCCAATAGGTGCTTCCCTCAGTATATAACCTCTCAGTTCTCGTTCTCTCAGACCTGGAGTAACGAGTCCTAGAAGTCCTTGATTGAGTGTCGCCTGTTCTAAGGTTCTTACTTTCTACTTGCGATGGTGTGGCATGCCTATTACGATCCTCTGAGTGGCGAGGGGGCGTGTTGCCTTTGCGCTTCTCTCCTGTCGCCACCCCTTTTCCTTTTATTTGGCGCTTTATCAACTCCATATCTGCCGCCATCCTCCTTACTAAGTGTTGGTTATTCTTGCATCCCTCTGGGGGTTCTGTCGCTGGGGTTCTAAATCCTTCATGGGAGGGATAGAAGGCAATCCTTCACGCCTCCCACCCCCCTCAGGGGTTTGCCCATCAATGGCCGATTGCGACAAGTCCTCGTTGTGTGCCATTGCTTCCGACTAACGAGGAAAACTTGATCAAGAGGTTTTGTTCTTTTTGGAATTCCCACAGACGGCGCCAATTGTACGAGCAGGAAACAATGTTCTCGTATAATCTTGTTGATCAAGTCTGCGCTCCTCCAAACGTCGTCGCTTTACTCCCTGAAAACACAAACGTGAGCTAGCCGGCGGGTGTGTGCCGGATACCTCTCCGATACCTAAGTTAGCAAAATAGACAAATAGACAAAAGCTCTGTGTATTTGAGAATCAAAGTTGTGTTACCTCTTCATAGGTTATATTGTGAACTTTTATAGATTCCACATAGCACAATCCTAGTAGGACTGTTATTCCTCCATATAGAGTCCTCCTAAGAATTACACTTTTGAAAGATTATGCTTATCATTTCACACCCCCCTCACTGCATAAACCGAGTGAGATGGTTCTAGCTCGGTGGTATGACCAAACGACCGAGCTAGTATTGCCATGGTTGGATGACAATGTAACCGAGCTAACAATACCTCTTTGTCATACCCAAGCCAGTACCTTCACATGCAACTCATAGCTCGGCTCTTGTTCACTTGTACCTCAGTTGTGTCCGTTGAGACCGAGCTAACTACAGCTAGCTCTGACCGCGTTAACTAGAGCAAGGTCCACCATAAAAAGCCATAGTACCTCGGTTCCAAACACTGTGGCCGAGCTAATTACTACTCCGACCAGGGTGACTGAGCTAACTACAAGGCCCTTTTTGGACCGAGCTAACTACAAGGCCCTTATACTCAGCCCTTTTTACTGCGGCCCACAGAACGGCCCATTACCGCGCCTTGGCCTAGCTCGGCCCTAATGCACATAAAAACTCCCTCTCAGTTTCATATAAATTTAAGAATTTCTAGTTTAGATCAGTAGTTGTTGGAAACCTAGGGGACGCCGGCGAGACTAAGATCTCTTTTTCTCTCTCTCTGATCGGATTATTATTATTATTATTATTATTTTTTTTTTTTAATGTAAGTTTAGATCTGTTGATGATGGTGATGATGAAGAAACATATTGCAACAGATTAATTTTTTTATTTTTTTTTGTTCCTGTGTTGAACAGATGAGGAGGAGAGAGAGAGAGAGATTTGAACAGATAAAAAAATAATTTTTTTAACAGATAGGGTTTTTTTTGGTATTGCAACAGATAACTCTCTCTAGCAATTACACAAATAACTCTCTAATTTATAGATAGGTACACAGATAGATCAAAAAAAATAAAATAAGATTGTTATTTCAATAGATAAAATTGTTGATTTGGCTTGTTATTTCAATAGAAAAAAAAATGAAAATAAAATTATACAGATAGAATTTAGGAGAAAAAAAATTGAACAGATAATAAAATTTGCCCAGATAATCAATGAAAAGTCAACAGATAAAAAAAAAGTCAACAGATAAGTTAAAGGGTAAAATTAAAAACAAAATGTCCTCTTAAAACAAAGAAAAGACTTCTCATCAAACTATTTCACAAAATGTGGATGTCTTACCAATAAAAAAAAATCTATTGGACCTAATGCCTAATACCCTCATTAGATTGAATTTATCACTAATTTACCCTATTAATATTTTAGTATCTTTGATTTTTTTTATTTATTTTTTAAATTAGAAACCTTCAAAATGTTTGGTCTTTAAATTACACGCCTTCAATTGATTATTCCCAAATGTTTTTACTACTTGAACAATCAATATTTTAGGTTGGGTCCAAGGTAAGGTTAGAATAAGGCACATCTTTTAAGTCCACATAGTATTGGATGATTTTTTTATGTCAAGACAATTTTCTAAAATTTAAATCATTGGCATAAAAATTTATCTGAATTCGACTTCTAAATTACTTTTGTGTTTAATTTAATACTAACACTCTCAAATTAACTTATACATGTCATAACCTCATAAACTATGATATTTTAAAGGGAAATTTTTTTTAAGGTCTCAGGTATTAAGATTTTATAAGATAAATGACATACAATATTTTCATAGTAATAAGGATCCCTTAACATTTTTCTAGAGAAATTTCAAAATGCAGAGAAATTTCTTTGTGTTTTGAAATTTCTCTAGTTTGCTCAATTTATCTACTTTTCTTTGTGTTTTGAAATTTCTTTGATTTGTTCACAATTTTCTCTGTATTTTGCCAAATTTTCACCGTGTTTTGATCAAACCAAAGAAAATTATGTTTTGATTCAACCAGAGAAAATTAATAAAAAAAAAAAAGTCAATACAAAGTGATTTTAACATAGAGAAAATTATATTGCACCAATGCTGTAACTTTTGTTTGTTACAGTGATTCGTCAAAAATCAAAATTGTTGCTGAAATCAATGACTTACTTTGAACAAACTTCACATAAATCCATGGCACTAAACCATGAAATCAGAGATTAGGTTGAAAAAAATTAAATTTAACAATTAATACAATCTCACATCATTATCCAATCATTTGTTTCATTCGATCACACCAATACAAATCAATCTGGTTAACGAATGAGAAAGTGGAGTTAAGGATTTCCAATTGTGTGCGAACATCGCGAATAAGATCTTAATTAACGTCATGAGCGTAGAGAGCAATGATCTTGCAATCTAGTTTGAAATCTTCATCTAGCTTTCGCTTCAAGTTTTTCCTTGTAAAGTTCGTTGGAAGTTCACAGCGCTTCTGGTTTTCCATGACTGGAGATGAGAAAGAGAGAGAGAGAGAGAGAGAGAGAGAGAGATAGAGGATTATTTAGGAGCGAGAGAGTTTTCTTATGGAGTGGAGAAGTGAGAAAATTTTTCTAGGGAGTAAAGGAGAAAGAGCGTGATATATGGGTATGGGTGAGATACAAACTCATAAACAGGTGATGGACGTTAAGCTACAAAAAAAAATATTGTGAACCTCTCCCATTATTAAAAGTTGAAGAGGGATGTTAGACTAAATACCCCTATTTTAAATTGATTATTATCAATTGTTTTTACTAATTAACTAGCCAATTTTTTAGATCAACTGCAAGGTAGGACTAGAATGAGGCCTATATTTTAAGGCGACCAAGTATTAGATAGTTTTAATTGACAATAATTTTAAATATAAATATATAATTTTTGGCCCAACTTTATTTTTTAAAATAAATTTGCATATACATGTTTTTATTTATTTATTAGGATAAATCGTACTAAGATCCCCTCAACAATTAATATCACTTTCTGTCCCTTATTTATGAACCCATATATATTGATTTTCTCAATTATGAAAATTATACAAATACACCCCTTTTAGAGGTGATCTAAAAGGATGAAAGTGTTCCAATTTTATAGTTAAAAAATCAATATGTACAAAATTCATAGATGAAGAGAACAAAGTGATATTTGTTAATAATTTAGGAGATCTTAGTGTAATTAACTCATTTTATTATAAAAAACAAATACTAACATATGTGTATTCACCAATTTAAAAACTAAAAAAATAAATAAATAAAATGGTTCATGAGTTAGACGTAGACTAAGGTGGTGTTTAATAAAGTTGAAAATTGATGATGGCGGTGGCAGTGACGATGACGGTGGTAGTTATAGTAAAATGATAGTAATGCTTATGGTTATAATGGCAATGGTAATGAAGGTGGTGGTAGTAGTAGTGGTGGCAGCGACATGGTGGTGGTAGTGGTAGTGGTGGTAGAAGTGGTGGCAGCGGGTGGGTGGTGATATTATTGTGATAATGGTAGTGGTTGTAGTAAGTTTATAGTAGTATATGTCGATGTTTATGTTTAGAGCTCACTTTTGGTTGGATAAGTGGATTGGCAATGTATGCTTGAAGAAAGAATTCCTTAGACTGTTCTCTCTATCTAATGATAATCATGGGGTAGTGGTAAGGGTGTTTTTTGAGAATAAGAGTACAGATGCTGGTTGGATCCTTCAGTTTAGAAGAAATCTATTGGTCTGGGAGGAGGAGGAGGTCTATAGATTAGTTTGTTTGATTAAGTGTGCACCAGCTCTTTGCATTGATAAACCAGATGAATTAAAGTGGATAGCAGATTCATCTGGATTGTTTAGTGTATCATCAGCTTATAAATGAAGTGAATCCCTTCTTGGACCTGTTTTGACAATGACAGGTTCTATTTGGAATAATTTTGCTCTTCCTAAAGTATAATTTTTTGGGTGGTTGGCATGGCTTGGTAAGGTGAAAACCTCTTGCGTTTTTTATAGAATTAGTACACTTGATGGGAGTGTTAATCTGGATTGTGTTTTCTGTCATGAGGATGTTGAAACTGTGGAGCATATTCTTTTTTTCTGTCATTTTGTTTGGAGGTTGTGGTCAAATATTATAAGATGGTGGGGTTTTCAATGGGTATTGCCAGGTTCTGTAGATGGGTGTAACAACCCCGACCTCTGATTAACGTTAATTCATGATTAAATGAGCCTAATTAATAATTAAGATGAAATTCTAAATTAATTGCATGCGTGTGTATCGCATTATTGTGCTTAAATCTGTTTATCGTAGAAAAATCTGTTTGCATTTTCTGGCATTATCGGCATTCAATTATGAAATTGACTTGATTTATGTGCTATTTAGAATTTTAGAACATTATGATAAGTTTAATTAAAATTTGGTTCGGAACGATTAAATTAGAATAAATTAATGCTCATTAGATTAGTGGCAAGCTAATTAATTAATTTTTTTAATCAAGCCTATTTACGGCCACTTCAATATCTCTTATAGACTTTTGCACTCTCATTTCCTCTTGCTTGAACCCAAAAACGTGCAGAGAGAGAGCTTAGTTGAGCATCTAGGGAGAAGTGACTTTAAACAAAAAAATTGCTTGAGAATTTGGAGATTTGGCTAGGAACTTCAATCAATTAACTCTAGAGAGAGCTTAGTTGAGCATCTAAGGTAAGAAATCCAACCCTCAGTTGTGTAATTGAATTAGTTTTGTAAGAATTTTAGTAAAAGAGGTGGAATGACATGAGAATGAAGCTACAATTATAGAATTGTAACCGAAATGCATGTATGCATGCATATATCATGGCATTTTGAGTAGATTTCTAAAGAGTTGTCACATGCATGTGTCTATCTTGACTTAATTTTGAGAATTCATCACATTTCTTACCATTTGACCTTAATTAATCATGTTTTGGAAAGCCTTATTTAAAGTAATTCATGCATGTCATGTTCATGGCATATTCATAAATTACAAGTTGGAGTTTTGATCAATTAGCATGCTTTTGGGCCTTGATTTAGTGAAATGATCTTCAAACCATGGTATTTTACAAGTTTCTAAATGTTTTATGGAGTTTTGGCCCAAAAAGATGAGTTTTGAGGTGTGTAATTTGAGTTTGGAGCTTGGGAGTACAATTTGAAATTTTCAGATTCTGCACTTCCGCTCAAGCGGTAGAAGTTGCGCTCGAGCGACCACTCTGTGATCTTACACTTTCGCTCAAGTGACCAGAAATCCGCTCGAGCGTAAAACGCGAGCTCCCAAAAATTTCATGTTTTTGCAGACTGCTTGGGCGACAAGAGTTGCGCTTGAGTGAAAACATGAGTCTTACGCTCAAGCGTCCGTCAAGCGTAAAAATCACACAACTAGTACTTTTTTCAAAGTTTGCAAACCGTTAGAACGAAGGAAGTTGAGCTTGATTGGCCTCTCACATGTTTGCATGTCCGCTTAAGCGAAGGAAGTTGTGCTCGAATGGGACCTCTGTTTTCAGCAAATTTTGTTAAAGGTTCCAAAGTGCATTTTGGTATCCACATTGCATCCTAAGCATTCCTAGGCCATGATTAAGACTCAATAAGAGGTTAAAACTTAGAAACACACTAAGAATAAAACAAAAGAAGTTAAGTACCAACCGAGTATGTATTTTATTATGTGTTTCTGTTATGTGTGTGTAGGTCACGTACCACAAGTTATCTGATTTGTCTGTTCTGCAAGTTGAGTCATCTATGAGTAATAACTTTGTAAAGCTTTGTTTACGTCTAAGTAATTTCTTATATAATATGATATGACAAGAAATGCTCTGTTTTATGAAATGTTATATTTTGTCCAATGAATGATTGTTCAATTTCTAACAAGTATTCGTAGCATCCTTAGCATAAGACCCTTGCCTGGGGGTAACAATTCCGTGGTTTATAAGCAAGGCCCTTGCCCGGGGGTAATAATACCATGGTCTCATGGCCCTTGCCTGGGGGTAACAATACCGTGGCTCAAGTATATTACAAGTTCCCGGTACCAGAGGTTCCTTATAGGACTGACAAACATGACAACGCCAATGGATGTGTCATGTGTGATGAAGCATGAACTTTAATTTCTGTATGAAGTTGAACAAGAAAATGAATATAAATCTGTTTCTAATATGAACTATGGTTTCCGATTTTGTTATGGACATCATTCATTTAAACCCATTACTCTGTTATTATTCACTAGACTTCCGCTTATTATTTATATTATGTATGTAGGTGAGTAGACGCGTGACCAGGCCTAAGTTGCTGCCTAGAGTTTTGGGTCAGCCAGCCACTGTGCCTCCCAGGGAGGTTCCCTTTTGAAATATTTGGTTTTGTAACCTTGCTGCAGATTATTTTTTTTTTGCTTTGTTTTGCTTACCTGTACATTGGGCTAAGTTCCCTTTTGGTATTATCTGTGTATTTGGGTGACGTAAGACTAATGCATTTATGATGTCACACACACACACACATATATATATAAGTTATTTTTGAAGTTTTCTGCCTCATATACGTTAACACAGCTCTATGGACATTGTATATTTTCTATATTTGCTTCCGTAACCCCTTATTATATGTCATTCTGTTAAGAGGCCTTTGGTAATCCAATGATTACTGGCCGGTTACGATGCTAAACCTATAGAGGCGGATTTGGGTTGTGACAATGGGCTACTGAAGTGGTGGTATGGCTGTAGAATGTCAAAATTGGAGAAGAAGATCTGGATGATCAACCCTTTGGCAACTCTTTGGTCTACATGGAAGCATAGAAACAAATGTGTTTTCAATGGATCTCAACCAAACTTTGAAGCTCTATGTGACATTATGAAAGTTAGAGTAGCTTTGTGGGTAAAGTTTTCGCCATTACATGTGGCAGTTTCTGTGAATGATCTGGTTTACAATATGCAGTAGGTTAAGCTCTGCCTCAAGACTAGTGGTTGAGTGTGTAAGGCCTGGTTATGTAGCAGAAACGGTGACTGAGCTTGTGCAAGGCCTGGTTTCTGAGGTGTGATCTGGTCTACTTTACAGGTACAGTGGTTTATGTATGTTCTACTCCTGGGAATGTAATGGTTTCAGTCTGGTCTTTCTATTATGTTTCTATGCTCATTTGGATTACAAATGAATTGAGGTCTTGCTGACACTTTGCTTATTATATGGTAGTATATTGGTCTTACTTTTGCTAGAGCCTGGTATTGCTGACCTGCATTGTGATGCATTCAGTTATGTTATCTGTTTTGGTGGATGAGTCTGTTGTTCTGGTTTTGTGTTCTACATGGATGCATTGGTGTTGAGTCTGGTTTGGTGGATGAGTCTGTATTGATGCACTAATGTTATGTGGTGTTATTTGTTCCTATTATATGTTATGCTATCTATTTTGGTGGCTGAGTCTGTTGTTTTGGTTTTGATGTTCTGCATTGATGCACTGGTGGTGAGTCTGTTTTGGTAGATGAGTCTGCATTGATGCACTGATACTGGTGCTAGCTTGTGTTGTGCTATAGAGCTGTGGTGTTGAGTCTGTTTAATGCTCGGTTGATGCTGGTGCTCTGGTTTGGTGCTCTGCACTTATGCTCTACTGCTGATGCTGGCTGGCTGAAGGTGGTTGATCTTTTTTTTTTCTTTTTTTTTCTTTGGTTGGTTGCTCGCCAACTCTGGAGGTGCTAGCAAATGATAGAATGAGCTTTTTGGTGCTAACATAGTTGGGATGATTTAGCTCATCGTGATACTTTTGCACTTGCTTTTCTTTGTTGATGTAATTTGTTTTGTACCTTAGGCCCGTTTGGTCGAGCTGTGGGAAAGTGATTATAACTTATAGCCTAACAGCTTATAGCTTATAACTGTAAACATAAGCTATTTTTTACTTATAAATTAAGCTTCTCTCCCCCCACTCAAAGAATAAGTTGATTTTTGACTTACAAAAAGTTATAAGCTGTATTGTTAAGTTGAATAAAACACATCAAAATAACTTAAATTAAGTTAAAAGCTGAAATAAGTTGGAAATAAGTCCTACCAAACAGGGCCCTTGTACTGTGCTATTGCATCAGTGAAGTTTCTTTTTTGCCAATCAAAAAAAAATTATGATTATTAAACAAGCTTAATTGATTATCACTTAATACATTTAGTTTTAAATACTGAATCAGATTATGAAACACCCCTAAATAATGCTTTAATGATTAGGTTAGAGCTAAATTAATGTAAATGTCAATTTGACAAGATTCTATGTTATATCTAGCTCAACTCTAATTCCAAAATCCAACTATTGTCTATTTTTACATGAAGGTATAATGGAAACTCCCTTATACTTTTATACAATATGATTAATATGTTATTGGGCGAACTTTGACATAGGATAAACTAAAATTGAAAATTTTATAGAATATAATGTATTTTCATTTTATTATAAGTGTATTTTTATAATTTATTCTATTTTTTTTCTTGTCTATCAATTAAACTATGGCATTTATTTCTTATGAAAAACTTATAATATACAATTAATGCCATAAATAAATTAAAAAAACCTCCAATAAAAATGATTAAAATTTAATTGATTCTAAATTATTTTTCTTATATACATCAAATAAATTTTATGTTATTATTTAATTTTAAAATTAAAATTTAATTATTTATTTAAACCATGCGGAGCATGAGTGCACCGCTAATATATATGAATAATGCGAACAAAGTTATTTAGATCCCTGTTGATTTTGCATCCAAGTTGTGCATAATTCAAAGATTGTGTGTTCACAGCATCATTAATTTCTCTAGTCAACGAAGACTAGAAAAAATAAAAATAAATAATTAAAAGCTAGAATTGGAAAAAGGGTTGAGGAATCCTTGTTCTCTTTTCCTTTGCACTTTCTTTCCAAGTAGCAATCTAGTTTCTCCTACTCGTTTTTACTTTAAAACGTGTTTGGATTAAAAGGTTTAGAAGGACCCACAAAAAAAAAAAAAAAAAAAAAAAAAAAAAAAAAAAAAAGAAGAAGAAGACAATAATTTAAGAGAGAGAAAACTCTTATCACTTATTTAAATAGTTGAAAAAAATGAGGTGTTTAAAAATCTATTTCGGCACTTAAAACTAAATATATTAAGTAATAATTAATTAAGTTCATTTGATAGTCACAATTGATATGATTTAAAAATTTAAACGTCTCTTAAAATGTAAATTAAAATTTGATAAAATTTTAAATCATATAAAATTTACTTAATTCTGACTGAATTTATATGTACTAAACATAAATATCGATATATACTGTTATAAACTCACCATCACCATCACCACTGCTACCATCACCATCACCGCTATCACCATCATTACCACTACCACTGCTACCACAACCACCACCATCATGGCATTGCCACCGCTACCATTACCACTGCCGCACCATCGTTATTGTTACTACCGTCACCATCACCACTATCACCACCATACCATGTCATCACCATTGCCACCTTTATCATCATTGTCATTCTATAAACACCACCATTATTTTACTATTACTATCATCATTGTTATCGCTACCACTACTACCATCACCACTATCAACGCTACTGCTACCGCTACCATCACTATCACCACCATCACAATATAAAAATTGAAATATACAATTTAAAAATAATAATTTTTAAATTTGATCTTATACATATCAAATAATTTATTTTTAATTCAGCACTTAAATTTTTATCAAACAATTTTTTAACTTAAAAAATTCAGCATTCAGTTTTTAATATTTAATGTTCAGTTTTATTAAACACCATCAAAGTAACAATCTAGTTTTTGCCAAAAAAAAAAATCGTTTACAGTCATTCACATTGAGGGACTTTGGGAAATTTTTTTGAGAAAAGATTACTTTCATCACATAAATTTCCATCCAGCTTAGCCAAACATGAAATTCACAGGCACCACTAACGGTTGTGCATACGAATTCCTTCACATCATCCCTCTAAGTAATGCTCTTATTTTAACAAAATCAAAATTTGTTAAAATAAGACTCACATACAAGCAAACGAGGAAGACTCCAAACAAACACATTGAGCATAAGAGGGTATTTTTATGTGCATTAGGGCCGAGCTAGGCCAAGGCATGATAATAGACCGTTCTGTGGGCCGCAGTAAAAAGGGCTGAGTAAAAAGGTCTTGTAGTTAGCTTGGTCCAAAAAGGGCCTTGTAGTTAGCTCAGTCACCCCGATTGGAGTGGTAACTAGCTCGGCCACAATGTTTGGAACCGAGGTATTATGGCTTCTTATGGTGGACCTTGCTCTGGTTAGCGCGGTCAGAGCTTGCTGCAGTTAGTTCAGTCTCAACGGACAAAACCGAGGTACAAATGAACAAGAGCCGAGCTATGAGTTGCATGTGAAGGTACTGGATTGAGTATGACAAAGAGATATTGTTAGTTCGGTTATATTATCATTTCACCGAGGTAAAACCATTTCATTTAGTTTAAGCAGTGAGGGGGGTGTTGAAGGATAAACATTATCTTTTAGAAGTGTGATTCCTAGGAGGACTCTACATGGAGGAATAAGAGTTCTACTAGGATTGTGCCATACGGAACTTATAAAAGCTCATAACAGAACCTATGGAGGAGGTAACACAACTTTGATTCTCAAATACACTCCAAACAAACACATTGAGAATAAGAGGGTGTTTTTATGTGCATTAGGGCCGAGCTAGGCCAAGGCGTGGTAATGGACCGTTCTGTGGGCCGTAGTAAAAAGGACTGAGTAAAAGGGTCTTGTACTCGGTCCAAAAAGGGCCTTGTAGTTAGCTCAGTCACCCCGGTCGGAGTGGTAACTAGCTCGGCTACAGTGTTTGAAACTGAGATATTATGGCTTCTTATGGTGGACCTTGCTCTGGTTAGCGCGGTCAGAGCTTGCTGTAGTTAGTTCGGTCTCAACGGACAAAACCGAGGTACAAATGAACAAGAGCCGAGCTATGAGTTGCATGTGAAGGTACTGGATTGAGTATGACAAAGAGATATTGTTAGTTCGGTTATATTATCATTTCACCGAGGTAAAACCATCTCATTTAGTTTAAGCAGTGAGGGGGTGTTGAAGGATAAGCATTATCTTTCAGGAGTGTGATTCTTAGGAGGACTCTACATGGAGGAATAAGAGTCCTACTAGGATTGTGCCATACAGAACCTATAAAAGCTCATAACAGAACCTATGGAGGAGATAACACAACTTTGATTCTCAAATACACAGAACTTTTGTCTATTTGTTTATTCTGCTGACTTAGGCATCGGAGAGGTATCTGGCATACACCCGCCGACTAGCTCACGTTTGTGTTTTCAGGGAATGAAGCGACGACGTTTGGAAGAATGCAAACTTGATCAACAGAATCATACGAGAAGAATTATTTCATTCTCGTATAACTCATATATATATACAGATAGAAATAATCAAACCATTAGCCTCTTCAATAGTGCAAAGAGTCTAACAAACAAACTAGTCTGTGCTCATGCTTAGTTTGATTTCAAATAAATTAGTTTGCTATTAAATTATAGTAGTAATACCATCCATGGATGATGACTTATTATTTTATACTAAAATATTTAGATGGACTGATCCAACAACACCAAATGAATGGGAACTTTTGATAGCATCTTTGGAGATAGAAAAACGTTTAAGATGGGGCCAATGGTATAGATAATTTGCTGTCAAAGACCAGATGATAGCATCGATTATTATTACTTTTTTGTGGGGTTGACTTTTGAGTGCATTCATATAGACACACTGTACAACCCTCTTTGTCTGGTGGACTTGGTCTTCTGCAAGATCCAAGTTCATTCATGGTAATAAACAATGATAAAGCAAATTAAACAGTTATTTTTTAAATCAAACTATGTGATCTTAAACTATGGGGGTGTTTTGAGTACATGGTTAAAAAAAAAAAAAAAATTTAAATTTTTTTTTGTGAGAGAGAGAAGTGGGTTAAAAGTTAGGAAGTGATTTTTAACCCACTTTTCAAAATAAGTCTATATTATAAATTTATTTATCAAAATAATATTATTTTATGAAGGCAAGGTCCAAACAACATCTATAAGATTTGGTGGTGAGATTTGTTCAAGTTCATTAATTGATTTGGAAGCAAGAACAAGTCTACATTATCGCCTTTTATTTTTCTTTTTTAGTTGAAAGTTTAGGTGAATAATTGAGTACAATAGTTTGACATCGTAATTGCATTTTCGATTTTTAGAATTATAACAAATAAAACATCTTCCTTCACCAATAATAGTTTTGTAGTTATAGTGAACTCATGTCAATATTTCCAAAACCAAAGAAAATAAATAACGAAGAAGTCTCAAAATTGAGGACAATAGCTATAGAGTAATAAATTGTTACAATTTTAAATATTTGAGGAGTGAATTATTAATCCATACACTATTATATACCGTGTATAGTTTAGTTGGTGTGCACACTCTTTTTTTTTGTTTTTTTAATAATTATGTTTGTTTGGTTTTTCAAAAGAATTAAGACCCTGTTTGGTACAGTTCTGGAACGTTAGCTCAAGAGCTTATTTTGCACATGATGTTTGTTTACTAGTTTCAAAAATTAATTCCACACTCACTTTTGAAAACTCTATCCAAGATGGAAAAATTTGGGCTAACCGGTTGTCCCACCGATTGTTCGGCCAGTTGATTGAACAGTAAATTTTTTTTATTTTTTATTTTTTATTTTTTGCAATTAACACATGTTAATTTTTATTTATTTAACAAAAAATATTTTCCGAGTTTTTTAATTTTTTTTATGAGATTTGAATAGAATTTTGGGTTTTGTGTTTGGTTATGAGTTATAAGTTTTTGTATCAAATATCATATGTCACATCAAAAATTTCCTACTCGATTCAAAACTCTTTCACCAAACAAATTTTTCATACTCAAATAATAATTTCAAAATTTACAAACTCAAAATATAACTGCTATTATCAAATCATATTTAGAAAGCTCTACCAAACGCTACCTAAGTTTTTCTTTCATTTTTCAAAAGAATTGAGGCTCTGTTTGTTTGAGTTTTGGAACTTTAGTTCCAGTCATTGATTCTAACGTGGTGTTTGTTTGTAACTTTCAAAAATTAATTCCATACTCACTTTTGAAAACTTGGTTGAAGGTGAGAAAATTTAGACTAAATGGTTGTTCCACCGATCGTCCAGCGGGTTGACCGAAACAGTGCAATCTTTTTTTTTACAATTGACACATGTTAATTTTTATATATTAAACAAAAAATATTTTCTAAATTTTTAAAAAAAATTATGAGTTTTTAATTGAATTTTTTGTTGTATGTTTGGTTATGAATTGTAAGTTTCTGTATCAAATATCATATGTTAAATAAAAAATTCTCCACTCAATTCAAAACTCTTTTCAAAACTTATTTACCAAACAAATTTTTTACACTCAAATCATAATTCCAAAACTCACAAACTCAACATACAACTCTTATTTTCAAATCATATTTAGAAAATTCTATCAAACGTTATCTGAATTTTTCTCTAATTGATTAAATCGTATAGTCCAAAAACTGTGAGAACTAAAGAGAAGTCCAACTTTAGCCCTTTTCATAGTTTTGGACTAAATGGTCTAATCAACGGGAGAGAAACCCAACTCTTTTAAAATTGTTCCAAAAAATTGATGAGTATAAAGAAAGGACTCAAATCATAAGTCCAATTTCAAAACTTTTGAGACCAAAGGACAAATAATTTCAATGATCATATTACTACTAACTATATGTTTATCTATCCACTGTCAACTTATTTATTTGTTTATTTGTCCACATGTCACCTAATTTGTCTACCCAATTTACCTACTTGTCCATATCACCACTACCACTACTAGCCATTGCCGACACCTTCAACAACTTTTTCGGCCATTTTGCGGTGACTTTTCCGACAATAGTCTGGCAACAATAGGGTAAAATGAAAAAAAAAAAAAAATCCTTCAAAATAATAATTTGTTCTCATAAAATAATTTTATTAATCATCTTCCTATCAAAAAAAAAAAAAAAAAAGAGTCATTGGACCTATGACATATCCTCATAGAAATAGACTTATCACCAATGAGTCTTTAAAAAAAAAACAACCATGTGAGAAAAAAAGAAAAAAGAAAAAAAAGATTCAAACTCATTTAGATATTCAAAACTCTATATAAATAATTTGTATCTGTCTCTGTGGTTCATAAATTACAAATCTTTTTACTTGTATTGTTTCTGAAATATGAAGGCTAATATACTTTTAGTCAAGCATAGCTGTAAGACACTAGGATTTTTAGTTTATTCGTACATTAGTCTTTTTCATGTTTCTATTTTAAACTCCTTAAAAACTATGACAAGTGAAAATTAGTTAAAAAGAAACAATGAATGAGTTGGCAATTCACGGACGTTTTTAATTTAGGTTTCATTTGGCTAAAGTGGTTAGAGTTAAATTAGTTATCAGTAATGATAGAGACCCTTATAAAATATAATCCTCACAATCTTCAAAATGATTCGAACCATTCATGTCACTTTCAGACACACTCTCTAAAAAAATTCAAACACATCCATAGTCAATATATTAGTAGAGGTCATGGGGTCCTTCTCTGTGGGGGTCTCAAACATTTTTCATTAGTTATTAAAAGATAAAATAAATTAATAAAATTAATGTCACATTCAAATTATAATCATTTCATTTTTTTTTTCCATAAAAATCAATCTAAATGAACTTTTTATTTTGGAAAGTAAATTAAAAACTGATTTTTTGGACTTTTTTTTTAAAAAAAATATACAAAAAAAGTAAAAAAGTGATAACAAAAAATAATCAAAAAATTGACTTTTAACCTATTGCCAAAATAAATTAGTCCCCAATTAAAAAAAAATTCAACTTAAAAAAACTAACTAAAAAAGTTTTTCTTAGTCTTTAACTCAATTGAAACTAGAATTTTCATTTGGACAACAATCAAAAAATAAAATAAAATAAAAATCTAAAGGGTAAATTTTAGGTTCTGTTTGGTAGAGCTCTACAAACATATTTATACTCTCACTTTTGAGTATCTTGTTTGTTTACAGTTTTCAAAAGTTAATTCTGCACCCACTTTTGAAAATTCTTTCCAATGCGAGAAAATTTGGTCTAACCGTTCGTCCTCCCAGATGTCCGGCTGATTGACTGGAACAGTGCTATTATTATTATTATTAATTGCCATCTATTATTTTTTATATTTTAAATAAAAAAAATTAGATTTTTTTAAAATTTTGTATGAGTTTTGAATAGAATTTTGAGTTGTGTGTTTGGTTATAAGTTATAAATTTTTGTATCAAATATCATATGTCGCATCACAAAATTCCCTACTCAATTCAAAAAAATTTTCAAAACTCATTCACCAAACAAATTTTTCACACTTAAATTATAATTGTAAAATTTATAAACTCAAAATGCAATTATATTTTTAAATTATATTTAAAAAATTTTACTAAACGTAACCTTAGATATTCTTGTAAAGTTAATTAATATATAAGATTAAAGAACATAGAAGAAATTTTCATATTTCTATTTTAATAAACTCTTTAAAAAAGTAAAGAAGTAAAAATTAGCACCAAAACAAAAAAAAAAACAATTGAATGAGTTGGCAATGCAGGTAGACTTTTAATTTCCTTTTCCACAACAGTTGCAACAACAACCACCACCACATCAAAAATGGATAAAAAGTATAAAAGGTAAATTTTAGACATCCTTATAAAGTTAATTAAATAAAATTGAATATTATATTATAAAAATAAATAAATAGATAATAAAAAAGTACAATAATTAAATATTTGGAATTGGAGCAGCAGCCTTGACTTCCTTGAACGAGATACTGAGAGAGAGAAAGAGCCTTCGTCTTCGTTATTATTATACGATCTTATCGTAAAGTAAACCGCGTTTCAGAGAGAGAGAGAGGGAGAGGAGGGAGAGAGAGGGAGAGAGATTTTCAATTTCTATCCCTGGTACACTGCAAGGGTTTTTGACGGTGGTTTCTACCGGAACTCCGCCATACGCCGCCGTATGAAATAAAAGAACCGGCGGGCCATGTGTTGTAGCCCAATTACCAATGCATTGGTGGCAAACTCCCTTCTCTTCTTCCTCAGCTTCACATTCACCTTCACGTTCACCTTCATCTTCATCTTCACCTTCATCCACGAAGCGTCATTCCGATGATAGTGCTTTGAAAAACAAGATATTCTCCTTTGGCGGCCGAGTCTTCCGCTCCAATCAGCCCCGCCTCACCCGCTCCAGTAGGCTTCGCTACCCTACCAAGGACCACCCTGACCTCCTATGGCGCTCTCCCAGCGTTCAGAATCAGTCCTCCTCCTCCTCCTCTGTTGTTCCTCAGCCTTTGCCTCTTCCTGAATTGGCCGTGTTGCTCCGCCATGACGCCTCGCCTCGTAACCTCAGCTCCAGCCCCATCAATGTTCCTCTTCCATCGCCCAAAGAGCGGCCGAGCAGCGGCGGAGAGGACACAGAAAGAGAAAGAGAAAGAGAAAGAGACGGTTTGACCGTTGATACGAATGGATATGGAGTCTCGCCCACCTCTGGATCTGGCAGGTAAAAAAAATTCGAAATTGATTCAGAATTCAATAATTATCGTATGTATGTACTCATTGAAATCTGCATTTATGGAACTATAAATTTATTGGTATTCATTTACAAATGTTTATGCAATTCATAACTTTTTCAATTTGCTGGTTGGAGTTGACATTTTAGGTCAAAATTATATCTTGAACAATTTTTGAGCTTTTCTTCTCTCTCTCTCTCTGTTGTGGTAAGAAGAATCTAGTGAACCTCTCTCTTCATGATGCACAAATTTACGTTTTAGTTTTGTTTGGGATAAAAGATTTCCAATGTGCCTATGGCTCTTGTATTGTTTGGGGAAAAAAAAAATCATTCTGGGTGATCTTTATTTAAATTCTTCTTTCTGGTGATTGTAGTTTATTTATTTATTATTCATTTGCTATTTGAAACACTTGGTCTTGAGTTGTTGTTGCACCATTGGGATTCATTTTGTAGAGAATGTTATAGATTCTAATTCAATTGGTTTATGATATTATCTATGTTTTCAGTACATTTCCTTTCCATGACTCTCGGAAAAATAAGGACCACGCCGACACTCGGTCTGGGAAGTCTCCTCAAGAATTGAATTGTATGGAAAGATTTCAATTCAACTACGGTTTCAACATACCCATTAGTGCTCCGACTAGTCCTTACTCAAGTCCTACACGGAGCCCTCACAGATGTGCTGGGGATAATATTACAGCTCATTGTATGTCTCCTCAAGTATTTCAAATGTGGTCTGCACCAGAGATGCCCCCTTTAGATTTGAATCTAGGTCTTGGGTTTTCTCATCAGATATTGTCCCCTGAGAAAACTGCATTTAGTGTCGATAGTTCGCCTCTCCATAGTCCAAGATTAAGTCCTCGCCAGAGCACCAGAATTCCTAGTGGACCCCCATCACCATTGCATAAGAAATTATCTGTCGATACCCATTCAGTACGGCGTGATAGTAATGCTCAGGCCGTTGTCCATCCCCTTCCTCTTCCTCCCGGAGCCACTTCACCTTCGAAGCCGTCTCCGATTCCTCAAGCTACAGCTAAACCAGAGGTAATGCCAATAAAATCTCAATGGCAAAAGGGAAAGCTTATTGGGCGTGGTACATTTGGAAGTGTCTATGTTGCCTCTAACAGGTAGTAAAAGTTCCCTTATTTTTTATTTTTTTATTTTTATGCAGGTTGTTTCTGCAGCACTAAATACTAATGATATTCTTTTTTCTCAATAGAGAAACTGGAGCTCTATGTGCGATGAAAGAAGTTGAATTATTTTTTGATGATCCAAAATCTGCAGAGAGTATAAAACAATTAGAGCAGGTTGGTTTCCCATTATTTATTATATTTTCTTACTATTAGTATATTTATGATTTATACTCTTATCATGTTGAACATTTTTTTTTCCCCGTATTTTGATAAATATTTCACAATGATCTCATATATCACGGTGTGTATATTTAATACCATTACATGACAAGCTTTTTGGACAACAAAAATGAGAAGTGTTACTATTGCAATTATAACTAATGGAGTGGTGAATTAAATGTCTCAGTAGTTTTTCATCCCATCAAGTAATAGAAAAGATCATGACTTATCAAAGAAAAGTAATAGAATAGATCATATCAGTATGTAGAGAAGTCTTTTGTTTTTGTTATGACTTCATTACATCAAGAATAGAAGGGGAAACAGTGCCTTCAAATAAATGCCATATATGCTTTAAGCTAAGTAAGTGTTATCAAGTGTTTTGAGAGTAGAATGGAGGAAGTGCATATACTCTTATAGTAGAATTAGGTGTGTTAGAATTGCTTGATGACTGCATGCAATGCAGACCCATTCTTGTAACTGCCACCTGAAATCTGTGCTGCAGTGTCTGTTCTGCAATGAGTGATGAAAAAGAAAGGATTTATTGTTGGTAAATCCACCAATCTTAATAATTCCATTTCTTCTCAATCTGATGGTTTAATATTTTGTATTTATTGGATGCAAATTAATCTCGTTTGAGAATAGGCTATTTTAGTAACTTTTTGGCTTTTTACGAAAAGATGTGCAGAAAAGTAGAGAGGTGATGTGACAACTTTTAGTAACTTTTTGACTTTTTGGCTAAAATAGCCACTCCCCAAACGAGGCTGCAAATTATAAGTTATATGCGGTTTGCTTTTGTGGAGATCATGTCCGCTTCCCATTGGTTTTTCATCATCTCTTTTAAGAATACATGCAGATAAAACATCTTAAATGAGTTGTGTGATTCTCTTCTGATTCAACCATAATACTTAGTTTTATTCAGCGAATTAGAATCAATTTTTTTGTATGTATTTGTTAATTGCTGTTTGCTCTAACATGCCTTCCCAACTTTACAGGAAATTAAAGTTCTCAGCCAGCTAAAGCATCCAAACATCGTGGAGTATTATGGTAGTGAAATAGTGAGTAATTTTCCTGTAATGTTGCACATTTTGGTGCCCTTGTTTATGCTTAGCATTTGTCTGCATAGATGATCTTGGTTACTTAATGAGAATTCAAAATCATGCTCATGCAGATTGGAGACCGGTTTTACATATATCTGGAATATGTTCATCCTGGTTCAATTAATACATATATCCGCGAACATTGTGGAGCAATTACAGAATCTGTTGTGCGCAATTTTACTCGCCATATTCTCTCTGGTTTAGCTTACTTGCATAGCACAAAGACAATTCACAGGTAATGATTTATGTTTGCTTATTTGATGAATCAATTTTAAAGTTGGTTGGACAAATTCTGTTTGGTGAAAATGGCTATGCATTCTGTGTTGCATCTGTCTTGAGATAAAGTATATCATGTTCTTTTGATATTATTTAGAGTAACATGTCTGGCATGCCAAGTTTGACAGTGTGTTCATTTATAGGGACATCAAAGGGGCAAATTTACTTGTTGATGCATGTGGGGTCGTCAAGCTTGCTGACTTTGGGATGGCTAAACATGTAAGTTATGAAACTTTCCAATATCTAGTACACATACATATATGATTTAATTGAACAAGTAACAATTCCTATGTGTAGAAAAGTATATCCAAGCATGCATATAAATACACTAAGCTTTTGTGTCTTCTCGAATGCTGCCTCACGCGCTTAGTCCTTTCCTCCTGGACATTTTGTACTGGGACAATGGGTCATGCCTGTAATTTTCTCCATGTTGCTTGATATTTAATACATTTCTTGATATACATTGCTGGACACAAATTTAAGTGGGAGATCATTACTGAAGTGTCTCAACAGTTCCCTATTTTGGAATGGAAGAATTGTGTAGGGTTAATTGGTTGCATTAGTTAAAACAGCATAATTAAAAGGGCAGTTTTCTCTGTTTTCGACTTGGTGTTGACCAACTGTGAAATGTCCTTCCACTTCACTGAGGAACATACCATCTAGTTATTAAAAAGTTTGTCAAGCGGGATCAGTTGTGTAATGTTTTACCATGTTGAATCATAACTGTAATATACTCCGTAAAGGGATTCAGGTTATCTAGTCCGCACGCACACAAACATACACACACGCAATGTTGTGAAAAGTGAGTTGAGGCAATGCGAGCCTATGGCACCTCAAAGAGGCTGAAGAGAGGTGAAGTGGAGTAGTGCAGCTTAAGCAAGAAAAGCTCTTGCCTACAGCCTTAGCGCGAGGCGCTTGAGGTGAGGGCTTTTTTTTCCAGCTGCACTTTTATGATCTGCTAATCTGGACCCTTCATTTTTTGAGTTTTGTAGTTGTATGATTATAGCCACTACACATAATAGCTCTCTACTCTTTGATTTTTTGTTTTTCTTTTTAAAATTGTTTTTTGAGAATCTGGGCAGATCGCCAACTACTCTTTTGTGGGAAAATCGCTACACAGAGAGTAGTTGTCACTTTTATTTTATTTTTTTGTTTAATTTTGTTGGATGTTTTGTATTTTTGTTGGATTTTGATATTCGAGATGTTGGATATTTTGCTTTTGTGTTTATTTTTTATTTTTCTGAACATTTAGTACTTGGGATGGCTGGATTTGTTGGATGTTTTGGGCTTGTTTGGTTTGCTTTTGGGAAATTTTGTTTGGTTTGTGGTTTTTCTCAAAAAAATTTCAAAATCACTTTTTCTCTCTCCTCTCTCCTTCTCAATCACTTTTTCTCTCACATACATCTACTCAATTACAACAAAATATCAAATCATTCCAAACTCCCAAACTCCAAAACTACTTTCAAAATATACAACCAAACAAACCAAAAAAAATTCTAAACTCTCTCCCCAATTTTTTTTTTGAAATCTCTCTCTCAAAAGCAAACCAAACACACCTTTATGTTTTTAATGAATATTTTGTATTTGGAATGGTGTATTCATCTTGGCTCTTGGAAATATTGAAATTTGTCCAGAGTATTTAAGAAATATCCTTAGTGTTCTTGAATGAAGCCCTCACCTCGTCTCATCTCCTCGTGCTTAGGCCTTAGGAGGCCATGTGGCCTCGGTTTGCCTTTTGCCTTAAAAAACACTGCACAGACGCACACAAACAACTAAACACATCAAGTAATGTGGCTACAATGTTTGTTAACATTGGGACTATTCAATTCGAAGCTTCATATTGACACATAGAGTGCATGAATTCCAATTGCTGTTTGCAAATTGCCTTGGATTATGATCGTTAGTTAGTATTCAACCTTATGTGAATTAATTTTGAAGGGCGTACCCAGTGCGCGAACTCCCGCTTAAGCGGGGTCTGGGGAAGGGTTGATGTACGCAGACTTAACCCCCGCAAATGGAGAGGCTGTTTCCATGACTCAAACCTGTGACTATTAGGTCATTAAGGGCTTGTTACGTTCAATACTTTGTATTTCTTTCATATGGGTCATGGCCTATCTTTTACTCATTCAGTTCTAAACTTTATTAGGTACGAGAATGTTTGCATGATGATTGATGATAAATGTGTACTTATAAAACTAACAAAAAAACAAAAAAGATAACTGAGTCAACAACATTTGCAAAAATTTTGCTTGAGATCTGGAATTTTATGTTTACACATAAATAACACTTGGATTTTCTGCAAGTACAAGTCTCTAATAGATAACCAACCGGGGTTAGCCTGTTGGCCAAAAATCCCAGCACCTCACTGCAAGGCCAGGGGTTTTCCCCACTTGTGTGTGGGTCCATTCCCCACTCATATTTGTTGAATGTCTTTCTCTCCCACTTTGGTAGTTGTACATATTTGTAATTACCTTCAGATGTATCAATTAAAAACACTATTAAACGAAGATTCACCATTGAAAAGCCTGCTCGGTGGGTGGTGGTTTTGATATCTTCAATTAATTTTTTTTTTTTTAAAGAAAAAAAAGGGGTAATAGAGGGTATGTGCAGAACATTCCTGTAAGAGAAGGAATGTGCAAACATTGGTATAGTGGTTTCTCTTTTTGTCTGCCTCTCTCTTATTATTATTCTTCTCTTTGTGGAAAGAAGAATTGAACTTTTGAACCCATGAATCCACATGTTGACAAATGCCTTTACCCTGCACTGACATTCGACAGTGTAGTGAACCATGACCACTTATTAACAGTTTATTGGTTGAGTGAGCCTCAATTTTTTGGAAGTGTTTAAAAACCTTATTAGCAACTTGTACAAACAAACTGACTAGAAGCTAATTATGACTCCTCATGGGATGTTTTTTCTTGGTGGCAATTCATTGCTATGGTTATCATTGTTGCTGTAGTTGTGGTCATTCAGATTCACCTATTGTGCATTTTTAATGTTTTCTGTGATTGGAGTTAAAATTTGGTTTGTTATGCAGCTTGCTGGTCCAGCATCTAGTCTTTCCTTAAAGGGTAGTCCTTACTGGATGGCTCCTGAGGTACCTTCCTGCTCTAACATCAAAATTTTTAAGGTTACACCCTACATCCTTCATTCCCAAGCCTAACATCGTTGTCTTTCCTGCAGCTCTTACAATCTGTGATGCAGAAAGATACTAGTTCTGATCTTGCTCTAGCTGTTGATATTTGGAGTTTGGGTTGTACTATTATTGAAATGCTGAATGGGAAACCTCCTTGGAGTGAGTATGAAGGGGTAAGCTTTTAACATTGCTTAATAGGCTTATTTGTCATGACCTCTATTTTGCTGGGGCACTAAAAGTAAATGGAGTTTTCAAATATGTCATTTATGTCAAATTATTCTGGTTGGCTTCTCGTTATCCTTGCTTCTTTCTCTTGTGTGTTGCATCTTAGATCCCAGTTGTACATTTCCTACTGTCACTTATGCCGAATGGACTGTCACTTATTCCGAATGGCTCTGTCCTTCAGTTATTGGACAGAAATCCAAATTCTTACCTAAATTGTGCATTATTGTTTTAAAATACTTCCTTTCTCTACTGGTGTTATATGTGAAACATGATATGGATTTATTATCTTCTTGGATATGTCTTTCTATGGCTTGGTGGAGTTGCATAAAAGATACTGTATTGTATTTGACTTGTATATTCTCTCTAGAATGCCAATATTCAACACCATTCTTCACATTTTTCGCGATTATTCATCTACCTTCAATTTTTATGATCCTATCTTATCTTTTCCTTCCCTTTCTTCTCTATACATATCAAACTACCTTGTCTTGATTATTACCCTGCATTACCCTTCCTTTCTTTATCTACTTTTTGTCATTGGCACGCATATACTGGCTGTATATTTCTCAATATATTAAACTTTTTACAGTTTTACTGGATTTTTTGCTGACATTCCATGGTATTTTACAGCCACAGAGAGAGAGAGAGAGAGAGAGAGAGAGAGAGTATTACTCCGATCATATGACTATCAACACTTACCAGGCTGTGTGAGCATTGCAGAGTGTTGGATCATATGAAACAATCTCAAAATAGGGAAGAGGAGTGCACAATCACATTACAAAACCTGAAATTAGGAAGGAAGGGATAGATGAAAATTTGGACAAGAAAGATCCATAGAGACCAAAAACAAAAGGGAAAGGTTTCGTGGGATGAGTACTTTAACATTGTGTGACAATGTATCGTCATGTTTCTTAGGATGGAAATTTAGCATGTAGAAATCATTCAACTATGCTATATAACTATAAAGGGATTGACTAATGGGAAATGATTAAGAGATGTTAAACATGATTTCAAGAATGGAGTTCCAACAGGAATCCAATAAAATTAGTTTATTTTTGTTCCTATGGTGACAGAAGAGGAAAAGAAATGTCTCTCTGGCATTGAGAGAAGATCAATATTAGCTATTAAGATTATTACATTATCTGCACCATCCAATGCCTCTTACATTATATCAATTCATCTCCATTTGCTGCATTATGGGAGGTTTTGTTTTGTGTTATTGCATTTTTCATTTTCTGCATTATCTGAATTTTTGTTATAGGATTGAGTAGATCATGGTCTGATATGAACTTCTGACTTCTGCCTGCAACTCCAATTTGTTTCTGCTTCTGATGGAGTCAAATTTATTACCGTATTCGTTTATTTCCTCTCTATTAATTAAGCTTCTCACAATTCCCTTATTGTAATGCAGGCTGCAGCCATGTTCAAAGTTTTAAGAGATATCCCACCCATACCTGAAACATTGTCATCTGAAGGCAAGGATTTCTTACGTCGTTGTTTTCGTAGAAATCCAGCAGAGAGGCCATCAGCTAGCATGTTATTAGAACATCCATTCTTGAAAAACTCACAGCAACTTGATGTTCCAACTTGCACTCAAGCACTTAATGGAATGAAATTGATGGTAAATCATGACTACAATACTTCCTATTTTCACTTAATTCTCAATGATTTATACTATAACATTTGTAATTTGACAGGCTAAAGTACGATCTCCAAGAGAGCGCCCTAATTATAAACTCGAGCCGTTGCAAGTGTCTCCAAATGCACTAACCGCTAGAGCAAAACTAGCAAACAAGTAAGAGTTGCTTTCTGTGTTACCTCTTCTCCATTTCCTATATTACATTACCGGACCACCTACTTAATTGCATTCTCAATTGACATTTCTTTACTCTCTTGCATGACTTCCGGATATAGCTTCATCCACGATTCTTTTTCTCCGGTGAGAACAGCCAATCATCTTCTCATGAAACTTTCGACTTAAACAGTGGTCCCACGTCATTCTCCCCATTCTACCCCCCTGTGCAAACATCCCCAGCTCTATTAAAGATGGTGCCTAAAAGAATTAATGCTTGCAATGGCTTGCTGAAGGGGACTACTGCTTGTTCTTTGGGTTAGTTACACCAAGACTCCCTCAACTATTGGTGAATATCACCTTACCCCCCTCATCTATAAACCCGTACATTTTGACCCTTAAAATATATTAAAAAAAAATGTACCACTTTTGTACCACTTTCACCCCTCCAGAAAGGGGGATTTGTACGCTTTTTTTTTATAATTGAGAGGGTCTATATGTACGGGTTCATAGATGAAGGAATATGATATACGTTAGTAATTGACGGGATCTTGATATAATTAACCCTTGTTCTTTTGATGTGGTTTGCTGATAATGTGGCTCAATTCAATAATTGTGTCATAGAACATTGTGGATGCGGTATTAGTGAGTTGCAGACATAGGGAGTTGCACCGGTAGGTTCTTTGCCTCGTCTTGCTTGTTGACTCGTAATGAAAGGTACGAGGCTTCTTTCTTTGTCCTGGAAGATTTCCTGGGACTTGGGATTTAGAAGCAGATTTTGTATGCTATTTTCCACGTGGAGCTTCATCAAGTAAAGTTGTTCTTTGAACATATATAATCCCAGTGTAACGCGCACATTGGTGTACAATTGGAGTTGAAATGAATGTGTAGATAGTATATTTCAGAATGTTCAAGTTATCAAGTGATCTGTGCCTACTATTCATCTTTGCTTTTACTAGGACTTACATTGTGTCTGTTTGGTATTAGTTTTACTTAGCTGTTTTCTTCATGAATGAACTAGCTAATGCAGGTTGAAATTACCAAGCCATATTTATGTCAATGTCTCATAGAGCAAGACGGGTTGATGACTTTTCTAGCTTTGATTCTTGCAAATAGTTGTGATTCTTCTGAACGTTTTCAGGCTATCTGCAAGTGCTGGAAATTGCTCGGTTTTGAAGTTTGTGGCCTCCTCTAGTTTGTTGTTTGTTATTTCTCATCGTCTTATGTTTGTTTTTATTTTTAATTTCTTTTTTTATTTGCCTTTTCTTGGATTGATTATTCTTTGGTCAAGTGTTGCATCTATCTATATGTAGTGTTACTCTGTTGTATGGTTTTTTCTTGGTCTTATGTTTATATGCATTTCCTTAGATTGTTGATTCTTTGGTGAGGCGTGGTCTTAGGTTGATGAGCTTTTATGTTAGTTTGCGTGGTTTTTATCTACCCGACAAAAAAAAAAAAAAAAAAAACAAAAATGTTAGAGACTCCAAAAATTCTACCAAAAGTTTTATCAAATGTCTCACATGGGTGTGGGATCCACATGGGACCCACATTGTGTTGGTCCCACACCCATGTGAGACATTTGGTAAAATTTTTGATAGAATATTTGGGGTCTCTAGCATTACTAAAAAAAAGGGGGGGGATGGTTTTCAACATCTCTCTTTATTTGTGTTCCTTTCTAAATTTTTGTAAGAAATGTTAGAAATTTGCAATTTAAATTTCTAAAATCTACAATGAACTTGGAAAAGAGTTGGGTTGAGTTTGCAATCAACCAAAAATTAACATAATTGTGGGTTAAATTAGTGGAGATTTTTTTAGAAATTTCAAACATTTTTCATTTATGTTTTTTGTACTTCTTTTTTGAGTAAAAATGCAAAACTCATACAAAGTTTGTGATTTGATATCGACTGTTTACTTAAAACAAAATAAACACGAAGGTAAAGAAATCACATTATCACAATATCTTTTGTATGAATAGTTTTTTTTTTTTTTTTTCTTTTCTTTTTCTTAATTGTAAGGAAAGTTTAATTTTGCACCAAAAGCGAGGAAGACGGTAAAGCATAAAGTATTGTTTGATTGAAAGAAGAAAAATTACCAATAATAAAAGGTAATTTCATAAAGTTATTACAAAGTTATGAAAAAAATTATAATTATAATTATTAATATTTATAAGATTTATTATTTATTTGTAATTATTTTTTATAACATACTGATATGAAATTTTTTCTTAAAAAAAAAAAAAAAAAAAGGAAGAAGAAGGAGAGAGAGAGAGAGAGAGAAAGCATAAAGCATATTCTTTTTCAATTTTCTACGTTGTGGGCAATCAAAAATTGATATTGCACACAAAGTCTTGGTCAGTTGGTCAACAATTGTATTCACTTTTTGTCCGGTAGCGTTGATGTTTTCAGTTTATATTTATAAAAATTTTGTAAATTGATTTTTATTTATTTATTATTTATTTTTAAAAAAATATAAACTACAAACGCATTTGGTAATTAACAAAATATTTTTTAAAAATTAAAAATATAAAAAAGAGTGAGAAATGACAAGTGGCGGCGGAAGACGGTGGTGGAAGGTGGGTGGTGGGTAGCGGGTGGTAGTGGGTGGTGGCAGGTGGGTGACGGTGGCGGGTGGTGGTGGTAGCGAGTGGGTGGTGGTGGTGGTGGTGGTGGCGGCGGGTGGTGGGTGGAGGTGGCAGGTGGGTAGTGGATGGCGGGTGGTGGTGGTGGTGGGTGGGTGACGGTGGGGGGTGGTGGGTGGTGATGGTAGGTGGGTGGCGGATAGCGGGTGGTGGCGGGTGGATGGTGGTGGTGGGTGGTGATGGTGGGTAGGTGAGTGACGGTGGCGAGTGGTGGGTGGTAGCGAGTGGGTGGTGGGTGGTGGTGGTAGTGGCGGCGGATGGCCGGTGATGGTGGGTGGTGGTGGTGGGTGACTGTGGCGGATGGTAGATGGTAACGAATGGGTGGTGGTAGGTGGGTGACGGTGGCGGGTGGTGGGTGGTGGGTGGTAGCGAGTGGGTGGTGGTGGTAGTAGCGGCGGATGGCCGGTGGTGGTGGGTGATTGTGGCGAATGGTGGGTGGTAGCGAATGGGTAGTGGTGGTGGTGGTGGTGGGTGGTGGTGGCAGGTGGGTGGGTGGGTGGTGGTGGTGGTGGTGGGTGGTGGGTGGTGGTGGTGGTGGTGGGTGGTGGGTGGTGGTGGTGGTGGTGGGTGGTGGGTGGTGGTGGTGGTGGCGGGTGGGTGGCAGGTGGCTAGTGGCTGGTAGTGGCAAGTGGCTGGTGGTGGTGAGTGGTGGATGGTGGTGGCGGGTGGGTGGTGAGTGGTTGTGGCAGGTAGGTGGCGGGCGGTGGATGGTAGTGGCGGATGGTGGCGGGTGGATGACAGGTGGGTAGTGGGCGGTGGTGGTGGTGGTGGTGGTGGCGGCGGCGGCGAGGGGTAGGTGGCGGTGGCGGTGGCGAGTGGCTGGTGGCGGGTGGTGGTGGCGGAAGACGGTGGTAGAAAATGAGTGACGGGTGGTGGCTATTGTTGGGTGGTAAAAAAAAAAAAACTCAAAACTCAAAACGAAAACACATTTTTTGAGTTTATATTTTTTGGCCAAATTTATAAACTGAGACCACTAATTTATAAATAAAAAATTTACCAAACAAGTTTTTATTTAAGTTTTTAAAATTTTTGTAAATATAAACCGAAAACTAAAAACGTAAGTGTTACCAAACGACATCTTTATATTTTTGTTTGATGTTTATGGAGATAAACATCAAACAAAAATGTAAAGTTAATACAATTATTGACCAACTGACTAGGAGATAAACATGTAAAGTGAATACAATTATTGACCAACTGACCAAATATCATTATTTGGACAAGAACCCATTGTCTTCGTTCCATACCTTTGGACAAAATATCAAAAACCATGACAATAAAATACTTTCTTAATCAAATCATGTGCTTCCAACAATCATTAGTTAGAAACTTCAGAGTAAGTGAGAATACTCTGGAGTTTTGGCATGCAATTGGAGAAAAAGAAAAATCAATGCAAAAATGTTAAAAATTTATAAAAATTTATTAAATGTTTCACATAAATGTGAGATTTACATGAGATTCATATTGTATAGATTCCATATTTAATAAAAATTTGGGTAAATCACACTGACACCTCCTGAGATTTATGTTTATTACAGTTTCCCCCTCACCTTTTGGTAATTACATCTTCCTCCTTAAGATTTAAAATTTTATTACAGATTCCTCCCCTTGGCAATTTAATTTTTTTTAAATACCAATTTTGTCTTCACTGGGTAAATTATATTGACACTCCTTACATATTAGAAATTACAATCCCTTCCCTAAAGTTTAAAGTAGCATTACAATTGCTCTCTCGGTTAGTATTAGTTGGAAAAAAAAATTAATTGAAAAAAAAATTAATTGAAAAAAAATTTTGTTAATAAAATTTTTAAATTTCTGTTTAAAAACCAACGTAAACTCCTTTTTTGATTTTATGTTCTTTTCTCAAATTTACAAACTGAGACAACCATTTATAAATCAAAAAAATTATCAAACAAGTTTTTGTAACAGTTTTTAAAATTTTTGTAAATATAAATTGAAAACTGAAAACAAAATGGTTACCAAATAGGCTTCAGATGGTAAAAATGTCGTAAAATTAACAAATAATTAAATAAGTTACCAACGTAAGAAATGACTTATCAAAAGATTCTTAGGCTATGTACGGTTTGATTTTTAGAATTTTTTTTTAAAATTAAAAATTAATTTGGTTAAGAAAATAAAAAATAAAAAATAATTATCATTTTTATATAATTTTTATCTTTCGAGTTGTTAGAAATAATTTTTTACAAATTAAATTGAAATAGCCATACATAAGTATATAATCTGTCTAAAAGTTAAAATGATAATTATTTTTTACCCTTAAATGATAATTATTTTTTATTTTTTATTTCTTAACCAAATTAATTTTTATTTTTTTTTTTAAAAATTTAAAAATCAAACCATACATAGTCTAAGAATCTTTTGATAAGTCATTTTTTATGTTGATAACTTATTTAATTATTTGTTAATTTTATGACATTTTTACCATCTGAGACCTGTTTGGTAACTATTTCGTTTTCAGTTTTCAATTTATATTTACAAAAATTTAAAAAAATATCATAAAAACTTATTTGATAATTTTTTTTTTGTTTATAAATTGTTATCTCAGTTTGTAAATTTGAGAAAAAAACGTAAATTCAAAAAATGAGTTTACGTTGATTTTTAAACAGAAATTTAAAAATTTTACTAACAAATTTTTTTTTCAAATAATTTTTTTTCAATTAATTTTTTTTTTCGATGAAATTTTTTTCCAACTAATACTAACCAAGGAGGCAATTAGTAATGCTACTTTAAACTTTAGGGAGGGAATTGTAATTTCTAAAATGTGAGGGGTGTCAATATAATTTACCTAGTGAGGATAAAATTGGTATTTAAAAAAATTAAATTGCTAAGGGAAGAATCTGTAATGAAACTTTAAACTTCAGAAAGAGAGATATAATTTTGAAAAAATAAATGAAAGAACTGTAATAAACATAAACCTCAGAAGATATTAGTGTAATTTACCCTAAAAATTTTGATAAATTTTTTTAATCCTCTAACATTTTTCAAATCAATGCCATCACTTTCAAGTTTCAATGACAAAGTCACTTTCAAATTTCAATGAAGTGGTTTATTTCCAACTAGAGTTATTGGGAGTGAATGAACAATAATTTCAAAAAGTTTAATATTATATAAATGGACGAATTACCATAACACTTTCTATAATTTAGGATTCCTGTCATTTTAATTTTTGACTTTTTAATTATGATATATTTAATTTTAAATTTTGAATCTCATTTCAAATAAGAACAATTGAAGGTATTGTTGTTCCATTTGAAGGGTAAAGTTATCATACAACTTATTTTATATTAGTTAACTTATATGGTGTTTGAAATATAATGGTCTTTTTTTAATGAATAATATTGGAATTTTTTTTTTGTTATAAAGTTCTGTTTGGTTTGGTTTACAGAATCTATTTTTAGAAAAATTTTCTAAGAAATTAAAAATTAAATTGATAAAAAAAATTTAAAAAATATCATTTTTATATAATTTTATCTTTTGTAAGGATAGAAATAATTTTTAAAATAATTTTTTTAATATTTATTTTCGTTAAATTAGTTTTTATTTTTTCAAATATCAAACATGGGGACAACTTTGTTATCATTATTAAACTAATCTATTAAATCAAAAAATTCAAAAAAAAAAAATATATATTTCATATATTAAACAAATCAATTATACATTAAAAACCTAATAATCATCCATAACGTGATAACTATCCAAAAATATCTATTAACAATAAATATAACTATCTATCACATGATAACCATTAAAAAATATCAACAAAAATAACCACCCATTACATCATCATCCAAACACATACTAAAAAGGATAAATTACAAATATACCCCTTGAGGTTTGATTAAAATACGAATCGCCCCTTGTGGTTTTGGAAATTACATTTGACCTTCCAAGGTTTCTCATTTCATAACAAATTGCCCATTTTATTAATAAATTATCAAATCAATTAACAGTTTTTAATGATGTTAGAAATATGTTTCAATTAATAAGTTAGGTAATTTTATTATTGTATAGGAAAACAATTATGAATTTCATTTTTTTAATTAATTCTGTTAAATAAAAAATACTAACAATGAGGTATTTGTAATTTTTCAAACCACAAGCAGCAATTTGTACTTTAAGCAGACCTCATAAGGTGTATTTGTAATTTACCCAACTAAAAATTAATTTGGTAAAAAAATCAAAAAAATAAAAATGTAAAAAGTTTATCATTTTTACATAATTTTATCTTTGATAAGTAGAAATAATTTTTAAAAATTTAAAAATAATTTTTTGACATTTATTTTTGTCAAATTAGTTTATATTTTATTAAATTGATGATTTTACTCTTAAAATGGAACAACAATATCTTTAATTGTTCTTATTTGGAACGAAATTTAAAATTCAAGATTAAATGTGTCACAATTGAAATATTAGTGACCAAAATGACATAAGTCACAAACTACATGGACCGTTAGTGTAATTCACCTATACAAATTGATAAATTTTATAATTTATTTTATTCATTAATATAATATTTACCACATTATTAAAGTGGATTCTGTTTGAAGTTTCAAAATTTTTTGATTACATAATATGTCAATTAATATATATTATAAAATTTATTAATTTATTAAAAAGGATCTCTATTGCGATGATGTAAGAAGTTTGTGGGTCATATAATAAATAATCACTTTTTTGTTCTCCTAAATCACTTCTTGCAATATTAAACTTTACAAAAACACGAGCAATATATTCACGTTGGAAAAAATTATAGTAAATTACAATTTTTTTTCTATAAACTACATTATTGAACTACTTTTGTTAAGTAGTTAAAACATAAATAATAATCATGATATGTTTTGTAATAATTTCAAACTAATCTGACTCTTTTTTGGCCAAATAAAATTCACTGTGATTCTTACCCTTTTTTTCACTCCTCATTTGGTTTCTAGCAAACCAATCAAATTTGCCTCTTATGCTTTTATACAATTATTAATAAAATTCGTATAATAATAAGCCGACATGGTAGTGAAGGAAGTTGTCCTCCCAGAGAAGAATCTAATCAATCAGAATTAAGAAAAAATCAAAGTAGTGAATCAAGATCAATATAAATATCTATTTTAAATTTTTATATATCGAGAACATCGTGTATATATAAAGAATGATAAAAACTATTTGATAACCTCTTAAAATGTGATTTTTTTTAATAATTTTGAGTTCATTTTCATTTTGTAAAGGTATTTTTTTTTCAAATGTAATTTATTTATTTATTTAAAATACATGAAACAACTCAAAACACCATTTATGAATTTTTTTGTGGCACTTTATTTTTTGAGAATTTTTGGGATAAAATGCAAATCTCAAATCACTGAGGCCTTCAGAAATTGCAAATTTTTGTGTTTGATCCCCAAAGGTTGCTTTGCTTTTTGGTCCCTTCCAAAGTAAGTTTATTCTTTCTTGTTCCAATCTTGAAGATTTTTAAATTTGTTAAATTCAATTCTGCATACTTTTATTTACAATGTTCCATAGCTTTTAACCAAAATTTCACTCAAAATTGATGGAAAAAAGAAGAAGTAAGAATTGGAGATGCTTTTAGGCTGTGTTTGGATCCAAACACATTAATATCTATACTCTGTTAACAATAATTAGGCAAGTTGACATAATGACTTTTCCTGTGAATGCATTCAAGGCTGCGTTTGCATGAAGGATTTGAGCAGGGATTGGAAAGGGATTTCGGGAGAGATTCAATTTCACTCACCTTTTCTTTTTCAGTTTCAAATCCCTGTCCAAATCCATGATCCTGAAGGTTTCACTGGCTGGCTCATCTTGTTTTAACAATTGTGTAGGACTGCCTTGCTTACTAAAATTTTCATATTAATTTGATTTTGGGTTTAACATGTTTTTGGGGTTTGAGATTTTGAAGATAATGGCATGGCATGGAATTACTATTGCTGAAAATAGCTTCTATGTTAGCCTTTAATAGAAGACTGTTCTTTTCAGAAAGGGTATGATTGATTAGGCTCCATTATGTCTTGATTGCCAATGGAAACAGAACGCTACGCATGCCTGCCTGTCAACTTGTTTTAATAATTTTAAACTGTTCTTCCAATGACTGTTTGGTTGTGCTTTCGTTTTCATTTTTCATGTTTCAGTAATTAAAAACAATGAAAAGTTCGAAAACATCCATGTTTTCATTTTTGTGCTGAAATAGTTTTCAAAAATTCAAAACAATTTTATTGTGTTTCCTAAAAAACTCAAATTAGTTTTCAGAAACATTTCACTAAATAAGTTTGTGTTTTCCACTGAATGAAAACAGAAATGATGAAAACACAAATTAATATCTTGAATGTGCCCTCCCTCAGATATTTTGATACTTTTTTCTGAAAGAAATATTGAGAGAGTGATTGAAAGCGCTAATACGCTTTGTAATTCTATATCTATTAGAAACCAAATGGAAGCTCCATTATATAGGAGTTGTTACAAACAGCATTATGATACAGATGGAATAGAAAAATGAAAAGAAGGCCATGCGGCCGAAAGCAACCGAAAGTAGAAAAGAAAAAGAAAAGCAAAAGAAAAGGAATCCTATCATCTGAGCTAGCAGCTGTATACTTTAATATATAACATATGATATTAACATATTCTATTAACTATACATTAATATATATATTAATGATATAAGCATACAGCTGGTATTATTATATTAACAATACAATAGCTTGATTTCCAACACTCCCCCTCAAGCTACGTTGTAGATGTTAATCATTCCCAATTTTTCCGTCAGATCTTCGAAGTTAACTCAAGCAAGAGCTTTTGTGAGAATGTCAGCCTTTTGACAGTTTGTTGGAGTGTAGCTGACTTGAAAAACTCCTTCTTCAATCTTTTCCTTGATAAAGTGTCGATCTATCTCCACGTGTTTAGTTCGATCATGATGAACCGGATTCTTAGCTATACTGATGGCGGCTTGGTTGTCACAGTATAAAACCATGAGATGCTCAGATGGAACCCGTAATTCTTCTAACAGCCTGTTCAACCAGATTCCCTCACAGATACCTAGTGCCATAGCACGAAATTCTGCCTCAGCACTACTACGGGTTACCACTGACTGTTTCTTGCTTCGCCATGTAACCGCGTTCCCCCAAACAAACGAACAATAGCCAGAAGTTGATCTTCGATCAGTCACTGAACCTGCCCAATCTGCATCTGAAAAAATCTCAATTTTTCTATTTGTTGTTCTTTGGAAGAAGAGACCCTTTCCCGGTGTCCTTTTTAGGTACCTCAATATTCTAGTCACAGCAATCATGTGTTTTTCGGTTGGATTATTCATGAATTGACTGACCACACTAACAGAGAAGCCGATGTCTGGCCTTGTATGAGAAAGATAAATGAGTTTTCCCACAAGACGTTGATATCTCCCTTTATCACTTGGTGCACTACCGTCACTTTCTTCCAGTTTGATAGTTGGGTCTATAGGTGTTTCTGCCGGCTTGCATCCTAGCATCCCTGTTCCATTCAGTAAGTCTAGAACGTATTTTCGTTGTGAGACTGCCATACCTTTCTTTGACCTAGCAATCTCCATTCCAAGAAAGTACTTAAGGTTTCCAAGATCTTTAATCTCAAATTCCTTTGTTAGGAATTTTTTAAGTAAGCCAATTTCCTCTTCATGATCACCTGTTAAAATTATGTCATCCACATAAACAATGATAATTGCTAATTTCTCTCCTAGGGAGTGCTTCACAAATAATGTATGATCGGATTGACATTGAACAAAACCGTACCCTTTCACTGCCTTAGTGAATCGTTTAAACCAGGCCCTGGGAGATTGTTTGAGACCATACAAGGATTTTCGGAGTCTGCAAACTTTGTTGAAATTTGATGTCGTCTCAAGTCCAGCAGGAATGTCCATGTAAACTTCTTCCTCTAAGTCACCATTGAGGAAGGCATTTTTCACACCAAGTTGGTGAAACGACCAATCGAGATTAGCGGCCAAGGATAAAAGTACACGAATAGTGTTGAGCTTGGCAACTGGAGCAAAGGTTTCTTGATAGTCAATGCCATAGGATTGGGAGAATCCTTTGGCGACCAACCGAGCTTTATAACGTTCTACATTACCATCTGCCTTGTGCTTTACTGTGAAAATCCACTTACACCTAACTGGTTTCTTACCTCTTGGAAGATCAGTAATTGCCCAAGTACCATTCTTTTCCAGAGCCCGAACTTCCTCATTGACTGCCGCCTTCCACTTCGGATACTTGAAAGCTTCTTGAATATTCCGAGGAATGGGTATCTCCGTGATGCTAGAAGTGAAGGCACGAAACGAAGGTGATAGCTTATCATAAGAAATAAAGTTCCCAATGGGATGCTGAGTACATGATCTAACTCATTTTCTCCAAGCTATGGGCATATTAAGAATACTATTTTCTAACTCAGAATTATCAGTACTATCTATGGAAGGAATATTGTCACCTGGAATGTTGCTTGGATTATAACCCGGTTCAGTCTCATGGGATTGTTGAGAAAGTGCTCCTTCCTCCGTTTCCTCTTGGATGTGCTCATTATCCCGCAAGTCAACAATGAACTCGGAATTTTCGGCAGGTAAAGATTGATTCAATGACTCAGAAGGTGTGGGATTTTTGGTGGTGATGGATGGCTCACTAAATGACTCAAGGGTCCAAAATTGATATTCATGGGTTGGAGTCTCCCCCTGAATAACGATTTTAGGGTAGTAAGACTGGGTTTCAAAAAATGTGACATCCATGGAATTGTAGAATTTCCTTGTGACCGGAGAGTAACACTTATACCCTTTTTGATGTGACGAATACCCAATGAAGATACACTTGAGCGACCTGGGATCAAGTTTACTTCGATACTGTTGATGGATATGAACAAAGACAGAGCACCCGAAAATTTTTGGTGGGATGGTGGAGATGAGGCGAGTAGTTGGAAAGGATTTTAGGAGAAGTTGACAAGGAGTTTGGAATTGTAATACCTTAGATGGCATCCTATTGATAAGGTAGGCTGCTGTAAGAACAGCTTCCCCCCAGAAGAATTGTGGAACATTTGTGGAAAACATTAGCGATCTAGCAACATCTAACAAATGCCTATTTTTCCGTTCAGCGATGCCGTTTTGTTGTGGGGTGTCAACACATGAACTTAAGTGAACTATCCATTTTTTTGCTAAAAATTCTCCTAGAATGGAGTTGAAATAGTCCCGAGCATTATCAAACTTTAGAATTTGGATTTTTGACTGGAATTGTGTCTGAATCATAATTTGAAAATTTTTGAAGATTTGGCTTGTTTCAGATTTGTCTTTCATGAGGAAGACCTAGGTTAATCTAGTATGATCATCTATGAATGAGACAAACCACCTAGTACCAGTTACATTTTTTATTCTTGATGGACCCCAGATATCACTATGAATTAGTGAGAATGGATGAGACGCTTTATAGGATTGAATGGGAAAATGGGACCGTACATGCTTAGACAATTGACAGATTTCACAATCAAAAGGTTTTAGAGTTTAAAATAATGAAGGAAATAAATACTTGAGATACATAACATTAGGATGACCTAAGCGATAGTGCCACAACATAATTGCTCTATCGTTATTTTGACATGAAATCGAAAAAGAACTACCCCGAATTGCCGTTTGAGGTTGTTCCTGTGGATAGTGGCGTTCCTTAAGGATGTAGAGTCCAGAGTATTCCTCAGCATTGCCAATCGTCTTCCCCGAATCCAAATCCTGAAATTCACAATGAGTGGAGAAAAAATTAGTAACACACCTCTTTTCCTTAGTGAGTTTACTAATTGACAATAAATTACATTACAGTCCAAGTTAGGAACAAGGAGAACAGAGTTGAGAATAAGATTCTTAGACAGCACAACTGAACCTGTACCGGCAACCTTTGATAGTGAACCATCTGCTATTCGGACCGTTAAATTATTTTGACATGAGCTATATGTATCAAAAATTGTTGCATCTCCCGTCATATGATCAGATGCTCCTGAGTCCACAATCCAAGGTTTTTTACGTTTCTTACCAACAGTAAAGGCGTTCAAAGAATTACCTTTGTGAGCCAAGGTTCCGGATCCAATGATGTGGTTGGAAGACGAACCAGATTGTGACTGTAGTAGTTTCTGGAGCATCTCCGTTTGCTCCTTGGTGAAAGGACTTGCTTCAGGTTGTGGTGATAGTTCATTTGTACCTACATGATTATCTCGTCGTTCTTTCTCAAGAGGCTGACGTGGCTTCCAATCTGCTGGCTTTCCATGAATCTTCCAGCAAGTTTCTCTCGAGTGACCCGGCTTTCTGCAATGATCACACCAAGGCCTACCTTCTTTATTTTTCTGACGGTTGTCAATAGGAGCGAATTGAGTCTTAAGAGCCGAGCTTTCTGCCATATTCAGTTGTTAATGGGATCCCATCATGAGTTTTTTCCGACTTTCTTCGCGACGGACTTTAGAGAATGCCTCTCTAAGGCTAGGTAGCGGTTTTACTCCCATAATTCTTCCTCTGATTTCATCAAGATTTGTATTCAATCCTAACAAGAATTTAAACACACTCTTCCCTTCGACAATCTTTTTATACAACAAACCATCAGCAACACACTGCCAGTTATGAACCTCAAACGTATCAAGTTGGCGCCATAGACGAGTAAGGGTATTGAAATATTCAGTTACCGTAAGATTGTCTTGACGTAAATCGTGGAGGGAGCTTTCAAGCTGGATGATTTCAGATGTGTTTTCCTTGTCCGAAAACGTTTCTTTTGCCATGTCCCAGATCTCTTTGGCAGTATCAAATGAGAGAAAATTTTCGCCAATGTCAGTGGTCATAGAGTTGACGAGCCACGACATGACCATATTATTTTCAGCTATCCACCTTTTGTAGGTTGATGCTGTGGTTTCTGGTAGCGCTGAGGCTCCGGTGATGTAGTCATCTTTCTCCTTTCCTCGTATAAACATTAATATATATGGATTGAGACCATTGCAAATAATTTTGTCCATTCAGTTTATGGGCGGTGATCGGAAGATGAGAGGTTTTCATTTGATGAGAGGATAAAGATGATGAGACGATAATATCAGAAGAAGAGGAGGATGAGTCGATAGCCATTCCAAAAGCTGGACCGTATTTAGGCATGAAATAGAAGGATATATTTGAGTAGAAGAGAGAGACAAAAATTAAAACAGAAAACTCGAATACTGACTGAAGAGGCGAAAATGATGAGACAGGATTACACCTGCTTTGATACCATGAAAGAAATATTGAGAGAGTGATTGAAAGAGCTAATACGCTCTGTAATTCTATATCTATTAGAAACCAAATGGAAGCTCCATTATATAGGAGTTGTTACAAACAGCATTATGATACAGATGGAATAGAAAAATGAAAAGAAGGCCATGCGGCCGAAAGCAACCGAAAGTAGAAAAGAAAAAGAAAAGCAAAAGAAAATGAATCCTATCATCTGAGCTAGCAGCTGTATACTTTAATATATAACATATGATATTAACATATTATATTAACTATACATTAATATATATATTAATGATATAAGCATACAGCTGGTATTATTTTATTAACAATACAATAGCTTGATTTCCAACATTTTCATTTGTTAAACTTTCTCTAATGAAAAAGTGGTAACAAGTTTTCCGTAGTTGATGTTTTTTTCGTCATTCTTGAATTATCAGGATGCCTCAGTGGTTTGAAAACAGATGGTGCACCAGGGTATTTAGATGATTTGTGACAGATTCTGACACTGTTTAACTTAACCTTTTCTTCATTACTCTCTTTCTTCTGTTATTGCTGTTCTTTATAGGACATTCTACATGCGTATTACAAAGTTACTCATGTTGTTTCTCGCTTTCTCTAATTTTGTCACTGAAGGCTGCAAGTAAAATTCAGCAAGTATATGATTGATCACTCAGTAGGCTCCATTATGTAATAATTGTCAATGGTTGCAACACATTATGCATGCCCGTCGGCTTACTTTAATCAATTGGACTTAGTGTTCTATTAGGGTTACACACGAGATTAGGTAGCTTTCCATCATCCTTGAGTGCTCTTTCAAGCTCTTATGCATGTTTCGAGGATTTTTTTATTGAACATTATTGCATAATCAATCTAATTTGTCAAACATATCATCATCAGTTGCATGATCTAGATTGGGTTTACTCACATAAAAACATTCACTTGCACTTTGTGCATCACCACCACCCTTTGGTCATTTGGGAACAAAACCATTGAAGACAGAGGCCAAAGCTTCATGGTTGTTGTTGAATCAAGGAAAGGTAATTGAGTTAGAGCAACAGGGTATGGAGAATGATGTGGTGGAGATTCACAGTGTTGCAAATCCTACTGTCTAAAGTCCTATACTACATTGATTCAATAGTGAATTTTCGGTTAGGGTGTTGGGATCATAGTTTTCCCGTTAAATTGCCAAGTTCTGTTTATTGTCTTAGATTTCTATGATTTTAGCTACTATCACCCCTGATTTGAATTTTTATCAATTAATTGGCTTGTAATTTTAAACATGGTTGCATTTTCAGTGTTTGACCTATTCACGCCCTAGGTGCAAACATACCGACTCCCAATATTTCAGGTTGCATTCAATATTTAAAAAGTAGAGCAGAACCCTTACCTCTGATTTGTCTATGTTAGGTGGCTGCATGCTTCTTACCACTTTGTTTTATATTTTGGCTTGCTCTCTCATGCACGTGGGACATTAAGTATTTGATTCTTTTTGGCATGCCCTGTTAATCCTTTATCAGAGCCATCAGAGATTGTTATGTGAAAATTGGAAGTTGGGTTACAGTCAGATTAGTTTGGGAAAGTGAGAGTATGAGAACCTAAGTCCACTAGACTCTTTAAGTTAGCAAATTATCTACCACCACCTCTCTTTCACTTGTATTGGTCGTTTGTGCTATCTTTATCTCCAAGCACTAACCTGCATGGAATGTTCTATTCCTGAAGTCTTCACCAAATCCAACTAGTTTGAAATTATGTACACTGTATACCTAGATTGCACTTAACTAGTTCGAATATAATAAGTTGTCACTTTCTGCATTATAAATATGATTTTTGGTGAAAAAAGTTTTGCTCCCTAGTCCCCCTAGAGCATGACTTATTTGAAAGGTGAAGGTATATAGGCCAAAAAGAGAGCAACAACATCTCTTTGAAATCCAATTTTCTATGCTTAAAGTGTTGCATAATAAACCGCATAGACAATAGCAAGAAGAATCAATCACAAACAAGAAAAACACGACACGCTGATTTACTTAGTTTAGCAAGCTTGCCTACGCTCACGGTTCACACTAGTTCCACTATCCTGAAAGAAGAGTACTATGTGGTTGTTTGTGAAGACAACAATATGTATGCTAGTCTTTACATCAATAGATTACCATAATACCTTTACTAATTCACCTCGGGGGACACAGTCCCAAACTCCACCTTCAAGCTAGGGGCATGGATCCGTGACCGCATGATGAGATGTGCAATACTAATTAGGCTCCACAAACTCGACATCAAGATGGGACGAAAACAAGATTATAATCTCATGGAGCGAATGTATATATAACTAAAAAAATGTATGACAAGGCGTACAATACCACAATTTTATCAAAAAAATTTGTAAGGGTGTGGGTATTAAAATTTTCAAAAATAAGTAAATAAACAAAATCTTAGAGAGACAAGCCTATATAATTTGAAAATGTTCTTAACTAATACTACTATAATAAGGGGAGTTTTCGAAACCTTGGGGGTGGTCGCCCCCCATATGCCCCCCCCCCCCCCGGCTCGCCCGCCCGCAGATCGATGCTAGGGTTTTAAATATCGGCTATTACATATTGTATCACCCATTACAGATTGAATTTTTGGACTTCCGATACTATCATTAATCAATATATCAGCCGATATTATCTAACATTGACCGATATATGACCATATCACCGATATCAATCATATCCCGATACCTTTATTTAAAACCATCACTACTTAACAAGATACAAGTCAAATTGAGATTTTAATGTCCAATCCACTACCGTGTTCCTTTCAAAAGGTATACCTCATCCTGCCACTTTGGAATTTATATAATCCATTTAGTGGGGGTGACTGTTTTCTTCACCCCTTAGGAAAATTATGGAATTGTACCAAATTTAATGGAAAGGGACAACTTATAGTGGCTCCACCACTCCCCAAAATACAATATGAAATTAGCAGCCACCTTCTCCATAAGTTTTCTAACTAGTATATAATATGTTTCTCACTTCCTAACTCACACTGTACTTGCGACAGCTTTAGATATTCTCTAGTTCACATTCAAGATATGAGTCCAAGTGTCTGCAAACTTTCTTTTGTTCCCTTGTTTTGCCTCTTGTTTCTTGGTCATTTTGTATGTGGTCAACTTGACTATAAATTTTATGATGTCATGTGTCCAAACTTGACAAATATTGTCAGATCCAGTGTCTGGTCAGCCATTGCCAATGATACTAGGATGGCAGCCTCTCTCCTGCGACTGCACTTTCACGACTGTTTTGTTAATGTAATTACAAATATTCCCTATATGTTCAATTCAAGAAAGGAAAAGATAAAATGATGTTATAGGAAACATTGAAGCAATTCTATGCTGATAACTCTTAAATTTACTAAATTGGTGTTTTTCATTTTTTTTTTTTTTTTGGGGTGCATAGGGATGTGATGGATCCGTGTTGCTCGATGGTACTGACGGGGAGAAATTCGCTTTTCCTAATCAAAATTCACTTAGAGGTTTTGAAGTCATTGATGCGATAAAAACTAACATGGAGATGGCTTGCCCATCAATGGTTTCTTGTGCTGATATACTGACTCTTGCAGCGAGAGAGGCTGTCTTTCTCGTAAGAAGCTTGTCAATTATGTTAATTGTGCTCAGAAAAACCACTCAATCTTTATATCATCATTTAGATATTACCCTTTGTTTTACATTAATTTTTTATTTTTTTATTTTTAATCTTTTTTTATGTGTTTCCTTCCAGACAGGAGGGCCTTACTGGGCTATAGCCTTAGGTCGTCGAGATGGCTTAACAGCAAATCAGACTGCAGCTAACACAGATCTCCCGTCACCTTTTGACCCCTTGGAAAATATTACTGCAAAATTTACTTCAAAGGGTCTAGACATAAATGATGTGGTTGTGCTCTCAGGTATTCATCCTAAAATCATATTCAGTTTTTTTGGGTAATACCAAATTAGATATCAAAACAGAAAATTCAATTAGGACCAGATTTGGTATTTACCAATAGACATATTCATTGACACCAATATGCATAGCGGATACAGTTTGTTGAGACTGGTAACTGCCCCATTTGCACGACAACATGCTTAAACAAACTGATTATCTACTTGTGTTTGGAGCAACTTCACAGAGGAATTTTTTTTCGAATGGCCTCTAAAGTGATTACCAACTTATTTGTGAATATATTTTTCTTGTGTTATTCCTTTCTATAAATTATGTTCTCTATTTTTTAACATGAGATTAAGTTGCATACTGAATTTCTTCAGATAGACAGGTAACTATAAAGGATAATCCGGATAGTGCCCATAAAATCTATATGGTATCTATATCCACATAACTATAAAGCACACATATTTTTGAAGCTTTGTCACGATTTTTTCTATATCTGAAATACCCATTTCAGACCTAACTACTTCAAACTTAGTAACTGCCATGATTGATCTAATCATCTAACTGCTTCACACCTCTGGCATGTGTATATGCATGCACATATTTACTCATTCATTCCAAGTAAAATCTCCTTAAACCTGAATTTCTCCAAATATGACCAAGTACCAATCTTAATTTTAGGATTTGAACATGTAATCTTATTACTTGATGTCCAAGCAGATTTCTTGACTAATATAATATATATATATATTTTGTTTGTTCCGTACAGGTGCACATACTATTGGCTTTGCTCAATGCTTCACATTCAAGCGAAGGCTCTTCAATTTTGATGGGTCCGGTAATCCTGATCCGACCCTCGATGCATCGCTGCTAAGCAATTTGCAGAGCGTGTGCCCAAATCAAGATAATTCCGACACCAAATTGGCTCCTTTGGATCGTGTTTCATCTTCCAGGTTTGACAACAACTATTATAACAACCTCTTGAACAATTCCGGGCTCCTTGAATCGGACCAAGCCCTTATGGGGGACAACAGGACTGCCGCAATGGTCAACATCTACAGCAAATTCCCATTTCTGTTCTCCAAAAATTTTGGAGTATCAATGGTGAAGATGAGCTACATAGGTGTTCTTACAGGACAAAATGGGCAGATAAGAAAGAATTGCAGGGTGGTGAACTAGAAATCTATTTATGTAATGTGTAGTCAGTCTTCAAAAGTGTTGCTAGGGTTTAAGACGGAATGCAGGTCTGCAACATAAACGAAATTGCGTCATTTGATGCATAAATAAGTACCGTTGGATATGCAAAGTAGGAGCTTCTCAAGATTACTCGTGTGTTCGCCTTATCCACAAGCCAGTATGCACGCAAACATTAGTTGTTGAAAAAAATTAAATATAACGGTGATACCTGTTATCCAATAATAAGCCACTATGTGGGCATAGTGAATTTTACTAGGGCTATACGGTTTAAGTTGGATTTGATAGTTACATTTGAATGGTAGGGTTTGTCTATTGGTATACAAATTCAATTTGAGTTTAAAGATGGTGAATTCCAGAGAAGAGAAGAAGCTATGAAGAATTCAAGAGTCAAGAAGAGAAGTTCAAAATGAAGAAGAAAATGGAAGCAACTAGAAGGAAAAGCAAGCTCAATTGATAAAGCTTAAGGAGGAAGAGTATAGTACACACGATTTGTACACGGATTGAAAATCTATAAATAGATAGGTTGTATGTTTGTGTGAGATAAGAGTGGAAGAAAAATGTAATCTCTAAAGAGAAACATAACATCTCTAGATAAGGAGAATTCTAAGAGAGTTGAGAGAATTTGAGAGTTAATTTGTTTGTGTTTGAATAAAATGAGTGTTTATTCAATTAATTCCTCTCTTTGTATATCTACATAACCAGTACACACTCTTCTTCCACCTCTTATTAGTGGTATCAGAGCCAATTTGGGCTAAAAAATTGAAGAAATTTTGAAAAAATAGTGTCGTTTCAAAATTTGTCTAGATTTCGAAGGTGTCGAAATCAATTTTTGAATGCTAGAGGGTTCGTGTCGAATAGAGGAGTCCAGAACTATTAACTAGAAGAGCAAAGAAGTATTCGAAGTTCACCGATAAATGCAATATCTAGAAACAAAAAATTTCAAAGTTGTCAAAATCCATTTATGAGTATAGAAGATTGAAGCACTGGTCATGAGGATTCCAACGCCAAAAATTGCATTGAAATCGGAGTTAAAACGAAGCTGCAATTGCTGAATCAAAGTTTGCTTGAAAAAAGATGTTCTGGGGAAGACGAACCAGAGTGGCAGCCAAATAAAAGAAATTATCCACTGTTTCGCTATTAATCTACAATTGTTGATTTGAATCGTCCAATCTATTTTGACTAAATCTAAGCAATCTGAATTCCAATCATAACCATCCAATCTATTTGGAGCATTTCGGACACATTCGTATAGTCAGGTTTTGCAAATTCCATACTAGTAATTTACAGATTCTATTTGAAGAGATGAAGTAAGAAGAATATTCTTCGAAACAGGAGTTGAAGAATATAACAAAGAAAACATCATAGAAAGGTGATAGAAGACGTCTCAGATTTCGTGGACGAGACAAGCAAATAGGTGGTTGCTCTAAAACATTGAAGATAGATGAGTCAACAGATGGTTGATAGAAGTGGACAACATGTGGTTGTTCAGCAAGATAAACAATAGATGGTTGTTTCTAGAGATAAAGTACAACAAATGGTTGTTCCAAGAGACATATGCCAATAGAGGATTGATAAGAGAGGACAACAGAGGGTTGTTCCACAAGAAAGAGGTCCTGACATAGGACATATTGTAACAACGCCCGCGGGGGACCTCGCTACAGCTCGGACTCGATTTTGTTGTGGTTCTAAATCTTGAACCAAAGAGTCCAAATCCGGCAAATCGTTTTGAAGAAAAACAGATTTTTTGAAAGAAGTGCCAAACATGGACTGCTTTGCCAGATAACAGAGTCGCCACCTAAATATTTTTAAAATGGGAAATTTAGGAAACCCTGACTCGGTGCCAAAAGGCCACGTGTCCGTCATCACCAAAGTTGGCTCGGGAACTTGGGTACGATTAGGGAAGGTCACATCGTGAGCACCCCCTCTCGCCCGGTCAAAGACCGGCCTCTACTAACCATGATATCTGCTTTTGAAAACATTGTGTGCTCTTATTCCGGTTATTAGCCTAGGTTACTATGTGATGCTCGCAGCAAACAAGTATAGACTGGGCCGTCTGAATTGGAACAAAACATTTCATGTTTGTTTGTTTGAAAATGGTTTGATGGTGCTACTCGCAAGTAGGCTAAGACGCGGATTTGCCACCCTCGGGTGGGCTTAGAAAACATGATTTTGCCACTATCTAGTGGGCTTAAAAAAACATGATGTTGCCACTATCTAGTGGGCTTAAAACAAACAATCGATGAATTGTCCCAATTCAGATAACCCAACCTTCACCCACAGGCATTCAAGGCAGTTATATCACATAAGCAGTTAGCCTCATGGTAAGCATGCTATCATGGCAACACTCACACGCATGCAAGGATGTTAAAGCATAAAAACTCACCGAGTACTCCAAGCCAAAACAGGAAATTCATTAGAAATCATGCATGATCCTAAAAATGCAGAATGCCTAATGCAACACATGCTAGGATGCAAACTATAGCAGGCTCGGCTATTCTAAACATGGTATATGAAATGCTACAGTTAACATGTATTCATTTTGGAATTGAAATACAAATGCAGTTAGTATGATGCGCCGAGCCCGGTGCGTGCAAAACAGATGAATGATGCAAACATGCTGTCATGCTGTATGCTAATTGAAATATGCCCTATATCTAACCATTGTAAGCGGATAAATAAAAGGGAGAAAGAAATGGGGGTTGGAAGACATACATCACACACACCCACACTTATTACAATATTGCCCTCGCGCAGAGGGTCCGAATAAATAATACAGTCCGAAATAAAAGAATATTACAGTTCGAAATATTACAGTCCAAATAATATACAAATTCCTAATTAATTAACAAATTAACTAAGAAAATAAATAAACTGGCATGCAAGCCAGGGACTGCCTTGATTCTGATGTATGCCGCTGGTTGGGCTACCTGGCGCGGAAATCCACTGGGATGCCCCGATTAGCCTCTGTTTGCAGTATTTCTCGAAATGCGCGCCGTACTCCGAAAAGTTGCTGATTCTGGATTTTGCTGCAACAGAGAGCAGGAAAAGGGCATGGCAATGTATTTCACAAATATATGCATGCCTCGATCCTCGTGCCACCAATCACGCATACCGATGCATGATGGCCGAGAAATCGGATTGCACAACTCAATATGGGATGAATGCGGATGGATGCTACAACAAGAGCCTACCCCCATCATGGGTAATCCGGAGTATCGGCGACTTGGGAATTGAGACCCGTTCCGCCACTCGGAGTGCGAAACGTACCTCGTTTCCCGTGCAATATGCATGATATGCATGAAATGCAACTATCATACAATCCTAGCATGCGCAATGCTATGAAAAGGAGATGCTTCGAAATGCGTGTCCACGGGCACGCAAACCGAGGCGATGACATACAAGCGTGAGATGACATGAAATATGGAATATAATGAGACTAAAATGAGATGTCTCGAAATGCGTGCCCACGGGCACGCAAACTGAGGCAATGATGAAAGATGAAAGTCGGATAAGACCGAAGTGCCTCGAAGTGCGTGCCCATAGGCGCGCAAACCGAGGCAATGATGAAAGATGAAAATCGGATAAAACCGAAGTGCCTCGAAGTGCGTGCCCACAGGCGCGCAAACCGAGGCAATGATGAGAGATGAAAATCGGATAAGACCGAAGTGCCTCGAAGTGCGTGCCCACAAGCGCGCAAACCGAGGCAATGATGAGAGATGAAAATCGGATAAGACCGAAGTGCCTCGAAGTGCGTGCCCACAGGCGCGCAAACCGAGGCAATGATGAGAGATGAAAATCGGATAAAACCGAAGTGCCTCGAAGTGCGTGCCCACAGGCGCGCAAACCGAGGCAATGATGAGAGATGAAAATCGGATAAGACCGAAGTGCCTCGAAGTGCGTGCCCACAGGCGCGCAAACTGAGGCAATGATGAGAGATGAAAATCGGATAAGACCGAAGTGCCTCGAAGTGCGTGCCCACAGGCGCGCAAACCGAGGCAATGATGAGAGATGAAAATCGGATAAGACCGAAGTGCCTCGAAGTGCGTGCCCACAGGCGCGCAAACCGAGGCAATGATGAGAGATGAAATTCGGATAAGACCGAAGTGCCTCGAAGTGCGTGCCCACAGGCGCGCAAACCGAGGCAATGATGAAATGGGATGAAATGGCATACGGAATACAACGATGGACTTACACCAACATGGGAGAGCCTCAGCTCACTCACATAGGAGGCCGTCGGGTAAAAACAAAGCTGCCTCGAAACGTGTGCCCGCGGACACGCAAATCGAGGCAATGATGTAGAAGCATGAAAATGCAAATTGGGCTTACGCCGACATGAGAGGGCCTCAACCACACTCACATAGGCTGCCGGCGTGACAAGAATGAGGTGCCTCGAGGTGTGTGCCCATTGGCACGCAAACCGAGGCAATGCAAAAATGATACGAATGGCATGGGAAATGATATGCAAGCATGGTAATGGAATTTCAGCACCTAAATAAAGGGGAAAACAGCCCCGAAACAATTCGAAATGACACCCGAAGCATGCATTCATCCCGAAAGTGCGAAATTAAGCCTCGAAATGGCCTATAGCCATGTTATGCATGCGAAATATGATCATGGCAGCAAGAACAGTAGCAAGGCAGTCCCAAATATGGCATTTTTCAGTAACAAACATGGCCAAAATGCAAGCATAGATAGATCAACAATAGCATGCAAAGTTAGTGGCCAAAAGAGCATTATAAAGGGAGATGGTATATACAAACACCAAATGGACAAGCTTTCTTCTACAACATTGAATATGAGCTAAAAATAAGCACAATTTCAGAAGATGACATCCTCAAAATCAGAATAAAAACATGCTAAAAGATCCATGCAAAATAGGCTCCAAATAGGCTATATCATAAGACAAGCAAATCTATACACCGAATGACAAAACTTTCTTCATGAAATGTGTAAAGGGGGTCAAAATAAGACCAAAGTCAGTAGGGGTCGAAGTCCCAAAAACAAACACAAATAGGTCAAAAATTGCATGCAAAAATGGCACACTTGATGGAATTTGAAGGAAATGGTGGATACAATGGTCAAATGAAGTTGAGCCCTTCTACAATGTTGTAGAGGGGCTCAAAATGAGCACAAAACCAGTAGGGGCCGGACCCATAAAAACAAAAGGAAATAGGCCTAAACTAGCATGCAAGATAATGGCATAAAAGCTAGGTATTGAAACAAGTATATCATAGAAGCCTCAAATGAAGTTGAGCCCTTCTACAAAGTTGTAGAGGGGATCAAAACAAACACAAAAGCAGTAGGGGTCGGAGCCCCAACTCTCAACCAATTGGAGTATAGAAATGAATCAAGAAAAAGCCCTAAAAGGTGGTTTTGAAGACTTACCCTTGAAGACTTGTCTTTCTTTGATTCTTGGCTTTGATTTGTAGCTTCTCAACCTCTGAAATTCACTTCCTAGCTGCTGGAATGGTGTTGTGGATGATGGACCTAAGGGTTCATGAAGAGAAGGCCTAGGGACTTAGAAGTTTTTTGAAGTTTTGAGCTATGAAAATGGAGGAATTTGGAGAGGTGTTCTTCAAGACAAATGTTCCCAACCTTGAAGAAGGAGAGGGAGGGCCCTTCATATAGGCAAGAAATGGGGTGTAAAAGGGGAGGGAAAGCACTCAAGCTTTCCCTCCCAAAATATCCCCCGGATCCCCTGGGATATGCTGGAAAGTACCCGGACAGCTGGGACAGGCTGGAAAGGGGGGAATCAGGCCGGCCAGGTAGTTTTCTGGGAGGTGGCCGGCCAGCCACCCCACCTGGTCGGCCAGCCACCCACCATGGCCGGCCGGCCACCCCAAAAAAATGAACAGTAAATTTTCTGGCCGACCAGGATAGAAAGGTGTCCTCCCAAGTGTGTAGAACAAGGTCCCAAGGTCGGAATCTGGCAACTCTGAAGCAGGAGCCACAACATAGAGCTTGAAGGAGAGCCTCAAAAATGAAATGCACAATTTCTGGCCGACCATATGCCCTTGGTGTCCTCCCAGATGTGTAGAACAAGGATCCAAGGTTGGAATTTGGCAACATTGAACCAGGAGTCACAACATAGAGCTTGAAGAAGAGGCCCAAAAATGAACTTCACAATTTCTGGCCGACCACCATACCAAAGTGTCCTCCCATGTCCCCTGATCACAGATATGCAGCTTTGGTTGGAAGAAAATACCCCCAAGGTATTCAACATTGGCCCGGAAGTGAGAAAAACGGGCTCCGGAGGAGCGAAACTGGCTATCTGGGATAATTGCTGGCCTCCCACCCTCCAGTGATCTTCCTGGTGTTGAAACAGAGGTACCTGCCAAATTTGAACAAAAAATAATGAGAAATGAACGCTCGGGGCCAAAACCGAGCCATTCGGGATCCCGAAAATGGGCTGCGGGTGCCGGAAGTGGTGTTCGGCAGCGAAGTGGGTATCTGCGACCCCAGTGTCCTTCGGAATGACAAAACAGAGGTTCCTGCCAAAAATTAGAGAAAACTGATACAAAATGAATGCTCGGGGCCCAAACCGCGCGATTCGGGGCCCGAAAACCGGCTACAGGCACCGAAAGTGGCATACGGCCACGAAGTGGGCATCAGGGGCCCCAGTGTTCCTCGGAACATTAAAACAGAGGTCTCTGCCAGAAACCGGAGAAAGCGGATGCGAAATGAATGCTCGGGGCCCAAATCACGCAGTTCGGGGTCCCCCGAAAACCGGCTACAGGCACCGAAAGTGGCATACGGCCACGAAGTGGGCATCAGGGGCCCCAGTGTTCCTCGGAACATTAAAACAGAGGTCTCCGCCAAAAACCGGAGAAGTCGGAGATGGTTGGGCGGTCCCGAGCCGAGGCACACAGCCTAACGGCTCCGAGAACCGGGAACCGGGCTCCGAAATGGGCAAAATGGCCTACGGCCACGAAAAGTAGCTCACGGCCACCGGGAGATAGTCTACAGGACCACTCCCTTCCCTCAGGAAAGAAAACAGAGAAAACCGAGTCTGGTTCGCAAATCGAGACAAGGTAGAGAAGAAGGTTCGGAAGTCCGGAGGCAGGGGCGCGCGGCCACGACTCTGAGACTTCTGAACGAGCACAATATGCAACATCACCGAGCGCTCAATCAGTGACGTCTGAGTCTTAAGGTCGGTCAAAAATGGGGTGTCTACACATATATTGTGAGGAAAAGATCTTGACAGAGGACATGTACCATAAGGAAGAGGTAGTGGATAAGAGAGAAGACGTCAACAAGAGGTTGACAGCACCAAACAATAGGAGGTTGTTCAAAAAAAGATAGAAGTCAATAGAAGATTGACTACAAAGACCAAACAAGAGGTCATGATGAACTTCACGAGTAGATACGAGGCACCGTGTAGAGAATCCAACAAATTGAGTTTGAGGGGATGTTGGAATACAAACTCAATTTGAGTTTAAAGATAGTGAATTCCAGAGAAGAGAAGAAGCTGCAGGAGAATTCAAGAGTCAAGAAGAGAAGTTCAAAAAGAAGAAAAAAATGGAAACAACTAGAAGGAAAAGGAAGCTTCATTGATGAAGCTTAAGAAGGAAGAGAACACTATAGTACACATGATTTGTACACAGATTGAAAATCTATAAATAGATAGGTTGTATGTTTGTGTGAGAAAAATATAATCTCTAGGAAGAAACATAACATCTCTAGATAAGGAGAATTCTAAGAGAGTTTAGAGAATTTGAGAATTACAGAGAGTTGCTCTATTTTGTATAATTTGTTTGAGTTTGAATAAAAGGAGAGTTTATTCAGTTAATTCCTCTCTTTTATATTTAGGCAACCGGTATATACCTCTCTCCCACCTCAACATGGTCAACCCATGTGCTGGTTTTCTTATTAGATGGTGCTATCATATGTAAGTGATATTGCTATTACACAGAATTTTTACTTTGGAAATATTAAACCAATTGAATCATGATGAAAATAAAAATTCAGTAAACTTTGGTCTAAATTGAAGTTCTTCTTAAATGATCAAAGGGAGAACTGTTTAATATGTTGAGATAAATATACGAAGCTTGTATAATCCCCACATTTTTGCCTCATAATACTTAGTACTTAGGTCTCGTTTATCGACTATACATTTTAGTTAAAATGTCAAATAGTCACTATAAGTTGTCATATCACTCTTTCTATTTTTCTGCACATCTTTTCGTAAAAAATTAAAAAGTTACTAAAATAACTTGTTCCCAAATAAGGCCTTAAAAAGGAAAAAAATTATTACAATTATATCCCTTAAAAATTCACCTTAAGAGAAAAAATAAAACTGATGTACACTCAACCGCACTCACCATTTTTCAACGCTGCCATTGCCACTACTCACTGCCATCCACTGCCAACACATTGAAACAAGCTTTGAAAATCCTAGCCCCACCGTTTGAAACCTTGGGATGGGGCGGAGGTGGCAGTCGAAAATAGGTGAAGTGGCAGTTGGGTTTGGTGTGAGGTCAAGGATTGGAATGTCAGGGGATGTAATGTTCTTAATTAATATTGCTATAATAAGGGGAGTTTTCAAAACTTTGTGGCGGTCGCCACTTCTGCCCCCTTACCAATCAAATCAACATGAGATTTTAATGTGCAATCCACTGCTCTTGTTATTTTCAGAAGGTATATACCTCATCTTGCCACTCAGGGATTTATATAATCCATTTAATGGGAGTGACAGGTTTCTTCACCTTTTACAAAAACTGTGGTTATAGTGGCTCCATCACTCCCCAAAACACAACGAAATTAACAGCCACATTCTCCTTAAAATTCTCTGACTAGTATTATATTTAATATGTTTCTTACTTCCTACTACTACTGACACTGTACTTGTGATAGCTTTAGAGATTCACTAATTCATATTCAACATATGGGTTCGAGTGTCTGCAAACTTTCATTTGTTCCCTTGTTTTAGCTCTTGTTCCTTGGTCATTTTGCATGTGGTCAACTTGACTACAAATTTTATGATGTCACATGTCCGAACGTGACACATTTTTGTTAATGTAATTACTAGCAATTACAAGTATTCCCCATATATATTCAATTCAACAAAAGAGAAGATAATGATGTTATTGGAAACATTGAAGAAATTCTGTGCTGGTAACTCTTAAAAACTGATTTTTAGTGTTTTTCCATTTTCCTTTTTTTTTTTGAATGCACAGGTGATCGAACTGTGGGGGGGTTGTTGGGCTTGGTGATCCCATCTGTGATCTAAATCATTTATTTGCAAGACTTGTCAAGAAGATAATTATGTAAAAAAATTAAGTTGATCGGATATAATTAGTTACATATTTAAATTATATTTGTCTTACAAAATTGAACGACATACATGATTTTCAAAATAAATAATTTATTTTTTAAAGACTAGTGTGATCGCATCTAACTATTGATATCTAATCAACCCAATTTTTTATATAATTGCTTTTCTCTATCAATCTTAAAAAATAAATAATTCAAATCATTCAAAGTGAGCCTCAAAATGAGTCAACTAAACTCAACAATATCCAACCGGAGATAAGCGATTACAATTCAATGGTATTTGAAAAAATAGTTACATACACATAAACAAAAGATTCATATTTTAATATTAATATTCATATATTTTTTTTAGAATAAATTATAAATATACCCCTTGAGATTTTTTTAAAAAAAATATGAATACCCATGTGGTTCTGAAAATTACATATCGCCCCTTGAAATTTCTAAATTCATAACAAATAAACCATTTTATTAATAAGTCATCAAATTAATTAACAATTTTTAATGATGTCAAAAATATAATTTAATTAATAATTTAAGTAATTTTATTATTATATAGAAGAGCAGTTACGAATTTTATTTTTTTAGTTAATTTTATTAAATAAATAATTTAGACAAGAAAATATTTGTAATTTTTTAAATTACAGACAATAATTCGTATTTAAATTAAATTTATAATTTATTTATTTAAAATTACATTGAATTATAATTTTTTTATATATTTTCTCTGTCCTAAAATATTAGTCTCTTATTCTGGTTTTTATTATTCTAAAATATTAATCTATTTTAAAAAATTAAGAACTAAAATAATATAAAATTTTTATTTTACTCTTTTTTTAAATTTATTAATAATACAACAAGTATAATTATAATAATTAATATATTTTTAAAAATACACTATTAAAGAATAATTTTAAAAAATTATTTTTAAACTACAATAGCTAGACTATAAAAAAAGTTAATATTTTTAAAAGAATTATTATTTTGAACGGACAGAGTAAGGCAGGTGATCGGCAGAAATGACCCCACACCTTGTTGTCAGATTCCTAGTGGCCAGGATTCATTAAATCAATACCTCCGACAGATTGCTCGTCCTCTTCAGCTCCACCTCCGCCTCCAATTTCCAAATCAGTAGTTGGAGAAGTTAGTGGTTGACCTTGACGAGTTAAGATCCTCTACTTGCATTTTCTTCTTGTATTTTTTACTTACAAAGTTATTGGGCTCATTTTTAGGCCCAATTTTGATAATCCGAACCGTCATATTTTAAGATTTGTTCAGTATATCATACCTGTTAAAAATCAAGTTGATCGGATATCAGAAAATATGTGTTCGGAAAACTGTTTATTAAATTTTGTAAAAAAATAACTTTTAGTTCGATTTTTCTGAACACATGTTTTCTGATATCTGATCAACTTGATTTTTTACAGGTATGATATACTGAACAAATCTTAAAATATGAACGATTAGGATTATCAAAATTGAGCCGAAAAGTAAGCCCACTAACCTTACAAGTAGAAAATTATGCAAAGAGAGGATCCTTGCTCTGACCTTGATACCATCAATCGGTGAAAGAGTGAGACTTATGACTTTATATTGGAGTTATGTTTAGAGATTTTAAATGATTTATTAAATTTTTTATATAAGTATGAGATCTATATACCTGTGAGTTTGTATTAATTTTATATTTATGTAAAAAATTTGATAAAAAATTTAATAAATTATTTAAAGTCTATAATATTTTTGTTTATGTTAAGTGATTAAAAAATGTATAATAAATTATAATTAATGTGAGACAAGTGCGTGGTGCCCAAGACTACCCAATAATTTTTCCAGTAGATCCCTCCAGCATACCTACTCCTCGGCAGCACTGTATCACAGATCACACAGTAATAATAATCAAACGCGCACTCTCTGCACTGCTCACCTTAGCAATCAGCTAGAGCGCTTTGTAGTTCCCATCACAGCCTTTTCACTTCCAAAATCATAAACAGGGTTTAGGGTTTTTCTCTTTGTTTTGTGCCTCAATTCAATCTGTGTGCTGCTGAAGAAGCTCTTATTTTTTTAATTTATTTTTGAGAGAGAGAGAGAGAGAGAGAGAGAGAGAGAGAGAGAGAGGGAGAGAATGGTGAATCCAAGGTGCTTCCTGGACATAAGCATTGGAGGAGAGGTAGAAGGGAGGATAGTGGTGGAGCTTTACAAAGATGTTGTCCCCAAAACTGCAGAGAATTTCAGGGCTCTTTGTACTGGTGAGAAGGGCATTGGCCCTAATACTGGTGTTCCTCTCCATTTCAAGGTATTTTGCTGTCTTTCCTAAATTCATATACACAACACACACACAATGTGCGTATTGGTATTGTTTACATCCATAATTTTATGAATGTACGCATGTGTGTATGGTGTATATGTATATGTGTTTAAGTTTCTCTTCAATTCAATTTCAGTCTGTTTGGATTGAGGGATTTAATGAGAATCGATAAGAAATGAAGAGAAAGATAAGTCTTTTCTTATGTTTGGTTTATAGGTTTGGTGGGAAGTTGAGAGAAATGAGTGGGTAGGCGAGAAATTGAGAGAAATGAGATTTTTTATTTTTATTTTTATTTTTATTTTCTAGGTTTCATTTCTCACCAATTTGGTAAGAAACAAATTGATTGATTGTATATTTTTATAATACCTAGATTACCTATTTTACCCATATCCCTATATCCAATTAATGATTAAAATACAAAATAAGAAAAAAATGTCATCCATATTTTTATATCACATATTTTGTTTTTTTTACTCATTCTTGATAGTGAGAAAACATAATAATTTATTTTCTTTACTCGCGTAGATGAGAGACGACAAAAATTTCTTTACTTTTCTAAACCCATGATCCAAACAGAGTGGAAAAATCATTTCGAGTTTATTTTCATTTATTTTTAGAGGCTCCAATTATTGTTTTGTTGGTCATTACAATCTTCTTTTAGCTCTATACATTTGATTACTTGATTGACTGAATGAATCATTTTGTGTTCTAATATTAGTCACAGAAAAAAGAAAAAAAGAATGGAAAAAGTAATATAGTCTTCATAAAACACTGCCTTGCGATTTTTACATGTTTCGACCCTTAAATTTTGAAGAATTAACTAACTTTTTTTTGAAAAAACTATTGTATTTCTTTAATCTTGAATTCTAAATCTACTTGCTTAGGTTTTTTGGCATAAGCATCCCTAGTAAAAGCTACAAGTTTTTCAGCACTTGGCAGGATTCCTTCTATACATCTAAATGAAGCATTCTATTACTTTCAAAATCAAATCTCATTGTAGTATATATGTATAAAGGCCTTGATAATTAAAAGTATAATTTTCCATGAAATTTGATGCATGATTTATACTTGAAATGCATAAATAAACTTCATTCTAAACTTATTTTATGTCATAGAAAAATCAACAAATTACAACATCCTTTTTTGGTTATTATTGTATAATTTAGGATATGTGTTTGGCTCTCCTAAAGGTTCATAATATGTCTTCTGAATTGATCCAAGAAAAATGGGTGGGCTAATTATTTTTGACCAATTTCTGTATTCATCCATTGAATTTGTTAAAGAACAGAGTAAAAATATTAATGGGAAATCAACTATTTCAGAATAACTTAAAAAATTATGGATATTTAAGAACCACTCTCTATAATTTGATTGTATGTTGTTTTAAATGCACTTTTCCTTGTGTTCTCACAATTTCTATGAATGTTTTCTTTTTCATTGGACTTCTGGATGCATTTCTTTCATTTGATGAATTCACAATATGATTAAAATTTTATTTTTTATTATTCAAAGAAACTTAAAGAAGAATATGAAGAATTGAGCATTCACAATGGATTTATAGGGTGTGCTACAATTGTTATTTATGAAGGAAATTGATGCCCCAAACCTTTTTCCCCCCTTAAAAAAAATTCCTTATTGTTTTAATTTTAATTATTCCTATCTTTTTAGTTTCGTTGAACTTTGAGGATATCATATGGAGCTAAAAGACCATCTTGCTTGGCTCATTTAAAAAACATGTGGTTGAAACCATTTCAAGTTCTTAAACTTGAAAGTTATCATGAATGGCTTTTATATTTCTAATGTAGTTCAAACTTCAAAGAACCAACATTGGTGCCTAAATGTAGCCACATAAGCACAGAATATGTTTCTGTTATTAATGCAACAGTCAGTTAAAGCTTCATGCAAGGACCCAAACATTGTGCAGTGGTATAATCTACCACCAATGACAGTGATGACAACATTATTTCAACCTAGATTTTATGTATTTATTTGTGTTAACTTGTTATTTTTAATGGTTTAATGCATTTGCCATTAATTTCTGCATGAATTTTCTCATGTTTGAGAACATTTGGTGTTACTACATTTCATTCTATATAAAGTTATATGGATCCCATTAACGGTAACTGGATAGCTAGGAAGCACGGATACAGATACGGGATACGGATACGATACGATACGGATACGACGATACGACAAAATTTGAAAAATTAGGATACGGGTACGGCGGGGATACGTTCGTAAAAAATATTATTTTAACAATTTTTAGTAATGCAGTATGCATAAAAATAAAACCTAAAGCAAAAGACAACTTGATAAAGAAGACAGATTCTTATAAAACTAAAAGTCTTCAAGGTCAATAGTTTCAACTTGTTCCCCTTCATCAGTGAATATCACAAGACCTTAGCTAAAGCCAAAAAACCATTCTTAAATAAAAATTTCAGCAAATATACTTTTTTAAGTCATCAATGATAGCCTAGGAAGCACTGATACGGATATGGTGATATGGGGATGTGGATATGGCGATATGTCAAAATTTGAAAAAGTATGATACGGGTACAACGGAGATACATTCGTAAAATTTTTTTTTTATAATTTTAATAATGTAATATGTATGAAAATAAAACTTAAAGTAAATTAATAAATAAAGAGAGGGATTCCTATTAACCTAAAAGTGCTCAAACATTCATAAAACATCCAAAACTAAAAGCAAAAGCAAATGCAAATTAAACATCATCTTTACATGCCAACACCAAAAAAAGAATGAGAGCAGAGAGAAGAAACGTGAGAGAGTGAGAAAGCGAGAGAGAAGTGAGAGAGACAACAAGGATACATCAATTTGACAAATTATATTACTTTAACTCTCACTATATTCCTCTTATCAAAGAACTAAACAAAATATTATAAGTAATATGTAACTTCGAGTATCCGATAGTTCAAAATTAAGTATCCGATACTTCAAAATTAATAAAAAATTAATTAAGAAGTATCCGATACGTGTCCGCGAGTATCCGAGGAGTATCGGTATCCGATAAGTATCCGATACGGATACGTCACCCTTTTTGAAGTATCCGTGCTTCATAGCATATATCTGTCTTGTCTCTCACATCTTTAGTAGAACGAATGCTAAGCACTTGATTAGTTACAAAATATATTAAAAAGATGTTTGAGCATATAAATAAATTTTTACTTTTATTTTATTTCGAAATGGCAATTACACTCGGTGCATGTTTAGCACGATTCTAGGTATATCACCAGTAATGTCTTTGACTACCCTATTTATCAAAAAATAATGTCTTTGACTACCCTCATTGATCGAATCCTATGAAGCACGGGTGCAGGTACGAGTACGGTGCGGGTACGCCGATATGGAAACTCAAAAAAAGTATGATATGGGTACGGCTGCGGTATGCCGCTATTTTTATTTTTATTTTATTTTATAATTATGGTTAAAGGATCCAACCTACAAATTAAAATTAAATATCAAAACTAAAAAGAGAACTATAAAACTAAAAAACAAATATATTTCAATTCAACAATGCCAACACCAAAGGAAAAACAAATATCGGCTCTAACTCTAGAAAAGGAAAAACAAATATCAGCTCTAACACTGTCAATTCAGTCCATAATGCAAGCAAAGCAAAAACAAAAGAAAGCTTTATGTATCTAAACTTGACACTTCAAAGTTCAATTCCATCAATTTCATCATTGAATAAAAGAGCTTCGATCTTTGGTTCTTCAAGTGAAAGATTTGCAATTTCAAGGAAACCAGAACCCTTCAATGAATCAAATGCATTTCCCCCAATGTCCCATAACTTGGTCTCTCTTTCTGTGTATAGTCGACTCCTCCTTGATAAGAGGCGAATATTGGAGTGCACAAAAACTAAATCCTCATACCGTTGTGGTGTCATTTTATTCCTCCTCATAGAGTGAATGAAAGAGTAGGTGCTCCAATTCCTTTCACAACATGATGAGGAACATAGTTGGCCAAGTAATTTCACTGGCAAGGATTGGAGCATAGGTGCAAAAGAGCCCTGTGCTAACCACCAAACCATTGGTTCCATTACTCCTCTATCACATATTGAGTCAGAGTCTCCAAAACTTTCTAAACATCCTGAAAACTTAGCATACTCTGTATTAACAACCCTTATCTCATATGAATCTGGAAAGTATCTCTTAAAACACTTGATTCTCATCTCAGAAATTTCAACATCTTTGTGAGGAGGAACACAAATAGGATTTTCATGAAGCCACATCCCACTATAATACATATATTTCATAATTAGAAAAAAATAATAAGTAAATTATGCAATGAAAAAAAAATAAAAGTATAAACTATGAGTCTAATGTGAATTATACCTTGGATTTAAAGAATGAGCAAGACAATGAAGAGGTGTGCTACTTTTTGTCCACCTTTCCACTAATATTTGATACACTACAGAGTAAAAGGCCAACTCTTCATTTTCTGACTTCCCTTCACGCCTTCACCCGTTCAATCATTGAATCCCACATCTCATAAACCAGATGTAGACATGGCTTATCGGTGTCGTAAAATCTGAACATCTCATAAATAGGCAATGTGAATGAGAGTACATATTCAATCTTGTCCCACCAAATATCATTCAACAACTTTTCCTTTACAACAGTTGCTTTCCCAACATCATCTTCCTTGTAGGAAGCCTATTTCTTACTTATCACCATTGCTTGGGCACCATGATATATAAGCTTAAACCCTTTTAGCATAACAATTGCAGATGCAAAACGTGTATCTGCAATAGAAAGTACCTTCAAAAGTACAAACTCATTAAAATAGCTAATCTCATAGAATGATTCATGATGAAATTTTTCACAAACATTACATCATCAATCACAGTAGTGATCCAATGGCATTCATCATAAGCATATGCAGTAACTCCAATTTCCTTTGCAGCACAAATGTTCTTAAGAGCAAGATTAAGAGTGTGCACTACACAAGGTGTCTAAAAGATCTTCGGATAATTACCTTGAATGATTGATCCAGTTGCACTACAAACAGGAGCATTGTGCACTACAATTAACAGCTCTTATAAACATAACTCCACCATTGGATGCTGCCTTAAAATTAATAAGAGGCCTCCTTTGTGCATCGGTCCATCCATTAGATACTATACTCAACCCTTTCTCATCCTATCACTTTTTAGTTGGTTCCAATAATCTTTCAATATTTGCCCTTTCTCTTTGAAGTACAAATTATAACCAGAAGGGACATACCCAATAATTTGATTCTCAACAACTTATTAAAAAGCACCCACAAAGTATGGATTCCTAGCCAAATGGAAAGGCAAACTAGCTGAATAGAACATACGAGCAACTAAAGAATGTAAATGTTCTCTGGCACTTTGATTGAATGCCTTATCTAAAGGACTACTCCCTACTCCCAATTGCCTTTCTTTTTCTTGGTGCATAACCTTCCATTCTAAATGTTCCAACATCTCCTACGCCGCCGTGGCTAGTACTAATTTGAGAAGATGGAAGTGGTAAAGGAACATTTTTAGGCTTTGCCATCTTTTTCCGGTTCTCAGCTGCCGTTCGAATTTCAGAAAGAAGATCACTCTTGTCCTTCACAATTGCACACACTCTAATTCCATGGCCAGTAAGTAGCAACAAATAACTCTAGAATATGATCCTTGGTACTCAATGTTACAAAAATTATACTTAAATTTTGTATTACCATTTCCTCCTTCCCCCCTTTTGACTAATTTTGTAACATAGCCCCAAAGAGGAGCATTTTCATCTCCAGATTGATCAATGGAAGGAGCAGAAGAAGCACTTGCAGATGAACCTAAACTGCTTGATGAACTCATTTTCCTGTAATTTAAAACCATTAAGCATTAAAAATAATATTTGTGAAATCTCTCACTTTGACATGTTATCATAATTTATTTTTAAAATCTTTCTTTTTGCTCATCAATTTGCTATTTTCATAGGGTGAGACCAAAGAAATAACAGGAGACCGAAGAAAGATTTCATAAAGACAGGACAACAGATGAAGAACAGCAGCAATTAACATTACACAAAAAAGTACTTGAGTCAAAATCAAGATAACAGTCTACTACATTTACACAGATCAATAATCTCATCCATCAAAATTGCTGATCTGCAAGGGCACCCAAAAAAAATAAAAAATAAAAAAAAATAAAACACTCACCGGAGGGAAGACGAAGAAAGGAACAGAGAAGAGCAAGAACACTTGTTAAGCTGTAGAAAAAAACGAAGAAACGAAGACAAAGACGAAGAAACGAAGAAGAAGATGAAGAACACTAATCAAAGGGCTTCGTCTCGTTGTGTCGCCGTCGCCGGAGGGCTTCGAAGTGAAGAGATGTTGCTGTTGCTGAAGAAGAAGAAGAAGATGAAGAAGATTGCGCTCGCCGTTCTCTTTGCTAATGTTGAAGTGAAGAGATGCAAAGAAGGGACAAAACCTAGGTGTATATATTCTTAATATTACAATAAACATTGTATTTTTTTATTTTTTTAATAAAGAACATAAATAAATTGCTCCAATACTGCTAATTCTCTTACAAATTTGATTTTTTGCCCGGCGTACCCAAAACATACCAACGGTGTACCCATGCTGTACCCATTACGTACCAACGACGTACATGATTGAACCAAACGTACCAGACCCCCTTTTGTCGTACCCAGTACGCGTGCAGCTATACCGGTACGCGTATCTGCACCCGATACTCGTACGACACTATTTTTGGAGTATCCGTGCTTCATAGATCGAATCTATATTACATAACTCTTCGAAATGTATGAAATACCTGTGCCAGACACTCGTCACTTGGATAAATCCATAAAGGTATCTGATGTGTGCAACATGTGTAGTTGGACATTCATTTAGCAAAGATATCTAGTAATTCAAGTTGACGATAAAACTATGCGTGAAAACCCACCTTATGCCTGAAATGCACTTTGACATCCCCATATAATGTGTAAGGTTGATAGATGTTGTCAAGTCCATGACATAGTAGCTTAAGCTTTTGAAACAACTTCTTTTCTAACTCAGGTATCATTGAAACACCATGTTAATTAATCTATGTGCATACATATGTATGTACTTGCACCGCATTATGCTTTGCTCTACAAAATTCTTTTTTCAACTTATTTTTCGATTTTGCAAATGATGAGTGTTGAAAGACCACATTTCTCAATTTGATGGCCAATAAGTCATCTTAATGATCTTATATGTCTTAATTCAATTAGGGAATTAAGGGTTGTTAATTCAGAAGTATACTATATGTGGTGAGAGGCTCTGCATTTTATCACAATTTTATGGATAGTTTGTTTCATGCTTTGATGCATACTTGTGTACCTGGATGATTTTTTTCCAACTCACTGAAGATAGAGCACAAAATACTGTAAGGGGCCATCAATCTTTAGACTTGCCCATGGTTGTCTATTCTGTGGGCAATCAGACATGAAAATTCCTTAGCAAGTGCATATTTTGTGCTTCATTTTTGCTTATTATCCTGGTTTTGGCTGCTCCGCCTGTCAAGTTGCACGAAACTGGGGTCTCTGTATATATATCTGGGACATGATTTAGCTTTTACCTATGATGTGGTCTTGTATAAAAACTGCCAATCTCAAGAACATGTATTTGTCACATCTTGTAACTCTTTCAACTTCTAGCTTCAAAACTGAAAAGATCCAGTTGGCTTGAATTGTAGCAAATTATCCTACTGCATTGCTGATATAATAATCTTTATCATGTTAAGCTATCTCCTTGAAGTAAATTGCCCTACTGGCTACTGCATTATTAATGTGATAGTCTTCGTCCTGTTAAGCTCTCTGTTTGCTAAATACTAATCTTTCTCACTATTCCGAGCAGGGTTCTTGTTTTCATCGCAACATCAAAGGCTTTATGATACAAGGTGGAGACATATCTGCTGGGAATGGCACCGGTGGAGAATCGATCTATGGCTTGAAATTTGAAGATGAAAATTTTGAGTTAAAGCATGAAAGAAAAGGAATGCTATCAATGGCTAATAAAGGTCCCAATACCAATGGATCTCAATTTTTTATAACTACCACTCGAACTCCTCATCTAGATGGAAAGCATGTTGTTTTTGGGAAGGTAATCAAAGGGATGGGGGTGGTTCGTTCAATTGAGCATGTCAATACAGGTGACAATGATTATCCCACTCTTGATGTTACAATCATCGATTGTGGAGAAATTCCTGAGGGAGCTGATGATGGGATATCCAACTTCTTTAAAGATGGTGATCTTTACCCTGATTGGCCAGCTGACCTTGATGTGAAACCGGACAAAATTTCTTGGTGGATGACTGCTGTGGACTCTATTAAAGCTTTTGGAAATGAACAGTACAAGGTCGGTGGTGTTTAGATTGGAAAAAGGCTGCAAGCATTATTTTTGATGCATGAATATTCACTTTTTAGAAAAGAAAACTATACAATCGATGTGTTATTTTTCTGCTATTAATGTTAGTAATTCATTTTGTCTTTTTTTTTTTCCTTTCCCCTAATGGTTGATACCAGTCCTAGAAGCTCCACAACAACATATGTACTTAGCTATCCATTGCTTTGTATGATAATTTCTACTTGTAACAGTGGCTACTGTCCTAACTGCTTTTCGTATACAGAAACAAGATTATAAAATGGCTCTTAGGAAGTATCGTAAGGCTCTGTGCTATTTGGATGTATGCTGGGAGATGGAAGAAGACATTGATGAAGGTGACCCATTTAATGTGCCCATGTTATGCTATTTTTGGTAATATTTGTAATGCTTCCACATGCCTTTCGCTCTTTTCTCTGTTAAGATTATCTATATGATTGTACAGGGGAAAGCTCATCTTTGAGGAAGACAAAGTCTCAGATATTTACAAATAGCTCTGTAAGTTTTCATATATATATATTTTCACTTGATGGAAGTAGTGAGTACTTCATTTACAATATATAAACATGTTGGCAGGCATCTAAGAAGCACGGACACTTCTAAAAAGGTGACGTATCCGTGTCGTGTTGTGTCCGTGTCTGTGTCCGTGTCGGACACCGACACTCTTTGGACACTATTAGGACACGTGTTCGACACTCTTCAAAACGTGTCCTATTTTTTTAATTTTTTTTAAAGACCCAAACACTCTTTGGACACTTGGAGGACACGTGTCAATCGCTTAAACACACGTCTATCGATTAGACACATGTGAAACTAATTATTAGTTTGAACATAACAACTTAAGATATAATAATAAAACAAAACCCATATAAATTTATAGGAATTAGTGTTATATTGCATTTTATATTATTTTTGAATGATATATTTATATATAACATATAATAAATATATAAAATTATATATTTCCTGCGTGTCTCCCATATATCATGTCCTGCATTTTTTGAAAATTAACGTGTTGGCTTGTCCATGTCGTATTTGTGTTGTGTCACATGTCTGTGTCCGTGCCCATATTTCTTAGGCGGGCATGTTAATTATTTGAAAATCTCGTTATTGTTTAAAAATTAATTCCATAATAGTAATAATACTACTGATAATACCAATAATAACAGTACTAATAATTTGGTGTGTTTCATCATAGTCTATATTCTATATGTTTATTGAGTCTCCTTTGAGTTAATCAACACTTCTCATCGTGAATTTTCTCATCCTCTAACTTTCTGCGAGTTTTCCGATTTTGATTTGTTTGAGAATCCCCAAATTTATGCACTGGTTCTAGCTAGACCAAAACTACATGTTTGATTGCTTTTCTAGATACATGGACAACTTATGATTTTTCAGCATCAATGCAACCTTTTTAAGTGATTCATTCTCTCCCAATGTTGATCTCATGTTAATTACTGTTCTCAACTTTGTTGCAACTCTCTTAATCCTAAACAGAAAGGCCATTACTTGGTGCAATGTAAAAGCTCAGATTCTCAAACAAGAGTATTTATTCCGGGGGCTGCCATTTCATGCAATTAAGCAGTAGTTTAGGTCTTTATCCTGTCTACTTTTCCCATCTCACCTCATTGGCAGGACTAATAATAGTAAATAATATTGAATTTGACACTTTTGTTGATTGACTTTCTCTGTATGTAACAAGTCTTCCTACATGTTTGCTGGTAAACATGGTTGATTTGGCCCGTCTGTTCTTTAGAAGGCCACAATTGAATTCAATCTCAAGAAAACTTACAGGTAGTAGTTTTAGTGCCCGGTCATTACTCTTGAAGCCAATAGGTGCAATGAGCTATATTGGCTAGATGTAGATGTCCTGTATGTCATGCCTCAGTCATTTGAATCTGTCCTTGATTCACAATGATGCCAATGCTGTCTAGGTGGAGAAGATATTTGGTGGTCTGGAACCACCATGTCATTAATGGCTTTGACCAACCATGGTTGGTGAACTCAGCAACAGTGGAGCCCAGGACCCAATTCAGGAAGGGAGAATGGGATCTCGGGCCCCACTTCGGTTGAGTTGGCCAACCATAGTTGGTTGGGACCATTATGACGTGGTACTCCTGGACCACCAAAAATGGACTCGTCTTGGAGATGCTTGATTGTCTTTGTCCTTATTACACTGACAGCTCATCTTGATCAGCTTATTTTTGTAACAAATTGTCATTTTTAGAAAGCATCATCATTTTTTTCCCTCATTTTTTTCTTTGTTTTGTTCCAATAAAGTGACTTGTTTTTGAAAAGGAAATTATGGCAATCATCAGTTACGATTATGTTCAACTTAAATATGAATCATATCTTTCTACTAGCTTAGTCTATCAATTTGAGAATATCCTTGCATTGGCTAGCATGTTTCTAGCGCAACACCATAAAGAATTGTGCTTCCTTAGACTTGAGTTGTTTCAGTTTTTATGATTTACAAAATTTCCAATATATGCGTTTTTGGTTGGAACAACATCCTGCCTCCACATGTCTGCTAGTAAATAGTATGTGTTTCAACATTGCACTTTGTTTGAGGAAGCAAGGAGAACTTGAGAATGGAAGATAGTTAATAATTTTTTTTTTTCCTTTTCTATTATTCTCAATGTCTGGAAAGTTGCTCAACTATCTACTCCTATATTGTACTCCCTCCGTCCCAAAATAGTAGTCCCTTTTGGGGAATCCAACTTTTTTTTGTAGTACAATTATTGTACTTTAAAAAAATTAATTTTCCAAAATTACCCTTTGAAAGTACATTTTTTTGGAGAATATCAATTGTCATAATTTTACTTTTTGTGTTGTTAATGAATTTAAAAGAAGGGCAAAATAGGAAATTCATATTATTTTAGTCATTGATTTTTGAAAAGTGACTAATATTTTGGGACAATAAAAAATGGAATAAACGACTAATATTTTGGGACGGAGGGAGTATTGATTTTTCCATCTCTGATTTTTTTCTCTAGTTCTTTTCACACTTCAGCTAAGGGCACAAATTAATATAGCATTTTTGAATTATCAATTAGAGATGTCCCAGGAGTGACCCTATATGGAGCTTAACTTGTCAATAGGTCCACTTTCAGAAGCTTAGTTGTAGAAATTTTGTAAGCTAAGTGCTTCTCTATTTCTGAATCTGCAATTTCAGCCTTGCTATTAAGTAGCTTCCAGGCTAGCTATAGAATTAAAAAGCTAGCTAGACTTGTAATTCTTTCTGACTGATTGACAATTCTTACTCGCTAGAATCTCAAAATAAATCAGACAAGTCCAGCTCTCAGATAATCAAATTTTATTCCTTCTACATTATAAATTTGTTGTCTGTTGGAAGAAACAGCGTACATCTGACCCTCTTTAGACCCTGCAGTAGAGCCTTGTGCACTGGAACTGCCTTTTTGTCAGTTTACTTTGTATAGGTGGTTGGAGAGTAGGGTGTTTGGATTTGTTTGTTTTCCTAGATTTTTTGGATGATGGTATTGGTTAGGAGTTTTTAGTTTTTCATAGTTATGGTTTCCTTGTATTCTTTTGCATCATCTTGATGCCTTCTAATAAAGTCTTATTATTTATCTGAAATATATATATATATATATTCAAGCTGAGTTGTCTTTTTCTTCTATTTTACTACCTTTTTTAGCCTTTACCATGTCTACCTACTATTATGGAATTAGCTTAAATTCAACTTCAGATACCAATAATATTACATCATGACATGATTTTCACCTAAGTTTTGGCCAAGGTAAGGAATCATGGATATTCAGTGTTCACTGTAGAGCATTTTATTAACTATTCTGGATTACAGCAGTCATTATTTGTTCTGTTTCATATCCAAACCAAACCAAACCAAACCAAACTAAGCCTTAAGTCCCATTAAATGGGGTCGGCTGCATGAATTATTCTTCTCTACTCGACTCTATCCAAGGCTATTTTGTTAGTCAAATTAAAGAGATTCATATCTTTATTTACTACACTAGTCTACGTCAATCTAGGTCTACCCCTTCCACTAACACTATCATCTACCGTCATTGTATCGCATCTCTTCATTACTGTTTCTGTTGGTCTCTGTTATATATGACCAAACAATCTCAATCTATTTTCTCTCAACTTATCTTTTATCGGTGCTACTCCTACCTATTCTCGAATATACTCATTCCTAACTCTATCTTTTTTAGTCTTGCCACACATCCACCTTAGCATACTCATCTTAGCAATACTCATCTTATTTACATGCTATTTTTTAATTGCCTAACATTCTGTCTCATACAACATCGCTAGTCTAATAGTTGTTCTATAGAATTTCCCTTTTAGTCTAATGGGTACTCGTTTATCGCACAGTACTCTAGACGCACTCTTCTACTTAAGCCACCCCGTCTTAATTCTATGAACCACATTCACTCTAATCTCTCTAGTCGTTGTGATAATCGATCCTAAATAACGAAAATGTTTGCTTTTAAGTAGTTCTTGGTTCTCAATCTTTACTTCTCTTTTGTTTCAATTGTGACTGTTACTAAAATTACACTTCATATATTCTGTCTTAGTTCTGCTTATCCTAAATCCTTTAGATTCAAGTGCTTTTCTCCAAATTTCTAAATTGGTGTCAACTCATTTAATCTCATTCACTAACACGATATCATTTACAAAAAGCATATATCATAGCACATCATTCTGAATATTACGTGTTAACTCATCCATAACTAAAGCGAAAAGATAAGGACTTAAGGTTGATTCGCAGGCAATCTAATAGTGGTCATCACACCTTTATATTTATCAAAAATATATATATATATATATTATTTGTTCTGTTTCATCTACCCTGTTTAGGTGTTTTTTTTTTGTCTTAGAAAAATTGAAGTTCGTCATTTCAAAAGAAGTTACAGTTAGATCTTTAGTTGCTTTGCTACCTGCATTTTTGTCTTGTAGCAGGTCTTTCTTTGAGCAATTTTTTCTTTTATCTACCAAATGATGCATTACATGCCTGCTTTAGGCCTGCAAATTGAAATTGGGAGATTTGCAAGGAGCATTGTTGGACACAGACTTGGCAATGCGTGATGGAGAAGATAACGTGAAAGCTTTGTTCCGCCAAGGGCAGGTTGGTATTCCCAGTTGATAAGAAATACGATGACTAGTAGCTTGATGTTTATAGCTAGAGTAACATATTGATCATTTATCGTTCTATTGTCTTGTGTGGGATTATTTAATTTTTTTTTTCTCTCAATCTAGGATAGTTAGTTTTGTACTACTTTCTTAAGGATTTCTTGTAGTAGTTAAGATAGCTTCACAACGGAGGTCTGCTAGTACCGGGTTAAATACGGTAGCACCCTCATCGATACTGACATGTATTATTGAAGGTTCAAAAGTAGCTATTACTACCTTATCGTTCACTTGCATCTGTTGGAAATTTCTTTAAATGTGTTTAAAAGTTTGTTTTATGTATGGTGAGTGAATTTCTGCTAATTTTTCAGGCATACATGGCACTTAATGATGTAGATGCTGCAGTTGAAAGTTTCAAAAAAGCATTGGAGTTGGAGCCAAGTGATGGTAATGCAATATTTAATAAGTATATTGACAAGTTTGATTTGCTGGCTTAAAGTTCAGATTACCTAAATAGGGATCAGAATTAGTTGTGTATAGCTTCATGGATTTAATGTTGAAAGCTGCTTGAACATTAAATGTTCAAGTGCTTTACATTGATTGTGAAGTTTTTATAATTAGGCCCTGCTAAGAAATTTAAATCTTATGCTTCTGAGCTTGAGTTCAAGAAAGCTAGCAGAACAGGAAAAGAAAGTTTACTTTCCTTAGTAGTTAATGCTTTCTCTCCTCCTTTCAACAAAATATGTAAAAATTTGGAGCAAAAGTTCAAAAATCAGTAAAAAAAATATAAGGCAAAAAATGGCAACCTAAAATTAAGATTCTCTCCTCATCATATTTTCTTTTGACCCCCTGTTTTTCATGGTAATCAAACGAGGAAAAGTGTTTTTCTTTGCATTTTCTTCCCCTTTCCTTCACAAATGGGAAGCCAAATATAGCCTCAAAGTTGCAATCCCTTCCAAACCAACACCCCCCCCCCCCCCCCCCCCCCCCCCCCACACACACACACACACACACACATGAATATAAAGCAGTTGTTGGGTGTAAAGTCAGCAAAGTAAGAGGCACTTGGTTCAGGTGCTTAATGATACATGAGATGTACTGGGTTGAAGTCTTTTCATGATGTTCTTATTTGTAAAAACATGAATAAAGAAAAATAAATAAGAAGGGAAAGAACAGTATATATGTAGAGAGAGAGAGAGAGAAGGGAGGGGAGGGGAGGGGGGGTGTTGGTCTTTAAGAAACTGATCTGGTATTGCTGTTAAGCTATGAAGGAACAAGTCCTTACTTTCTAATTCTATCTTTCAGGTGGTATAAAGAAAGAGCTTGCTGCTGCAAACAAGAAGGTAATGGCTTCATTTGATATACATTTTCTCATGTTCCAATATTTTTCTTTTTTTGTGTGTTTTGGTTTACTTTTTTTTTTGGTCCAATTTTAAAGTTAGAAATTGGCTACAGATTGTTGATAGACGTGATCGGGAGAAAAAGGCTTACTCAAAAATGTTTCAGTAGAGTTCAGGCAGTCACACGGTATATTGGATACCTTCTGGTAAGCATTGCTTTGTTCGTATCAAAAATTTACTTTGGTATTTCATTTGCGTTCCTAAAAAGAAAAAGAAGAAAGAAAACAAACAAAAACTGCAGGCTGCTTTTCTTGTGTAGCACAACTATTTTATGAACAACAGAAGTTGTCATATGCTTCAATTCGAGATTTTTATTGTCTTTATTTTCTGGTTTCAATGATTGAGTAAATGATCAAAAGCCAATGATCATAATAGGAAGTCTCTGGAAAACAACAATCTATCTGGTTGATATTTTTTTTTGTCTTTTTGTTTTATTTACAGGTTTTGTTGGAGAGCAATACATAGTTTCCACACCTTTTTGAAAGAAAAACAATGAGAGACTCAAAGCTTGAACCAAATCTTCTAAACATCTTTTCTTCTTGTAAAGCTTTTACTTGTAGCATGTTATTGCAAGCTGAAATCAGGTAAGACTTGACGAATACATCTGAATCATCCAAACAATCTTGTTATCTTTCGTACAAGAAAATTGCTGATTCGAACAAAAATGGACTGTTTCTTTTTCTTGAATATTCTGTTTTTATTCCTTGGTTTTCTCGATTGTTGTTGGGGGTTACCTTGGTTTGAGTCGGCCATTAACTTGGCTCGAGCTTTAGGAAAAGCCATCTCTGTATTGTCAACTTGATCTACCACCCTGCGCCTTGAATCTTGTTCTTCTTCTGCATCTCTTGTAGTATCTCCCTCTATCTTGTTCTTCATTTTCCTTTTACTCAATCTGTTGTCGGTTTGTAGTTCTTTCAACCTTCTTAAAGCTGAGTCTCGACTTGCCTCAGCCACGTTTCTTTGTTCCGTCGACACGGAAAGTCGCCATTCCGCAAGTGAAGTCTCTTCTTTAGCTCTTCTTGTCAATGCACAGTAGTCTTCTTGAGTGAGTTGAACCATTGTACTATCCGTCTCTGAATGTTTGATATAGCGTAGTGCATCCGCAGCAGATGATCCGAACGCTTCAGATTCTAACCTTATGGCTCTAAGCGTGAGTTGCAATGCTCGAAGTGTTTGCTTTCTCAGCCTCAGGACTTGCTTTAGTTCCGATCTTGCTCGCTTTTCTTCATCCTTTTCAAGCTTGAGTTGTTCCATCTCTTCACGTGTCTGATCCAGAGCCTGATTTATCTCATTGATTGTCGCTCTAATCCTGAGTTCATATCCTTTTTCGATCTAATCGACGCGGTAGTAGTCTCCAGTTGAGCTTCAAGGTCCGAGACTACAATCGCCGACATAGTATTTCGATTCTTCGTAGCATCAAGGCTTGATTGTAGCTTTTCAAGCTCATCGATCAGAGGTCTTGAGTCTAGCCATGATTGCATTGCTTCGTCTTTGGCTCTCTTGAGTTCATCCTTCGTCTTTTGAAGCTCCGCCATCTTGATCTCGAACAGATAGTTTCGAGTATCTTCTGCATCTCTTGGTTTGTATGAATAGCTCTCCATTCTTGTTTCACCGTAGGACTCCATTTTGCAAAAGTGAATTGTTTGTGTGATTGCAGAGAAAAACTCTGCTTGGTGTTTGTCTATAAATTTGGTTCTTGTTCTAATTTTTCAATTCTTGTTTTGGGGTGGGAGCTCCAATCAATATATTTATTAAAATATGATAAGGTCTATGTCAACATTTTGTTGAAAAATAATATTATAAGAAGTATTATGGTATGCTTTGTGTTTATCGGTTTGTAATAAAAGTATAGATGTCTTGTACTCGAACGTATGTCCCATCTGCTGGATCAGATGCCTTCGTCATATTTGATAATATTGATTCTCATTTTTAATGGGTACTCGAGGTGCAAGATAGGGTCAACTTGATGTTTCACCGTTCTATTTTTTATGTTTTTCAATTGGCAAGAGAAAAATAGAGGAAAAGTTGAGTCCGGTTTCTCTGTCTTGCATAAAAATATTAAGTTACTTGAACTTAGCTCTATAAAAACTCATTTGAAATTAGTTGGAAAGCTCAATGAATTAAGATTGAATAAATTATAAAATTCGTTAAAATTTTTTAACCAAATTTGAATAATTGATTATTCACGTTTATCACTATACACATAACAGGTCATTGAAGAGTTCGGCTTAATTATTTGGTGTTATCGTTAAGCAAATGTTGAAATTGCATCATAATTCAAAGAACTTAGCATCTATTTCTGTCATAACAAGGCATATACTATCATGCAGTCCTCTATTACGTGTTAGGCTCCGGCCACTTTTGGCATTTTCGTTTCAGTGAATATTCGAAATTTTGTCCCTTTTAGAAGTATGTCTTGACTAAAAATTCCATTTAAAAAAATCCACTAAAGAAAATAATTAGGGCCTTTTATTTCAAAATTGGTGGAAAATCGTGCAGTTCAAAGTGTTTTTTTCCCCCGGGGGGGGGGGATTACTAACAAATCTTCTTTGAAAGAGATGTGATCTATTTAGTCTCACAATATTTTTGTTTATATCCAATAATTTTGTAGTGTTTTTCTTTTTTTTCTGCCTTCGTTCTTTTCTGTCTCTTTTTCTTTTTGATTTTCAGCTACTGGTGATCATGTCTTACTTATTCTCTTTCTCGTTCTGATATATAGTCACCGGCGACCGACGATCACTATCGATTGAGATTCACAGACAACCACTGGTCACTAACTTTTTGTTTCACCTTCATCGATGGTGAAGGAAATGACTTTTAGACGAAAAAGATGAGGAGATTTACTTAGATTTACATTAGGTCTGAGTAGATCTACATCAGATCTAGCTAGATCTAAACTAAAAATAGTTGTTGGAGTATAATCTTCTCTCTATATTTGTCTTTCTCTTTCGATCTCTCAATTTTTCTACCTTTTATCTTCTACATATATATATTTTTTTTCATGTTTTAATGGATAAAATTTTCAAGTTCTGAACAAATTATTTTTGAGTTTTAGTTATATGCAATAAATACTATAAAATTTTACAGTTTTAATTTTTTTAGTGCTGAAATAAATCATGATTTAAAATTGTAAAATTTTGCAATTTCATCAAATTTTTTAGAATTATAAAATTTTGTAATTTCATAACATATTTTTTAGTTTGATTAATAAGGATAAATGCTTAATAGGTTTTCGCTTTAAAATTGTAACATTTTACAATTTCAAAACTTGTTTTTCAGTTTGATAAATATTGGAGATTATTTACTTAAACCTTACAAACCTTACAAAAATTAAAAAATAACATTTTTTTTCCATTTTTTTTTTTTAGTTTTTCAATATTTAGCATATTTTTGCTATGTTTTTTCGCTTTAATTTCTCAATTTATTATTCTTCTTTTTTCGTGCAATATTCTGGACATTTCGGTGAGTTTCTGACGATGTTCTTACGCTGTATTTAGTTGGGGGATTTGGAAAGAGAAAAGAAAAAAGTAGGTAAAATGTTATTAAAATATGCATATATTTTATCTAGTTTTACATATTTTTTCCTTTTTTATTTTCAAATTCCTTCCCAAATTTCTCAACCAAACACAGCGTTAATGTTCAGCGAACGTTCTTGATATTCCGGTTACTTCCAGTGACGTTCAGAACACTTCGACGAACTTCCAAAGATACTTCAGTTACTTCCCGGTGATGTTGAACATTCTAGCGAGTTTTCGGTGACTGTTTGACGGAAGTCTAATCGTGGTGGGATATAGCAGCTCTGTAAATTTTAAAAATAAAATAAAATTTTTTAGTAATAATTAAAAATATGTAGGACTAATTGGTATAACCGTTTTGTTTTAGAACTAGATGAGTTTTGAATTTTGTGTATGAGACTTACCGGTAAGTTTTCTCTCTCTCTTTTTCTTCTCATGTGGAAGGTTTCTTATTTATATTTTAAATTGGCTAGGCCTATAAACTTGGAAAAATTATTTGTTGGTTTAGGCACACCATGTGATCATGTTTTTCTCAATCACAAATGACCATACGTTTTTATATTTCTCAATCACTTAATACAAATTCGTGAGTTTCATTTTTTTCACCAATCAAAACACATGAAATATCACGTGACGTTATCCTAAGACCCCCAAATAACTTCTCGTAAACTTGGGCTGGACAAATTTTTTAATAATCAGTTAGAGAAATACTATGTATCTTAAATATTCTACCAAACCTCTTACATGGGGTGGGATTTATACAAATTCACATGTGTTATGTGAGAGATTTGATAGAATATTTGGGGTCTCTGGCATAACTCGATCAATTATGGCTCATCCTTTAAATCAAATTTATTTATTAAAAAATCTATTCAACTTTCAGTAATAAATTTATTATTATAATTTTTTAAAAATATATAATTTAATAACTTATACTTTTCACATTATTTTAATACAAACTAATATAAATAATTTAAAAATAAATCAAAATTCACAAATAAAAATCAAAATATGGCAGTCATTCATCACTTTGATAAATTTATCAATATCATTATCAATACAAATGATTATTCCCAAACACAAAACACATCTAACAAGTCTCAAAATTATCTCATTATCAAATGAGGGGAAAATAGTTGAATTTTTTATTTTTATTTTTTATTGAGAACTTATAGTAAATAACTTTAATTAATAGGACTTATTGGTAATTATCTCTAAGCGTATTATATTTGACATTTATAAACGGAAAATGAGTGGGGAGCACTAATTAGTGCTGCCACTAATGATGTGGTAGTAGGTCCCACCATGAATGATTTGATGTTTTGGCCTTGGTGTTGTATTTTTTTTCTTTTTTTATTGAGTGCCATGTCATTAGTGGTCTTTTTAGAGCTCCAAAATTAGTGGTCTCTATCATTGTTGTTCACAACAGGCACCTAAGTAACCAAATATTTTTTTATTTAAAGAGAGAAATGTTTTTATTAAACAATTTTGCGTTATGTGGGCAGGTTCGGAACTTTTGATGCCTGGACTGGAAGGACTCGGCCCGCTACTCATTTGGTGCGGGCCTTGATTGAACTTGGCCCAGCCCAAAATTCAGATGAGCATTGCTGCAATTCTTATTAAACGCTTGAGACCTTTAAAAAAGTTTCTCCAAATTTAATCCATAATGATATGACATGTTAGGTATCGATTTTAAATTTACTTGCCACATTTTTAATGATACATTAAATTGTAGATTTCTAATATTTTCATTACTTTGATTTACTATAGAATAATCCTATAGCTTGCAAGTCCATTATTATTTTTATCTTTCACTTTATTAGATAATTTACTTAAAATAATTTCCCTATCAATTTCACTTCATGAAATTTTAAATTATTAGAAGTAAATTTTTTTTTTTTTTGTAAATTTGTCTAATGCAACTTTTAATAATCTGTGAAAAAGGTTGAACTTATTTGGTTAAATAAGTTATCATCTAGAATGCCTTCAAATTTTATAATTAAGAAAAGATAAATGAGATTCTTTTATCCATATGTATTAAGAGTATTAAATAAGCCCAAAAAAAAATACAAATTGTAATTTAAAAAATATCTCTCTTTTTTCTTTCTTTCTTTCTTCTTTTTTTTTTTTTTTTTTTTTTTTTTTTTTTTTTGGATGCCAAATAAACTGGAAAAAAATGTCAAATACGTGATTGTTTAAAATTGTAACCAAACATTATTAGTCAATTTTTTTAGGCAAATGAACTACATAAGTTTGATTTACAAGAACTATCGAATGAGACCTATTTTGCATGCAAAAATGCAATATATAAACACATGTTTATTTGATTTTCTTATTGTTAGATACAAAGACATGAATCTTATGTATATTTATCACAGTACCGCCACATCCACAATTTTATCTGTTCAAATGCAGACAAGAGTCTCTTGTTATTATGTGCATTCAGGCGAACACAATTGTGTGGATGAATCATTAATCTATTTATTAATATGAGTCTCACTACCTTCTTGTTTGGTGATGAAAAAAAAAATTCTAATGATAAATTCATTTACATACTACTCCATTGTATTTGATATTTATAACTTTTTTCATTTTAGAAACCTATGGGAGAGTGTTTCGTATAGTTTGTTTCTGCGTAGAATTTGTGAGACAAAAAATCGCTTAGATAAGTTAAAAAATCTGATTATTAAGAAGGAAACGTGTGCTTTTAAAATTTGTTTTTTTGATTATCAACTTATTACTTAGATAAAATTGCATCAAACAGGCCCATAATGTAGTCAGTTGTGTATTTCAAATTACTTTCAAGCCCATTTGGCCCAAATTCAGGATGAGAACAAAGCATGGAATCAATTGTGCTAATTAATTGCTAACCAACTATCCAAAATAAATATGTCAATTTTATCAATTACTTTCTCAACAAGAAATAAATTATAGGGAAAATTACAAACACCCCCTCGAGATTTGGTGAAAATACAGATTCTCCCCTGAAGTTTGAGAAATTACATCCCGCCCCCTGAGTTTTATATTTCCATAACAAATTGTCCCTTGAGGTTTTTATTTTCATACAGATTCTCCCCTAATTTGTTATGCAAATTTGACCTTCAGGGAACAATTTGTAATTTCTCAAACCTCAAGGAAGAATCTGTATTTTTACTAAATCTCGAGGGGGTGTTTGTAATTTGCCCTAAATTATAAAGTGGTACTCTTCTATTAGAAATTTTGTTGGCACATGCGTTGTGCTTGTTAGAAAGTGCCTGTTTAAATTGCGCTATACATGTAATAGTCTCCTTTACTTTATCATTTAATAAGCATTGATGGTATCATCAAGTTGATGCAAGTTAGAAGAATAGGAGATGGGGGTGGTTGTTATGGGGATACAACGGTCATTGTTGTGCGGTCAATGAAATTCATTTTGAAATTTATTTTAATAATTTTAATTATTTATTTTTTAAGATGCATTAAATAGAAATAACTAATTTGTATCAGTAAACACTAATTGAGTTCAATAAACACAAACCTCTATTTCTATCAGTTTTGAAATGCTTTATCAAAATGGCAGGTCTAATTGAGAAGTCCGAGAACATCATATAGTGTTTTGTTTATTGTAATAAAAACTGAAATGATGGATGAATTGAAAATATAATAATGTAAATTGTAAACAGAATCATTATTTATTAATTTAAAAATAATAGTCTTCTCATGTGAAGTAAAAAATAATAATATATTTCTTAGTTAAAATTATTTCACCGAATCAAAGACTACCCAATTGAAGAAAAGTGGTTGAAACTCAATTTCTAATCATTTTATGTCAAAAAAAGGCTGTGTCCTTATCACTCGAATAGGCCTTGGTTTTGAATACTGAATAAGATTTTTATTTTTATTTTTTTAACAATTTGAAATTAATACAGTTTATATATTTAATTTAATTTTAAAGATATGAGAAAGAAGAACCATTTAAAAGTGGCAGAGACAGGTGAACCAACAACGAGTGTCAAATTATACAAATATAAATTAAAGAAGTACTACCAACCACCTAGCAAGAGTGAAACCCGACCTTTTACACATGAGGTGAGAAAATGCTCTTGAGCTATAAGGTATTTTTACCTAATGCTATTCTATTTTGATTGATTTAGATGGTGAATTCATTATATTTATGCTCTTAAGCTATAAGGTATTTTTACCTAACGATATTCTATTTTGATTGATTTAGATGGTGAATTCATTATATTTATGTTACTGCTAGCGTTTTGTGTAATGATATAATGATATGATACTTAGCTATTGGTTTAGAGTATCACACGACAATGTCACTTAATATATCGTCCTTATATAGAATAATATTTTTAAAAGAATATTATGCGCTAACAAATTTTTGTTACAACTAATATATCATAAAATAATAAAATTTAAAATTAGATTCATTTCAATATTGTGATAAATACCACATCAATAAATATTTAAAAAATTATTTTAAATCTTTAATATATATATATAATACTACTATGATTTTTGCCAAATGCACATATGAGTTGGGCAAATCATATGAATTCTCGCCATAAATGCAAGTTTAATACCATTAATGGTGTTGGTATTGCTTGAGAGGCACTAAAAGCATATAATACTTTATCAAAGCAAAGGTTGAGCAACAACATCAAGTGTGGGTTCCACTGATCCATGTGAACACTACTCTAGGGTAGTTACCAAAGATATAGGGCAACTTTTATTGGTGTTCAATCAGTTTCACTTGGTTTTTGTTTGCACCCTTTCTTTTTTTGGATAGTAACACGGGAGAAAGAGGGGAAAAAAAAATACTAATATATAGGGGTACAAGTATATCTATGATCAGGGATGGAATTAACAGAAGATTATGAGATATTATGGCTCTATATTTCTGTGAAAATTATTATTTGTCATAAAATTTTAAAAATATATATATATCATTTTATACATAAAATAACCTCTCAGTATTATATATATATATATATATGTATATCATTTTTCTTGTATCTTAATTCTCTTTCTATTTTATACTAAAAAACTTTTTTGTTTTACTAGAAATTGTTTATATGGTATTTAATTTTTTTTTTTATATATATAATTTATATATCATATTATACATACATATATATTTTATGTGTATGGTGAAAAAAATTATTTTCTTTTTAACCTCTCCAATAATCAAATCTTAATTTCGTCCCTGTCTACGGTGGAGTGCAAGTATATCTATGATGAAATGCAAGTGTTACACCCGTATGTATTGATAATTTTTTTTTTTCTTTTCCCACTTGTAGTCGCCTTCTTTCTTTATCATCTTTTTGACTTTTAAAACCAGATGACCTTTTCCTTTTTGACTTGGAACACAATATAACAAACGTCATGCTTTGGTGAGCATCTTCACATGTATATACATACACCAGAGGTGAGCCATGTATAATACGTAATTAGATCGGATTATAATAGTTATTTGAAGCAGTCCAAGGTAATTGAAACATTTTATAGATATTATTCATCAGGTTTGTTTTCAGTTTTTTAAAAATATTTTTTTAAAAATTTTACATTCTTATTTTTCATATTTTTTTTTATTATTTTTTTAATATTTTAAACAATTTTTTTAATTTTTAGACACACCTAATATAAATACACTTAAAAAATATAATTTTTGTGAAATTTTTTTTTAAAAATTGACTAAATACAAAAAATATAAAAAAAAAGTACGAAAATTCAGTATAATTTTCATATTTTTGTGTATTTATTAAAATATTTTTTTACAAATATTTTACTTTTTAAATACATCTAAGTAAGGTGCATCTAAAAATATAAAAAATGTTTAAAATTTTAAAAATATTTACTAAAAATATAAAAATAAAAAATAAAAAACTCATTTTTCAAAAAACTGAAACTAAACACACTGATTAAGTTTAGAGATATTTTTTAAAAAGAATTTCCTGATATTAACACTAATTTCAACTTTCACTTTATGTTGTAGATATATATATAATGCACATGTTTTTTTTTTTTTCATGACTTTGGCATTCATATATAAATTCTAAAGTTTAGATTTGATAATTATGACAGTTTATTTGAGATAGTTGAAAGGAATTGAATCAATTGATAGTCGTTATTAAGGTTCCAATAATTAACTTTTTGACTAAAAAAAAGTAAAATGTCACATCATATATTTCAATCAATAACTTTTTTCTTTATAATTATCAATTAAATTTAAAAAAATCCGAATACATTAACTTTTTTTTACCTCTTAAAAAAATAATAAAAAAGCTAAGTTGCCAAGCGAGTAGTAAAGTTTTGAGGGTATTTTTCAGAAGCAAAATTTTTTTAACGACACCAATACAAACTCTAACCTTCGCTTTATATATTAGTATAAATAGATTATAGATATATGGGTATTAGAATTGAGGTTCATTAATCAATGTTGTAAAATGACAAGAGAGAAAACGTTTTAAAACATTAACATACATAAGCTAGAAGAACAAGTCACTTTAGGGGCACAGTTTGTTTACGTTTCCTCTCCAAGAAACACCAATACAGTCGATTAAAAATTTTGTGAATCACATCTAGAGATAGAAATTAGGATACGCGACTATACATTAATTGTGACACATGCAATACATACTGATATATATAGATATAAAATTCATATGTTTTTGAATCGTTTCGATTGTGTGGTTAATGTCAAAATATAATTCCTATTTTTTCTTTGAAGGTTGGAGAAGACGAAAGCAGTTACATTTCGATTGTGGGCAAATTACATATACCCCTCGAGGTTTAGTAAAATTACAGATACTCCCTTGAAGTTTGAGAAATTACAGATACCCCCTGAAGGTACTATTTGCATAACAAATTAAGGGGCAAATTGTTATGAAAATATAAACCTCAGGGGACAATTTGTTATGAAAACATAAACCTCAGAGAGGTATCTGTAATTTCCGAAACCTCAGGGGTATCTGTAATTTAGCTAAACGGAGGGAGGTATATGTAATTTGCCCAAAAATGAAAAAATAGCACGAGATGACTTCATTTTGTTCACTTTAAATGAATGTCGTTTGTGCTCTTTTATTAATACATTGATAAGAATAACATTTTAATGCATATGGTGGATACGGTTATAAAAGTCTTCCATTGGATTTCATGGAGAGGCATGTTTGAATGGAAAATGAGACATTTATATACAAGTTTTAATTTATGAATTTATATTATATTAAGTTTTAATTAAAATTTTTTAGATTTTCAAATCTTATTAAAATTTTAATAATCAAAATTACCTATCAAATAATGATTGTTCATCATTTATGATTATCTACAAAGGAATATGATGATTTGACATTTATTTTGATTTTTAAAACTTTACAACATCAACTTTCAAATTGAAATTTTTTTTAAAAAAATTAATGTGTTTTTTTTTGAAAAAAATGAATTATTTTTTTTGTGCAAAACTGAAAATTTTGTGTTTATAAAGAAGCATGATGTTGGAACATTATTCTGAAAAACTAGAAAAAAAAACTTTAAAAATAAAAAAACTGATAATATTCTCAGTTTTAAAACTTGATAAAACTGATAATATTTTCGATTTTATTGGATAGTTGAATCAAACCAATAAATAGAAAGGTAAAAACATTTAATCTCATGTTTTATTTTCTTTCATAAGTTAGTGAAACAATTATATGGAATATTACTATGCAAAATTGATAATATTCTTAATTTTAAAAATTGAGAAAAACTGATAATATTTTCAGTTTTACTGCATAAGATTTATTGGTTCAAAAACTCTTAAATAAAACCTAAGCTACTATAACATTTGTAAATAGGTATTTTAGGTAATTAACTCTTGAAAAACTGAATAATCATATAGCTCTTGAATTGTTTTGGATGTGAGATTAATGTTAAAAACTTGTTTCCCATTTTTGAGGGTTTTTTTTTTTTGGGATTGAGGTTAGCACAAATCATGGTTTCTATATTTTCGATTTAAAAGATTAGAGACAGACTGAAATAGTTGCGTGTGAGTGAGAAAATTGTCAAATAAAATAATAAGAGATATATAGTTTTATTTTGAAGAAATGCTAAGTGCATAGAAGATTTGGTGAACAAAATACACAATTTTCTTATATGAGGGTAGGTCTCACATGGACCACATATACGTAGGCCTACCCTCATGTGAGAGGATTATACATTTTGTATATTAAACCCTTTGTGTACCTGCATTAGCATTGTTCTTTATTTTGTGGTTGATGCCAAATAAGATGCTTGCTATATGTTATTATATTTTAATTGTTTTGGATTTGAGGTTTGATGATGCAATTAATATACAACGGGTACCCGGTAGAACGGGTCGGACTGATCCACGCTTCTCGCAGCAATATCCGAGTGATCAAACCCACCAATGAACCTGCAAATAAGTTCAACGGGGAACAGGGAGTCCCCCAGTGAACCCTCCGACGATTAAGTTAGAAAAATAAGTAGGGTGTTAGAGAGAGATTGGAGATAGAAAGTTTAACCTTCTTCTTGTCTTCAACATTTGCTTATATTCTTTGGTAATCATTTCGTTGTCCCTTCCAACCTGTCATCTTGGCCAAAATTCTATGCTGTACCTTACCTTGTTCAGGGTGAGGGGGTACTGTCCCAACGGAGAGGTGTTGTCGTAATAAATGCAGTGAGGGGCTGCATTAATGACGATGTGCAGTGGCAATAATTTTGCAGATCTTTGTCTGCTGATGTGGCTTGCCCTTTACCTGCCACGTGTCTGAATATCATTGGTCCTTCATGCCATGTTGATTTCCAGATGGTGCTGGGCCTCATGTAACAACCCTCGTCACTGTTTACTAATTACCTACTGATTACTGTTTACTGGGACTGAACATGATTGATAATTGAATTGATTGAAATACTGAGCTGACTGACTGAAGTACTGAACTGATTGATTGACTGCAACTGTTTAAACGCACAATCTATCTGTTTGACTGCCAAATTATCTGTTCTCGTCTTATGCATTAAACTGCAAATTGAAGGCCTTATCGGCGGCCGAACCGGAAACGGATCAATGTTTTATGATCATCGGAATTTATGTAAATTAATGGTATATTTAATTGAAAATTTATTAGGTATGATTAAATTAGATAAAATAAGCTAAATCAAAGAATTGACCTTATTTACAAAATTGCCACCCTTAGTGGACCACTTAGAATATTATATTGGGCCTTATTGCATGTTGAACAAAGCTCTTCATCAGCCACATTTGGGCATATCACCGAAATAGAGAGAAGAGAGTGAGAGGTTTGGAGTGAATTCAACTTGTTCTTGAGGAGATTGCTTATAGACTTGGAGATTTGGAAGAATAATTGCACATTTGAGCTCCTACACCTCTAATACAAGACTTAAGGTAGGAATCCATCTCCTTGATTGTGCATTTATGTTGATTCTTGCATGGTTTAGAGGATCATTAAAGATTTGAGCCAAGATATGGCTTATAAGGTTGAATTGAAGCTCATCTCTTGCATGCATGCTTGTATTGAGGAATTTTAAGTTGTTTTCATGGCAAAAGGTTGCATGCATGTTCACATTTATGTATAAGTCCATGTTTTCATCTTGTTTGGAAAGGATTGAGCTCATTAGAGCAAGAATTGAAGCTTTGAAATGGTTTTGACCCATGCATGTCATGTTTGAAGATTGTTCTTGAAAATGGGTTTGAATTTGGATTTAATTGACTCACCCTTGGGCTTTAAATTCACAAATTGAGCTTTGAAACTTGTTGTATATTGAGTTTGAATGTGTTTTCCAGAATTTGGGCCCAAGAGGTCGAGTATAGAGTTGGAGAATGCTTGGTTTCAGCTTGGGAGGCAAATCTGGAAATTCTAGATTTGGCTTCTTCGCTCGAGCGAAGGATTCCTCGCTCGAGCGACCAACGTTTACTCTAAGACACGCTCGAGCGAAGGATTGGTGGCTCGAGCGTAAATTTGCAGCATCCAGTACTTTTGCATTTTTGCAGACCGCTCGAGCGAAGGATTCCTCGCTCGAGCGAAGCCTTTGATTTTGCAAGCTCGCTCGAGCGAAGGAAAGCTCGCTCGAGCGAGACCCCTATTTTCAACAATTTTGTAAAATGTTTTCTAAGTGCATCTTTGCATCCTCATTCTATTCTAGGCATTCTTAGGCCTAGTTTAAGACATCTTAATGAGGATATAGATGTAGAACACACCGAGGCAAATTAGGGATTAAGTTATTGATCTTCCCCAACTGTATAGCTTAGTGTGTATGCATCCTGTATACTGTGTAGGGTTGGCTTACTGAGGGGACGCTCTAGCTTACTGTAGCCCAGAACTCTGTGAGTAACAACTGTGTAAAGATATGTTCAAAAATGATTATCTTCTGAACTGTTTACTTTATTGAATTGTTTACCTTATTGAGCTGTCTACTTTATTGAACTGTTTGCTGAACCGTTCACTAAACTGAAATGTTTACTAAATCGAACTGTTTACGAAACTGCTTACTGAATTAAACAGGTTACTGAACTGCTTACTGAACTGAACTGTTTACTGAATTGATACTGTTTACCGAACTGATACTGTTTATGGAATTGACCTGTTCACTGAACTGACACTGTGTACTGAACGAACGTATGTATTATATTCTGAACTGTACTGTGGCATCCTTGGCACCTACTGTTTACTGTTACTGTGACAGAGAGACCTCTGTCGGTTCCCAAGTTTGGAACCACTACTGTTTACTGTTATGATGGCCATTCCGTATTTCTGATATGGAACAAAGTGCTGTACGGAACTAAGTGCTACACTGTGAGCCACCTCTAGAATCTACGGAACTAAGTGCTACAGTGTGAGCCACCTCTAGAATCCGTGCGAGACACCTCTGGAATCCACAAGTACTGTACTGTTCTCTGAAATAGTACTGTTACTGTTACTGTACTGCTACTGATGGCCATCATTTACTGTTTGGTCTGTTAAGACCCGGTCTTTTAAGACCTACTGTTTACTGTACTGTTATGCCAATGGATGTACCACATATCACTGCTTTAACTGAATGACTGTTATGACCTGAAATATGAGCCACAAACTGAATGACTGATAAACTGACTGAAATGACTGTTTTCAATACTGAAGGGACATTTATTCTTAACCCCTTTACGCATTGTGTTATTCACTGGGCTTTAGCTCACTGCTCATATATATGTGTAGGTGTACAGGCACCAGACCGCAGCTAGGGGCGTCAAGCAAGCTTTAGTTTTGTCAAGCCAACCACTGTGCCTCACCTTGAGGTTCCTGAACTGTTCAAGCTATGGCTTTGGGGTGCTTAATCTTCCCGTCTGTCTCTGTACTGTTTTGTGATACTGTATAGACTGATAGCACTGTACTGTACTGTTTAACAGGGATTAGGTCCCTGTACTGAATGTTTGTAAATGTTATGCATACTGTTCTGTACTGGAAGTATAAATGTATGAAAAATCTTTTGCATGCAGACTGTCACAGCTCATTGGACATTGCTTATTTACTGTATTGGCTTCCGCCATGCCCTTGTACTCTGTATTACTGTTCTACTGTTAAGCAGGCCTTCGGTAATTTCGGATTACTGGCCGGTTATGGTGCTAAACCCATAGGGGCGGGTTTGGGTCGTGACACCTCATCAGTTGGATTATGTATTGGGCCCTAAGTGGTAAGCTTGGGTTGTTCATAGTGGGTTATGGCCTTTATGGGCCTACCCACGTCAAGGTTAATGCGAGAAATATGATTTTCATTTTTGGGTTTTTTAATAGGAAAGTTATTCATAAATCCCGAATGTTGATCTTGTGTTTCATTTGATTTCAGTTTTTTTTCTTGTAATTCATTTGGCTCTCTCTATTGTGAAAAAGACACAAGTGTCATTGGGTTGACTACGGGCTACTTTATGTAACGTTTTTATTTGGTGTATGTTTAAAACTTGTCACGTTATGCACGTGATTGGTTGACACACAATACAAAAGTACACTAAGACTTTTTATACTTTTTGCTTTGTGGGTTGATGCATTGCACGTGACACACAGACCACTCTCTCCCTCACTACCCAACCCGTTACGTTAGAGTATCACATTTGGAAAAAGTACATTAAAAAGTTCTTAATTTTTTTAAAGTGTCACATCATACCCGTCATGTTGGAGTGTCACAAGTCACATTTGAGAATAGTATATTAAGAAGTTTTTAATTTTTGTTAGAGTATCACATTATACCCGTTTGAGAAAAATACACTAAGGAGTTTTTATTTTTTTTGAAGTGTTATATCATACCTGCCACATTGTCACATTAAGAAAAAATACACTAAATAGTTTATTTTTTTGGAATAAAAGTTTTAGAGTGTCACATCGTATCCGTTACGTTGTCACATTTAGGAAAAGTACACTAAGGAGTTTTTAATTTTTTTGGAGTGTCACATCGATGGAGTGTTACATTAATACCTATCACATTGGAATATATTTTTTTTAGAGTATCACATCATACCCATCATGTTGTCACGTTTGAGAAAAGTACACTAAGAAATTTTTATTTTTTTTGAAGTGTCACATCATACTCGCCACGTTGTCACATTAAGAAAAAGTATACTAAAGAATTTTTATTTTTTTTGAAGTGTCATATCATACCCGCTACGTTGTCACATTAAGGAAAAGTACATTAAAGAGTTTTTATTTTTTTTTTGAGTAAAAGTTTTGGAGTACTACATCATACCCACCACGTTGTCACATTTAGGAAAAGTACACTAAAGATTTTTTAATTTTTTTGGAGTATCACATCGTTGGAGTGTCATATTAATAACTGTCACATTGGAGTATCATATAAAAAGGTATAGCTATCCACCAAAACACTATCAAAATAAAAAATAAGACCACACGAAAAGAAACTCTTCACTAATAAAACTTAACAGATCAATAAAAAAAAATTTAAAACTAATTAAAATATTTTTTATGAGATGAAATTTATTGATAAACATATCTTTTTTAATTGTTTGGACACGAGGTTAGCCCAAAATACATGGCTCCCCTTTTTGCCTTAAAAGGCATAGAAGTTGGAAATGATTACACGCGAGAGAAAATTGTCACAAAAAACAAAAAAAAGCTGTGAAATAATTTTATTTTGTGATTCACACTAGCTAAGAAGCTCATTTTATATAGTAAGTCATATTTTAAAAAGATGGTGAAAAGTGATTTTTTAGTTTTTAACTAAGTTTTTGACTTTTTTAAACAAATAATTTGAAAAGTTGGTAAAAAGTTACTTTTACCTTTTTTTCTTAATATTTGTTTATGATGTCAAATTACAATAAAATAATCAAATCACCCCTATTCAATTTAAAATATTTATAATTTCACACATGTAGCATATTTTGACCTATGAGGGATAGAATTGTAATTTCACCAGTGGCTGAAAACAAACTTTCCAAATAAAAAAATACAAAAAAAGGCTAACTTTTGACTTTTGTTACAAACCTAAAAAAGTGGCTAAAAGCCAAGTTTCCAAAATACCCCTAATTATAGCGTGTGTGCTATAAGTGCATTGTTAAATCTATAAAATATAAATTTTAATTTTAAATTAAGAAAATTTATCTATAAATCACATTTTAAGGAGTAATAATCTATTTAGTTTTAAGAATTTTCTTATAGACAATTTACGATTATATTCTCATTTTTATTATGTTTCATTTTTTTATTCCTTTTGTGTTAAAAAGATAAGGTACACAATCTATGAAAATTAAATTTGGAATTAATTTTTATATGAGAATCTTTTTTATTTGGAAAACATTTCAAAATGAGTATAAATATGATTTGAACTATGCGATTTTTCAAACATTCTAAAAGGATGTAGGATTCTTCAAACATTTCAAAATGAGTACAAAAACTCTTTAGTAAGTTTTGAGCAAATGTATAATTTTAAACTGTAACACTTCAAAAAAAAATCCTTAATATATCAAACGTAACACTCTAAAAAAACTCTTTCGTGTAACACTCTAATATAATATATAAAAAAATGTCTTAGTGTTCCCAAACGTAACATTCTAATGTAACGCTCCAAAAAAAAGATGTGAGATTCTTTAAACCATTCCAAAAAGAGTATAAAAATTCGTTAGTAAGTTTTGGGTAAATGTATAATTTTCAAACTGTGAGTGTTACGCTTAGAAAAAATACATTAAATAGTTTTTTAGTATTTTTTTTATGTGTTACATTGGAGTGTTACGTTTGTGATTACTTTGATTAGAGTGTTACGTTTGAAAAAAGTACACTAAGGAGTTTTTTTTTTTTTTTTTTTTGTGTGTTACATTAGAGTGTAACGTTTGGAAAAAAAAAAAAAGTACATTAAGAAGGTTTTTTAGAGTGTTATGTTATTACGTTTGGAAAAAGTATATTAAGAAATTTTTTTGGATTATATTGTTACGTTTGAGAAAAGTATACTAAGAAATTTTTTAGTGTGTTACATTAGAGTACTATATTGGAATGTTACGTTTTTATTCGTAATGTGGGATTTGTTCAATAAGGAGGAGAAATCCAAAACCTCTATAAGGAAGGGAAATCCAAAACCTCCAAATGTATAATTTTACATTTAGAGAAACCCACTTTTATTCTTAAAAAATTAAACACAAACATGTAAGTGACTACATTTTTGTGTAATTTCCACTTTAATAGGACCTTTGAGTTCATAAGAAAAAATGGAAGACTAAATAGTTCAGAAGATCACATTTTGAGATTTATTGGTACTTTACCATTAAAAATATCTATTTATACTAATATATATATATATAGTGAATATCACTTATAGTGTCTTGAAGTCTTGACTTCTTATGCTTTAACAACACACTTATCAAATGTGTTAAGTTTTTGTAATTGGTAATTCCGTTTGAAAAAACTCTTTTCAGTTTTAATTTTATTCGCTCTTATGTTTCAGTGAGAATGTGAGCGTGTAGATACAAATCCAATTCGAATTGTGCCTATGCAGAGGAATTTGTGATCTTGAGTCTTTCATGTTTGCCACTTTGCTAACTATGTACGGGAATCAACAAAAGCTTCTGGAAAGATAGCTTGGAGCTGGCCCTCAATCCCACTCAGCTGGCAAGTCCGGGGCAACGCTCTGGTAGAGTTGAGGGCCAGCACCCCCGAAATCAAAGTACTTTGACTGTTCGAACGGTCATTTGTGCGCTCGTGCGATGAATGACATTATTAAGTACTTTTGCAGAGTGCCTGAACTTCTGGAAAGAAAATTTTATAGCTCGAGTGGTGAAAGTTACACTCGAGCGGTTTTCGTGATTCAGTTTACTATAAAGTTCGCAATTTGTCGTTTTTAAGGTCGAGGCCGTCCAGAATCTGAGAGAGAAAGAAAAGACAAAGTGTTTTCTATTGAAGGCTATTTTACATAAATTTTCTTGATATATAAAAGGTGATCGATTGATCAATGAATTACAAATTGTCAACCATCAAGGGTTGTTCTTATTGTTTCGTTCACAAAAGAGAGAGTTTTTCTTTGGTGGATACTGGAGAACTTGGGCTTGAAGCTTTGGTAGATTCCAGAGTGACTCATCATCGTGGATTCCACATTAGTGTTGTGGATTCAACGTTGGGTAAGACAATTCCGAGGTGAAGACGGTGGTAGATGAGGCACTTAAGGGTCAGTTCAATTTGGGTGTGGATTCACTAAGTAATTGAGGGTATACTTGTGTAATTCCTTTTTGTCTTCTTAATGGATTGTTTTGTCACTTTAGTCCATGATTTTTTTTTTATCACTGTTGGAGGCACTCCAATTGTGATTTTTTCACGTTGAATCGTTGTGTTATTTTGTCTTGATTATTTGATTGTGATTGTTATTTATTATTTAAATTGAAACATAATTACAAATCAATATATTAAGGATTTGAGATTTTTCAAGATGGATACAATTTTTTTTTTTTTAACAAATCAGATGGATACATACACTAGTGTACAAATGTTGTATGCATCCCAAATGGTAAGAGCTCTGTTTATCAAATTTATGGTCTTAAGTTCAAGTCACACTTTTTTTTTTTTTTTTTTTTTTTTTTTTTTTTTTTTCGTGAATAAGAAAATTAAACACTTGACATAAAGAAAAAAAAAAATTCAACACACCAACGTAGATGCTCAGATATATAATAATATAAATATATATCTTAAGTTAGATGTAACCTCACCATTCATTTGGCGCCTTTTGCAACTAGTATCTAACAAAGCAGTAATATCATGACAATTAGTCAAAAACACACTAAACAAGAAATAGTCAATATTGTGGTATACATATTGGAGAGGACATGACAATCAAACTAATATCTATGCCAGTAATGTTGAATAAAATTTTTGAATTAATTGAGCCGATAGACTAGGCAAGTTATAAGTGTATTAAGGGCTGATGGAATGAGAGGACCAAATGATGATACCAGCCAAACTGGAGAAGTTTCTTTGATCACTAGTACACAAGTACCGCTACTTGCAATGAAGACAACAGCTGAAAACGAGGATTGCAAAGTGGAACCAAGGCCATTTTCCCATATTTACATTACTATACAAGCACGAAAAGACTTTGGGTGCTGAGAATGTGACACGTGGTATCTTCTTGATTAGTCAAAAAAAATTAATTTTTGATGTTGTTTCTCAGTCAATAATATAAATATTATAAATCTCACTGTAAAAATTAATGAGAGAAGAGGATGTTATAACCACAATAGGCTTATCGTTCCAACACACACAAAGTACAAAGTAATTAGTTAGTAGAGAAATCAAGACATTTGACTTAGTGGTTGTGTAACACTTTTTATAGTGTGAAGTCTCGATTTCAACTTTTTTGCCCTTTGTAGTAGTAGTTTATTTATCTCCAATTATAAGCGCGGTTAGCCTTGACTTAGTAAGCTTGGTATATTGATTGTGTTGAACTTTATTAATAATTTAGTTATTATAGACTAGTGGTCTTTAATAGTTAGACATTCATATTCAATACTTGAATAATGCTCATATTTGGGAGAATAAGGTTAATTAAATAAATTCATTAGGGAAATAGGAGGGCAGATATATCATTTGATATCAGTACATATTTAATATAAAATATTTAAGGAATAATATAGTAATTTCATCACCCTATTAACACATGGAAGAGCATCTTTAATAGAGCTGCCAAAGGAGCTGTGAAAGTTATAATTTGACAAGAGTGATAAAAAAAGGGTCTCCAACGGTTAGCTATTCTTCTTGCCAAAGATAGCAGATGTCATTTCTATTATTAAATTTGACAAGTTGAATAGCATGTGCCAAACATGTCACATCATCAAATATTAACAGATTTTTGGCTCCAAATTCAATTGAAAAAACAAAATTCATTCACTAGAAAAACCTCTCAAATTCAATTTCATTCACTAGTTCCACAAATTTCATAAACAAACAGAATCACAAATTCGATTTCATAATAATCATTCAATTTCAGAAACAGAATTCAATTTCAGTTCCACAAACAGAATTCGATTCAATAATGATCATTCAAGAACTAGTTCCACAAATTTTACAAATTCACAATTTCACAAATAGCTGAATCAATTTAGAACAAATCAAACCCAAATTTTAGTCAAGAACAAATCAACCCAAATTTCACAAATTTATATAAATTTCTGAAACGAATTTAGAAGATAAATACCCGGATTCTAGCATGATTGATGAACTTATTCTTTATCTCAACCTCTATCGACCTTTAGGGCCTTTTCTTCATCGACTTGTAAGGCTCGTTCCAAGACCAATCGAGCTCCATCGAAGTCTAAACAGTGGTGTTCAGTCAAACACTGGAGTTCCATTAAACTTGGAGATTGGTGATCGATGATCGGTGTTGGTAGTGGTGATACAAATCTCACACACACACACACACAAAGAGAGAGAGAGAGAGAGAGAGAGAGAGAGAGAGAGAGAGAGAAGACTTGTTTTAGCAATTGCGTTTGATAATGGTGGTTATCAAGGGGTTTGGTCGATCACGTTTTGGAAAAAAGGGTTTTTGATGAAGATGGTGAGAAAGGAGGTCATGGCTGTTATGGATGAAGACGGAACACCTGACAGAGAGAGAGAGAAACAGAGAGAGAGAGATGCTCTCATTATCTTCGACTGGTTCAATGAGAGTAAGAGAGAAAAAGGGGGTTTTCTCTGAGCGGATCATTCTAGAGGATACATCTCAGCCGTTGGATTGTTATTTAATCAATGGTTGAGATCTTGATTATTAATCAGCCGTTGGATTGCCAACAATTTTGCTATTTTGTTCATTAAAAAATTTTAAAAAAATAAAAAAAATTGTAAAATAGAAGCACGATAGCTATAAATAAACGTCCATATTTTTTAAAATTCTCAACGGCCGTATTTGGAAAAAACGGTCATATTTTGTAATTCTATGAATTCAAACACTCAATCTTAATTTTATTTCACAACAAGTCTCATAAATTATATTTTTCTTTTTCTCATCTCTTTTTTTTCAATTTCATTTCACAAAAAATCTCCCAAATTTCATTTTTATTTATAGTTTTTTCACACAATCACTATGGAAGGTTCATCAAAAACAAATAGAGGAAAATCATGCACCATTGATGAAGATGTGGCACTTTGTACAGCTTGGTATCACATTTCTGAAGACCTAATTGCTGGCAATTCGCAATCTTATGCTCACTTTTGGAGGAGAATTTATGAAAATTATTGCTCACTTCAGAATGATCAGTCAAGAACACAAGCGTCTATCCAATCTCGATGGAATATAATCATGAAATGTTCCAACAAATTTCGTGGGTGTTTAGCACAAGTTGAAAATCTACGCCTAAGTAGGATGTCTCAAGTTGATATAGTAAAATTTAATCTTCATTTATTATATTAGTTTTTATTTGTTTATTTATTTCATGTCGTATAAAAATTAACTAATTAATTTATTTAATATTTTATCCATACAGATACTTCAAACAAAACTTTTATACCATCAAGATGAAAAAAAAAAAAGCATTTTCCTTTTTAACATTGTTGGCATGTGTTGCAAAAAAATATTAGGTGGCAAGATGTAACTCCTACGAACACAGTCAAGTCAAGGATACATACACCATTTACCGATTCAGTTCCCGATTCCCCTATCGATAATTGCATTTCTCTTCAAGATGATAACAGTCCAACTGAAGGCAACAATCCAAGTGTTGGTGATAATAATGTCTCTAGAAGGGGTAAAAGGCCTATAGGTAGGAAATTTGTAAAAGAATTACTTCGGAAAAGTTAATTCGTTGAAGCTGAAGTCTACAAATTTAACAATTTGTTAGAGACATTTAACCAACACCTTACTGAGAAAGAAATGAAAAAAGCTAAAAGAGAAGATAAAAGGGTTTAAGCATTGCAGGAAATGAAAGAACTTGAGATGACAAAAGAGGAACATTCCATAATGATTGCGGACATTTCTAATATGGACTTTCGACTGAAAGCTTATTACATAATGCACAAGAATAAGATTTTCGCAAACTGGTCCGCACATGTGAGCAACTCAAATTATTATTTTTTCCTGCCTCCTAATGAATAATTGGGGGAGAATGTACCTTTCATTTTGCAATGTCATTTATTTTTTCAATATAATTTTTAGTATTTCTGTTTCAATGTAATTTTTATTTTGCAATGTAATGTATTGTTTCATTATAATTTTGATTTTGCAATGTAATATATTTTTCAATATAATTTTAATTTTTCATTGTTATTATGAAAAAATATAGACTTATTGAAATGAAGACAATAATTTTTCAATTATTTAATTTTTTTTCAATTTTTCAATTTTTTATATTTGTCTAGTCGGGTAGAATGTAAATATTTAATTTTTTTTTACAAAAAGTTTTAAAAAGGTCACAAAAGACAAAAAATAAATAATAAAAAAATACTAAAAAACTTATATCCAAACAATATCTAGAAAATTGAAGGAAAAATTTGTTGAAATTTACCAAAATGACATGTGGTTATTAGAGCACTATTGTTATAATTTGATAATTTATTATTGTTCAATGCCAAATTATAACAATAATAAATAGTATTATAACATTTGTCATTGAAAATGTTGTAGGAGAGTATATGTCATTTTAATTTACCCTTCTTTATGATTGTGATGATTGAGTGGGGTGCAAGGAAAAAGTGATTTGGTTTTCAAGTATGGTGAACTTTTGGAATTGTGTATTATGATGGAGATGTTCTCTCTCATCCCTGAGCATGGACCAATTGAGGAAGGAACTTCCCACTTTAGCCTTGAGCAAGAACCACTTTTTTTCCCCTCATTTCAGTAACTTTAAAGTGAAAATGGGGAAGTGGGAAAATGAATTCATTTGGTTGCCACTTCCTATGGGAGTCATGGGAAGCAATTTGAAACCCTCCGCACTATGGTTTGAGATTGTTGGGAAGTGCCAACATTGGATTGAAGGAGAGACATGTCAATAATTAGCTGCTCTAAAAGCTCAAAATGATGAAAATAATAATATTTTAGATAATGGTTGATTTATTGAAATGAATGTGTAATAAAATGAATATTTTTTAATATTTTTACAGAATAAAAATGAATATTTTAATTAACTAAGGCCTCGTTTGGGAATAGACCTTTTTAGTAACTTTTTGATTTTTGGTTAAAATATGATATAAAAAAAATTAGTATGTTTGGGATAAATTTTTGATTTTTTACAAAAAGATATATAAAAAGTAGAGAGAAAATGAAATCTTTGACTTTTTTGTATAAGTTGTTGCCTTTTTGAATTTTTTAAATAATTTTTTGACTTTCAAGTTAAAAAATAATATTGTCAAACGAGGCTTAAGTATTATCTAAGTTTTTACACGTCAAAACTTCACGTTGTGAAATAAATTAAAAATTATATATCTAGAGTTGAAAAATGGTGCAGATTCACGAGACTCTTATACGTTGTCTTACTCCAACGTGCAAAAAATTGTTTTTATGATTTAAACACATGACCAAAAAAATAAAAAAAAGTATCGAGTCCAATTTGTGGCAAGACGTTAGGAAGGAATTCCCATTCAAAAACTACGAGAGAGAGAGAGAGAGAGAGAGAGAGAGAGAGAGAGAGAGAGAGAGATTATCACATTCACATGTTAAAAGCTAGAGGTGGAGGAGGGAAGCTTAAATCTCAAATTAGCTGCAAGATTCCAACATTCACCAACCTCTATACCTACCAACACATACATAAATTTCAAAGAAATGATGAGTGTGCACTTGTTCATTCATGCTATAGAGGACGATATCTATCAAAAGCACAAATAAAATAAATAAAATAAATCACCCATAAATTGCGGTGGAGAATTTGGAGAAAGTTGAGACCCCCATCCCATCAATACAACCCTGCACATGCTTGACAATTATATATATGCACCTAACCACTAAATAGAACACTACACTTTATATTTATTTATTACAGAATTAGCCTAATTAATTAATTTCTTATTAGCAGAACCCTAAAACCACAGTGCATGTAACAGTTAAAATAGATACACAAGTGGGAAAGGATTGGCGTTTTGTCACCTTTGTTCCATTAAATGAGGAGTCGTACAGCTGATGGAGTATTATTTTTTTTATTTTTTTCTTTAGTTATTAAAGCTTTATTTGACAAAAAAAAGAAAAAAAAATTGAAATTAAAAAAGATACAAAAGACAAAATAATTTAAATAAGTTAATAAGACAAATGTTACATTCAAACCATAATTATTTTACTTTTCTCTCATAAAAATAAAAAATGGTAAAAGAGCCGATCCAAACGAACTTTTTAATCCAGAATTAAAAAAATTTCAACTCAAAAAATCTAACCAAACCACAACTAATGATTGTTTGTAATGTAGAAGTATAATCTTTATTTTTGAAATATAAAAAATAAAAATAAAAACTGAGGTAGTGGTTGGTTTGGATTTTAGAAATATGTTTTTTTTTTAAATTAAAATTAAAAATTAATTTAGTAAAAAAAATTAAAATAATCAAAAGTGCTTATCATTCTTATATAATTTTTTTAGGACAAAAATAATTTTTTAAAATTTTAAAAAATATATTTAATATTTATTTTTATCAAATTAATTTTTATTTTAAATTTTTTTTCTAAAAATCATTTCATAAACACAAATCAAACATGGCCTAAAATGTTACACATATATATCTATAATTATTATCAAATAAAGACAAACAAGTGATGTCTTTTGTATTTACATTGTGATCATGTTTATTTAGAAATATGATTAGAAGACTACTAAGGTAAGTAATATGCAAGTTTTTTTTTTTGGCGTATATATATTTTAAATATTTTAGGATTATTATGTATATATATTATAAAATTGTTTAGCTAGAGTGGGATAAATAAAAATCCCATATTAGTAGTCCGATCTAGATTAACAATCTAGCCAAACAATATTAGTCCTATATGTTCCTTAGTTCAATCCCCCTCTAATTTTTCTAAATGAACACACCCTATGAACCACGTGATAGCTAAATTTTATTATTATTATTATTGTAATGGGATTGATATGAACGACATTATTGATAAAATTGTGAGATAACTTATACTATGACAATGAATTCTTGAATCTTGTGGATTCGGATAAATACTATTTGTTGGGCCTTGGGGGCCTACCCAATTTTTTTTGGATATTTCGATAATTTCTTGTTACTTCCATGTTATCCTAATTCTATACTTATAAATAGATAAACGGACACCTCTTATATAGTAGAGAGTTATATTATTTTCTAATCATAGTAAAAATCGCAATAGCTAACCCTATTCTAGGATAAATCATGTAAAATCTTGTATTCTATTTGTTTTTTCATTCTTGTTGTATTTCATCTCTCACCGATCCTACTTTGAAAGAGTTAATTCCTAAGATGAGTGTGATAAAAAAATTGCATATATGACGGAATTGTGGGTAATACCATGACTCAAGGAATGGAGTACAAAATTTCCCAAAGGTTATATGGAAGGATATTTGGTTAGGATGATACAAAGAATGAGATTAAAAAGATAAAATTATTTTTTGCTATTGGATGAAAGAGGAAAATAGTCTGTTAAACCTAATCCCCCCAATGCCACCGCCTATATATCGTACTTGATCTCTCATTTTGTTTTTTTTGTTTCATTTCATCTCTCATGTCGACACTAAAATTACCCAAAGTTCTTACAATCTGCACACAAATGTAAAATTTAAAAATATATAAGAGTCAAGTGTCTTTAGAAGTGACTAATTCCTATCCTACTACAAAAATTTTAGTTTTTTGCGACGGCATTTTATTCCTAATGTCGTCTCAAAAATTTTTTAGCGACAACAAATGACTTTTAATGACAACAAAAGAAGGGTCACAACAAAAGGCGTTGCTAAAACGTTTTAGCGACGACATGACCTTTTGTTTGCGACAGCAAATGTTGCTTTTTACGACGGCATTTTACAATCGCCTATAATATATAAAAAATTGAGATCTTTTGAACGGCAATGTTGTACCGTCACTAAAAGTTTTATTTGATACGACAAAAAAATGCCGTCACGAAATATTATTGCGACGGCATGACCTCTGTCACAAATTTCTTTTGCAACGGTATTGCCTATGTTGCTGAAAAAATACATTTTAGTTCTAATTTTTTTGCGATGGTGTGGTGCCGTCGCAAAAAAAAAAAAAAAAAATTAAAATTACCTATATTACATGAAAAAAAATTGAAAAAGAAATCAATAATTGCAAAATAATATAAAAATTCCTGTATAGAAATAACAATTTCTCCATAATAAAAATATTCTTACATTCATAACTACACATCAACAAAATTATCCCACTAATTATCCCACTATATAATGTTTCATAATACATATATAATATTTAAATACATAATGTTGTTCACAATTCAAAATAACATAAACCAAAAACAAAAGTTTTTCTCATCATTATCCGTAGGTAACAAAAACAAAAGTCAGTTGCATTCTTCACAGGCATACATTTCACAAGAAACAAACTCCTACTCGGGAAATATCTGAAAACAAAAAGCAAAAATAATTAATGACAATATAATTATGTGTTAATATGTTAATTACAAAAAAAACATAAAAATTTAACTACCATACAATTACAAAAATAATTAAGTAAATAATTTTGCCTAGACTGAAATCCGGCTCTAACTCCCAAATCGGGAACTCGATTGGAGTCTCGTCTTCTCCCACAAGTATCTCATGCCAAGGCGGTCGTGTGTGCCAAGTTTCGTGCTAATCCGACCCCATTTGGTGATTTTGAGGCGTCAACAACTCAAATTCTAAGTTTCTTAAGGAACTAGTTTGCCTAGACCGAAAATCCGGCTCTAACTCTCAAACCGGGAATCCGATTCAAGTCTTGTCTTCTCCCACAAGTCTCTCGTGCCTAAACGGTTGTGTGTGCCAAGTTTTGTGCTAATCCAACACCGTTTGGTGATTTTGAGGTATCAACATCTTGAATTCTATGTTTCTTAAAGAACTAATTTGCCTAAATCAAAATCTGGCTTTAACTCCAAAACTAGGTATCCGATTGGAGTCTCGTCTTCTTCCACAAGTCTCTCATGTCAAGGCTGTCGTATGTGCCAAGTTTCGTGCTAATCTGATGTCGTTTGGTGATTTTGAGGCGTCAACACCTCGAATTTTAAGTTTTTTAAAGAACTAGTTTGCCTAGACCGAAATCTGGCTCTACCTCCAAAATCGGGAACCCAATTTGAGTCTTGTTTTCTTCCACAAGTCTCTCATGCCTAGGCGATCGTGTCTGCCAAGTTTCGTGCTAATCCAACATCGTTTGGTGATTTTGGGACATCAACATCTCGAATTCTAAATTCCTTGAATGCAGTGACGTCTTAAATAAGATCAAGAGACGTTACAATCTCCAATGTAACTATGAATCTTAAACTTTAAATCCTTGAACTATTTCATATAGCATATATAAGAAAATCTTCTCCTCCACATCCCATCAGACATGGATAACTAAAGAACATAGATGTCATGCCCCAAAATTTGGACAATTAAATATTAAATTAGGACTAAACTCCAATCAATATTCCATCATCCAAATCCTAGGGGTGAAACAAAATCTAAACGTTCATGTCTCGAGAGGGGTTTAAGTAAATTTTCATCATCAAAAGATTACAAGGGATAAAAAAAAAAAAAAAAAAAAAAAAAAAACTAACAAAACGCTAACCAAACCATACACCATAATTTCATAACTAACCAATACCTCCAACATTAAAGTAACAATAAATAGTCAAAATAACTTAAATAATGTAAAGTTACAAACCATGCCAAATAAAAATAATAATAAATACATAAACTAATATCAACCCTAAGCTCAAGAAAACAAAAGAAGTCCAAATGACACGTCCAACAACTATAGTTATTTCTCTTTACCACCGTAGTCTCAACTAATCCTGTAAAGGAAAATAGGCTGCGCTCAAACAGAACGCACTTGAGTTGCCAAGAGACAAAACGGGTTAGTATATAGGTACACTGGCATGAGTACAAGATGTAACACCCACGTCCATCAGACACAAACAAAAATACATTTAATTCTTGTTACGAGACAGGACAAGTAGTTTCACCCATACCGTAACGAATGAGTAATTTCTTGAGATACGGTGTCATTTAGTTTCTTACCCGTACACAACGAAATATAAATTGAGTATAAAATAAACAAAATAAAAATAAAAATATGGTAGGTTAACTCTACATAAAAAGTTAGTAAGACCCACCATTCTACAAAAAAATAAAGTTAGTATAATTTAATCATAAGTAACTTGCTGGAAAAGTATAAAAATGCACCGTTTTATGCTTAAATAATTCGAATTGACCAAAACTCAAAGAACAAAAGTTGTACAGAATCAAATTTCCTAAAGGGTAGAGTAAATAAATTTAGTAGAAACTGAACAGGTTGAGAGAAAAACTTAATAGAAAATCATAACCGAAATTTGATCAAAAAATTTGGAACTGAAAATGAAAAGAAACTGTTATAAGATGAATTTTTTCGAAAAAGTTCAAAACACAGAAAGTGTTCAGAATAATATTTTACTTCATTTTTCATGAAACCAATAAAAATGAGCTCGTTTTGTGGGTTAAAACAACCTCTAAAATCTGCATTGCTAAAATGAATTAAAACTACTATAACCAAGATCATTCAATTATAAATTCTAATCGATCTTTTTAATAAAAAGTTAAAACACAAAAGTTGTCTAGAATCATGTATACATGCCTCTGCTCAAATTTCATAATTTATCGAGATCGTTTACTATTTTTCAAGATGTACAAATCAATACAATTCACACTATAACAATATACTCATATTTAATTCTACACCTTAACTCTACCACTTCGGTCTCCACTGCCGACCTACACATATATCCCATGTGCCTCCCGTATGTTAGAAATGGTGGGAAAATTCTGGGTGTAAACAGAATTTTTTCCTAACTTTGGTCTAATTTTTAGGTGGGACCTGAGCGTCGATTTTCGCAAGTCAAAGTGGTAACGCGGTCTATGCCGCGTTGTGATTCACATGGTATATTTGGTTGCTCAAAACCATTATCGAGTGAATGGAAAATTGAAGCCAAAGTGTGCTCCATGAAAATGGAGTTTTTGGTAGAAATTTTCTTAAGGTTTGGAAATTGGCTTGTCCTACATTGGTTTGGTGGAAAGTTTTGAATGGGTTTTTATAGCTTTGAATTATAACTTGGGGAGGGCCCCAAGGGGCATCCCAAGTTTGTAGAAGGGAGAGGTTATGGACTAGACCCACTGGACCGAAAAATCACCACATGCGTGCGCGCGCCGCCGCCGCCGTCCGTTCGGTCGGGCGGGCAAGGTTGGGCTTGTTCAGCCCAATACCTATCTTTTTGGGCCAAAAACATTTGAATTTTATTTTCTAAAATTAAATTCTAATTTTTTCAATTTGGTTTTCGGAATTTTAATTCAAAATCTGGTCCAGTTTCTCCCACCCGAACAGAATTAACTGTTTAAAATTCAAATAACCTGGACAGATTCAAATCTGGGTTATTCGGTTTTTTATTTGTTCAAATTTGAACCTAATCAGTTCCAATTCAAAACCCAACAGTTACAGAACCTGTTCAAACAAGTTGCACTTGTTTAATTCAAAACCTGCAGCCACCAATCCATCTATAAATAGACAGCCCTCATTTGATGATTGATTCACTAATTTCATCCATAAAATTCTGCAAACATACTCTTCATATTGCTGCATTATTTTCTTGTGAGAAAGAGTATAAACACTTAGTGTGTTCGTCGTTCGAATAAATTGTAGTGCTGCATTTATTCGTTGATAGATCATTTTATCCTAGGAGATAGACGTCCGTGTTCTGAAACTACTGTGGAGAGGACGAATCTGTCTTAAGGAGATAGTGTCGAACACTGGACTTGATCAGAATAATATTCAAGATATTAATCAAGTAAGTTATTTATTTATTTTCTGTTTTGTTATTATTTATTTAAATCAGATTTTAATTTTGTTTTTGTAACAAAATAAAATCTGTTTTTATTTATTTAATTCTTTGTCTAGTTTAATTTTTGTAATCAAACATTCATTCTCCTTTCCTATTTTTCATTTATATTCTGTTTGTCGTTTAGTACCCAAACAGAATTAATTTATTTAAATACAGTGAAGATTGTCCAACAATCTTAAGACAGACTATTTTTGGTGTCTTCATTTAATTTTCTGTGTTTTCAAAGTAATATTCTGGTTGGAAAATACAAATAGTATTTGTAAACTATTTGACAGATAGTAGTAATATACTGTCTATTTTCTTTGACAACTAGTAGTAATATGCTGGTGTCATTAACAATTGCAAAATATTTTTTGGTGTTACAGAAAATTATAGTGGTATTTTATTTTTCTAGTTTTAGTAACAAGGAAAATAAAATTATTTTGTGTTCTAATTTATTTTCTGGTTTTAGTAACTAGAAAAATAATTTGTGGTTTTTTTTTCTAATTTTTATAATAAGATATTATGGCTATTACAACTGAATTTGCAACTGGTAGTGGTACTCCAACTGTTACACCAACTCCGGTCTCTATCTAGAACCATGTTCATCATGGAGAAAAATCGGAAAAATTTAACGGTAGATGGCAGCAGAAGATGCTGTTCTATCTTAGAACTCTTAATTTGGCCCGGTTTCTCCATGAAGAGGCTCCAGCACTTAAAGAGGGTGAAAGTGATCGGCAAGTTGTTGCCGCTGTAGATACTTAGAAACATTCAGATTTTCTGTGCAGAAACTACATCCTCAATGGCCTTGACAACATACTGTATAATGTTTACAGCCCTCTGAAAACAGCAAAAGAATTGTGGGATTCTTTGGAGAAGAAATACAAAACAGAGGATGCCGGTACGAAGAAATTTGTTGTCGGTAAATTTCTGGACTTCTTTATGGTAAACTCCCACGGTAATTTCTCAAGTTCAAAATTTTCAATTAATTTTACATGATATTCATTCTGAGGGTATGTCTCTGAGCGAGTCTTTCCAAGTCGCTGCTTTAGTGGAAAAGTTATCACCGGCTTGGAAAGATTTCAAAAATTATTTAAAACATAAACGCAAAGAGATGACCATGGATGAACTTATTGTAAGACTGAAAATTGAGGAAAATAACCATAAGGCTGAAAAGCGGAAGGTTTCACAAAGTATTTCATAACGTTTATCGATGATTGCACAAGATATTGTTATGTTTATTTACTTAGAAGTAAAAGATGAAGCCTTAGAAATGTTTAAACTCTACAAAACAGAAGTTGAAAAACAACATGGTAAAACCATTAAAATGGTTAGAAGTGATAGGGGTGGTGAATATGATGCACCATTAAATTAATTTTGTGCACAACATGGCATTATTTACCAAACTACAGTACCCTATTCTCCTCAGTAAAATGAAATTGCTGAAAGGAAGAATAGAACCCTAAAAGAAATGATGAATGCCATATTACTAAGTTCAGGCTTACCACAGAACTTGTGGGGGGAAGCAATATTGTCTGCTAATTATGTTCTTAACAGAATACCCCACAAGAAAACCAACAGCACTCCTTATGAATTGTGGAAAGGCCGACCACCGTCCTACAAATACTTAAAAGTGTGGGGGTGTTTAGCAAAAGTTGAAGTTCCTGTTCCTAAAAAGACTAGGATTAGACTAAAAACAATAGATTGTGTGTTTATTGGTTATGCTCAAAATAGTAGTGCATATTGGTTTCTGACTTATAAACCAGAAATACCTTATATAAATGTGAACACTATTATAGAGTCAAGGAATGCTGTGTTTTTTGAACATGTCTTTCCTTACAAGAAAGGATAGGAATTAAGTTCACAGAAAAGAACTTATGATTATACACAAAATCAAGAGACTAATGACAATCAAACACAAGAGACTAGTAATGGTTTCGACCAACAGGGTTTAACTGATGATGAACCAAGACGAAGTAAGAGAGCGAGAACATTAAAATCCTTTGGTCCAGATTTTCTGACATACCTGTTAGAAAATGAACCTTAAAGCTTTAAGGAAGCAATGGCAGGTCCTGAAGCACCTTTGTGGAAAGAGGCTGTTAATAATGAAATTGAATCCATTATGCAAAATCATACTTGGGAATTGGTGGATCTTCCACCTGGTTCTAAACTTCTTGGATATAAGTGAATATTCAAGAGAAAAATGAAAGCAGATGGTTCAATTGACAAGTATAAAGCAAGACTTGTAGTAAAAGGTTATAGACAAAAAGAAGGTCTGGATTATTTTGACACATATTTCCTTGTGACAAGAATAACATCCATTCGCATGCTTATTGCTATAGCAACGTTGTTTAACTTAGAAATACATCAAATGGATGTTAAGACAGTTTTCTTAAATGGTGATCTAAATAAAGAGATCTATATGGAGCAACCCGAAGGGTTTGTAGTGTCGGAGCAAGAAAAGAAAGTTTGTCAGCTTGTAAAGTCTCTTTATGGATTAAAACAAGCACCTAAGCAATGGCATGAAAAATTTGATCATGCAATGCTTACTAATGGGTTTAAGATAAACGAATGTGACAAGTGCGTCTATGTTAAAAACACTGACGAAGGATATGTCATAGTTTGTCTTTATGTGAATGATATCCTTATCATTGGAAGCAGTCAAAGCACGATCAAATCAACTAAACAAATACTTAACAAAAGATTTGATATGAAAGATATGGGGGTCGCAGATGATATTTTAGGCATGAAAATTACTAAAACATCTGATAGATATGCATTATCTCAATCATATTATATTGAGAAAATTCCTGGTAAATTTATCAAGGATGATATGAATGTAGCAAGAACACCTATAAACATTAGTCTTTATTTATTGAAAAATAAAGGTGATGCGGTGTCTCAGTTAAAATACTCCCAAATCATTGGAAGCCTAACGTACCTAATGAATTGTACTCGTCCTGACATAGCTTATGCAGTCAGTAAATTGAGTAGGTACACTAATAACCCCGGAGAAGACCTTTGGAAAGCGATCATTTGGGTTCTTAGATATCTAAAATTTACCCGTGATCATAGTTTGAACTTTACTCTATATCCGGCAGTACTCGAAGGTTATTGTGATGCCAATTGGATATCAGATACTAAAGATTCAAAATCCACTAGTGGGTATGTCTTTACTTTGGGAGGCGCTGCTGTTTCTTGGAAGTCTACGAAACAAACATGCATCGCACGATCCACAATGGACTCCGAGTTCATTGCTTTAGACAAAGCAGGTGAAGAAGCAGAATTGCTTCGTTACTTCTTAGAAAACATTCCAATGTGGCCAAAACCTGTACCAGCTATTTGCATTCATTATGATAGTCAATCTGCAATTGGCAGGGCACAAAATCATATGTATAACAGTAAGTCACGACATATTCGTCGTCAATAAAATATCGTAAGGCAATTATTGTCAAATGGAATAATCTTAATAGATTATATAAAATCTACAGAGAATATTGTGGATCCGTTAACAAAAGGTTTGACAAAAGAGCTAGTGTATAGTTCATCGAAGAGGATGAGATTAAAGCCTATTACATAAGAGTCATCATAATGGTAACCCTACTTATATGACTAGAGATCCCAAGAACTAAGTTCAAAAGGACAACTAAGTTATGTGTGGCTCGCCAGAAATCACCAAGGGATTAAAATTCCCTACCCATTCCTATGGTGAGAGTGATATCTGCAACATGTGTTGTTTGCAGGGGTCTAAGGATAAGCTTTACTTTTAATGATTACTTATATCTTGATTTAGGTATAAAAATCAAGACAAGTATAAAGAGATACTTACAATAAGAATCACCTATATGAGTGTCGAACTAGGGCCGGTTCTATGAGAATGAAGAGGCTAAATTCTCTAGAAACACTCATGAAAACCAGGAGTGTTCAATGCCAAAATGAACACAATAGTGAGAATCACAATGTGTTAGAAGATATTTTGTGTGAAATCTATTGTCTTGGCTTACACAAACGGCTGAACAATTCAAGGCATCGCGTCCATTGGCTAGCTAGTAAATTCGAGATTATCACTAGGGAAGGTTTAAGGCCGAAAGCTACCTATCCTGATGCAAGATATTTTCGACTTATACTTTTTCAATAAAGTCTGCATATTGTTACATTTCCGTTGTCATCAAATTCCATTCATGTGGGGGATTGTTAGAAATGGTGGGGAAAATTCTGGATATAAACAAAATTTTTCCTAACTTTGGTCTAATTTTTAGGTGGGACTCGAGCGTCGATTTTCGCCGGTCAAAGTGGTAACGCGGTCTATGCCGCATTGTGATTCACGTGGTATATTTGGTTGCTCAAAATCATTATCGAGTGAATGAGAAATTGAAGCCAAAGTGTGCTCCATGGAAATGGAGTTTTTGGTGGAAATTTTCTTAAGGTTTGGAAATTGGCTTGTCCCACATTGGTTTGGTGGAAAGTTTTGAATGGCTTTTTATATCTTGGAATTATGACTTGGGGAGGGCCCCAAGGGGCACCCCAAGTTTGTAGAATGGAGAGGTTATGGGCTAGACCCATTGAATCCAAAAATCACCACACGCGCGCGGCGCGCCGCCGCCGCCGTCCGTCCGTCCGGGCCTGGGCTTGAGCGCGGGTGCATGTGTGTGGTTGGCTTGGGCTTGTTCGGCCAAAAACATTTGAATTTTATTTTCTAAAATTAAATTCTAATTTTTTCAATTTGGTTTTCGGAATTTTAATTCAAAATCTGGTCCGGTTTTCTCCCACCCGAACAGAATTGACTATTTAAAATTCAAATAACCCGGACAGATTCAAATCTGGGTTATTCAGTTTTTTATCTGTTCAAATTTGAACCTAATCAGTTCCAATTCAAAACCCAACAGGTACAGACCTGTTCAAACAGGTTACACCTGTTTAATTCAAAACCTGCAGCCACCAATCCATCTATAAATAGACAGCCCTCATTTGATGATTGATTCACTAATTTCATCCATAAAATTCTGCAAACATACTCTTCATATTGCTGCATTATTTTCTTGTGAGAAAGAGTATAAACACTTAGTGTGTTCGTCATTCGAATAAATTGTAGTGCTGCATTTATTCGTTGATAGATCATTTTATCCTAGGAGATAGATGTCCGTATTCTAAAAGTACCCTGGAGAGGACGAATATGTCTTAAGGAGACAGTGTCGAACATTGGACTTGATCAGAATAATATTCAAGATATTAATCAAGTAAGTTATTTATTTATTTTCTGTTTTGTTATTATTTATTTAAATTAGATTTTAATTTTGTTTTTGTAACAAAATAAAATATGTTTTTATTTATTTAATTCTTTGTCTAGTTTGATTTTTGTAATCAAACATTCATTCTCTTTTCCTATTTTTCATTTATATTCTGTTTGTCGTTTAGTACCCAAAACAGAATTAATTTATTTAAATACAATGAAGATTGTACAACACCATATACCTAAGACCGCTCCGAAGCCAAACTTGCATGTGAATATCGTCCCGAGTTTGACCCATACTTCCCGAATAGTTAGCATATACGTACGCGCGTAAATCAAAGCACTCGTCTACTCATGAGAACGAGACAACAATATATATATATACACAATCTCTCATCTACGCATGAGAATAAACATAACACTGCCAAGCCTAAGGCATTCAAATAAATGTCATAATCCTCACTTTTTTTTTCTTCTTATACACTCCTTCTCACCATCACTCAAATAAAACAACAATCCATGGAGTCATGGTGGAGTATAAGGAATTTATCTATGGGTTCCAAGTTTATTTTAATTTCATATAACCATGAGTATGATTACAACCATAAAAATAAATACATATAAAAACCCTAAACCTGACATACACAACTAATCAAAATAATTAAAATCAATCTATCATCTTCATGTAAATACAAAATCAAACTAATATCAAATAAATAAAAATAACGAATTAAACATAAATCAAGGGAAGTGGGTTTTGTACTCACAATATTTTTTTGAAGATCAAAGAATAATTTGAAGAATTAATAGAGCTACCAAAATAAAACCCTAATATTTTTTTTTCAACACCTCACTTGCTCTCGGCTTTCTTGGATGAAACACATAGCACTCTTTGGTTTTCTCCCTCTTGATTTCTCTCTCTCTCTCTCGGCATTAACTCTCTCTTGGCTTTCTCTCGCACCCAGCTGCTTTTTTTTTTTTTTTGGGGGGGGGGGTGAGCCTCTAAGCTTTGTACCCTAATTAACATTATATAATAGTATATTTTATTTTATTAAACAACTACAACATATATAAATATACTATATATTTTATCAATATATAAAACATTTTTTTATATATAAAATATATAAATATTCAGATTAATTATATATAATTAACTAACACATTAAATTAACTAAATACCACATTAAATTCTCATGTATCCATGCAATTAATAAAGCCAAAAATAAAATAAAGTAGTAATAAATAATAATAAATAAATAAATAAATAAATAATAACTTAGTAAAAATCAGGGTCACTACAATAGACAAAGAGAGATTGATTGATATCAACATTGCTCTCACATTTTCATAAAAAAATCTAGTTGAGACCCGCCTTCATGTATTGAGATAGGTCTTTTCTCCTTATAAACAACTTCATAATGTTTTTTCTGGATTCATAAAAATTATAACAACAACACAATGTGTCAAGTGTTTCCAAAACATCTCTTATGGGTTTCAAGAATCCATCCGTAGATGTTTGCCAATAACATTTAGGGTAAAAAATCCTAAATTGCATTTGTTGTTTGGAAATAGAGTTTTGGGTAACTTTGGTGCAAACTAGAGAAACAACAACATGGATAGTGAATACAAGCACATAGAACAAGAAAAAATCGTCAACACTACAAACTAAAACAAGAAAAGCATCCACTTTTTGTAACATATGTATATCCAGCCGCTTGCATAAAAATGAAGAATATTGTGAACCTAAAATGAAATGAACAATCAATAATTTTCAATTCAAACAAAATTAATGATTTAATTTAACAAATGAGACCAGAAGAGTGCCATTGAACAAAAGTTAAAGCAAGGATTTACAGAATAGCAGTAGTAGAGAGCCTTCATAGTCAAGGTTGGTGGCAAAACCCAAAAAAGGAGAAGACCTAAACTAATGATAATAATAAGTCATATGATGCACCCACAATATTAATCTTTCAGTCAGCTGCTTGAGAGAATGAGTATATAGAATAAAAATATGTTCAAAAAAAAATATATAGAATAAATGAAATTCAGTAACAATGATACTGAACCCTATTAAGGCCTCTATGGGCATCATTATTGTGTTTAAGTTTTAGTACTGTGTTCAGAACCACTAATATGACGCAGATTTTGTTTGCTGTCTTCCCATCCAATATAGAACCTAAATTATATTTTGTTTGTGCATTACAGGATAGGATCCACATATTCATGTGCAGACCAATTCTCAGTTGACAAGGGCCATCATAAAATCAAAAACATTGCACATACCAATCTCAGTGCTAGCTTTTGCTGAAGTAGGATATATGATAGTGCATATTTTGTTCCAGTGCTTTGGGAGCTCTGAAGCCAAAACCTTAGCGATTGCTGAAGAAAAATTCAAAAATTAAATTAAATTTTACCAAGTAGTTGTGAGATTCCAAGTGAAACGTAGAAAGACGGCTCAATGTCAAAGAAATTAAATGTTGTTAATAGAAAATTTTAAATTAGAATTGAGAGGGTAATTTATATGTATAAATTGGGCCGAGCTGGGTAATGGGCCGTTGTGGGCGGTAGTAAGAAAGGCAGAGTAAAAGTGGCCTTGGCGTTAGCCCGGTCCCAGAAGGCCTTGTTGTTATCTCGGTCTCCACGGCCAGAATGGTTAGCCTGGTCGTTATCTTTAAATCGAGGTATGCTGAGCCTTCTTCGGGACTTTTTGTTCTTGGTTAGCTCGGTCCAACTCTTCTACGGTTAGCTCGGTCTAACTCTTCTATGGATAGCTCGGCCTTGGCATGCGAAGCCGAGGTAGAAGCAAGGAAGGAAAGAGCTGAGCTAGTAGTTAGCTCGGTCATACCAACCAGTTTAGCATGGCAATGTTATCTCGGTCGTATGGTCATTCTACCGAGGTAAAACCATCTCACTTGGTTTAAGCAGTGAGGGGGGTGTTGAAGGATAAGCATTATCTTTCAGGAGGGTGAATCCTAGGAGGACTCTACGTGGAGGAATAAAAGTCCTACTGGGATTGTGCCACGCGGAACCTATAAAAGCTCACAACATCACCTATGGAGAGGTAACACAACTTTGATTCCCGAATACACAGAGCTTTTTGTCTATTTGTCTATCTTGCTGACTTAGGCATCAGAGAGGTATCCGACACACACCCGCCAGCTAGCTCACGTTTGTGTTTTCAGGGAGTAAAGCGACGACGTATGGAGGAGTGCAATCTTGATCAACAGGATTATACGAGGACAATATTTCGTGCTCATACAATTGGCGCCGTTTGTGGGAACAAACAGAACGAACAAAACCTCTTGTTAAGTTTTCCTTGCTAATAAAAAGTAATGGCGCACAACGAAGATTTGCCGCAGTTCGCCATTAATGGACAAACCCCAGAAGGAGGTGGGAGGTGCGAAGGTTTGCCTCATGTCCCTCCCATGGCGGACTTGGAGCCCCAACGACATAACCCCAGGAGGGATGCTAGAGGGAGGCGGAATAACAGCCTCCGTCACTCTCATTCACAAAGTCCTGACAGACAAAGGCGGAGGATTGATCCTCAAGTTCTGGAGGACTGCGTGAAGGAGCAGAACGAATTGATACGACGGATGGCGGTGGCCATAGAGATTATGAAGCGCCAGATGAAGGGAAAATGAGTGGCGACAGGAGAGGGGCGCAAAAGCAAGGCGCCCCCTCGCCACTCAGAAGACCGTGGTAGGCATACCACACCATCACAAGCAGAGAGTAGAAGCCTCAGAACAGGCGATACTCAATCCAGAACCTCCAGGACTCGTTGCTCCAGGTCTAAGAGAACGAGGACTGAGAGGTCGTATACTGAGGGAAGCACCTATCGGCCCTCGCGCACGCACCAGACATCATCCAAGCAGACGGAGTTGCCAAGATCATCCGACTTACGGACCGTGCTGGAAGAAAGGGCACGATAGAAGGAGGATACTAGGGCGCGCGACCCTCACAGGGTATCTGCCCTTCAGCGGTTGGCTCCTCGGACGCATGGAAGCGTTGAGGTTGGAGTGCCATTACCGCGCCCTGCCTACGAACCAACAGACAAAGCCTTAGCGAGGCGGTAGACCTCGCCGTTCATTCCGGCAATCGAAAACGTACCCCTACCTTCAGGCTTCCTCTAGCCCAAATTCACTACGTACGAGGGAAAGACAGATCCCTATATGCACCTGAGCCACTTCTGCCAAGTTATGGCAGTATATCGGCGAAACGAGGCTTTGATGTGCATCCTCTTCCCATCAAGCCTTAGCGACCTAGGCTTGACTGGGTTCGAAAAACTTTCAGAAGGCAGCATAGCCTCTTAGGCGCAATTGGCGGAGGCGTTCGTAACAAGGTTCAGAACGAACACCAAAACCCCAGTGGAGATTGATCAACTGCTCTCCATCGACATGGGCGAAAAAGAGTCATTAAGATCCTACAATAGCCGCTACTGGGAGACCTTCAACCAGATTGGGGACTGCCCCACCAATCTCGCTATCGCACAGTACAAAAGAGGCCTTCCAGTCGGGAACAGACTAAGGGACTTAATCACTATGACACTGCCTCTCACGATGGAGGCCTTAATGGAGAGAGTGCACCAGCACATTTGGGTAGAAGAAGATGGCGCCCGTGCTAAAGCAAAGTCTAGCACGACCACAGTACCAGATAAAAAGACCACGGCAAAGGTCAACACGGTAGAACGTCCGAACAAAAACGGACCAGGCAGGCGGGACAACGGAGAAGACCAGGATAAAAGATGGTTGAGAGTCCGCACTGCCATTACCACGGTATTCAAAAAGCCAATCTACCAGATTCTAAGCGAGATACGCGATGAACCTTTCGTCAGATAGCTTGCCAAGCTAGGAGAGGCTCACAAGGACTACGACAAAAGATCAGGGTGCACCTTCCATAAAGAAAAGGGGCACCGCACTGAAAATTGTACACCATTGAGACAGCATCTAGAGGAGTTGGTGGTAGCCGGTCACCTGGACAAATACATTGAAGGAGGGGCGTAGCCAGCCCTCCAGAATGACAACCACTCGAACGAAATGCCAATCGACGCCCCACCTCAAGGCGTGATAAACGTAATACATGGGGTATGCGAACTTGAGCGCGTATGTGAGCTCAGGGGCATGATCAAAAAGGCTGAGCACTTAAGGGAGGTTTTAAGTGCACAACCCACAATCAAGAAAGGAAGAACGGAGGCCACCAATGTCATCTCTTTTTCAGACAGAGACTTGGCGAGGATATACTGCCCTCACAACGACGCGCTGGTCGTCACACTCCGCGTCAAGGATTACGACATCAAGAGGATTTTGATAGACCAAGGTAGCTCGTGTGAGATAATGTACTACGACACCTTCAAACAACTAAAATTGGAAGACAAAGACTTGGCACCAGCTGTATCCTCCCTGATCGGATTCAACTCAATGCCAGAGTGGCCAGTCGGCAAGATTATCCTTCCAGTCAGGACAGGAAGCGTGACAAAACAAGTGGAATTTTGGGTGTTGAAGGTCCCTTCCACTTACAACATAATCTTGGGAAGAACATGGCTACATGTCATGCGAGCGGTAGCTTCATCCTACCATCAAGTAATGCAATTCCCCAACGAAGCTGGGGTAATTGAAAAGGTCTTTGGAGACCAAATTATGTCCAAGCAATGCTTTGTCACGGTTAATGGCAGCCGCGCTGCCAAGGGATATGTGCATTCGGTGGAAGAACCTGAGAGCAATGAACTGTTCGTAGATGTCGGCAAAGCAGCTGATCAAAAAGCAGTGGAAGACTTGGTAGAGGTAAGAATAGATGAAAAGAACCCGGATAAGTTCTTTTTGCTCGGTTCGTCGTTGTCCAGCACTGAGAGATTAGAGGTCTTGGAATTCTTGACCTCTAACATCGAAGTGTTCGCCTGGACACCCTACGACACGCCAGGCATTGATCCAAACTTCATCTGTCACCAACTCAATGTCCACCCATCCGCCAAACCAATCATTCAATGCACTCGCAGATCGGCACTCCACCACGCCAAGATAGTGGCAGAAGAAGTGAGAAATCTGCTAAAAGCAGGAGCTATCAGAGAGGTGCACTACCCTAGATGGATTTCCAACACAGTCGTGGTGCCAAAGAAGAATGGCAAATGGCGTGTCTGCATCGACTATAAGACAGTCAACAAAGCATGCCCAAAGGATAGTTTCCCCCTACCACGGATAGATCAACTGGTGGACCTAACGACAAGGCACAACTGACTTAGCTTTCTTGATGCGTATAGAGGCTGCCATCAGATCGCCATGTACGAACCAGACCAGGAAGTCACGTCCTTTACAACTCCAAGAGGACTGTATTGCTACAAGGTCATGCCCTTTGGCCTAAAGAACGCAGGGGCAACATTCCAGAGAATGGTCACCAAAATGTTTGAGTCGTTGTTAGGCAGAACAATGGAGGCTTACATCGACGACATGGTGGTCAAGAGCAAGAATGAGAACGACTATCTAAGGGACCTAGGTGAGATGTTCCAGATTCTGAAGAGGCACAAGTTGCGCCTTAATGCATCTAAGTGCGCGTTCGGTGTAGGATCTGGCAAATTCCTGGGCTTCCTGGTGACCAACCGGGGTATAGAGGCAGACCCCTCCCAGATCAAAGCTATTCAGGATCTGGAAAGGCCTAACTCAGTAAAAGAAGTGCAGCATCTCACCGGCATGGCAGCTGCACTCAACCGATTCATTAGCCGGTCGTCAGACAGACTACGACCATTTTTTCAAGCATTAAAAGCCAAGTTCGAGTGGGACGAAGAATGCGACCGCGCTATGGAAAACTTGAAAGAATACATGTCTTCTCCACCACTGCTTGTCACCCCAATACTTGGAGAAGAACTCTTCCTGTACCTGGCAGTCTCTCAGCACGCAATTAGCGTAGTGTTGGTCCGTGCGGAAGGAATCCAACATCTGCCCATCTTTTATGTCAGCAAGACATTGCTGGGTGTCGAAACAAGGTACTTGCCACTGGAAAAACTGGCATTGGCCTTGATGATGGCCTTAAGGAAGTTGTCGTACTACTTTCACGCCCACACCATAGTCGTCCTCACAGCTTTCCCATTAAAAGCTTTGTTTGAGAGGGCGAACTTTTCTGGGCGAATCTTGAAATGGGCAGTAGAGTTGGGACAATTTGACATCAAGTTCCAACCCAGAACCGCGATAAAGGCCCAAGCTTTGGTAGACTTTGTCGCAGAATTTACCCCAGGAAGTCATCATATTTGCCCAGTCGACCTGACTGACACAACCAAACTAGGGATAGAAGTTGACGCCGGAATAGCGCAACCCCTGGTGCAAGATACTCAGTCAGACCCCAGGGCAGACCAGAGTAAAGAAAGCAAGGAAGAAGCGAACCATGCTACACCAAGCCAAGACTCACCAACAAATAAAGACTTGGTACAATCAGATAGCAAGGGGCAGACAGCAAGCATGGACCTTGAAGAAAATACCAGCAACATTCTTAACCCCACGGCATCATCTGACCTCTCCACTTGCTGGAAGTTGTTCGTTGGAGAGATATGGAAGCTCTTCGTAGATGGAGCATCCAACCGGCACGGCGCAGGACTTGGCATAGTCCTCATCTCACCAGACGGCCTAGTTGCGGAGCAAGCAGTCAACCTTGGCTTCCCAGCATCAAACAACGAAGCAGAGTATGAAGCGCTTCTTACAGGTCTCAAATCAACATTCTACATGAAGGCCGCCGAGCTAATGGTTTACAGTGACTCACAACTGGTGGTAAACCAAATTTCAGGCGACTACGAAACAAAGGATGACAAGATGGCTAAGTACCAAGACTTAGTCAGAAAAGAGATCAAGAAATTTGAAGTAGTAAGGATAGAACAGATTGGTAGGGAGGAAAACAGCAGAGCAGACGAACTAGCAGGCTTTGCTTCAATGGCAAATACATCCATCCCTTATCCGCTGCTAATCGACTACCTACCAAGACCAAGCAGTGAAGACCCCGAAGCAGAAGAGGTATGTTCCGCCGAACTAGGCCCCTCATGGATGGATCCCATCATACTGTTCTTAAAAGACGGCGTATTACCGGAAGAAAAGAAAGAACCCAACAAAATTAGAGTAAAGTCGTAGCGATTTTGGCTCTCCCCTTCTATGGCATTGTACAAAAAGTCATTCTCAGGACCTTATCTAAAGTGTGTTCACCCCAGCAAAGTGGAAGCATTCTTGTTCGAGATACACGAAGATGTGTGCGGAAGCCACCAAGGAGGAAGATCGTTAGCTTACAGAGCTATTTCGCAAGGATACTGGTGGCCATACATGCAGGCAGACTCGGAGAAGTATGTGAAGAAGTGCGAGAAATGTTAGAAGTTCGCACGCCAAATACATCAGTCAGCCAGAGAGCTCCTACCATTGACCAGCCCATGGTCCTTCGCAATGTGGGGCTTGGACATAGTAAGACCACTTCTAACAGCACCCAGAAACAGGAAGTTCTTTCTCGCAGCAACAGACTACTTCACAAAGTGGGTGGAAGCAGAAGCATTGGCATCAATCAAGGAAAAAGATGTGAAGAAGTTCGTCTGGCAGAATATCATCACTCGGTTCGGCATACCAAAGGCTCTAATATTAGACAACGGTACTCAGTTCGATGGCAGAATCTTTAGAGGCTTTTGTGACGAATACAAGATAGAATTCTACAATTCTACACCGGCATATCCTCAAGCAAATGGCCAAGCAGAAGCATCAAACAAGGTTGTCTTGGATGGACTGAAGAAAAGGTTAGAGAAGGCAAAAGGCAAGTGGGCTGAGGAACTTCCTCATGTTTTATGGCTTACCTCACCACACCTCGACGATCAACAGGAGAAACACCATTCTCCTTAGCCTATGGCATGGAAGTAGTAATCCCACTAGAAGTTAGCCTCCCCACAATTAGAAGCGAAAATTTTGATCCAGACTTGAATGGAACTCGACCTCGCCGAAGAAAGAAGAGAAAAAGCACTGGTTCACATTGCCTCATACCAACAAGAGTTGTCCAGAAAGTATAACAAGACGGTGCATCCAAGGCAATTCAAGATCGAAGATTGGGTACTGCGCAAAGTGATGGAAAATACCTTGGTACCAGGGGAGATGGCAAGTTGGGGCCTAATTGGGAAGGACCCTACAAAGTGGTCGGATTAGTCGGAAAGGGTGCTTACCACTTAGAAGACGAAGACAGCAAAGCAATTCCCAGACCATGGAACACTGCCAATCTCAAACTATTTTATTTTTAGTTTTTCTTTAGAATACTTGTAATTTTTCTTTTCCTCAATAAAACAAGCAGTTTTCTTTTCAGCATAAGTATTTTATTCTGTAAAAGTAGCTTTAGTATGTTAGGGGCATTGAAAGCATGGCTGGCTGGAAAAATCAACTATGCACCTTCCTAAGCCCAGGATAAGGATCCAGGCTGCAGGACGTTTGGTCGGAATAACCAAACACTTTACTCTAGGTTGGTTGGAAAAACCAACTTAGAGGTTGGCTGGAAAAACCAACACCTCTCCTAAGCCCAGGATAAGGATCCAGGCTGCAGGACGTTTGGTCGGAATAACCAAACACTTTACTCTAGGTTGGCTGGAAAAACCAATCTAGAGGTTGGCTGGAAAAACCAACACCCTTCCTAAGCCCAGGATAAGGATCCAGGCTGCAAGACGTTTGGTCGGAATAACCAAACACTTTATTCTAAGATGGCAGGAATAACCAATTTAGAGGTTGGCTGGATTAAACCAACTCTTAGTACTCTTCAGCCGAGGTAAGTATCTCGGCTAAAGAATGGTTGGCTGGATTAAACCAACTCTTGGTACTCTTCAGCCGAGGTAAAGATCTCGGCTAAAGAGTGGTTGGCTGGATTAAACCAACTATTGGTAATCTTCAGCCGAGGTAAAGATCTCGGCTAAAGAGTGGTTGGCAGGTATACTTATAGTTGCAATGTTAAGACCGGGATAAAGTATCTCGGCAAGAGAATACTGTACCTCATCCAAGACTTCAGTTAGAAAGTAAAGTACAAGCATGGAGATCAACCGAAATAAGAGTTGGAACAAAAAAGCAGACTTCATTGAAAATTCAAAGCAAGTACAAAGGGTGGGGCCTCAGCCCGATTACAATCTGTGTCCAAAAGCAAAGAAAAGAAAATACAGAAATCAAGCAAAAAGAAGAGAAATGCAAAGTCAGGCAAACAGATTATCAAGATCAGCATCAAGTTCAACTCGCAGCCCGATTTCAGTTGGATGCTCGGTTTCGGTCGAGAGTATGGTCTCGGTTGGAAGCACGGTTTCAGTTGGTAGTTCGACAGTCAGGTCTTCCACCGTTGGCTCTGCTCGAGCTGACTAATTGGCAGGTTCTGACGATCGGGGTATCGTTGGGCACGGTTTCTTCTTCATCATCCGAATCTTCAAGAAATTGTTGCTGAAGGGTCGCAGCATACTCTGATAGTGAGCTCAGAATAAAGTATGGAGGAGGATTGAAGACCTCGGTCTCAGGCCCATGACCGAGCTACACCACGGCCCCCCTCCAACCTCACTTAAAGAAGAGATCCTTCGCAGCTTCACACTGCTTGACATAGAGGGCTTCGCCTTCCCTGAAGCCGCGGGTCTCTGCATCCTCCAGCTGCTTCCCAAGCTTTGTTATCTCGACGTTTTTCTTTTCTTCAAGTTTAGCCAGTTCACGCCGGTATTTGTCTTTTATTACGGCAGTAGCCTTTTGTTTGTCTGCTTCAGCCGAGCTAACAAGATCGGTCAGACGACCGTTCTCAGTTTTTAGCTCGGCTATCTGCTTCCTGGCCTCTTCTAGCTCAATTATTTTTTCGGTTACTTCGGCCATGGCTTGCCTTGCTGTTTTACGAAGCTCCAACACACGTTTATGAGCAATATGGTTCTTTTGCCTGGCCTGAAAAAGAATGAGAAGAGACTTGTAGTAAAACCGAGTAGAAAGTTGTACAAATTAGAAAAATCAGCAAAGAAAGCTACTTACAAGCACCATGGATTTTGTGGCCGAGCGAATGGCCTTTAGCTTGGTCAAATGGCTATGGTGCTCCATGTCTGCTGGAAGGCAAACACTCTTGGTAAGGTTGAATGCCATTAAGTGATCTTTTTCAGCGACCACTGAATCGGTGTCCTGAATAGCTCGGTTCTGGAAAGTGATTTTGGGTGCCCACTTGGAGGAGCTAGCTCGGTCGGAACGCTCCGGTTGCGGGCTTGGTGGAAGAATGGTTTCGTCTTCATCAACAAGGTGTTGCACGGTTGAGGTAGTCCGTGCACGCTTGTTTGGACGAGATGAGGAGGGTTATTGAGAAGGAAGGGCCACCACGGTTTCCTGAGTCTGGTTAGGCGGTGGTACCTCGGCTCGGTTCGTTTCGGTTAGGAGGGCCCTTAATGCTCTCTTCTTTGCCATCTCTTGTTCAGCAGTTGAAGGGATGAGATTGATTTGAGGCAAGTTTGGGTCAGGTTCAGGAGAGACTTCTAGCAAAAAGTCAATTACCTTTGGTTTTTGTCAGCTGTTATATCTGTATGTCGGTTCAAAGTTCAGCTTGGCCCAACTTCTTTCGGGATATCGCAGTGCGGCGCGAAGTGTGTTCAGATTGGGATAACTGTATAGCGACTTGAGGTGGGCTGAATCTACATAAAGAAGACAACAATTAGATCGGTTCAGGAATTGGAGACCGAAATAAAAAGAGGGCAACTGTTAGCTCGGTTCAAGTATTGACTACCAAAGTAAAGAAAGACATGCAATAGAGCCGAGATAAACCTACCGACTACGCCCTTGTTCCAGTTTATTCTGTCACCAGGGATCTGGGCTTGTTGGTCCTCAAATTCCCAGATAACCAGAAAAAATCATCACCATTGACATCTTTATCCGGAGTATCCTTTATTATTTTTTCACGCCGGCGCCTTATTCATAGGTAGTAAACCCAGCCATCTTCCGCCGAGCTTATGGAATATTGGTGGAAGAGCTCGGCTAAGCCGAGGTTTAGACCAGCCCGGCGATTTAGCTCGGCAATACCATTTATTATACGGTAAGAATTGGTGAAAAGTTGGGTTGGGCAAAGGTTGGTCTGCTTGAGAAATTCGCAGAGGAGAGGCTGAACAAGAAATCTTAGTCCGGTTTCTACTATGGACAAAAGGGTAAAGGGAACAAAGCCGCGGCTTCCCCATGGTGTGATATCTAGGTCGGCTAAGGTGAGGTGAACATCGTCAGGGATGTTATAATCCTTTCGGAATTCAGCCATACCACCAAGTGTGTTTACTAAAAACCTATACTTTTCCATTTATGGTTTAAGTTATGAATAAATTAAATCTGAGTTTTAGCTCGGTCAGAGAATAATGTTGAGTAGCTCGGTTGAGCGCTCAAAGGAGTGCCTGGGCAACCTAAGTCTGCAAAGTGAAAAAAGAAAAGTGTTAAGCACTGATCATTGGACCGTGCTACAAGAAACAAAGGCAAGATAAATGAAGTCCTAGCTCGGCTATGAGAATTGCTTCGTGTCTTAGCTCGGTTTGAGGAAGGGGTCTGTTAGCTCGGTGTGAACAAGGGATTTGTTAGCCCGGTTGAGCCTCTAGGGGTAGCATTCTTAGTTCGGTTTGAACTAAGAAGGCTGGTTTAGCCCCGAGTTGTAGCTCGGTCATGGTCGGGGCTTTCAAGCATATTATTACGAACATAGTACGGATCAATAGCCCGGCTAAGATAAATGAAACAAAAGATGGTTCAACCTTGTGAAACTACTAGTTTAGCATGAAGTGCTAGTCCGGTTGGTAGTCTGGCTAGATTGACATCAACTACAAATAACTTCCTAGTTCGGTTATATTGTGATTTTGGATCAAATACAGTGTTCTACAGATTGCTTAGTGAAATACAAGTGGTTCTTGTAAGGCTTTTCCCGGAAAATGCAAGGAAAAGCAAAAATATGTTTTGCAAAAGGCACATAAACAATATACTGTGGATTGTAAACAATATAGTGTAAAAAGAGAACAGATTTGTGTTACTTACCAGGTTAAGATGGAGGAAATAGAAGTAGAGAACAGCAAGGACCACGAGCTTCACAGTTGCAAAGTTAAAGAACAATAGAGGCTCGAAGAGAGAGAGAGAGAGAGAGAGAAAGAGGTGAATAGTGGTGTGAATGATTCAAAAAAGAACGAAGAGATTTGTTTTGATGCAAGGCCCAAAATTTAGGCGGGACTGTTCAAAAAACATGGGGTACGAAGACGGCGTGACAGCTGCCTTGAGCCAATCGGAGTATGCCACGTGTCATTGGAATGAGAAGCGATTCAGTTGCTGTGATTGAAGAGATGTTTTGACCGGACAGCTAGAGCCCAGTGTGAATTTAGCTCGGCTGGAAAGGCTAAAGAGTTTTAGCTCGGCTGGGAAGGCTAAATAGTTTTAGCACGGCTGTAAAGGCTCAAAAATTTAGCTCGGCTGGAAAGGCTAAAGAGTTTTAGCTCGGCTAGGAAGGCTAAATAGTTTTAGCACGGCTGTAAAGGCTCAAAAGTTTAGCTCGGTTGTAAGACTAAAGTTTTTAGCTCGGCTGGTAAAATAAGTAAATCCCTATCATGCTGTGCAGATGGAATTAAGGGGTAATTGAGAGGGTAATTTATATGTATAAATTGGGCCGAGCTGGGTAATGGGCCGTTGTGGGCCGTAGTAAGAAAGGCAGAGTAAAAGTGGCCTTGGTGTTAGCCCGGTCCCAAAAGGCCTTGTTGTTATCTCGGTCTCCACGGCCAGAATGGTTAGCCCGGTCGTTATCTTTAAACCGAGGTATGCTGAGCCTTCTTCGGGACTTTTTGTTCTTGGTTAGCTCGGTCCAACTATTCTACGGTTAGCTCGGTCCAACTCTTCTACGGATAGCTCGGTCTTGGCATGCGAAGCCGAGGTAGAAGCAAGGAAGGAAAGAGTCGAGCTAGCAGTTGGCTCGGTCATACCAGCCAGTTTAGCATGGCAATGTTATCTCGGTCGTATGGTCATCCTACCGAGGTAAAACCATCTCACTTAGTTTAAGCAATGAGGGGGGTGTTGAAGGATAAGCATTATCTTTCAGGAGTGTAAATCCTAGGAGGACTCTACGTAGAGGAATAAAAGTCCTACTGGGATTGTGCCACGCGGAACCTATAAAAGCTCACAACATCACCTATGGAGAGGTAACATAACTTTGATTCCCGAATATACAGAGCTTTTTGTCTATTTGTCTATCTTGCTGACTTAGGCATCGGAGAGGTATCCGGCACACACCCGCCGGCTAGCTCACGTTTGTGTTTTCAGGGAGTAAAGTGACGACGTACGGAGGAGTGCAATCTTGATCAACAGGATTATACGAGGACAATATTTCATGCTCGTACAAGAATGAAGTTGAATTCCTAGAGCAATACAAGTTTTTCTTCTATAGTTGGAAAGTTCAAAGTTGTGCTTTGCTTATGGTTTATTTACACTAACAAACATATCGGGTCAATAAACTAATGTAAATATAAAACAAATAAAAATAAAACGGAGAAAGAATGATGCATTTTGATGTGCCACAGAGAAAGGTGACCATCCTTGAATGGTCCAATGAATAATTTGGCAAGGAAAAAAACCCAAATTGCAACAAAAGCAGGAATAGTTAACAAAAAATCTAAAATTCATCCAATACCATAACTTAAAAGAAATAATCCCATGGACTGTTGCGGTTATAACCATACTCCTACAAAATATGCAGAAAACATTCTCATAATACTATTTTGATTTAGAGAAAAGACAAGGGTAACAAATTGACAATCTGTCTACACAACATAATAGACCAGATATAGTTTATTTGCTTCGTACCATAAGGCTTTGAATCTAATCCAACATGAACCATCAATTATAAATGCTTCCTCATTTATGGAAGAAAGATTTAAAAAAATATAAAGCATAAAGAGATAAAAAACATAATGAAAATTCAGCACCTACTATTTGGTTTACAAATCACATGCTCACCATAGACTCCTGGAACTCAGCTCCAAGATAGCCACTGGAAACACAGAATCGGTTGTCTAATAACAAATAGTATGATGAGAGGTGTATATTGAAAAACAGACAAAATATGACCAAAGGGCATTCCAAGTTGAGAAACAATGCATAAAAAATAAGACATACATCTTATGTATGGCAGGTTTTTTCATTAAAGAAAAAATAGTAGTTTAACATACTTGATGAAGCTTTTGAGGAGCCCCTCGTCAATGACAAAGGAGAAGTTACTTTTTGCACTTGCTTTTGTAGAGGTCTAGGAAGTTTAGATGGCACACTAGGCCTGCAATAAACCAATAATAGAAGCAGAATTAGATTTGTCTAATCATGTTGTGAAGCTAAGTGAGGGATCTAATGTTCCCAAATGCAAACAAACCAACTAATGTAGAGATCAAAACATAAATATGTGAATCTCCTAGATATAAAAAAATACAACAAAAACAAGGAAGATGGTTGCTAAAGAAAATCTATTTCAGAACATAGAGGATGTGCATATACAGATACTTGAATACCTCAAACTGGAACTGGAAGGAGAGAAAGGCAACATAATAAGAATTATGATTTCTTTTTTCTTTTTTCTTTCTAATTGTAGGTTGTTAAATTAGATGATATATTATGGCATCATTTCCCACACTTTTGCCAAAATATAGATACAGTAATGATGCACAATAAACAAAAATGTCAGGTGTAATGCACTTAGTTTTCAATAAAGTTTCTAGAGTTATCACATACAGCTTGAGTCTCTGAAAGGAAAAAAATGGAAAATATAAACAAAAAAAGAAATTTGAGTCTTGAATTCATTCAGAGGAAAGTGAAGAAAGGAAAGAAAGTGAAAAATAGAGGCAGAGAATGAGAGCAGAGTGGGGTATACCTCAAGGCTAAACCTGGAGCTGGACTGAACCGGCAAATCTGGTGCAGAGTTCTGATCAGAGAAGATCGAGGGGTCGATTGAACAGAAATTGAGAGAAAATTAGGGCAAAGTTGAATTGTCCATCTTCCGATTTCCTTTCTGACGCATTAATGTGCCTCGTCGTCTAATCTTTCTCATCGCAATCAGCCCGTTCGAGATCACCATTCTGATGAGTTTGGCGGTAGTCCTTTGTAGACAAAGGTTCTGAAACAGTTGAGGGGAGTGTCGGGTCTAGATTCGAACATATGGCTCGTGGAGAGATTGGAGAAGATCGAAGGTAGGGTTAGGGTTTTGGAACTGATGACGAGAGTGGAAAAGACGAAGTCGACGATTGGTGAAGATCGGTGAAAAGAATAGGAGAAGAGAAAGAGAGGGCGGCGAGGGAGGAGAAGGTGGTGGTGGCAGTAGTGTGGTCGCCGGTGGCGCCACCAATGGCGACAACCTAGGAGGTGAAAGAGATAAAGAGAAAAGAGAGTGTGAGAGAGTGAAAGGGAGTGTTAGGTTAGAGTTTAGACCCTGTATAATATATATATCAGATTAGGGTGGTTAGGTTAGGGTTTAGACTATGTACAAATATATAATTACACTTATTTAAAATATGTGATTAAAAAAAATATTATCTCACTTATTAAATTAAGTGTGATTAAAAAATTATTTTAATTTTTTTAATCACACTTTTAATAAAAGTGAGATATTTTTAATGCTTCCTATGTGATCTTTAATCACATGTTAATTAAAAAGTGTGATTAAAAAATATATATATAATCACACTTAATTGAAAAGTGACATAAAAAATAAATATTATCACACTTAATCAAATCAAGTGTGATTAAAATATCAATTTAATTTTTGTTTATCACACTTCTAATAAAAGTGAGATATTTTTATTTGGCAAAATGTGATCTTTAATTATTTTTGTAGTAGTGGATGGTGGTAGTAATGGTAGTCGTAGAGGTGGAGTGGCAATAATGGTAGTAGTAGTGGTAGTGGAATGGCATTTGCAGTAATGGTGAAGGTGGTAGAGGAGATAGGTAGTGAGAGAGAGAGATGAGTGAAAGACAGATAGAGAAGAGAGATAGAGACAGAGACAGAGTGATGAGCGAGAAAGAGACAGAATGATCGCTAAAAGTTCATTTTCTTGTAGTGGATCGATAAATCGAGAGGGAGCTCGATAAATAGAGAAAAGGTGAGAGAGAGAGAGAGTGAGCAAGGCGAACACAGTAGGGGAGAGAGAGACAGACAGACAGACAAACAGACAGACAAGCAAACAGAGAACGAAAGAGAAAGAGAAGAGTGATAAGTGAGAGGGATAGAGACAGAGATAGAGAGAGAGAGAGAGAGAGAGAGAGAGAGAGAGAAAGAGAGATAGAAAAACATAGAGAAACAAGAGATGAGTGAGAGATAGACAATGAGAGAGAGAAAAAGAGCGAAAAGAAATGAACGGAAGAGAGACATAGAAAAAGAGAAAGACAGAGAGAGAAGAGAAATGAGCGAGAGAGACATAGAGAGATAAAAAGAGAAGAGAGATGAGTGAGATAGAAAGAAAAGAGATGAGCAAAAGAAAGAGAGAGACAGACAGAGAAGAGTGATGAGTGAGAGAGAGAGAGAGACAAAGACAGAGAGACAGGAAGATGGAAAAATAGATAAAAAGAGAAATGTTATATTAAAAGAGTAAGACGACATTGTTTTTTTATTTTTATTTTTTTTGCAACAAAAAATACCGTTGCATTTATTTAAATCATTTTGTGATTGTATATATATGAAACTGTTTCAAAGCCACAATATTTTTTTTTAACTTTTTTTTTTTTGGCAATGGTACCTATTACAGTTGCAAAAAACTAACTTTTTTTTTTGCGACTGCAACTGGTGCCGTTGCAAAAACTCTATTTTTTCACGACAACAATCTCTGTCGTCGCAAATACTCTCCTTTTTTTGCGACAACAATTCCTACCATCACAAATACTCTCATTTTTCGCGATAATATTTTCTGCCGTCGCAAATACTCTATTTTTCGTGACAGCAAATTGTGTCGTCGCAAAAACTTATCTGTTTCGCGACAGCAAGTTGTGCCGTCGCAGAAAGTCACTTTTTGAGATTGCAAGTGTGCCGTCGCAAATGCTTACTTTTCTTGTAGTGCTATATGAATCAACATGTTGAAAAATTATTTAGTGTTCTAGAGGCAATAGGTGGTACACTAACTTTATTTTTATTGATTTAAACAATAAAATCTATTACTTTTATATTAATTTTTGAAAGGCAACAAAAATAATGTGAGATACTATTTCAAAACCACCACATTATTCAAAATAAGTCTCCAATACATTATTTGAAGATGATGAAAAATAAGAGATTACTTCCAAGAAGCCAAGTGCGGAGGCATTCTACAATTACTTGCTAATTAACCATGTGACAAGATCAACTCAAGATGTCAAAATGGGTATTGTGGCCAAAGTGAAACGTCATTTCTTACCTTGGACAATTTGATTTTATATAGTTTTTTTTATATTTATTTATTTTTTTGATAATTTTTTTTATTCTTCTTGCGTGCAAAAAAATTATTTTGTGCTCTCATCTCAACAGTTTTAGCAGTCATACAATCACACATATACTTTCACACTTAAAGAAAGGGTTTTTAACTACAAGGTAGTTGGCTTAGTGGGTGATGACTGGAGTCTGGAGGTTTGCTCACTCTCAAGTCTCAGATTTGAATCTCCTAATTAGCAAAAAAATAAAATATAAACGAATATGATGCTCTACCTCTTTTATGTTTTTGTGGACGGGTTCCTTTCTTTGTAGAGAGAATAAGAGCAAAAAAATTAATAGAAAGATCTATAATTTTGTACCCAACACGACCTGCATACACAGTCAATGGTTAGAATGAGCTAATTCTTGCCAAGAATCCAAAAGTAACATATCATAATAATGCAAAAAATAAACAAGTTGCGTTGAGAGTAAAACTCGCATAACTTTGAATTTGATACAAATTACATTTAATAAAGAATTGGTTATATATTTATACTAGAGAATGTCATAACATGATTGAATCTAATATGTAACTCTATTTAATTAAGTAAAAATATGTAAAATAAAGTTTTGTGGTCAATATAGTCTTTTTATTTTATATTTGAGATAGTCTAATATTTTTGTTTACTAGAGTCAATATAGTTAAAAATAAATAAATATAATTTTAATTGAATTTTTTATAAATATTTTCATCGAATAAAGGTTAGTTTTATAAAAATTTAATTTGTAGGGGAAAACATTTAGGCACTATTTGGCATAATTTACAAAAGTATATTTTTTTATCTTTTTTTTTTTTTTTTTTGTCACACTACCTCTTTACTTTTTTTATACATTTTTTCTTAAAAAGTATACTTATTTAGATCATTCCAAACACGGTCTTAATGTCTCCATTAATTAGAGTGAAATTTTTTGACATCTCATAAATAAGATACGAGTTGAACATGACTTATTAAAAACTTAAAAACACAAGTGCAACAACTAAAAAGAGTCAATATTAAAGAGATTTTGACATAAAGATCAAAGTACAGGGTTTAACAGTGCAATTTGCCCTTTTAATTATTAATATTTATAAAATTTATCACTAACTTGTAATTATTTTTTAAGAATACTACTGATTTGATATTTTTTTTCAAAAAAAGAAGTTAATTTTACGTTGAATTGTAAGATAATTTGATTTCTCTCCAATTAACTGAACAATTCAATTCAAAAACTATGAAAATGCTGTGAGATTCACTGTGGAGCTCACTGTTATGGAACCCACAACCCCTCTCATAGTTTTTGGACTACACTATACACTAAATTCCACAGCCAATCTCTTTGGTAACGTTTACGGTTTTTATTTTTATTTACAAAAATTTTATAAATTGATTTTTATTTATTTTTATAAAAGCATAAAGTACAAATGAGTTTAGTTTGAATAAAATGTTTGAGAAATTTTAAAAATATAAACTAAAAAGTATATTTGTTCAGACCTAAAATATTTATATTTATTTTTTATTATTTATGACAATGGGATCATCTACATTATAATTGAAAAAAAATTAATTAAAACAAATATTTGGAAAAAAATATTTGAAAAAAAAATTATTTGAAAAAAAATTATTTGAAAAACAATTAATTGAAAAAAATAATAAAATTTGTTCGTGAAAATTTTAAATTTCTGTTTAAAAACCAATATAAACTCATTTTTTGAGTTGATATTTTTTTCTCAAATTTATAAACTGAGACAACCATTTATAAACTAAAATAATTATCAAATAAATTTTTATAACAATTTTTTAAATATTTATAAATATAAACTGAAAATTAAACGATTACCAAACAAGCCCTTTAGTTTTTTCACTGGAAAAAAAATAAATAAATAAAATTACCTAACACGTCGATTGTCATTGTCCAATTAATATTAATATATTAAATATATAATATAGACTCTAAAAATATGTTTTGTTTTTGTCCAAACACATGCGACAAATCTTCCGAAGGAATTTTGTTGTCCTTGTTTCCCTCTCTATATATTTAATTACGACCAAGACTTTATTATACCCAAACTAGTTTACTACTACTTTCATTTTTATTTAATTACGATCATAAAAAAATATTAGTAAGTAACTGTATTTAACTGTACAAATTGGACCACCCACTGATCCATTGATGATCTCCAAACATTTATTATAGGAAAAAAAAAAAAATTGATACAGTATTATTAAAGAATAATACTATATATATTAATTAATATACTAATTAATATATTAATTGATGATGTGATATAATTTAAAATATTTATAATTTGTATAATGAATGGGGTTAATAATAATACCATAATTAATATTGATATACTAGTGAATATATTAATTAATACATGTAATACTACCGATTATTAAATGCCAAGTTTAGTAATATTGGATTCGTTGTGGATGGCCAAAAGTTAAAAAAGCGTTCCGGCGAAAAATCTAATTTCAAATTTTCTTTGCACAAAAGTTTAGGTGCTAACTAGCATACCACTCGTGTCATGTACGAGATAAAATAATATATAATTTAATAAAAATATGATAATTCTATTCAATTTTTTTATATTATGTAAAATAGAAATTAAATAGAAGCTAGCCAATCGGAATTTTTTTATTTGTTTAAAATTAAAAAAATAAAAAATAATTAGTATGAGATATTCATCATAAGATTTTTCACTAAAAATCTCATTTTGCTTATATAAATGGAAGTATAAGATTCACTTTATGTAATTGAAACAATTCACTTTTTCCTTCTTTTATCGATGTGAGATTATAAAATAAAAGTCAAATGAAAGCTAGCTAACGGAGATTTTCTTAATTGTTTAAAAGTTAACAATTATTTGGGCGGGATGTTTATTTCGAATCAAGTAATCTTAGCCGTTTAATCTTTGATTAGGTCAATCTTTAATTTATTTCGATTCAAACATATTTAACCAATATATTTTGATAAAACTGCTAAAGTTGCATCATCATCATCAATAGTGCTTAGTTTATGAGTTTATGTGAGCCTAATGAATACAATCTTTTTTTTTTTTTTAAAACATAGATTAAAAAAATAATCACCGTATTGAAAAATAAATAAAGTCTAATCACAATCACAAAATACAATCCAATCATACCATCATTAATAGTGGGTATTTTATATGAACCTAATAAATACAATCTAATTTTTGTTTTCAAAAAACATAAATTAAAAATATAATCACCGCATGATTGTATTTAAAAAACATGAATACAACATTTTCTTTTTTCAAAAAACACAGATTAAATAGAGTGTAAAAAAACACAATCATTAAAAAAATAAAATCACCATGTGATCAAAATAGAGTGTAAAAAAATACAATCACAAATTAAGCTAATTAAAACAAAAATAAAGTCAATTGATAATTAAAAAATACAATTAATTAATTTTTTTTCCAAAAAACATAGTGAGTTAAAAACTCAATCACTAATTAAGCTAATTAATAGTTAAAAAGCACAACCTTTTGTTAAAAAAAATACAATGAGTTAAAAAACCTAGTTACAAAATATAATTTAATCATCATCATCAATAGTGCGTAATTTATGTTAGCCTAATGAATACAATCTAAATTTTTTTTTTCAAAAAACATAGATTAAAAAAAAATCACCGTAAGGAAAAATAAATTAAGTCCAATCACAATCACAAAACACAATCCAATCATATCATCACTAGCGGTTACCCGTGCGATACACGGAAAAATAGACTATATATATTTTGTGTGAGGGTACTGTTATGGTGTGCAACTTACGCCTTACACTTACGCCTTTCTGTGTTCAGTCCTGCTTTTTGTTTTCACCTTCCACTTACACTTTTTGTGTAAGTGACACATGGTGTGCAACCTTGAGGGTTGCACACTTAAGAAAAGTCCTTTGTGTGATAAATAAATCATCTTAATCTTAAATTATGTCTTAATAGCTACAAGCCACAATGTTAAGCCATTTGGGTAGATGTTAACAATAATTAACCTAGAAAATTTCACAATAAAATTTGATATGCATAAAAAATTATTAATTATAAAAATTGTTGAGAATAATAGTATCACAATCACTTGACAACATAAATAACTTATATCAAACTAAACAAAACATTAAAAGAGAGAAATTCTATAAACTCAGAAAAGTTGTCATAAATTTATTTAGACTTTTAAATCAATGGTGTATATTATTATTGTGGGATCAAATTATAAATAAATATCAACTTTTAATTATAATTTATAAGTAGTTTTTAAAAAATTCTAATCCAAGTTTGTGGCTTTGCTCATAAAAAGAATTTCTCAAACAAATCATTAATTGATTATGTTAACAACTCTCCATCTTTGATTTCCTCTATTATTGACACACGCATATTATATCAAAGTATAAATCATTCTCCATAGTTTGAATAATACTTGTATAGTTTCTACATCATTTTAAAAAAATTAATCAAGATAAGAATTTCGTAGGATTATAAAAATTATATAAGAAAATAGTTTTAATACATTTTATTTATAAGAAAAATGATGAAAAATTAATTGAATTGTACTTGACAAAATATAACAAATGATAGCTTTAATCATTATATACCAAAAAAAAAAAAAAATTATATAGGTTACTTAACGAAAAAATAGTCGAATACAAATAGAGTCATGGATATTGAATTAAATCATATGGGCTCTAAATTGATAGTATAATCTAGCAAATCAACTAATAATAACATAAAAATATTGACAAATATATAGTACTTCCCTATCATCTTTGTATTATATTCATTAATTTTATATATCATATGAAAGTTTTACTCGTCTCGATCCTTCAATAAAATGAGGACTAAGAAAACAAATTTGATAAGAAATTGATTCTAAACTTTATTATTGAAAAAATAAAAATTTCAAAGAGAGAATTTAGAGATAGGATTGAAGAAATACTATAACGAATGACGGCCTTACTTAAAAAAAAAAAAAAAACAATTATGTAATGCAAATTATTTTTAATAATTAATAGAAGGAATATCAAATTATTACCTTGGATAAATATAGTGACGAAAATTAATTTTGTGAGATTTTTGTACTACCTTCTCCCATGCAACTTTCATTATTTCATTATTAATACTCTTCTCGTTTAGAGCTAATCAATTTCATTATCACTTGGTAGATAACAACGAATGACAAAAATTATCAAGAGGAGGTTAAGAATTTAATAACAGATAAGAAGTTATAAATAAGGACATTTGATAAGATAAAAAATTTAAAATAAAAAAAGATAATATGTGATAGAAGGATAAAAAAATATGAGTAAATCAAAATAAAGATTTAGATACATATGTTTTTTTCTTTTTTTTTAAGATATATAGATTAACAAATCACATCTTTATCTAAATTTTATTATTTTAATTTTTTGTAAATCAATTATTTAATCTTCATCTATATTTGCAGGCTACGAAATTAATCTTTATAATATTTATCAATTTTAATATGTTTATTTATCTATAAGTTATGAAATTAATTTTTTTAAATAATTTTTTTTTTAATTTTTATCTTTATCTATAGGTCATGAGATAAATTTTCATAATTATATATGAATTTCTATATGTTTATCTATAATGAAATTAATTAAAGTATAAAATGAAGAGGGAAAAAAGGAGTAATTTCGTTTTTTTTTTAAATCAATTATTTAATCTTTATCTTTATTTGTAGGTCATGAAATTAATTTTTATAAGTTATTTATCAACTTTTATATGTTTATTTATGGGAAGAAATTTTAAATTATCTATAAATTATGAAATTAATTTTTTTAAATTAATTGTTTAATTTTTATCTTTATTTGTAGATTATAAAATTAATTTTCAATTTTTATACGTTTATCTATATGAAGGAATTTTGAAATTCAAATATTTATCCATAAGCATTGAAAATTTAATTTTAATTAATCAAACAAATAGAAAATAAAGAAAAATAAGACCGTTTCCATGTAGGAAAGATAGAGTTTTAAAATTATGCAAATGTAATTTCTTTTTTTTTTTAAATCAATTATTTAATCTTTATCTTTATTTATAGGCCATGAAATTAATTTTTATAAGTTATTTATCAACTTTTATATGTTTATTTATGGGAAGAAATTTTAAATTATCTATAAGTTATGAAATTAATATTTAATCTTTATCTTTATTTGTAGGCCATGAAATTAACTTTTATAAGTTATTTATCAACTTTTATATGTTTATTTATGAGAAGAAATTTTAAATTATCTATAAGTTATGAAATTAATTTTTTTTAAACTAATTGTTTAATTTTTTTCTTTATCTATAGACTATAAAATTAATTCAGTTTTTATATATTTATGTATATGGAGGAATTTTGAAATTCAAATATTTATCCATAAGCAATGAAATTAATTTTAATTTTAATTGATCAAACAAATAGAAAATAAAGAAAAATAAGAAGGTTGCCACATAAGAAAGAGAGAGTTTTGAAATTATGAGAATGTAATTTCATTTTTTTTTCTTCTTAAAAGGGCTGGTTTGGGGTGTCCTAAAAAAGTGCACTTTTTGTCTTTTTGGACTAAAAAAGTTGAGAAAAAAATATGGAGGTTTGGGTTAACTTTTTGGATTTTTATGAAAAAATGTGTATTAAAAAATTGTATAAATAATTGTATAGGGGAATAAAGTAATGGTATGGGCGTACGGAGGAAGCAGCGCCAGCAGAGAGGGTGGGTAGGAGATGATTCACTATTTTTCGGGCATTATATTGGATGGTTTTGTTCGGCCTGTGGGGGTCATCACGGGTCCCATTTTAATAATCTGAACCGTTCAATGTGTATAAATCGTCGAGTACTACATGTCTATAAAAAATCACTTTGATCGGATATCGATAGCTATATGATCGGATTTGTTTTTTTTCCAATCAATAATTATAACACCATCCATTTGTTGTACATAACTGATTTGATCATATAGTTATCGATATCCGATCAATGTGATTTTTTACAGACATATAATATTTAACGAGTTCTATATAGTGAACGGTTTAGACTATCAAAATGGGACCCGTGATGGCCCCCACAGGCCGAATAGCAGTGTGTGTGAAAATCACACCCAATAATTTCATTTTTCTGCACAGTCGCTTGTCATGCATCAATTCAATGTGTACTTTTTGTACAAAAAATAATTTTTTAATTTTTTTTTTTTGGTGAATAGTGATATCTTTTTGGATTTTGGAGTAACTTTTTGACTTTTTGGCTTATATAGGACATGCCAAACAATGGGAATAAATTTTAAATTATATATAAGTTATGAAATTAATTTTTTTTAAATTAATTATTTATTTTTATCTTTATCTATAGACTATAAAATTAATTTTCAGTTTTTATATGTTTATCTATATGGAGGAATTTTGAAATTCAAATCTTTATCCATAAGCAATAAAATTAATTTTAATTTTAATTAATCAAAGAAATAGAAAATGAAGAAAAATAAAGAAAACATGAAAGGCAATCAAAAAGGTTGCCACATAGAAAAGTGAGAGTTTTAAAATTATAAGAATGTAATTTCGTTTTTTTTAAAATCAATTATTTAATCTTTATCTTCATTTGTAGGCCATGAAATTAATTTTTATAAGTTATTTATCAACTTGTGATTAAGGTCGAATTGTGTAACATTGAGACCGTTAATTAGGATTTCTTAACTTTACTTGCTTGTCAAACTATATACTTTATGTGTGTTTAATGTCAGTTAGGTTATACATAGTCGGAGCACAAAAATGGGCAAAAAGACAGAATTTGGAGGAAAAATAGATTCCCGCACGTGAGTTGACTTTTCCGCATGTGTGTTGACTTTTTCTGGAAAAACGTGCCCAATGTTTTCAACCTGTTTGAAAGATAGCAGAAGTATAAATAGGCAAGAAAAATGCTAGATTAGGGTTCGAAAATTGTTTTTGCAAGGAAAGAGAGGCTAGGGTTTCAAGGGGTGATTTTCTCCAAAGAGCTTGAAGGACACTTCCATGGGGTCTTCTTCCTCATCTTCTTCCTCTTCCCACTCCTCCATGAGTGGCTAATCTTCTTTTCTAGGGTTTTGATGAAACCCTAGCCATATAATTAGGTTTTTCTTTTTAATTTTCAATTATGTAAATGTTTGAACAATTGTATGGTATTTTAGAAATTATATATATATATATTCCATTATTTCTTCAAATATTCGGCTTTCTGTGATTGTTGAATATTTTCCATACAAGAGTTTTCTATTCTTTCACATTCAAGGTATGAGACGGACCATACTACGAGGGACGAGTCATGTCACTACCCTAGTTTAGAGTGAACAATTCGTACTACTTGAGATGGTTTGTGCTCGTACATTGAACGTGATGATTTTCTTATTAAATGCTTTGAACTTGTAGTTGCAAAGCATTATCCCGTTCGAACCACAACATAATTGATTTCAATTGGAAACCCTATTTACGTGACTAGTGGTGGACTCTTTGCCCTAGGTTTTTCCCCAAATCAGTAAATCCAATTTTATTTATAATTGATAATTTAATTACTTAGTTTAATTTATTTGTTATTAAATTAGGTTATAAACAATCAATCTTTTCATCAAAATTAATTTAGGAATTTAACAATTAAATTAGTTTAATTTCACAATTGTCCCTGTGGATCAATACTTGAATTTGCCATTATTCTAAAAGAATTTGGTATAGTTTTGTGTTTAATTTTGGTGTGTGTAACAACCCATCAACTTTTATATGTTTATTTATGGGAAGAAATTTCAAATTAGCTATAAGTTATGAAATGAATTTTTTAAAATGAATTGTTTATTTTTTATCTTTATCTGTAGACTATAAAATTAAAAAAATTAATTTTCAGTTTTTATATGTTTATATAGAGGAATTTTGAAATTCAAATCTTTATCTATAAGTATTGAAATTAATTTTAATTTTAATTAATCAAAAAAATAGAAAATGAAGAAAAATAGAGAAAACATGAAAGGCAATCAAAGAATGTTGACACGGAGGAAAGAGAGAGTTTTAAAATTATGAGAATTTAGGAATAAATATTTGAAAGCTTTTGACAAAACAACTACATTTGGTTATATAGATTGTATAGATAGATAGATATAGAAGTATAGATTTATATGTTCATAATAATTTACCCATATATTTAAAACTAGTGTTCTGCTCTCTTTTTTTTTTACTGGAAAATTTACCTATAAATCCCATCTTGAAGAATAGTGATCCATTTAATCCTAAGGATTTTCTTATAGACCAATTAGTCCCATTGATTTTGGAAAGGTAAATTTAATATATTATTTAAAAATTAAATTTACGGTTATACCCTTATTTCTATTATATTCCTTCTCTTTTTTTCTTTTGTACTAGAGATGTAAGATACATCATATATGAGAATCAAATTTGGGATGAATTTTTATATAAAAATCTTTTTTATTTGGAAAATATTTCAAAGGGAATACAAAAAATAACTTAAAATATGGGATTTTTCAAATATTCTAAAAGGATGTGGAATTTTTCAAATGTTTTAAAAGGATTACAAAAACTACTTAGTAAGTTTTGGCCAAATGTATAATTTCAAATTGTAATACTCCAGTGTAACACTAAAAAAAAAAAATCTTAGTGTAATACCTTAATGTAACACATAAAAAAACTTATTACTGTACTTTTTTCAAACGTAACACTCCAAAAAAACCCTTAGTGTAACACTCTAATGTAACATACAAAAATTTCTTATTGTAATACTCTAATACAACACAAAAAAAAATTCCTTAGTGTATTTTTTCCAAACGTAACACTACAATATAACACTAAAAAAAAATTTTAGTGTAACACTCTAATGTAATACACACAAAAACTTCTTAGTGTAACACACAAAAAAACTTCTTAGCGTACTTTTTTCAAATATAACACTCAAATATAATACTCTAAAAAAATTCCTTTGTGTAATACTCTAATGTAACACACAAAAACTCTTTAGTGTATCATTCTAATGTAATATGCAAAAAAACTCTCTAAACGTAACACTTCAATATAACACTCTAAAAAAATTCCTTGGTATACTTTTCCCAAACGTAATGCTCCAATATAACACAAAAAAAATTCTTACTGTATTTTTCTTAAACGTAACACTTCAATGTAACACTAATAAAAAAAATAAAAAAGAATGTTAGATTCTTCAAACCATTCCAAAAGGAGTACAAATATTTCTTAGTAAGTTTTGTACAAATATATAATTTTAAATTGTGAGTGTTACGTTTAGAAAAAGTATACTAAGGAGTTTTTTTAGTATTTTTGTATGTTACATTGGAGTATGTTACATTGAAATATTACGTTTGAGATTACACTGATTGAAATGTTACGTTTGGGAAAAGTACACTAAGGAAATTTTTTGTTTTGTTTTGTGTTACATTGGAGCGTTGCGTTGCGTTTGGGAAAAGTACACAAAAGAGTTTTTTTTTTTTTTTTTAATATTACGTTGTTACGTTTGAGAAAAGTACACCAAAGAATTTTTTTAGTGTTTGAGGGAAAATCCAAAACTTCTAAAGTGCAAATTGCCCTAATGTGTAATTTTACATTTTAAGAAATTTACTTTTATCCCTAAAAAATTAAACCTAAACATGTAAGTGATTTTCACTTTAATAGGACCATTAAATTTATAAGAAAAAATGAATAACTAAACAATTCACAAGATCACATTTTGAGATTTATTAATCCTCACATTTTTTTTATTATCAAACCCATTTCTCTCTCTCTCTCTCTCTCTCTCTCTCTCTCTCTCTCTCTCACACACACACACACACACACACACACTATCTCTCTCTCTCTCTCTCTCTAAATCACCTCTTTCTCTCTATTTGCTCTAAACCCAAACAAACCCTAACCATTTCATCCTCCTCTCTTTTCTCTTCCTCCTCCTCCTCTCTTCTCTGAAATCGTCTCTCTCTCTCTCTCTCTTTCCTCTTCATCTCCATTGTCGATACTAGAGAGCTCTTGCTAGCAGTGTTGAAGGAGACGATTTGTCAGATCGTAGCCACCACTGTTGCTCCCACCAACTCCGTCGCCACCCTCTCTCTCACTCTTTCTCTCTCTTCCCTCATTTTCTCTTTACCCTCCGTTGGGGTCGTGAGCGCAAGAGAGGTTAGATCTCTGTTCGTTCTAGGTAGCGACAGTATGAATAGGTTGCTTACCGCGCCACCTCTGTCCTCTACCATCAAGAACTTTGGCAGCGAATAACGTAGATTTGATGAGTGTGACCGCCTCTATGGCATACTCGACATGTAAGAGCAGCCCTTGGACATGAGGTTTTATCAATAGAAAAAATTGTTAAGCTCCAGCCCATTATGGAAAAATGGTAGGGGTGGCTCACCAACTCTAATCTACTAGCTAGTGGAAACCCCAATTACTAGTGGTGGATACTAATGGAAGATGGTAGTGAAAGAAGGTAAGTGACAGCCAATGAGCTCTTCTCTTGGTGTTCCCTTATTTGAGTATAAATGAAGTGAGGAGGAGGGGCTGTAAAACAGAGACTGTGAGAAGAAAAACACAAAGTGTATGTGTAAGTGAGGGTGTTATAGTGAGTGAGTGAGGTGTGAATGGTGTAAACTCCCTCCGGGAAATTCTATAGTGGATAGCTCTCTGTGGACGTAGGCAATTGCCGAACCACGTAAATATTCTTGTGTTATTATGTGTAATTAATTTCTGGTGTCTCACAGTCCTAACAAGTGGTATCAGAGCCAAGTCGGTTGCGTTTCGAAAAAACAGAATGCGTTTTTTCGAGATTACTAGAAATCAAGTTGTTCAAAATTGGGTTTTGAGCATACCAGGAGCAAGGCCTCGTCAAGAGGAGTCCAAAATTACAAAGTAGAGTTCCAGAAGCCTTGCCACGCGCCCACATGCGCCTCCCAAAGAAGGCACGTGAAGCCTAGTTGCACCACGCGCCATTCGCACAGTCGACGCGTCAGCTCATTCGCAGCCACGCGTCTCACGCGCGACGAGAGGAAGAAGACGAGCCACGTCACTAGCACGTCATCGCTACGTCAATGACATGTGTTATCCACGTGGCAGCTACGTCAGCCCGTTGACCAGAGCCATTGACCGTGCCGAGCCGCACCTCTGCCAAGCTGTATTGACCAGCCATTGACTCAGCCGAATTGGAGAATTAATCCGGTGTTTCTCAGCCGCACCAGATTTCACCAATTTAAACCGTCCAAACTATTTTGGCTTGATCTGAGCCATTTGTAGTCCATTTCTGACGATCCAATAGTGCGTTCCAACTATTTGGAGTATTCCAGACACATCTGTACGGTCAAATTTTACAAATCAGATTTCAAAAATTTACAGTTTTTATTTTGACAATCCGAAATGCTTTTCGGGTTAATTTGACCAATCTGGACTCAACGGCGACATCTGTTTTTTAAAAAAAAGATCACTTTTTGTAGAGACACTTACAAATGAAGGAATCTACTTTAACTTCAGGATCCATGATCAAGTTAAATCCTTCCAATTATGCAATTTGAAAGTCGCGGATGGAAGACATCCTATATTACAAGGACCTATTTGACCCTATTTTTGTAAAATGGGTTAAACCAAAAGCAGTGAAGGATGATGACTGGATAAAGATGAATCGTAAGACAATTGGTTATATTAGACAATGGATAGACCACAGTGTGTTCCATCATTTTGCCCAGGAGACAGATGCCTATGCTCTTTGGACAATATTAGACAACATGTACCAGTCAAAAACCGCCCAAAACAAAGCCTTGGTGATGAGAAGGCTTGTAAATCTGAAGTTGAAGAATGGTGTGTTTGTCGCCGAGCACACCAGTGAATTCAAGAATTTGGTAAATCAGCTTGCAACCGTCAAGATGCCCTTGGATGATGAAATTCAAGTCGTACTACCGCTTAGTTCTTTACCTGACAGCTGGGAGACGTTGGTGGTTTCTCTCTGCAACTTTGCACCAGAAGGGAAGCTGACCACGAACATGGTCACAGACGCCATGTATAACGAAAAGACAAGGAGAAAAGACATGTGTGGAGATTAATCCCATGCCCTCGTCACAAAAAATAAAGGTAGAGGCAAAGGCAGAGGCAAAGGAAGAAGCAAAAGCAGAGGACGCAGTAAAAGAAGATCACAAGACAGAGGGAAATCCAAAGAAGGTACGAGCCGGCCAAAGTTCAAGTGTTACCACTGTGGCCAAGAGGGTCACATAAAGAAATATTGCTATGCCTTGAAGGGAGAACAAAAACAAGGCAATAGACAACCAAAGACTGAAGATGGGAACATTACAGTTACTGTCTTAGAGGATATTGCATTATTCTCTGTTGAAGAAGAAGAATACCTCCATATGTCAGACAACGACACCGAGTGGGTGGTAAATACAGCAATTTCCTACCACACTACATCCTAGAAGAAGTTTTTCTGTACATACCAAGTTGGAGATTTTGGTACAATAAAGATGAGTAACTCCAATTGTTCAAGATTGCAGTACTCGGTGATGTTCGCATCCAAACCAAAGCTGGGTGCACGATGGTGTTGAAAGATGTCAGGCATGTTTCCGATTTACGCCTGAATCTTATCTCAGGGATAGCCTTAGATCGATAAGGCTATGAGAACTACTTCGACAAAAGCATGTAGAAGTTAAAAAAGGGATCTCTGGTGGTAGCCAGAGGACAAGCAAGTGGCACATTGTATAAGACTCATGTAAAGGTGCATTCAGATAGCCTCAACGCAGCAGAAGATCAGGCATCACCAAATTTGTGGCACAAAAGGCTGCGTCACATGAGTGAGAAAGGGTTACAGATTCTGGCAAAGAAGTCGCTTATTCCATTTGCTAAAGATGCAAAATTGAACCCTTGTGACAACTGCTTGTTTGGGAAGCATCATAGAGTCGCTTTCCACTCATCATCCAGAAGACAATCAGAGTTGTTGAGCAGAGTATACTCTGATGTATGCAGTCCCATAGAAGTGGAATCTTTGAATGGCAGAAAATACTTCCTGACGTTTATTGATGACGCATCACGGAAGGTATGGGTTTATGTCCTAAAAACCAAAGCTGAAGTGTTCCAGCATTTTCAGACATTTTATGCTATGGTGGAAAGGAAGACCGGAAAGAAGCTGAAGTGTTTCCGAACAGATAATGGAGGCGAGTACACGTCAAAGGAAATTGAAGTCTACTGTGCTACTCGCGACATCCAACATGAGAAGACTGTTCCTAGAACTCCACAACACAATGGTGTAGCCGAAAGAATGAACTGGACCATTGTGGAGAAGGTCAGATGTATGCTTAAAATGGCAAAGCTGCCAAAGTCATTTTAGTGCAAAGCAGTTCATGTTGCTTGCTATTTGATCAACAAATCGGCATCAGTTCCACTGAATTTCGAAATTCCAGAGAAAGTATGGTTTGGAAGGGAGATTTCTTACTCTCACTTGAAAGTGTTTGGGTGTAAAGCATTTGCACATGTATCCAAGGAGCACAGACAGAAGTTAGATGATAAAGCTACTCCATGCATCTTTATTGGTTATGGAGATGAAGAATTTGGATACAGATTATGGGATCCGAAAAACAAAAAGGTCATTCGAAGCCGAGATATGGTACTTCAAGAAGGCCAGACCTTAAAAGACTTTGGGCAGCCAGCCAAACCTAAAGTTAATGATGTTTTAGAAATTATTCCCAATCCTGCACCATCACAGCATGCCACTGATGAAGAAGAGCTACCGCAGCATGCAGCCAATGATGTAGAATTGCAGGATGGATTGCTAAAAGAAGAAGATCCAGAGAAGAATGTGTGGAGTAAGGGGAGCCACAACCCCCTCCGCTAGAGATTGTTGGTCCACAGTTGCGAAGATCAACAAGAGAGTCTAAGCCGTTGTCAAAGTACCCTACTTCTGATTATATTTTGCTTACTGATAAGGGGGAGCCAGAAAGTTTTCAAGAAGCTCAGACTCATAAGGAGAAGAGTAGCTGGCATCAAGCTATGCAAGAAGAGATGCAGTCCTCGCAGAAAAATCAGACTTATGATTTGGTAAAACTTCCTCAGGGTCGAAAACCATTATAGAAAAAATGGGTGTTCAAGTTGAAGAAAGATGGCAACGGAAAGCTAGTCAAGTATAAGGCTTGATTGGTTGTCAAAGGTTTCGGGTAGAAGAAAGGTATTGATTTTAATGAAATCTTCTCGCCGATTGTGAAAATGACATCCGTTCAAGTAGTTCTGGGACTAGCGGCTAGTTTGAATTTGGAACTTGAACAGATGGATGTAAAGACGGCACTTCTCCGTGGTGATCTGAAAGAAGAAATTTACATAAAGCAACCAGAAGGTTTTGAAGTAAAAAGGAAAGAAAACTTAGTCTGTAGATTGAAGAAGAGTCTCTACGACCTCAAACAAGCGCCAAGACAGTGGTACAAGAAGTTTGACTCATTCATGGTGGGTCATGAGTACAAGAGAACTGCTACAGACTAGTGTGTCTATGTTAGGAAATTTCTCAATGGAAACTTCATCATACTCCTGCTCTATGTTGATGATATGCTGATTGTTGGACAGGATGCCACAGCAATCAAATCACTGAAGAATGAGTTATCATAGTCCTTTGATTTGTTGGAGATCACCCTATGTGAAGGGTTAATCATTTCCTTCACTCAATTGTGGCTCTCCCACTTCACCAACCCATTCACTAGTGAAATAAGCCCACTCACTAATGGAAGTGGTAGGTGGTGACCAATGAGGCTCTCCCTCATTTGTGTATAAATGAGGTCAGGAGGAAGAGCTTAAGGAAGAGAGCAAACTAAGAGAAAGTGAGAGATGTGAGGCAAAAAGACCGTCTCTCTCGGTGTGAGAGAAGGAGACGGGTGAGTGAATGAGTGAGGATAGTGTGAGCTCATTTTCTATTGTAATCTTTCTGTAATCTCTCCATTGTTATAGGGATAACCGGTTACTCTTCCGTGGTAGGCATTGAGGCCGAACCACGTTAAATATACACTATGTTTGGGAACTTAGGAGAGAAAAGAAAAGAAATGATTACTTAAGTTATTAAAGAAACGAAAAGAAAAGAAATGATTGTAATTTATCTCATTCTTGTTTAGATAAATAAGAAATAAAAGAAAAGAAATGATTGTGATTTCTCTCCTTCTTATTTGGTTAGATTTCATAAGAGAAAAGAAAAGAAACTATTTTATGTTACATTACCAAAATAACCTTTTTATATTTTGTCACTATATAAGAGCATCTCCAATCTTCACTTTTTTTTCTTCTTTTTCTTTCAATTTTGAGAAAAAAAATTTCACATTTTTTTATGTGCATGACTAATAATTCAAAACTTCTGATATCATGACTTTGCATTCAAATTTAGTAATAACACATATATAATCAACATAATTATTTTCAATCAGGTGTTGTTCCCTACACAAATAATTCATCCTTCCACCACTACAAGGCGATCAAAAATATTGGAATTTAAAAGGCATGGCAAAGTAACAATATAACACCAAACTTTTATTGGAGTAGGTTGCAGGATCTGGAAGCACCAGTTTTAACTCTGTATTTAATTTTTTTTTTTTTTATGTGATTGTTATAATTTTAACTGGATCTAAGCAGCATCATAGACCTATAATTCAACGCAAAGGAGAATTTTCAACAATGAAGATATCATGGGTAGGACTGAGAGTATATTAGGTAATCTTCCAAAAGTAAGCATTAGATCAAAATTTCTGATATCATGAGTCATGACCAAAAAAATCCAACAAATGCATGACCAATATTTTTTGTTATTTTAGGTTGGCTTCGTGAAAACCTCTAGTGCAAAGTGACTCAATATATTTGTGGAGGAATAAAAGTCTACAACATCTTAAGACCAATCAAGCAAATAACACGAAATTGAGTCAAGAAGAATGGGTATTAAAGCAAGGAATTCATCATCCACAAAAGATCCAAAAAGAGTTAAAATCATCCACAAAAGATCCAAAAATAGTTAAAATCATCCACAAAAGATCCAAAATAAGTTCCAAGTCATCCACAAAAGACACCACATCCTAAATGGAGTCAAGTACAAAATACGATAGATAACTCTAATGTCCCCTTCAAAGAAAGTATAATCCCATCTATGGAAGAGTTACCAACGCCAAAGCAAGGAATTCATCATCCACAAAAGATCCAAAAAGAGTTAAAATCATCCACAAAAAATCCAAAATAAGTTCAAAGTCATCCACAAAAGACACCACATCCTAAATGGAGTCAAGTATAAAATAAGATAAACATCTTTAATGTCCCCTTCAAATAAAGTACGATCTCATCTATAGAAGAGTTACCAACGATTCTCAAGGTCATACATCATGCTCTCTAAAGTTTCCTTGCAATACTCCACTGGGCAACTAAAGAATTGCATCATCCTCTCAAATTTCTTGGTAAGAAAAAGGTACGCCTCAGTAAATAAGTGTGGCGCAATTCCAATTTCCTCTAATGCTTTATGTAACTCTCCTCTTGAAAAACATCATTGGGATTTCTCTATAGAAGCATTTCCCTCTCTTATAGCTGATGCGATATCCTGCAATGTTGTCTTCAGTATGTCAACGTCCCTCTCACCATCATTTGAGAGCTTTCTTTTCTTTGCCTTCGAAGATGTTCCACTTTTAGGAGACAATACAACATCATCTTCATCCACAAGAAAACTTTCCAAGTTTGCTTCATTTTGGTGCACTAATTCATCGATGACTTCAATTCTATCTACATGATCATTATTTGATGAGTTAGCCCATCGTTGTACTTTTTCCTTAGCAGTTTCAGCACCTACACCAGTTGCCCTATCCTTTCCATAGATCTCAGCCAGCTTTTCATAGTTGCCAATGGGTGTACATTTCCATTTCTCAGCATGTGGTTTCACCTTTTATCAAAAAAAAAACAAAATAGAAAAGTTATAGTTAAATATAAGTTATGTTTTTCTATTCTTTTTTTAAAAAATCAACATAAACTAAAATTAATCGAAGTACTCAATCAATGCCTCCCAAACTTCAGGTTCAGCAGTGAACATCCTTGTAACCGGGCTCCAAGCAAAACCACTAGTATGTTTGAATAAATCATAGCACTCAGCAAAATGCTCTTTGATAGTTTTCAGCCTATTCTTGACTTTGGCCTTATCTAAGTCCAAGTTGTATATCTCACGTAATTTCTTTACTATTTTATCATATGCTAAAGCAGTGAAAGTTCCATTGACCCTATTTCCTTCAACATGGTGATACAATGCATCAATCAATGCATCATCCATTTGATTTGTCCATGAAAGTTTTTCTCTCTTAGAATCTTCCAACTTTTGTGTTTTTTTACACATTTATAAAATCTACATCAAAATAAATTCAAAGTAACATCATAAACCACAATAATGTCATCACAATAGCAAAGTTATGGATACATCCGAATCTACAACAAAATAAATTCAAAGTAACATAATAAACCACAATAATGTCATCACAATCGCAAAGTTATGGATACATCTGAATCTATAACAAAATAAATTCAACGTAACATCATAAACCACAATAATGTCATCACAATAGCAAAGTTATGGATACATCTGATCCGATATTAAAGTACTTATCACATAAAATCAAGATGGCTACCAAACATGTAAAAACTAAAATATCACTCTTCATTAGCAACATAATCAGACCACATTGTAGCTACTATCACATTTCTAATGAGTTCCCCTTGTTTTGCATCCTCATCGGTATCCCTTGGTGCACGAGTCGTTTGTTGAGTTTGATATTGATTTTCACGCTCTTTGCCTACTTCAGCAATGATGTTTTCATCAGGATCAACACCCATTAAAAAGTTATGTAAGATGCAACATGCTATTATGATATTTGATTGTGTGTTAACCGAGTAAGTAGGCTCAGCTGTGCTTGCTATGATAGGAAATCATTTCTTTAGCACACCAAAAGCTCTCTCAATGGCATTGCGTAAAGAAGTATGTCGCTGATTAAACAACTCTGGAGCATTTTTCGGTGGATGGTTGGAATACTCTTTCAAGTGATAACGCACACCTCTATAAGGAGGGATAAGAGCACTCCTTAACATATACCCCGCATCAACAAGATAAAATTTGCCTATTTAAAACAAAACACATCACTAGGTTAAACCCGAAATCTACATAATTTAACAAAAGTTTTATATTATCTAAGCATGAATTGCCGTTGGGTATTTTCAGTTTATCTTCTCTAGTGAGTGCATTTTTTATGATCCTTGAGTCAGATGCAGTCCCCTCCCATCCAGGTAAGACATAAGTGAATTTTAAGTCAAATGAACATGCTACCAATACATTTTGTGTAGGGTAACCTTTTCTACCACGATATGTTGGCGCATCCTTGCTAGATACTTTAACACGAACATGTGTTCGATCAAGTGCTCCAATACAATCCTAACATAAATGTATCATGTAGCAGTTTTATATTGAAATAAAACTAAAAATTTAAAGCGAAATGTAATATCGAATTTTTACCTTAAAATATGGATGGAACCTATTATTATTGAGTATTTCTGGAGGGACTTCTGATCCATTAGGTTGGCAAACGACGAAAGAAAAACGAAACATTTCTATTCGTCACGCTATATGACAAAATGTAAAGACACTTTGCAACTTGTTCCTCAACTGTTGCATGTTTTGTAGGTTTTAGGCCACCATCTCTTTCAAGTATATGACACAAATCTTGAAATGCCTGCGGCCTGTAGACATCCCATTTTGACCGGCCCTAAGACTTGGGCTCTTTCTTTTGATTACCCGATGATGACAATTAGAATGTGTTTCTCACAGAATCCTCAATAAAAGAGATGGAATTTGAACTTTAATCCCAACCTTCACCATTATGGCCAAATTATTTTAAAATACTGAATATTTCATTAATTTAGTATTTTTGTAATTTTTCATAATTTTATGTATTTGTTCATATTTTTGGTGTATTTTATATAAAAGAGAATAATAAAACAAATTATATTATGTGTTTAAAATTATTATACTATATGTTTAGTATTTTATATAAAATTATATTAGTATATTATATGTTATGTATTTTGGTATAAATTATATATTTTAGATATTTTATATATTATATTATATATATATATATATATTTTATTATATATATTATAAAAAAAATAAAATATATATAATAATAAAAAAAAAAAGTTGATGTCGGCACGCCGACATCAACTGAACGCATATATATATATATATATATATTATTATATTTATATTATTATATTATTATATTATTATTATATGCCTATATAAGGCAGAGGTTCAGCAAGTGAAGGAGGGAGGAGTTTGGAGGAAATTCTGAAGACGCATTCTGGAGAATGGGAAGAGAGGATTCTGGAGAAAGAGTCTAACGGGGGAAGAAAAAAAGAGAAAAAAAAAAAAAGAGAGGGAGATATTTTTATTTCCATTTCATCAATACACCATTCAAAAAACAACCACTAAAGCTGTAATTCTAAATTTTGGACTGAGAATTGAGAATACATTCCACAGACTTGAGAGTAATCAAAAGAAAGTTTGTGACTCAGAAAATTCATCATTTCCCCAAAAGGTGAGTTTTTGCAAATTTTCATTTAATTTAAAAATATGATATAATTTGTTTAATTAATTAGTTTTCGTTGAATAGTTAGTTCATTAGAATTTTATAATGAATTAATTAGTATAATTAAATAGCTAATTAGTTTAGTTAATTAGAATTTAATTAATTAATCGGTGTTAATTAATTAGTGTAGTGTTTTCGTAAATTTTTATTTAATTTAAAAATGTGATATAATTTGTTTAAATATTTCATTTACTTCTTTTTATAACTGTTTTTTTTATCGCTTTAATGGGATGGCTGCACCACCCACATATTTGCTGTAATTTAAATATTGTATATAAACTGTTGTAATTTATTAATTTAAATAGTACCTCCGGCGGTGAATAGTACCTCCGGCTATTTAATTTTACTTGTTTTTTGTAGCTTAATTTCAGCACTATTATATGCTATTTAGGGGGCTGTTTAATTTATTTCATGATTTATGTTTTAAATATCAAGTTTGTTTGTACTAACCAATTAATCAATTTCGCATAATCATATCCGCAACCTCCCTCCATTCTTTGCTTATTTCGATTAAAAAGTTGTGAAAAATTAAGATTGTGGTTCAAATATAAGAAAGGAACTTTTCCATGCTTAATGGCTTAATCTCTTTAGAGGTTCCTTACCAAAAGTATAAAACGCTCTATGCTTAATAGTTTAATCTCTTTGGAGATTCACTACCAAAGGCATAAAACGTTTTATACTTAGGAGGTTCATTACTGAAAGTATAAAACGCTCTATGCTTAATAGTTTAATCTCTTTGGAGATTCACTACCAAAGGCATAAAACGTTTTATACTTAGAAGGTTCATTACCAAAGGTATAAAACGCTCTATGCTTAATGGTTTAATCTCTTAGGGGATTTACCACCAAAAGCATAAAACGTTCTATACTTAACGGTTTAAATTCTTTGGAGGTTCACTACTCCAAATGTATACATGTTCTTATACTAAAGCACAATCTTTTATTTTTCATTTCTCTTTATTCATCAGTGTGTTTACTTTTAAGGGACTAATTGACCCTTGGAAATCACCAAGGAAAATGTCATTACCACTTATTATCAAGTTTGGATTTTAAGTCATTATCACTAAAGTTTGGGTTTTTCTAAGTCATTATCACTCTTTTGAGTTTGACTAGTCCTTATTGCACATCTTGAGTTTGACTTGGAATCCCTTATCGCTTATAAATAAGTTTGACTCTTCCTTTGTAATTTCCCCCGAAGAAAATTTTCTCGGGTTAAGTTGATACTTGTTTCTCTTTATTGCATTTTGGACTTAGTGGACGTAAATATCACTTTTGCACATACAGGAGAAAAGATAAAGAAATGGACAGGTAATAAAAAAGGCTAATAAAATTGGTTAAAATTGGATTACAATCGACATAAAGAACCAATATGATTAATTGAATTCGGTCGGACGTTATACCGAATTTATTGTGTCAAGGCTTGCCTTACATCAATTATTGTAATAAACTAGATAGCCCCTTTCATTTATTATTCATTCGGTTTTGTAATAATTATTTATTCGAACATTTGGACATTCAGACCCTCTTGCGCGAGGGCAGACAAATTTGTAATAATGTGTATGTCTTCCAACCCCACATCTTTCTCCATTTTATTTACCAGCTTATGATGGTTAGATTAGGGACATCATGTTTAATTTAGCATACTCATGTTTGCATCCACTTGTATTGCATGCACTGAGGCTCGGTTCATCATTCGAATTCATATTGTCGTTTCAATACTTCTCTGAATGCATGCTTAGACTGCATGCGAGCAAATCATTTCACATATTAGTAGCCGAGCCTAGTAATTGCATATCACATGTGTTGCATTGTCACATTGTATAGTTAGGAATCATGCATATTTTTTAACTTTGTTTTGTAGCTTGTTCGTGGGACGTCGGTAAATATGTGCGTTGTTATGTTTTAACATCCCGGCTGTACATAATTTTCTTATTATTTTTAGCATCCTACCATAAGACTAATTGCTTAAATGATAAATTGTTTGAATGCCTGTGGATGAAGGCTTGTTGCTTAAATTGGAATGATTCAACGAATATATGTTTTAAACCCACTTTGTTAAGTGGCAAATTAAGCCCACCTAAGGTGGCCAATTCAAACCTTTTTCGAGAAACAAACATGAAATTGAATTGTTTCAATTTGAGCAAACTAGTCTATACCTTGTATGCTTCACATAATAAATTTTAGGATTTATTAAATAATCAGAATAAGAACATATACTGTATATAAAAGCCACATCATGATTAGTAGAGGCCGATCTTTGATTGAGTGAGTGGGTTGTTCAATTATTGACCTTCCCCTCTCATACCTAAGTTCCCGAACCAAGACACTTTGGTAACGACGGACTAATGGCCTTTGGCACGAGTCATGGGTTTCCTAAATTTCCCAAAATAAATATTTAGGTGGCGACTCTGATATCTGGCAAAGCAGTCCATTTTTTTTGGCATTTGACTCAAACATTGATTTTCCAGAAGAAATTGCCAGATTTGGACTTTTTTTGTGTTTCCACTGTTTCACATTGCACTTGTGAAATCAGACTCAGAACCAACACACAAGTGGAGTCCGAACTGTAAGGGCTATTTCATTCTTCCGAAAAGGAGAGCGAAAAGCCGAGCTACACGGCCCCATACGGGTGATATTATGACAATTTTTAACATATTTAAGTTTTGTCATTAGTTCAATCCTCACTTTTTCTCTCTTCAAGTAATTGATAGGATGATCCACATACTTCCTAAGGTGATATTTTCTCTGCATATACCAATAAATCACATGGCAAACAACTTGAACAATAGCTAACTTTCACCTTCTATCCCACATAATCAAGTCCTTTCTTAGCTCTTTGTCTTGTTGATCCATTTATCCTATATTTTTTTATTAAAATAAATCAGTATGCATTTTGACTAAAAGCAATAAATTTTTTCTTAGCTCTTTGTATATATCTTGCTGATCCATAATCTTTAGGAATAATTTTTTTCCATTTCAACATATATTTCAAATGAATAAAGGAAAATAATTAGAATATTTAAAAAGTCTTTCCTAATATGTTATAAAATCAATCATATAATCATATAATGGCCAAATCAAGAATTTTAGGTTGTAAATTAAAAGTGTCATGCTTTGAAAATTTTACCGCACTACAAATTGCAAAAACCAAAAGAGCAAAATTATTTAAAAGGAAATAAGTTGATGGGCATGCATAATTTTTATAATCTTAATACTTGCGAAAAGAAAAAAAGAACATTCATACTATTCACAAACTATGTTTTATTAAACAATTAACATGGGTGCAAGGTGCCCCATCACAATGTAGAGAACAACACTATTATTTAACCAGCAAAGAAAGTGAGCATTTAAGACATGGAATGCTTCCACTGTAATTTCAGTGTATGAGTGAATCACCAACCACAGAGCATTTTATAGAGGAAAATGTTTAATTAACCAGCAAACAAAGCAAGCATTTTAGCAAAGCATCTCTTCTATATTTGTCTATTTTGAGGCACTTTGGCAACAATTGAACTAAGCATATGAAAACTTCTACATTTTTAATTGCTACAATTAAGATAAATTTGGAGAGATCTTGTTTGTAGATTACAGTTCATATTCAAATGTAAGAATGACAATTTATTCCTCCTTGCTCATTCTAATTATATTTATTAAATATATTTATTTATATATAAAAAATATATAATTTAATATTTTAATATAATAAAATTAAAACATTAAAATTTTACACTTAACATTTATTTTCACCCATTTATTTTTCATATTATATCTTTTAAATCTTATTAATCATAGATCATTATTTATAATATAATATAATATAATTTTTAGTAAAATTCTCATTCTTAAACAGGGGCAATGCACTACACATATGAATTCTAGAGATAAAGCTTCAAGATGATCAGAAATCGACTAAGGCAAAAAGAGAAGAGAGAGAGAGAGAGAGAGAGAGAGAGAATACATTTTGGTGACATTACGCCATCAATTCCAGAATATATAACAGAATATATATATATATATTTTTTGTTCTTATACATAACAATAAAATATATATTATGAATATATCCATAACAGAATAAAGAATGAAAATAAGAAGATGATTACCTGCACAGTAAGAAGAAGAAAGCGTAGAGAGAGCTGGAGTAGTGGGGAGAGAGGTGGAGAAATGGACAGTCAAAAACCTGTGTTGGATATGAAAAGCCTTGAGGACATGGGTGTCAACTATTTTATTTCTTTTATTTTTACAGGGATAAAATTGGTATTATAAAAATATAAATATTTGTTGGTTTCTTTTCTCTCCCAATCTCTCCACTTTTGGGAAGATTGAAAATAGGGGTTATAAGAGAAATGCATTTCTCTCTATTTCTCCCAATTTCTCTCCACTTAAGATAACCAAACAAGTAAAAGAAATACATTTCTCTCCATTTCTTTTATTTTCTCTCCAAATCACCCAATCCAAATATAGCGATAGTGTCTCCTTAGGTGTGTGTGTGTGTTTTTCTGCTTGGTATAATTTCTGGAAGGTCTTGGGCGAGATCCTCGATCCAACAAATGGTATCAGAGCCTCACACTTGTTGAGAGACATCTAAGACAAGAAGCGTGAAAGAGATCTATGAGAGATAGGAACAGAGGCTCTCTCCAAATCAAAGAGTGGTGTGAGTTGAGTTGAGGATATAGGATTCCCTCATCCTCTTGTATCTCTGGTCTGTTATCTCCAGCTTCAAGGGATGCAAACGTCTCAGTGAGGAGATATAAACTATGCTGAAATTTGGACGTGACAAGATTAGCAACAGTGGGTGCTATTGTGGATCACCTCACATGGGTTGAAGGGGTGATTTGTTGGAGATCACCCCATCTGAGGGGTTGATCATCTCCTACACTCAATGGCGGCTCTCCCACTTCACTAACTCACTCGCTAGTGAAATAAGCCCACTCACTAGTGGAAGTGGTAGGTGATGACCAATGAGGCTCTCCCTCATTTGTGTATAAATGAGGTGAGGAGGATGAGCTTAAGAGATTGAAAGAAAACCAAGAGATAGAGCAAACCAATGAGCAACCAGTTCAATAAGATACTACAACCCGAAAATACCCATCCCGATAATAATACTCACAATTAATGAATAATGTGTAGTAACAGAATAACAAGTAGCATTTAGTAAGCATAACATGGATGTTATCAGTTGAAATAATAACAATAGATAATAATAAATTAATAAAAAAATAACGCACAGAAGCGGTATTTCATCATAAGGAATATGCCCACCTTTCTTTTTTAAAATTCTCATAGATTTAGTTTATTAGATAAATTTAAGTAACTCCCCGCGAAGCACTATTTCCACTCAACCACTAAGCAATGCCCACGCACCAGGGTTACGTATCCGAGTTGTGACATCACGGTCTGCCCCAAGGGAACGGTTTACGTTGTGACACCTGCACCACCAACCTTATATCGCCTACACCGATGAGAGCCGAAATACCTTCACGTGCCATGTTAGGGTTTGCAACTCATTTGCGCAAGATTCTAAACCGAGCTTACCCCATCACTTTTAAACTTTAATGCATCGGTTCAATCTCGAATTTCTTTACTTGTTGAAATATTCACAATAATTCAAAATTTAATTACCAATAATGTTATACCAACTCATCAAAATTCCCAACATAAAATGTTACATATGTCACACAATAATAAATAAATGTACAAAATTTAAATAAACAATTTATTTAAACCATAGTATGAAATAATAATGTAGATACCAAAAGAAGAAATAAATCATAGTCACACATATGCATGGATTTTAATCTACAAGATTAGATTAGTACCATATTAAATTTTGGTCCAAATAAACAATTGAAGAGAAAATTTTTGATTCCTCCTTAATCTGCCAAAATTCTTTTTTTTTTTTTAGAATGTATATCTCACAATTAAAATTATAAATAAATTACTTATACAACTCTAAAATTTATATAAATCTACAGAATACTCAATAAATATGCTATGGTCATTTTTCAGAAAGCATTTTCCAAAAATAAGTTATAAATAATTCTAAAAAATTCCAAGAAAGTTTATGACACAGATTTATCACATTTTCTTAAATTAATTCAATACTTAAATTTATAAATCAATTCCATAATCTAAAAATTTATTATGAAACTAGACTTCTCAAACTTCATTTTTTTTTTAGAACTTACAAGATTTGGTTTAATATAGAATTTTTAATAAATTTTCGAACATATAGTAAATCTGTCTTGCAGCTCCAGATTTAACTAAAAATTTGTATAAATTCGTAAAAAAACTCAATAATTGTTGAAAAAATTTGTGGATGAACTAGACATCATTATCGACAACTTTGTAGAAGGAATTGTCTCAAAAGTTTGAGTATAAAATTGTAAAAAAATTCGTACCATTGATCAGCAGATTTAAGGGCCAAAAAGAAATTTTCAATCCTCCCTTTAATGGTATAAAATACACATGCAAGCCTATTTCTACAATAATTCCATGACTTTAAGACTATCAATATCTTCAAATATTTGATATACACATCACAAAATTTATATACAACTATAAATAAATTTTTATCTATAATTATTGCTATGACCACAATCTAAAGTTTTAACCTAAAAAAAATGAGTGAGTTGAGAAGATTTTCTTACTTAATAGTAGGATTGAAATGGGTGATGAAATGGTAGAAAAATTTAGTTTCCTTAACCTCCCTCTCTACTTCTCCTTCTACTGTTTAGCTGAATTCTTTTTCCTTCTTTTTTTTTTTTCCCTCACTCATCCGGAGGAGCAAGCATGCATATGTATGAATAAATTCAATCTGAGCCTTCTCTTGTATATATAGAATAAAATTAAGTTGAGTCTTCCCCCATCCCTCTCTCTCTCTCTCTCTCTCTCTCTCTCTCTCTCTCTCTTCATTCTAAGTAGTCACTTTCCCTCAATTCCCAGAGCATAATAAGCTCTTCTTCCCTATATTAACATGCAAACAACCATGTGGCAAAGTTGCCACCGAAATTTGCAAAAGTTTTGTTATATATATATATATATATAATTGTGTATTTGTGTGGGTTGCTTAAAATTGATACACTAAGATTTTTAACTAAGGTATTTAGCAATAATAATTATCATATTGAATCCTAATTAAAATAATTTATAAATAATAAATATTGAATAACCACAAAATTATTATTCTTAATAATGTCTTTGTTAGTGATTGAATTGGGTTAATTTAAAACTAACTTTTACACTAATATATATTTTAGATAGACTCTGGATAAAATTAATTTATTTTTTTATTTATTTTCTTTTAAGAATAATTAAATGTGGGTTTTCATAAGCTCCAATGGAAACCCCACTTTCTCCACACAATGAAAGGTGGCTCTCCCCCCTCCACCAACCCACTAGCTAGTAGATGAAGCTAATGGAAGAGGTAGGTGGTGAGCAATGAGGCTCTCCCTCATTTGTGTATAAATGAGGTGAGGAGGAGGAGATGAAGATAGTGAGAAAACCAAAGAGTAAGAGCAAACCAAGAGAGTGAGAGATGTGAGGCAGAGAGACTGTCTCTCTCGGTGTGAGAGAGTGAGATAGGTGAGTGGGTGAGTGAGGATAGTGTGAGCTCCTCCTCTATTGTAATCTTTCTGTAATCTCTCCATTGTTATAGTGATAACCGGTTACTCTTCCATGAACGTAAGCATTGAGGCCGAACCATGTTAAATATGGTGTCTCATTGGGTGTGTGTGTATATGTTTTTCTGTTTGGTACAATTTCTGGAAGGTCTTGGGCGGGATCCCCCATCCCCAACAAGTGGTATCAGAGCCTCGCCGGTCATTTTCGGAACAAAAACAAACTGTTTTTCAAAATTGCCCAGAAATAAAGTTGCTCAAAATCAGGTTTTGAGTATACCAGGAGCAAGGTCTCGATAAGAGGAGTCCAGAACTGCAAAGTAAAGCCTAAGAGGAGCCTCCACGCGCTCTCACGAGTCACTTGAAGTAGGCACGGGACGTTTGAAGTTTATTAATTGTCAGCGTAACTCTCCCTGCTTCAACGTATATATAAAGATGCTCGATGAGAGATTAGCTCATTGAAGAAGGAGAATAAAGAGTTGAAACGGCATGCCACCACCAAGGCCCGATTTGGAGTGCCTTCATACTTCGTATTTGACGGCCAGTGGGGAGTAATTGCGTTTAGAAGTGCTGCCAAGGCCGAGGTAGAGTTGCCAAGAGCGGCGAAGGCGAGCGATGTAGTTGGTGGCAAATGAAGTTGGGATGTAAGCTTCGCTACCAAGTTGATACTGGAGGAAATCGAAAAATACGTTGTGGTGTTATGGTGTTGTTATTGTTGTTTTTTTTTTTTTTTAAAGGGGGTTGTGGGTTGTGGTTGGTGTTGTTGGGTGTTTGTTTGTTTTATTTTGTTTTTTTTTTTGGGAATGTTGAACTTAAAAATGTAAGGGCTGTCATGGCAATGTAAATATATGAAATAGTAGTTGAGGGATTTTGTGTTTGTTTGTTTGTTTGTTTTTTTTTTTTTTTTTTTTTTTGAATGAAAAAAGGAAGATAAGAAAGGGGGTGTGGGTGGTGGAAAGAAAAGTTTAAAATAGGAAAAGGTAGGATGTTAAAAAGATGAAAATAAGTTTGAAAAAGATTAATAATAAGTGATTTGAAATCAAACAAGAAAGGAGGAGAGAGTGGGGAACAAGGATGGGAGAAAGTGATTAAAAAATAAAGAAATAAAGCAAAGAAGAATGGGTGTGAAGTAAAGGGCTCAGTCGTTCTTTTTTTTTTTTTTTTTTTTGAATGAAAAACAAAAAAGGAAGATAAGAAAATTATGAAAGGTGGGGTAGTGGGAAGTGATAAAGAAATAAGTAAAAAAGAAAAGGGTAAATTATAACTTAACCCCTTGTGGTTTACCCAAAAAACACGGAGCCCCCTTAGACTTAAACCCCCTATACTTCATACCAAAGTGCAATTTTGGACGGACGTAACAGAAATTGTAAAAAGTCTAAATTACTTTTATTTATTTCTCTAATTTTCTTCTCAATGCTATTATAAACCACAATTATAAACCACTAGTCAACAAACTGAATCTATCATTGATAAGTTAACATGTAGACACCTGAGGAGAAGGATAAATGGTGAACCCAAGCTTTGACTTCTCTCTCTCTATATATATATATTCTCTCTCACCATGACCACCATCATCACCACCATTGCCCAGCTCCGTCCAAACCGAGAACTGCCCTTTACAAAATGCTATAGATGAAGCAACAGAAGAGAGTGGATGATGAAAAAGAAAGAAATAGATTTGGAGATATTTCTTTGAAATGTGTGACGTTAATTTTCGGATAACTTTCGGTATGCCGAAACCACCCATTTCAGGAAGAAGTGAGAAAACGAGGTAATGTAGGATGAAGTATAAAGCAAGGTGAGGAGATTGGTGAAAGAACGGGATTAAAACCGTTAAAAATCACGAAAGTTATGGAGTCCGAAAGATGGGCCGAAGAAATGTCGGAAATGGGGAAGAAAAAGTGGGTTTGGTTGGTATGAAATCCCATCAATGCTATTTCAAATATCTAAATGTTTACACATATTAATTATTTGATTTCATGGGTTGGGTTTGTTACTACTAATTTGAATTATAAGAAGAAAAAGTGGGTTTGGATAATTTTTAGAGAGAGAAGTTGTGGTGGTGATTTTTAAGTGGTGGTTTTGCATGGAATAAGAAGTTGGTTGTGGATAATTTTTAGAGAGAGAAGTTGTTGTGGTGATTTTGCATGTAATATTTTTAGAGAGAGAAGTTGTGGTGGTGATTTTGAGTGACGGTTTTTGCGTGGAATATGATGGTAGTGATGGTGGTTGGTTATGATTTTGCATGGAAGGTGATGGTGGTGAGATGAGAGGGGAAATAAAAGGTGATGGTGGTGGTTTTGCATGGAAGGTGATGGTGTTGTATACTTATATAATGAGAGAGAGAAAGAGAGAACTTGAGGTAATGAAACAAACAAAAGGATATTAATGCTTAAGGTAAATGAAACCCATGCTCAAAGGATGTTAATGCTTGAGGTAAATGAAACCCATGCTCAAACACTAAATTTTGTTTACGGATAAAGATGTTAATGTGTTGCCAAAAGTGTAATCCATGCTCTATTGCACTATACCATTTTGTGTATATATATGGCAATAAGGGGTGTTTTGGTCATTTGCCATATGTTTTTGGGGCGGAAAAAACTGTTCCACTCACCATTCATGGTTGTGCAACACACGTTCTATTTAAACGAACAGTTCCGTCGAAAATTGCACTTTGGTATGAAGTATAAGGGGTTTGAGTGTTACAAATGAAACTATAGGGGGGTTCCATGTTTTTTTAGGCAAACCACAGGGGGTTAAATTATAATTTACCCAAAAGAAAAGAAGAATGGGTTTGAACTCATAAAAAAGAAAAAGGGTGAAAAGTAGGGGTTGAGATCTGAGAAGATGAAAAGAGGATTGATTAAAAAATAAAAAAAATAAAAGAAGAAATTGGATCTACACTCCCAGCTGAAATAAAAGAGAATGGGAGCAAAAGGCAGGCAACGGTGGTCTTCACTAGGTGCAAAAGTAAAACAGAGCATTGGTATAGTGGTTCTACATAAGGCAAGTTGTGAGGATCGGCTCGGCTAACAAACGGCGGCGAGTCAACCAACTCAACTCCGGTCTGTTTCAGAGACATGACCTCGTGGCCGGTGGAGACGTAGAGGACTTTGGAGTGGTTGTGGATATGATTTAGGGTTTGGAGGTCGGTGAAGAAGGAAGAGAATGAGTGGAGCTTTCCTTGGGTGGACCAGAGGCGCTTGTTCTTCTTGGCGATGGAGATGAAAGAGCGATGAGAGAAGTCATAGTCGTAGATGGACTTTGGAAACTTCGGGTGGGGTTTGGGGATGGAGCCTTGAGGGATGTTGGTTTCTGGGGTCTGGAGGAGTGAATGTATGTGTCGAAAACTCCAGCGGGCAGCAAAGGCAAGGTTGCCGGCCGACTGCTCGCCGAATGAGAAAGAAATACAAGCCTAAATCTTATAGCTCTGATACCAGGTTAATTTACTGTATAGAGAAAGAGAGAAAAATAAATTGTGTATATATCGAGGCCAAGTTTGGCAACTCTCCAAAAAACCAAAAAGCTAAAAAGTTACTTAAAAAGCTAAAAAGTTATCACTATTCACAAAAAAAGAAAAAAAAAAAATTAATTTTCCAAGCCAAGTACAACTCAGTGATGTAAGCAATCACTGCTCTTTGCTGTGTGTGATAGAACAAATCTAATCAGATTGGGTGCAATTGAACACACTGCTGTTCGGGCCCATGGGGGCCCATCACGGGACCCGTTTTGATAATCTGAACCGTTCAATGTGTAGAACTCGCCCGTAGTACTATATGCCTGTAAAAAATCACGTTGATCGAATATCGATAACTATATGATCAAATCAATTTTGTATAAAAAAATGGATGGTGTTATAATTAACGATTGAAAAAAAAACAAATCTGATCAGATATCTATCGATATCAGATCAACGTGATTTTTTATAGATATATAGTACTCAACGAGTTCTACATATTGAACGGTTCAAATTATCAAAATGAGACCTGTAATGGCCCCCACGGGCACGAACAAAAACCGTTCAGTGCAATGCCCAACCATTGGCCAATAATTTCTAACCATCAATTCAATTGCACAGATTGTACGGCTACCAACCCGCATTTCTAATCTTCTCCTACACACTTCTTTATACAATTTTTTAATATACATTTTTCCATAAAAAAGTCAACAAGTTAACCCAAACATCCATATTTTTTTCTTCAACTTTTTAGTCCAAAAAGACAAAAAGTGCACTTATTTAGGACATTGTGATTTATAATGTTCAGTATGACTTTCATTTATAGAGGAGAGTTTGTTCAATCAAAAAGACCGAAAGACGCACTAATGAAAACAACATCATTAAAGATTAAAGCTATGCACTAACATGTACAACTAATATGCATCCACTAACATTACAACTAGGATCGGGGATCCCGCCTAAGACCTTCCAGAAATTATACTAAGCAAAAAAATACACACACACCCAAGGAAACACTACATTTAACGTGGTTCGGCCTCAATGCCTATGTCTACGGGAGAGTAACCGGTTATCACTATAACAATGGGAGATTACATAAAGATTACAATAGAGAATGAGCTCACACCATCCCTCACTCATTTACTCACCCATCTCCCTCTCTCACACCGAGAGAGATGGTCTCTCTGCTTTTCATCTCTCATTCTCTCTTAGTTTGCTCTGATATCACTTGTTGGGGATCGGGGATCCGCCCAAGACCTTCCAGAAATTATACCAAGTAGAAAAACACACACACACACCCAAGGAGACACTATATTTAACGTGGTTCGGCCTCAATGCCTACGTCCACTGGAGAGTAACTGGTTATCATTATAACAATGTAGAGATTACAGAAAGATTACAATAGAGAATGAGCTCACACCATACCACTTATTGGGATTCGGTTTCTCGCCCAAGACCTTCCAGAAATTATACCAAGTAAAAAAACACGCACGCACACACACCCAAGGAGACACTATATTTAACGTGGTTCGGCCTTAATGTCTACGTCCACGGGAGAGTAACCGGTTATCACTATAACAATGGAGAGATTACAGAAAGATTACAATAGAGGAGGAGCTCACACCATCTTCACTCATTCACTCACCAGTCTCCCCTCTCTCACACTGAGAAAGACGAAGACGATCTCTCTGCCTCACATCTCTCACTCTCTCTCTTGGTTTGCTCTATCTCTTGGTTTTCTCTCAATCTCTTAAGCTCATCCTCCTCACCTCATTTATACACAAATGAGGGAGACCCTCATTGGTCACTACTTACCACTTCCACTAGTGAGTGAGTTGGTGAAGTGGGAGAGCCATTATTGAGTGGAGGAGATGATCAACCCCTCACATGAGGTGATTTCTAACAAATCACCCCATTAACCCATGTAAGGTGATCCACAATAGCACCCACTGCGGCTAATCTTGTTACGCCCAAATTTCAACATAGTATGTGTCTCCTCACTGAGATGTTTGCATCCCCTGAAGCTAGAGATAACACATCAGAGATACAAGAGGAGGAGGGAATCCTATATCCTCAACTCAACTCACACCACTCTTTGATTTGGAGAGAGCCTCTGCTCCTATCTCCCATAGATCTCTTCCACGCTTCTTGTCTCGGATGTCTCTCAACAAGTGTGAGGCTCTGATACCACTTGTTGTGGATCGGGGATCCTGCCTAAGACCTTCCAGAAATTATACCAAGTAGAAAAACACGTACACATACGCAAGGAGACATTATATTTGACATGGGTCGGTCTCAATGCCTACGTCTACGGGAGAGTAACCGGTTATCACTATAACAATGGAGAGATTACAGAAAGATTATAATAAAGGAGGAGCTCACACCTTCCTCACTCATTCACTCACCCGTCTCCCTCTCTTACACCGAGAGAGACGGTCTCTCTGTCTCACATCTCTCACTCTCTCTTAGTTTGCTCTCTCCCTTAAGCTCCTCCTCTTCACTTCATTTATACATAAATGAGGGAGATCCGCATTGGTCACCTACTACTTCCACTAGTGAGTGGGCTTATTCCACTAGTGAGTGGGTTAGTGAAGTAGGAGAGCCAACATTGAGTGGAGCAGATAATCAACCCCCCACATGGGGTGATCTTCAACAAATCAAAGGACTATGATAACTCATTTTTCTGTGATCTGATTGCTGTGACATCATGTCCAACAATCAGCATATCATGAACACAGAGTGGGAGTATGATGAAGTTTCCATTGGGAAATTTCCTGACATAGACATTTTGGTCTGTAGCAGTTCTCTTGTACTCATGACCCACCATGAATGAGTCAAACTTCTTGTACCATTGTCTTAGTGCTTGTTTGAGGCCGTAGAGATTCTTCTTCAATCTGCAGACTAAGTTTTCTTTCCCTTTTACTTCAAAACCTTCTGGCTGCTTCATGTAAATTTCTTCCTTCAGATCGCCATGGAGAAATGTCGTCTTCACATCCATCTGTTCAAGTTCCAAATTCAAATTGGCCGCTAGTCCCAAAACTACTCGAATGGATGTCATTTTCACAACTGGCGAGAAGATTTCATTAAAATCAATACATTTCTTCTGCCCGAAACCTTTGACAACCAATCGAGCTTTATACTTGACTAGCTTTCCGCTGTCATCTTTCTTCAACTTGAACACCCATTTGTTCTGCAATGGTTTTCAATCCTGGGAAAGTCTTACCAAATCATAAGTGATTCTTCTGCAAGGACTGCATCTCTTCTTGTATAGCTTGATGCCAGCTACTCTTCTTCTTATGATTCTAAGCTTCTTGAAAACTTTCTGGCTCCTCCTCATCAATAAGCAAAATATAATCAGAAGCAGGGTATTTCGACGATGACTTAGACTCTCTTGTTGATCTTCGCAACTGTGGACCAACAGTCTCTGGCGGAGGGGGTTCTGGCTTCCCCTGCTCCACACCCTCTTCTTTTGTATCTTCTTCTTCTAGCAATCCATCCTGCAACTCTATATCATTGGCTGCATGCTGCGGTAGCTCTTTTTCATCAGTGGCATGTTATGATAGTGCAGGATTGAGAATAATTTCTAAAACATCATTAACTTTAGGTTTGGCTGATTGCCCAAAATCTTCTAAGGTCTGGCCTTCTTGAAATACCACATCTCGGCTTTGAATGACCTTTTTGTTTTTCGGATCCCATAATCTGTATCTAAATTCTTCATCTCCATAGCCAATAAAGATGTATGGAGTACCTTTATCATCCAGCTTCTGTCTGTGCTCCTTGGACACATGTGCAAACACTTTGTACCCAAACACTCTCAAGTGAGAGTAAAAAATCTCCTTTCCAGACCATACTTTCTATGGAATTTCAAAATTTAGTGGAATTGATGGCGATATGTTGATTAAATAGCAAGCAACACGAACTGTTTTGCCTCAAAATGGCTTTGGCAGCTTTGCCATTTTAAGCATACATCTGACCTTCTCCACAATGGTTCGGTTCATTCTTTCGGCTACACCATTGTGTTGTGGGGTTCTAGGAACAGTCTTCTCATGTCGGATGCCGCAAGTAGCACAGTAGGCTTCAAACTTCTTTGACGTGTACTCGCCTCTATTGTCTGTTCGGAGACACTTCAGCTTCTTTCCAGTCTCCCTTTCCACCATGGCATGGAATGTCTAAAAATGCTGGAACACCTCAGCTTTGGTTTTTAGGACATAAACCCATACCTTCCGTGATGCGTCATCAATAAACATCAGGAAGTATTTTTTGCCACCCAAAGATTTCACTTCTTTGGGACCGCATACATCAGAGTATACTCTGCTCAACAACTCTGATTGTTTTCTGGATAATGAGTGGAAAGCGACTCTATGATGCTTCCCAAACAAGCAGTTGTCACAAGGGTTCAATTTCGCATCTTTAGTAAAGGAAATAAGCGACTTCTTTGCAAGAATCTGTAACCTTTTCTCATTCATGTGACCCAGCCTTTTGTGCCACAAATTTGGTGATGTCTCATCTTCTGCTGCGTTGAGGCTATTTGAATGCACCTCCACATGAGTTTTGTACAACGTGCCACTTATTTGTCCTCTGGCTACCACCAGGGATCCCTTTTTCAACTTCCATATGCCTTTGTCGAAGCAGTTCTCATAGTCTTGTCGATCTAAGGCTATCCATGAGATAAGATTCAGGCGTAAATCGGTAACATGCCTGACATCTTTCAACACCATCGTGCACCCAACTTTGGTTTGGATGCGAACATCACCGAGTCCCGCAATCTTCGAACAACTGGTGTTACCCATCTTTACTGTACCAAAATCTCCAGCTTGGTATGTACAGAAAAACTCCTTTCGGGATGTAACGTGGTAGGAAGCTGCTATATCTACCACCCACTCGGTGTCGTTGTCTAACATATGGAGGCATTTTTCTTTTTCAACAGAGAATAATGCAATTTCCTCTAAGACAGTAACTACAGTGTTCCCATCTTCAGTCTTTGGCTGTCTATTGCCTTGTTTTTGCTCTCATTTCAAGGCATAGCAATATTTCTTTATGTGACCCTCTTGGCTACAGTAGTAACACTTGAACTTCAGCCGGCTTGTACCTTCTCTAGATTTCTCTTTGTCTTGCGATCTTCCTCTGCTGCGTCCTTTGCTTTTACTTTTTCTTCTACCTCTGCCTCTACCTTTATTTTCTGTGACGAGGGCATGGGATTGATCTCTACCCATGTCTTTCCTCATTGTCTCTTTGTTATACATGGCGTCTGTGACCATGCCCATGGTCAGCTTCCCTTCTGGTGCAGAGTTGCTAAAAGAAACCACCAACGTCTCCCAACTGTCCGTTAAAGAACTAAGCAGTAGTACGGCTTGCATTTCATCGTCCAAGAGCATCTTAACGGTTGCAAGTTGATTTATCAGATTCTTGAATTCACTGGTGTGCTCGCCGGGCTTAGACACTAGATTTGTTGGATATCTCATCCCATGTGAGGAGTTTCAATGGAGATCCCACTTTCTCCACCCAATGGAAGGTGTCTTTCCCACTCCACCAACCCACTAGCTAGTGGATGAGGTAGGTGGTGAGCAATGAGGCTCTCCATCATTTGTGTATACATGAGGTGAGAATGAAGAGTTGAAGACAGTGAGAAAACCAAAGAGTGAGAGCAAAGCAAGAGAGAGTAAGAGATGTGAGGCAAAGAGACCATCTCTCTCGGTGTGAGAGAGGGAGACTGGTGAGTGGGTAAGTGAGGATAGTGTGAGCTTCTCCTCTATTGTAATCTTTTTGTAATCTCTCCATTATTATAGTGATAACCGGTTACTCTCCCATGGACGTAGGCATTGAGGCCGAACCACGTTAAATATGGTGTCTCATTGGGGGTGTGTGTGTTTTTCTGCTTGATATAATTTCTGGGAGGTCTTGGACAGGATCCCTGATCCCTAACAAGTGGTATCAGAGCCTCGTCGGTCGTTTTCGGAACAAAAACAGAGTGTTTTTTGAAATTGCCCCGAAATAAAGTTGCTAAAAATCAGGTTTTGAGCATACCAGGAGCAAGGTCTCGATGAGAGGAGTCTAGAATTGCAAAGCAGAGCCCAAGAGGAGCCTCCACGCGCTCTCACGCACCACTTGAAGTAGGCGCATGAGTCCTACTCTTATCTATGCGCCACACGTGCTACGCGAAGGCTCCGACGCGTTATCGCAGTCTCGAACACGTGCCGGACGCACGGTTGAACGAAGAAGGAAAGTAGCTCGCATGTGAATGACATCATCGCATACGTGGCCGACACGTCATCGCCACGTCAGCTAGGAATGCCACGTGTCTGTCATGTCATCTGCCACGCCAATCGGGACTGTCATGTGTCTGCTACATCAGTAATCTAGTCAGCGCCATATCAGCACACGGAGAAGTGATCCAGTGCTACGCGGCTAAGGTGCAACTGTAAATCTGAGGCGTCCAAACTATTTTGGCTTGATCTAAGCCATTCAAAGTCCGTTTTTGACAATACAATAGTGCTTTTCTAACTATTTGGAGTATTCCGGATACATCAATATGGTTAGATTTTGTGAAATAGAATTCTTGTAAAAAGAAAGAAGATTAAAGTGGCAGATGGCGTCAGGTGTAGTGGACGGAATATTCTGTTGGCAGAATATTCACTGAACTTCTGAAAATTGCAATTTGGTCCAAAATTTGTAGAAAATTATAGTGTGGCCAACTTTCAGGGATCTTTTTCAGTGAGGCCCCCAGAAATGCAGTGAAGGTTGGTCCTAGCTAAACGGACCATTCTGGACGTAACTGCGAGGTTAGAATAGTGAAATTCTGAACGATTTTTGAAGATTGTCAAAACATAGGAGTTTGTCATCTTCAATAGTCGAAGGAAGGTTGCCGGATATTGTGGAACGCTACGGATTCACTAAAGAGCTTAGAACGGGCAGATTCTGACCAGATTGGACAACCAGATACAAATCAAGATAGATCATTGGAGACCAGAGGCGATCAGGCTTGATCAAGTAGTGGATCGAGGAAGATCAGAATTGGTTAGGGGCGATCAGAAGATTGTAGAGATGATTATCTCCGGAGGTGATTGAAAGATCTGGTTCAATCAGAAGAGAAGACCATTTCATTGGGGGACAGATGATTGGCAACTAGTGCAGACTCAGGGAAATGTTGTGGCAGTTGGAGCTACTGTTAAATATAATATGAGAAGTACTGGTAGTATGTGAATGTTAAAAAGCAACAGCAGCAGTAGGACACATATAAGGTGGAGGAGCACGTGGCTACGATAGCACAGATAAGTATGCAGGAGTGTCATACAAGGTGCATACATACAGTAGTACAAGAGAGTAAGTAGCAAAATCGTATAGAGGTGTAGTGTGTTGGATTTTGGCCTGGCAGCAGCAACTAGTTCATAGAAGAAAGCTCTAGACAGAGAAATTAGAAGGGATAAGACGCTGCAGCGTGCACCCAAGGAGAGACAGATCTCTTTCTTTGTTCTGAATCTAGTTTGTGGCAGTGAAGTTGCGATGGGCACCCAGAGAGTTTGGGTGGAGTCACCTCAACAGGGAAACGGTGAGCATTCTATTGGAGGATGCAAGTACCTGGTGATAGAGGTACAAACCACATAAGATTATGTGTAGCGGTTGAAGACATTCCAAATAAGAGGTACAGATTCACTCCGGATGCTCAGTGAAATGGAGGCATATTTGTACAACGGTGTTTTATCATCTATGTGGGTAATGGGAGTGGAAAAAAAAAAATTTGTTCACTCGGTGGAAGCCAATTGAAGACCCTTCAGAGTTAGTTGCAGAGGTTGTCTGTTTATTTGGAGACTCTCGGGTCAATTACAGAACTTCAGGGTTCATTGGGTTTTCTCTAGGAGATAGAGAGAACCAGCATTGACAGAGTATACTACAGAGATTTGGCATGTATGATACACCCAAATTGTAGTACTTTATTGGCATTGGCCTTAGTGGAGGCGTTGGAGATCTTTTATGGATCATTGTTAGAAGATCCGCATCTGGTAAAGCCTTGGTATCCACATTTGTCGATTTGAAGGAGAAGTTGTGGCAATCTACTTCAAACCTTGGTGGAGTTTTGGCACTCTCTTTAAATGTCTACTGAAGGCATTGTTTGTTGGCGGTCTTTCATGGATTATTGGCGATTGTTCAGAGTCGTGGTTTATTGAGATTCATTATCACAATTAGGATCTACGATCGTGTCCGATTAGGTCCAGGGGTGTCTCCGGTTTGTGAGACTTGATTGTTTCTTTTTCTTGTGGATTTTCATTTTCGCAATCTATTCCATATTCGAAAGCATCAACTACTGGTAGTCTGAGTGACGATTCAGACTCCGGGTGTTTGCTTCTATGGAAGCGATATGACCGTTGGTGTTCGTTGAAGATTAGAAGAGATTATTGCAGAGAAACGTGAATATGGTGATTTTGTGAATCACATGTGTTGGGATCCATCCCTTAATTTGCTGTTGGATTTGAAGGGGATAGATCGTTTGCAGACTCGATGGAGTCAGCATGGACTGTTGGAGTTGTGCATTTACAGTACATGTTCCTTTGGGCGATTTTGGCAGTTGTAAAGATGGTGCATCTTCTTGTGTCTGCCTGCTAGAATTGTAGTTGGAGGAATCTGGAGTTTGCTCGATACTTCAGAATTTTTTGGCTCTTGGTATTTTGTTAGTTCATTTGAAGTTTGCTCCGATACTTCTAAACTGGTTAGAGCCTAACTAAATCTACAGTCCAGTTTTGTTTGGTAGAGAACTTGCCTCAGTTCTCAAAGAATTTATTTGGCTCTCTTGATTCATTCGAGCTTGAAGAGAGTAGTATTATTCAATGGTTGATCGGACATGATGTTTTTGGTACTGCTTTTGAAGTTACTTTTATGGAGAATTTGAAGCCTCTCTTGTTTAGTCTTCTCAACATTGGTTCAAGCGGGTTGCTTACCATGTTTTGTTTGGAGTTGTCAATGACAACTTGTTTGGCACCTATGGAAATCGGAACTTGGCACTATAGTGGAGCTTGAGTTGCAGAAAATCGAAGAGCTAGCTCAATTGGTTCTGCATGTTCTTTACATTGGCTCAATGTGATTTTGAGCAATAGAATCTGCTGTGTTTTTGAAAGAGCGCTTGTGCTTTGTACAGCAGATGGCATTCAGTTTTGAATGAATGGTTGGATACCTGGGTTATGGTATTGGTTTTTTGATTCCGTGGTAGCGAACGCACCTCTTGATGAAACAGAGTAGTTGTAGATCTCTCAGGCGAGCTCGAGCTCAAGATGAGAGATAGAGCCACAATGAGCACTCAAGAAGTATGGGTGCGGGTACTATGCTAGTTGTTGCATAGTTTGTTACTTGTACAAATCTGTTGAAGTTGCTTTGGCAGAGAGAGCTATTGTCAACCGTCAATTTGGTAGTATAAGTAAAAGATGCGCAGGTAACGCGTATCGCTGAACTGGAGATTAGGAATTGTAAAAGGCATGAACAACAAGTGTGTGGAAACGCTGGGAAGTTGTTTAGGAGTGCAAAGGGCAAATGCTGATAAGTTTAGGATAGTTTAGGGGAAACTCCAAGCAAAAAAAATTAGGAATGTTGACCAGACAAATGAAGAGTTTTCTGTTGCTCCAATGACTGGTCGTGTAAGGTGATGCATGTCAGTCAAGGACATCCTTGGCAAGGGGTGCAGGACATCCAATCAGGGGGTGCCAGATATCTTGGTTGCACAAGTTCAAGCATAGCAGGTGAAGACATCCGAGACAGGAAGCGTGGAAGAGATCAATGGGAGATAGGAGTAGAGGTTATCTCCTAATCATAGAGTGGTGTAAGTTGAGTTGAGGATGTAGGGTTCTCTCTTCCTCTTGTATCTCTGGTGTGTTATCTCTAGCTTCAGGGGATGCAAACGTCTTAGTGAGGAGATACAGACTATGTTGAAATTTAGGCGTGACAAGATTAGCAGCAGTGTGTGCAGTGGATCACCTCACATGGGTTGAGGGGGTGATTGTTGGATATCTCACCCCATATGAGGAGCTCTAATGGAGATCTCACTTTCTCCACCCAATGGAAGGTGGCTCTCCCACTCCACCAACCCACTAGCTAGTGGAAGAGGTAGGTGGTGACCAATGAGGCTCTCCCTCATTTGTGTATAAATGAGGTGAGGAGGAGGAACTGAAGATAGTAGTAAGAAAACCAAAGAGTGAGAGCAAACCAAGAGAGAGTGAGAGATGTGAGGTACAGAGACCGTCTCTTTCGGTGTGAGAGAGGGAAACAGGTAAGTGGGTGAGTGAGGATAGTGTGAGCTCCTCCTCTATTATAATCTTTCTGTAATCTCTCAATCTGTAATTTCTCCATTGTTATAGTGATGACCGGTTACTCTCCCGTAGACGTAGGCATTGAGGCCGAACCATGTCGAATATGGTGTCTCATTGGGTGTGTGTGTGTTTTTCTACTTGGTATAATTTCTGGAAAGTCTTGGGTGGGATCCTTGATCCCCAACAAAAATGAGGGTTCCTAAACATCTGTGTCGATTCTTAAACATCTCTACCAAGTCCTCCTCACTTCACTCTCACACTCTCTCTCTCTAGAATATGTATCAATGGAGGAGATGAGGGTTTTGTCAACAGAGAAGAGGCTTTTTTTTTTTCTTCCTTCAAGGCAGATCTAGATCCAAATTTGGTGATAGTATTGTTGTTGTTGTTATTGAGATTCTCTAGTTTATTTTCATACTTGTGGTCTATTATTTATTGTTGTAAAACTGTAGATGAGATTGAACAGATCGGGGTGGTTGTTGATCTAGATCTAGTGTTGATGTGGTTGAAGATGAAGATTCAATAGATCTATTCTTCTCTCTCTCTTCTTCCTTCTTTTTTTATTTTTTTTATTTTTTTTAATAGTTGTTCTTATTATTGTTGTTGTTGTTGTTATTATTGTTGATGATGATGAAGATTGAGATGATTTTTTAATTTTTTTTTGTTGATGATAGTGATGAAACATATTGCAACAGATAGGAGGAGAGAGAGAGAGAGAGAGAGAGAGAGAGAGAGAGAGATTTGAAGAGAGAGACTTTTGTTTGGCTTGGTGTTTCAACAGATAGAAAACCAAAATTGAATAAAGATTTTTTCAACAGATAGAGAGAGAAAAGAGAGGCGGAGAGAGAAACAAATAGAGAAAGAAAAGAGACCTGGATTGAGGCATAGATGGAGAGAGAAAGTTTGAAAATGTTGTGAATTTGAATAGATAAAAAAATTAATTATAAAAATTCAACAAATAATTTTTTTTTCAACAAATAGGTTAAAAGAATTCAACCAAAAAAAAAAAAAAAAAAAGAACAGATAGACAAAAAATTTGAACAGATAGATAATGAAAAGTCAAACGGATAAAAAAATCAATAGATAAATTAAGGGATAAAATTATAAACAAAATATCTTTCAAAATTAATAAAAGAACTTCTCACCAAACTATTTCACAAAAGGTGGATCTCTCACCAACAAAAAATATGCACTTGACCTAATATCTTATACCCTCCTTAGATTGAATTAATCACCAATTTTTTCAGGTTAAAATTAGAATGTCAAAGTCTATACATTTTTATTTTTTTTTATATTTATATTTTTAAATAGGATAAATTACAAATACCTTTTTGCCATTTTTTTTTATTTAACATAACTAATTAAAATAGTAAAATTTTGAATTATTTTCTTATATAATAATAAAATTACCTGAATTATTAATTAAAATAAAATTTTGTAATCATTAAAAACTATTAATTGACTTGATTATTAATAAAATGGATTGTTTGTCATGAAAATAAATACTTCAAGAGATGTGATGTAATTTTCATAACTACATGAAATAATTTATATTTTAAGCAAATCTTATGAAATGTATTTATAATTTACCCTTTTAAATAATAAATAATTTTTAGTTTTCTGCATCATACTTTATAATGAAATTTTTTCTCCAACTATTCTTTACTTTTAGAAAGAATGGAAATACCATCAATCTATAACATCATAAAATATATACATTAGAGTTTACAAGTTGATGAACACTTAGCCGAATGAGATAGGTTAGAAATTTACAATTTAAGTTATATAATTTATCTATCATGATATAAAAAGAAAATCGGGTTATATATGATTGAGTTTATACCAAATAAAAAATAGTCCCATAGCTTGCCATAAGTATAATTATGAGATTTAAATTATAGATTTGAGGTTGTTTAATTTGGATTTTCAGAATTTACATTTTCGAAAATTGAAATTTTTTATTTTTTGTATATTTTTTTGTTTTTACTGAATTTTTTAAAAATATTCTAAGTATTTTTTTTTTAATTTTTAAATACACCTAACATAAATACACTTAAAAAATATAATATTTGTGAATTTTTTTTTTAGAAAATTCACTAAATAGAAAAATTACAAATAATAATAATAATTAGAATTCAGTACATTTTTCATATTTTTGTGTATTTATTAATTTTTTAAAATATTTTTTTTACAAATATCTTACTTTTTAGCTATATCTAAGTAAGGTATATCTAAAAAAATAAAAAAAAATGCTTGAAAATTTGAAAATATTTACTAAAAATAAAAACAAAAACAAAAACAAAAAATTCAATTTTTAAAAAATTGAAACCAAACACACTTACTCGTTCCTCTTTCCAAATTCAAGTTGTTAATGAATAAGACATTGATTTCTAAACGGCCTCATTTGGAAAGCTACTAAATAAGTTGCTTATTGGTTTATTTGAATCACATCACTTATTTATTTTTTGTATATTTTTTTTATAATAAGCCAAAAAAGTCATTTATAAATTATAGCCAAAACAATCTATATGCAAGACGAGATGATAGATACTCAAAAAAATTAGGCTAAGTTTGGGAATCACATAAAATAATTAAAAAGTCAAAAAAATAACTATAAAAAAAATCTACTCCCCTCTCTTTTTTTTTGGCATAGTTTTTCATAAAAAAAAAATAAAAAAAACCAACTAATATATGTCTTTAGGATAAATGTGAAAAATCTTAAAATGATTATACAATCTACATGCAAAGAAACTTAAAACCATTAAACATTTTACATAAAATTACACATAATAAAAAATGTATAATTTTTTAGGACAATTACATTTTTAGTCTCTAAAATATTAACTTTATGTCATTTTGATATCTAATATTTAAACTGTATCAATTTAATTTTTAATATACAAAAAGTGATTCAATTTAATTTTCCAATCTAACTCTGTTAATAGGTGTCATTAAAATCAATAATAAATGTAAAAATTTACTTTAAGAAAATTACAAATTCTAACCCTAAAAGTATATGATGTGTCATATAAGTATAAATTCACTTAAACAAATAATATTTTTAATTTTCAAAATATGTGATTTATGTCAGTTTTATATATCAAATTACATATTTATTGTCAACTTTTATTGACAAATTTTAGTTGAGAGACCAAATTAAAACACTTTTTTATAAGTATTAATAATCAAATTAACATGGTTTAAATATTAATGACCTAATTTACATATATTTAGGAATTAAATTAACATAATTTAAACAGAAACATTATATACTTCCAAAAATAAAAAATTAATTAACCTTAGTAATTTTTAAAAGTTACATTTGACTAAAAAGGGAAGCTACAATATTTATATTAATTTATTTACTAATATATTCCCTTTCTGTTTTTTTAAAGTTACATTTGACTAAAAAGGGAAGCTACAATATTTATATTTTTTTATTTACTAATATATTCCCTTTCTATTTTCAATTGCACACTGATAAATTGAATTCGCAGTTATCGACAAAGCGAACATATCCTCTATTCCTTTTTATCACCATCTTCAGATCCCCTTATGCTCTCTCTCTCTTTTCTCAACAGCGCCATTTCTATTTCCATTACTTGTAGGGCTCACAACTCAAAACCCTAAACAAAGAATTTCAATTTCCATCAAACCAGAATCGAAATCAAATAATGCTCAAACTCTGAGCTACGGCTTCAAATCGATACCTGGGTCGGTGAACCACCATGGGTGCTTGTACCTCCAAACCCTCCACACTGACCAGTAATGATAACGATATTCCGGACAAGGATAACGGTATTCCTGTTAGAGACACCGAAAACTCTGAAATTCAGCAGAGGAAGCAAGATGAAGTGGAGGTAGGTAAGAAATCGCCCTTCTTTCCCTTTTATAGCCCTAGTCCGGCGCACTACTTCTTCTCCAAGAAGTCTCCGGCGAATGCGAGCTCCAATTCGACGCCGAAGCGGCTTTTCAAGCTGCCCTTCCCGCCGCCGTCGCCGGCGAAGCATATTAGGGCTGCGCTGGCCAGGAGGCACGGGTCCGTGAAGCCGAACGAGGCGGCCATTCCGGAGGGGAATGAGGCGGAGGGCGGTGGCGCTGGGCTCGATAGGAGTTTCGGTTTCTCGAAGCATTTCGGTAACAAGTATGAGCTCGGAGAGGAGGTTGGGAGGGGGCATTTTGGGTATACATGCAAGGCCAAGTTCAAGAAGGGCGAGCTTAAGGGACAAGAAGTGGCGGTCAAGGTCATCCAAAAAGTCAAGGTTCGTTTTTTTCTTTTTCTTTTTTTTTTTTTTTTCTTTTTTTCCACTCAATATCTCTCTCTCTCTCTCTCTGTCTCTCTCTCTCTCTTGTGAATTAGTGAAATTTTCGATCAAGTATCTATGATCTGTGTGATTTTGTATTTGTTGGTGTTGAGTTTTAGCTGATTGCTTTTGGCTATGTAGAGATCAGATCTGTAGGCAGAGATGAATCTTGGTCATTTGATGAAAATCCAAATGTGTCCTCTTTTAATTATAATCAGAATGTTTGCTGATGTGAATTCTTCAAGCAGGGTGTTGATTTGTGATAGCTAAGTTCTGATGAGATAAGGCAACAGGATGAAAAGTAAGCTTGTAATTGCTTCTAATACATTGACATGATTTTCTGGTATTGGGCAGTTTGCTGATTGGCTAAATTGATAGTGGGTTAGTTCTTAGTAGAAATCAGTGAGAAGATTTGAGAGTGTAAATGGATTGCAAAGCAAGGGAAGGGGAAGAATTTGGAGGGTTGTGAGGGGAGAATCTTTTTCACCTTCCAAATTTTGGAGAAAAGTAGGGAAGGTGAAATGCTTGTTGTTAAAGATATTTTTATTACCAAATGTACCCTTAACTTGTGAGGATAGGTATAGAGTGTTTTTTTCAAGTCTTACCTTTTTCATTTTGCACCTCCCTTTCATTGTCTAACCAAACAAGAGGGGAAAAAAAAAATGATCTTCCTTCCCCTTGGTTGCTTAATTATTATACCTCTCTTCCCTTCCACTTCCTTCTTTTTCCCTCATAATCTACACTTCCCTTCGCTACTGTTACAGTGTATCTAAATGTAACTTTAGGTCTATTATAACTTGATGTAATTTGGATTAAGGCATTGTTAAATTGAGTTGAATTGGATCCAACAGGAACATTTGTTGTACTTTTTGTATTTTTTTTCTTCATAGTGTTTAGAATATGAAGTAATTTGGATTAAGGCATAGTTAAGTTGAGTTGAATTGGATCCAAGGGAACATTCCTCGTGCTTTCTTGTCTTTCTTCCAAGTGTGTGTTGTTTCAAATTGTGATATTGTTTTAAATTTTAATGCATATATATGATATATTTCTTCGTTAAAAGTTCTTTTGATGAAAAAAAATATTCCAATGGAAAACATTTCAAGTGGCCTTGCACTCTAGAACTTCTGATCAGGTTCAGGTTATTACACAGATAAATTGATAGTCCAGAGTTTTTATGTAGAACTTTCTTTATCATGCATACGAGGGGAGTTGCTTGAAGATTCATGCCTAGGTGTACCTGGATTCCCACTCCATCAATAGTAGGCGGGTCTTTGGAGTATGGGCTTTTGTTCATGGATTTACAGTTTGTAGCAATGCCAATATGTCTGTTCTTAATTCTTTTGAGCATGAATTTTGTATGGTGAACAATAGTTTATGAAGCACATACGTTTCTACAATGGAGTTGTATCCATATTGTATCCTCTACCTGTCATCTAACCACCACACCCACTCCCTCTACCACCTCATCTCCATGATCCAGCCATGATATGGCAACAGTGACGGTGCAATTAGCCTTTCTTTTTAATTTTCTTCCTTGGTCTCAATCTCTTCTTGGTTGGCATCTAGGAAAAAAATTAACCAGTTATCAATTTATCTCCATTTGTTTGTACTTTGTATATGTGGTTTTATACAAAACAAACATGGAAATGGTCTATTAGTCCAAGGATTATTCATCCTTAGGATATCAGTTTTAGGATTTGTACTCTTAATTTGGGGGGGGGGGAAGCTCTTGGAGAATAATATGTAGAACTTTTATATGCTTCTTGTTGTCCCTTCTTTTTAATTAAAAGACTCACCATTGTCTTTATAATTTTAAAAATATAAAAGATGTCATTTTAAATATATTTTCTATATAAAATTTTTGTTTGGAAATCATTTTTTTTTTAAATCTTTACACGGTTATGTTTAATTTTTTTTAAGATTTTGTGGGGGTGGGAAGGTAAGAAATTGGTGGATGTATCAAATTACCTTGCGTTACTTTTTGACATTTTGGTTGAAACTTGTTGACTTCTGTTTATATGGTTACCTTTGTTCTGTTGTATGAAGCCTTTTGATTGATGTTGTACATAATCCCTTTTTTATCCGTTTGATGTATGGTTGTCTTATACTTATTTTTCTATAAATTTTCCATTCTTATCTGTGCAGAGGCATTATAAATTTTAATTGATATTTTACTAGATTATCGTGCATGCTAGTTTTCTTCTTTCAATTGTTTTTGTTTTATCTTTGTTGCTAATTCTGACTTATTATTCTTGTAACTAGATGACCACTGCCATAGCCATTGAGGACGTAAGAAGGGAAGTGAAAATTTTGAGAGCTTTAACAGGGCATAACAATCTAGTCCAATTTTATGATGCATTTGAAGACCATGAAAACGTCTATATAGTGATGGAGTAAGCTTTGATCTTGACACTGCTTTGAACTTCAGCTCATTATATTGGATTACACATTGTGACTGTGTTGAACCTGATTAGCAATGATACATTTGCAGCTGTTGTAACCAATTTAATTGAGACGCACATGATTTTTCTTCTTTAGCTAAAAGCTCCATTTTAATAACTAAATGGGATTTTATGCTTATATCAATTTGAAGCTGTGCACTTGTTCTGAGTTTATGTCTCGGCTTTGATGAATTTTTATGAATTTCAGGTTCTGTGAAGGTGGAGAACTTTTGGATAGAATACTGTCAAGGTATATTTTGGGTGTAAGCTATGCTTAATTTTTCTATCTTCCTAGTTTTGGATGCTATGGTGGATAAGAAAAGGGGGAATTTTTAGTGAATGAGACTGGGCAGTAGTTAAACATGTGTTTAGTAGTTTCTTTTGTTCTGCAGGGGTGGCAAATACACAGAAGATGATGCAAAGGTTGTCTTGATTCAAATACTGAATGTTGTTTCTTTTTGCCATCTCCAAGGTGTGGTGCACCGCGATCTTAAGCCAGAGGTAGGAGATATTCTAAAGTTGACATTACTTAACTGGCATTTGTTTTTGATTTGCTTGATTGTGACGTGTATTAGTCACTGTCTTTAGCTTCTGGATGGGGGAAGGTGAATGGTTTTTTTAATTTGGGGGGTATCTTGGGCAAGCAATTGAAGGATTTTAAGGAAAAAAACTGAGAGTTTGGCTATGAAGCATGGGTATTTCGAAAAACATGCTGTACCCATACCAGGTACTTACCGGCATATGCTACCTCGTATGGTACTTTTGCATACGTACCGGGCACACGAAACACGTATCCAAATTTTTTGGCCTTGTTTGGTTTGTGTTTCCCAAAAATTTTTGGGAAAAATTCTCTACAAATAAGTTTTCAAAAGTAATCAAACCAAACAAATTTTCCCAAAAAAATTTTCCAAAACTTGTTTGGTTTACAAGTTTTCCAAACAAATCTCTCTCTCATACACATTAAATCAATCACTTTTTCCAAAACTCTCTCTCAAAATAATTTTCCAAAACATCTTTTGAAAAAAACCAAACCAAACAACTTTTCGTACTTTTTATCTCTAAAACTCATCTCCCAAACTCAAACCAAACATACCCTTTATTTTTAATTTTTAGCGTACTCAGATGTATCTAGTATATATCCAAACCGTACCGAACCTTAGTTGAAATAATATTTTCTTTTACTACAGAGATAAAACTTCTTTTACTAGACTCTTTTATTTATTTATTTATTTTTAGTTTTATACTTAGCATGATTTTAAAATTAAACTATAGTTTGTAAGTTATTTAATATATTGACATTTTGGGAAGACTAAATAAGTGCACTTTTTGACTTTTTATGAAATATGGGTTGGATTTGGGTTGGGTTTGAAGTGATGTGTTAGAGAGGTGATGTGACTTAAATAGGATAGTGGCTTTTTGACTTTTTGGATTTTTTGGAGGATGCCAAACTTGGCCTTAATTTTGATTTATATCTTTACTTTTGACATTAAATGTTAATTATAGGTTGGATCTTAACAGATTAAACCATTTAATTAATTTTTGTATTACTCTAAATTAAAAATAAATATTTTTACAAGCATACCAAGCCCAAGCCGTACCCATACTTTACTTTTTTTAGATTTTACCTTATTGACGTACCCGTATCGTACCAGTACCTGTACCCATGCTTTATAGGAGTTTGGTAATAACAGTGACAGTAGGTCTCCATCATAAATGTTCTAGTGCTTAAAATTGTTACTATTGGGTAGAGCCATAGAGGAGATTTGTGCTCATGACATGATGTTAGTTAATGATTAAGATATCTATTTCAGCAGCGTTTGTAGTAATGATTCCATTTTTTTTTAATGTTCTTTTATTTTTATATTGTTGGTCTCATCTAACTCTAGTGTGTTGCTGGATCAGAATTTCTTGTTTACATCTAAGGATGAAAACTCACAACTAAAGGCCATTGATTTTGGGTTGTCAGATTTTGTGAAGCCAGGTTTGTCCTTACTTCTTCATAATGTATGTAATGCTGCTGTCTATTTGTTTAAAATGGTCAATTGTTTTAACATGCCAACTTGTTTGCAGATGAAAGACTTAATGACATAGTTGGGAGCGCATACTATGTGGCACCAGAAGTGCTGCATAGGTCTTACAGTACAGAGGCTGATGTCTGGAGTATAGGCGTTATAGCATATATTCTACTGTGTGGCAGCCGTCCATTTTGGGCTCGAACTGAATCTGGGATCTTTCGGGCTGTTCTAAAAGCTGATCCAAGCTTTGATGAACCACCGTGGCCTTCTCTATCTTCTGAGGCGAAGGACTTTGTCAAGCGCTTGTTGTGCAAGGACCCACGGAAAAGAATGACAGCTGCCAGAGCCTTAAGTGAGTGTCTCAAACCCTGTCAAAAGTTATGGGTTTTCTGTAGTTAATATTTCTGAAGCGCCACTTAAAAATCTCCCCTTGTAGGTCATCCATGGATTAGAAATGACAATGATATAAAAGTCCCCCTGGATATATTAATCTTCAAACTCATGAAGGCTTATATGCGTTCATCTGCTCTTCGGAAAGCTGCTTTGCGGGTGCGTATATCCTGCTACAGGAATGATAATTTTCTGTTATTCTTTATTGCCTGTGTCTGCATGAATTCATGTTGGGGATTCCTTTTGACGCTGCTACGCTCTTTTCTTATTAGCTTCACTTTTCCTTTTGGAAGTCCAAAACTTGTTTGAAAAGCAGTGTAAAGGGATCAGCACCTGCCTTGATGATTTCCATATGCTTCTGTGTGGTTTTATCTGTGCTTTATTACTTTATTGTGTTTGGTTACAAAAGAGACTCCTAATATGAGGTCCATTGGATGCAACTTAGTTTTGGTTTCTGGCCGCACAAGGATATTGGTGAACACTACCATTTTTCTTTGTTAACGTCATCGTAGCCGTAATAGTCTATCATGACAACACAAATAACCTTCTGACTGAACAATTTTAAGTCCCTTCATGTTTTGTCTTTTCTTTTCTTGATTATGATTCCTAGTATTAGGATCTCAGATTTCTATGCAACAACTTTGTTAATTGGCATCGGAATTCTTTAATTGTATTGAATCGAAGATATTGGAACAGAATATAACAACGTATGCTTTCTTAGTATGCAATAGGCTATACATTTAGCTAGCTACTATTTGCATGAAAAGTACTTTCAAAAGTGACACTTTGTGTTCCTTTCAAATCTGAATTGAAACTATTGTTTGCTCTTCCTTTTTGGCATCCTTTTATAACAAATTGAGCTTTTTTCTTCCTTTCATGCATGCTTCTTTCTTATGTTTAGTTTGGGAAAATAATGTGTAAAGAAACTTAAATAAGTTTGTTCCAGGAATGAAATTCTGAAGGAATGGTTTTTTATTGGAATTATTGTTCGGTTAGTCATTTTTTATGATCGAACAGCCAGGTTGTCATAAATTTTTAGTGGAAATCATTGTTGAAATGATCCTTTGAATACTGTTCATCAATTGCTTTTACACGGAAGTTTTTAAACCTGCAGAGGATGGTTGAATTGTTCCTTAGATTTTAGTAAATTGCATTCTCAAATACTTGAAATATTGCTGCAAGGTCCTGAAGTATTTGTAAGTTGCAAATGCAAGTAATCTGAAAGCATACATACCCAGTTGAGCCTGGAAGTGTAGTGTATGGAGGTTGCAGTTTTTTGTTTTTCTTTCCCCTGATATACTGCTTTGTACATGGGCTGCATCCCCTTTGATGCTTCTCCTATTTATACATATTTTTACCTATAAAAAATAAATAATGTACTCAGTGGGCCCCGTGAGATGTAGTTTAAGCTTTCTGAAGTTATGTTTCGACATTATCTTTCTGGTGGTTCTTAATTTGCATTTGTTTGTTTTCTATTTAGCTGGCAGCTTTCATTTGACATGTTGTATTCTTTCTATGAACATTCTAATAGTTCATTCCCCTTTTTTACCTTTGCTGTTATTTGGCAGGCATTAGCGAAAACATTAACAGTGGATGAGCTATTTTTTTTGAAGGAACAGTATGCCCTATTGGAGCCAAACAAAAATGGCACCATAAGCTTGGACAGTATTAAAGCGGTTGGTTAAAGCAAGACTATTTAAATTTCTCTACCACTTTTATGTGAATGTTGCTCTCAAATACTTTTGATTTGGTCAGGCCTTGACGAAAAATGCAACGGATGCTATGAAGGAGTCTCGTGTCCTTGAATTTCTAGCGTCAGTATGTGCTTTGATTGTTATGCCGGATAGTGGTAATTAATTATGTTTTTCTGTATGACGTTTTATCATTTGTAGTGATGAGCTGTTTTCTCTTCTTTTGTGATAGCTTAATGCACTTCAGTACAGAAGGATGGATTTTGAGGAATTCTGTGCGGCTGCATTAAGTGTTCATCAGCTTGAGGCTCTTGATCGATGGGAGCAACATGCTCGTTGTGCTTATGAACTTTTTGAGAAGGATGGAAACAGGACTATTGTCATCGAGGAACTGGCTTCGGTAAGCTGGTTCATGTTCCTGGGCTCAAATATATATATATATAATATTTATATATTCTCGATTAAATGCAAAATCGAAGTGTGGGATGCAGTACATGTTTACATGCATTACTGTGATGTAGTACTTGCCATATTGCAGATGGAAAATGATTTACAAACATAATTTTCACACACCAAAAAAAGAAAAAACTCAACCAAAATGATGTTGCCGTTGCATTCTTGAAATTATAAACCTCAATGATGGGTGTTTTGGTTTGAAATAAAATAACCATAAAATGCCACATCGGTCTGTATGTACATTCTGTATGGATTCTGTTTGTATATTGTCTTTTGAGTTCATCATGTTAAAGGACAAATAGACAGATTAATGGTATTTTGGAAATTGTTACAGGAACTAGGCGTTGGCCCATCCGTCCCTGTTCATGCCGTTCTTCATGACTGGATTAGGCACACGGATGGAAAACTGAGTTTCCTTGGGTTTGTCAAGTTGTTGCATGGTGTGTCTAGCCGGTCTCTTGCTAAAGCTCAATAATTCTTGTAAGACCATGTAATGTTCTCAATTATTGGTTTCTCTGTGCTACCACGGCCAATAAAAATGCGGGATAAGAAGTGGTTTAAGACACTTCTTAATCCTTCACGTCAGGAGATTTCCACTATTGTGAAAGATAGCACGGAGCCATTTGTTTCGGGAATGGTATCTCAATCATATCACAAGCTTTTATGCACCATTCCACTTGGGGAGGTTTATTAGAGTAGCAACTGTAGCGCCATTTCAGCAATGAAGGACAGGAGTGTGTACCATCTGTAAAGTCGTAGTTAGATTCGCCTTCAATTGCAGGTGAGAGTATTTCTCAACTGGTTACGAACATTCATACCGGATTTTTATTTAAATTTTTGTTGTTTTCTGGCATATTGGACCGGACTTGCATGTCTGCAATTGCCTTGTATCATCTGATGTGCTTTATATATATTCTAGTTAAGGAATCTCTGTTCAACTTAACCATTGTACTCTTGCCACATTTGGGGTTGAATGGGTGCTGTCAAGTTCTATTAAAATGCTTTGGAATGTTGGGGAAGTGATTGTAGGAGGAAATCAAGTTTGGATAGTGGCTCTCCTTTGTCTCATGTGGAAGCTTGTGGAGAGAGAAACAGGTGCATTTTTTTCAATAGTTTTGTATTAGGGAATCCATAAGCTTAAGATCGGTCAATGCATACCTATTATTTTTGGTGTAATGGATTCTTTTTAAAAACCTCTCTTTTTATTGTAGATTTTGAAATTGTTGCTTTTTAAAAAAAATAAATGAAGGAGATTAGATTAGTCATGGAGAAACTAGATGAGGAAGTAGAAGAGCTTTGTGGAAAATTTATGCTGGGGTATATGGGCCTTGCTATAGATGAACTCGATGAAAAGTGGTTGTTGAGTAGCTTTGGAACACCAATTTTAATAACTTTTTGACTTTTTGACTAAAAATGAGGATTTCCAAATGAGGCCTTACGTTCATATGGTGTTTCTGGGCAAATATAGTAATAGTCATGAGATGGGTAGGGCCAATTTTAACCCGCTTTGATCTCAGAACACTACATATACATGTCACAGTAGTGCTCTTAAGACTACTTAATGATTCTCTGACTGAATGCTATATATATATTTTGATTGAGAATCTGATAGTTGAGCTAGATTTGAAGATATTGATCTTGGTTTTGAAATTGAGGACTTTCCCTAAATCAAAGCTTTGTAAACATTTTGGTTTATGAATTTCATTTCATCTTGGTTTTGCTTATGCAATTTGTCGTAAGGATTAATTGCACTTTTTACCTTTGTAGTTTGGTTCAAATTTCACTTTAGTTTCAAATTGAACAATTTGATCTTTACCTATCAAGTCTAATTTTGACTTGATTTTCCTGTTTCTTTTTGTTAATTTTTTCTACATGCCACTTTAGAAAATTGACGAGTATCTTAAAATTATTAATTTTAACTTCAAATTTGAATAGGATGATTAAATTGAAATTGGACGTGTGCAGAGATCAAATTATTTAATTTAAAATTATAGGGATTAAAGTGAAATTTGGATCAAATTACAAAGGTAAAAAGTGTAATTAACCCTTGTCTTAACTATTGAAATTATTTTCAGAACAAAGTGGTAGTGAAGGTGGATTGAAATGGAATTATTTATTTACTTTTAAAGCGTTTTATGAAATGTTTACTCCTTTACAATGATGGTTCAATTTATAATGTATTTTTTCATAATTTTTTAGTGAACAAAAAATGAGAATGAAGATTTTGACTTTTTAGTTTTTTGGCTAAAGTATGAGGTAACTTTTTGGAACAGATTATTTTAGTAACTTTTTAGCCTTATTTGGAAACAGATTATTTTAGTAATTTTTTAATTTTTTGATTAAAATATGAGATTAAAAAAAAAAAAAAATAGTATGTTTGGAATGACTTTTTAATTTTTTTATAAAAAGATGTGCAAAAAGTAGAGAGAAAAGAAAATCTTTGATTTTTTGGTATAGGTTATAGGCTTTTTGATTTTTTTAATAATTTTTTGACTTTTAAATTAAAATTGTTGCATGCCAAACGGGGCCTTATTTCATTCCAGTTCATGTATATCATCATTTCATTCTAGTTGATTTCAATAAACCAAATGTAAGCTTTTTTCGCTCAGTTGAGACTTTTGTCATGAAATAATGCAAAATATGGAATATTAAAATATTTCAAAAATAAGATTGTTACAACCTAAAACTTTGTATCAATCCAATTGCTTTACTTTAATAACAACCACTAATCTTTTGTGGCCTTTGTTTGCACGGCCATTATCATGGTCGTTTGTCTCTTTGCTTTTACTAATTTCGATTGGAAGTTTGATTGTATTTATGTTTCGTTTGGTTTTAAGGTTAATCATTGACAGAGTTTGAAGGATGGAAAAAAATAAAAAATAAAAAATGCTGTTATTGATTGTTTTTTTGATTGAGACGTAAGAGTTAATTTGATTTGATTTTTAAATTATGTGACTGATAGAAAAGGAAAAAGGGAAAAGAGAAAGGGATAGTAAAATGTAAGAAGAAAAAAAAAAAGGGGGGGACAAATTATATTTGATTTTTCCTGAAATTTTGCCTAATTGCTGAGACTTTTTGTAGTTTCCATATTTATAATAACCTCTCTTATGAAATTATTATTAAGATTTATAACCTCTCTTATGAAATTATTATTAAGATTTTTCTCTGTTAGAGTATCTCCAATCGACTTAAATTCTGTGTTAGAAGTGTTTTTTATGGCAAAAAAATAAAATAAAAGTGGAACTCAATTGTGTTTTAAAGTGCTGGTTAGTTTAAAAAGTGAATGGGTGTATTTACAATATTATTAAAATATTAGGTCAGAGTATGATTCACTTAAATGTATATAGGAAAAGCAAATATTCAAATCTAAATAGGCTCTCCAAGAGCCCATTGGAGATTTTAGTTATCTGTTAAATGTCAAGAATATCTGTCGGTTGGTTTATATATTGAAGCAAGGGCGGACTTAGGGCTGGGCATAGGTGGCTGCAGCCCAGTCCAAAATTTAAAAAATCTATAGAAATTTTTTTTCCTAGCCCAGTCCAGCCTCCCAACCTCTCCCAGCCCACCCCCGCCCCAAATAAGGGCCAATAGTTTTTTTGTTTGTTTTTTAGATGGGCTACCAATAGCAGCTCAATACTTACCCAAAAAAATAGATAGGCAGCCCAATAGATTTGTATTTGTTTAATTAACAAATCTTCCAAAACAATCCTCACATCTTCCAATAGATAGGCAGCGGCCCTCTCCGTCGTCACCAGCAGCTCTACTTTCCTAACATTTTTGGTAAGTGTAATTAACCAATTATTTTATTTCGTTGGTTGAGAATGGATTTGATTAACAATGATTTTGAAATTTTGTCTTTATGCAACAAATATTATATTGTTTTTAGTTTTTTTATGATGCTGCCTTGTTCAATGTTCTATATTACTCTTACTTTTTGAACTTTGAAAGAGTTTTTTTGGATATATATAAAAAAAAATGAAAGCTTAAATAAAAATTATTGAGGATGTATCTAGAAACCCTAATATTTAAAATTATTACGAATATACTCTGGTTTAATATTAAATAGGGCTAAATTGTTTTTTAAATTTTTTTTAGGTTATAAATAATAGAACCTCCACACTAAAAAAAAAGAAAAACCATTTTTTTCATTCTATCAATCAAAACAAAAATCTAGTAGTACAACATCCAATATTGTTGAAACCTCATTTTCTGATATGCAGCCGCCGTCCATGCCTCAAGCAAATAAACCAAGTGAATTTGATTCAACTAATATTGAACGGGATCCTGGTTTACGCTTGCAAATTTGTGAATATCTAGTTAATCAACGGGATGAGGTTAGACGAACTTATGTGAACTTGGGGCCTTATCAACCTAAATTTGAGTATCTTAGGTCCTCATTTGGAAAGCAGAATCGCCGATTTCAACATATTTAGTTTAAATAATTTCTTAGCTAGAGTATTCTCCTTCAAAGGATAAAGCATATTGTTTTTCATGCTTTTTGAAAATTGATCTAGATTCTGTAATCGATGAATTCGAATCTTTCAAGACTCGTCAAGCACAACTTAGTTAGATTGTTTCTAATCAATAAATTTAGATACTAATCTAGATTATATTATTAAATTCTCTTTTTTCTTATGTGGTTATATTTAAAATATATTGTATAATTTTACCTTAATATTAGCCCACCCCATTGACGAATCCTGGGTCCGCCCTTGTATTGAAGGGTAAATGACACAATGAGGTTTTACATAAAAGTTAACAAAGATGCATGGATATTTTAGTAATGTTGAACAGAATTTTAAATTGCATTCAATATTTTAAAAAACCATAAGTTTAAACATTATACGAATATTTATAAATAAAATAAAATAAAAACACCTAATTTATAGTTATAAAATACCTAAAAAAATTCCCAGATCAATACACAAACAAATACACACTAGTAATTTCATATAAAAATCCATCATTTGAATTAATGCTTTATTGTTTGAGTTTTAAAATTTTAAAAGAAAAGTTAATACAAGAGACCTTTATTCATAAATTCCATTTCTATGACTTTTATACCATAAAATCCAAATCATTTTTTATTATTCCATTAGGTTCCATTCAGTGTAGTAAGACCAAAATACCCTCCTTCCATTTCTCCCGTGCATACTCCATTCTGAAAACTCAATTGTTCCTATTCTATCTCTTCACTCCACAACACATTCATTCCCCCAAAAAAACTCATCGTTGGCACCAAAAAATTTCCAAACCGTAACCCTAGATTTCACATCGCCTCACCACTGTTGTCCTCCACTGCTATCCATCTCCGGCCACTGCTATTCCACATCAACGCATCACAGCGAAGGTTTACATTAAAAGGATTGGGGTTCGTTCTTCATTGGTTCTCGCCGGCCGTCAATTTACATATCCCACCCACAATGAGGACCAAATGCAAGCACCATCCTTCCATCCTCTTTTTTTCAAACAATGATAATATAATCTAATCACAAATGTATATGTTTATATTACCCCTGTTATTATTATTGTTTTTGGATTTCATTTTATAATGAACTCCCTATTTTCACTCTTTGTCTATGTTGGTGATATTGATTTTTTGTTGAAGATGAATAATATTAACAAACAAATGTATAATTTACATTCTTTTGTTGTTAATTTTGTTTGTGGTTGTGATTTGGTAATGAACTCTGTTTTTTTCCCTTTGTCAATGTTGGTATTGTTGATTATTGATGTCCATAGAACCCTCAATTTCCCCCCAAATTGAAATATGATAGAATATGACGTAAACATCATATTGGCAAATGTACAATATTTACAGGGTGATCAAATATGATGTGAATATGGTGTAAATATTAACATTGATGTAAATATCTACTTGTAGACACCCCATTTTTGACCGACCTTAAGACTCAGACGTCACCGATTGAGCGCTCGGTGATGTTGCATGCTGTGCTCGTTCAGAAGTCTCAGAGTCGCGGCCGCGCGCCCTGCCTCCGGACCTCCGAACCATCTTCTCTACCTTGTCTCGGTTTGCGAACCAGGCTCGGTTTTCTCTGTTTTCTTTCCTAAGGGAAGGGAGTGGTCCCGCAGATTATCTCCCGGTGGCCGTGAGCTACTTTTCGTGGCCGTAGGCCATTTTGCCCATTTCGGAGCCCGGTTCCCGGTTTTCGGGGCCGTTAAGCCGTGTGCCTCGGCTCGGGACCGCCCAACCATCTCCGCTTTCTCCGATTTTTGGTGGAGACCTCTGTTTTAATGTTCCGAGGAACACTGGGGCCCCTGATGCCCACTTCGCAGCCGAACACCACTTCCGGCACCCGCAGCTCATTTTCGGGATCCCGATTTGCTTGGTTTTGGCCCCGAACATTCATTTCTCATTAGTTTTTGTTCGAACTTGGCAGGTACCTCTGTTTCAACATCAGGAAGATCACTGGGGGGTGAGAAGTCAGCAATTATCCCAGATAACCAGTTTCGCTCCTCCGGAGCCCGTTTTGCTCACTTCCGGGCCAATGTTGAACACCCTAGGGGTATTTTCTTCCAACCAAAGCTACATATCTGTGATGAGGGAATCTAGGAGGACCTTAAGGGTTGGTGGTCGGCCAGAAACTGTGGGTTTCATTTTTGGGCCTCTCCTTCAAGCTCTATGTTGTGACTCTTGGTTCAATGTTGCCAAATTCAAAACTTGGATCCTTGTTCTACACATCTTGGAGGACACTTTGGCATAGTGGTCGGCCAGAAATTGTTGACTTCATTTTTGGACCTCTCCTTCAAGCTCTATGTTGTGGCTCCTGCTTCAGAGTTGCCAGATTTCAACCATGGGGCCTTGTTCTACACACCTTGGAGGACACTTTGGTATGGTGGTCGGCCAGAGATTTTACTGTTCATTTTTTGGGGGTGGCCGGCCGGCCATGGTGAGTGGCTGGCCGACCAGGTGGGGTGGCCGGCCGGCCACCTCCCACAAATTTACCTGGCCGGCCAGCTTCCTGCTTTCCAGCCTGTCCCAGCTGTCCGGATATTTTCCAGCATATCCCGGGGCATCCGGGGGATATTTCGGGAGGGAAAGATTGGGTGCTTTCCCTCCCCTTCTACACCCCATTTCTTGCCTATTTGAAGGGCCCTCCCTCTCCTTCTTCAAGGTTGGAAAATTTGTCTTCAAGAACACTTCTCCAAAAACCTCCATTTCCTTAGCTTAAAACTCCAAAAAAGCTTCAAGTGTCAAGGCCATTCCTTCATCAACACCTAGCCTCACCATCCCTACCATCATTTCAGCAGCAAGGAGGTGAATTTCAGAGGTTGAGAAGCTACAAATCAAAGCCAAGAATCAAAGAAAGACAAGTCTTCAAGGGTGAGTATTCAAAACCAACTTTTAGGGCTTTTTCTTGGTTCTTTTTTTATACTCTAATTGGTTGAGAATTGGGGCCCCGACCCCTACTGCTTTTGTGCTTGTTTTGAGCCCCTCTACAACTTTGTAGAAGGGCTCAACTTCATTTGATGCTTCTATGACACACTTGTTTCAATACCTAGCTTTTATGCCATCTTCTTGCATGCTAGTTTTGGTCTATTTGTGTTTGTTTCTAGGGGTCCTAACCCTACTGCTTTTGTTCTTATTTTGAGCCCCTCTACAACATTATAGAGAGGCTCAACCCCATTTGGTGCTTGTATATACCACCTCCTTCAATATTCATCAAGTGTGCCACTTTTTGCATGCAATTTTGACCTATCTCTATTTGTTTTTGGGGCTTCGACCCCTACTGACTTTGGTCTTATTTTGACCCCCTTTACATATTCCATGAAGAAAGTTTTGTCATTTGGTGTGTGCATTGCATGTCTCATGATATAGCCTATTTGGAAGCCTATTTTGCATGGATTTTATAGCATGTTTGTATTCTGATTTTGAGGATGTCATCTTCTGAAATTGTGCTTATTTTTATCTCATCTTCAATGTTGTAGAAGAAAGTTTGTCCATTTGGGGTTTGCATATATCACTTGTCTCAATACCCCTCTTTTGGCCACTAACTTTGCATGCTTCGGTTGATCTATCTGTGCTTGCATTTAGGCCATGTTTATTACTGAAAAAATGCCATTTTAGGGACTGCCGTGCTACTGTTCTTGCTGCCATGATCATATTTTGCATGTATAGCATGGCTATAGGCCATTTCGGGGCTTAATTTCGCATTTTCGGGATGAATGCATGCTTCGAATGTCTTTTCGAGTTGTCTCGGGGCTGTTTCCCCCTTGAGTTAGGTGCTGAAATTCCATTGCCATGCTTGCATATCATTTCTCATACCATTTGTATCATTTTTGCGTTGCCTCGGTTTGCGTGCCAATGGGCACGCATTTCGAGGCACCTCATTCTTATCATTCCGGCAGCCTATGTGAGCGTGGCTGAGGCTATCTCATGTTGGCGTAAGCCCAATTTGCATTTTCATGCCTGTATGCCATTGCCTCGATTTGTGTGCCCGCGTGCACGCATTTCGAGGCACTTTGTTTTTACCCGACGGCAGCCTATGTGAGTGAGCTGAGGCTCTCCCATGTAGGTGTAAGCCCATCGTTGCATTCCGTATGCCATTTCATCGCATATCATCGCCTCGGTTTGCGTGCCTGTGGGCGCGCATTTCGAGGCACTTCGGTTTTATCCGATTTTGCATCGCATATCATCGCCTCGGTTTGCGTGCCTGTGGGCGCGCATTTCGAGGCACCTCTGTTTTATCCGATTTACATCACATATCATCGCCTCGATTTGCGTGTCCGTGTGCACGCATTTCGAGGCACTCAGTTTTTTATCCGATTTGCACTTCATATCATCGCCTCGGTTTGCGCGCCTGTGGGCACGCACTTCGAGGCACTTCAGTTTTATCCAATTTTATCATTTCATCTTTGCCTCGGTTTGCGTGTCCGTGTGCACGCATTTCGAGGCACTCAGTTTTTTTATCCGATTTGCTTTTCTTACATCGCCTCGGTTTGCGTGCCCGCGGGCACGCATTTCGAGGCACTTCGGTTTTATCCGATTTTCTCATTTGCATCGCCTCGGTTTGCGTGCCTGTGGGCGCGCATTTCGAGGCACCTCTGTTTTGTCCGATTTGCATTTCATATCATTGCCTCGGTTTGCGTGCCAGTGGGCACGCATTTCGAGGCACCTCATTCTTATCATTCCGGCATCCCGTGTGAGTGTGGCTGAGGCCCTCTCATATTGGTGTAAGCCCATCATTGCATTTCGTGCCTTTATGTCATCGCCTCGGTTTGCGTGCCAGTGGGCACGCATTTCGAGGCATCTCATTTTCATAAGCATTGCGTATGCTAGGATTGTATGTTAGTTGCATTTCATGCATATCTTGCATATTGCACGGGAAACGAGGCGCATTCTGTACTCCGAGTACCGGAACGTGTCTCAATTCCCAAGTCACCGACACTCCGGATTACCCATGATGGAGTTAGGTTTTTGTTGTAGCATTCATCTGCATTCATCCCATATTGAGTTGTGCATTTCGGTTCCTCGGCCATCATGCATCGAGATGCGTGATTGGTGGCACGAGGATCGAGGCATGCATATATTTGTGAAATACATTGATATGCCCTTTTCCTGCTCTCTGTTGCAGCAAAATCAACAATCAACAACTTTTCGGAGGCTGGCACGCGTTTCGAGAAAATTGCAAACAGAGGCTAATCAGGGCATCCCAGTGGATTTCTGCGCCAAGCAGCCCAGCATATACCATTCATCAGGAGCAAGGCAGTCCCTGGCTTGCATGCCAGTTTTACTTTTCTGTAATTAATTTGTTAATTAATTAGAAATCTGTATATTTATTCGGACTGTATATTCTTTTATTCGGACTGTATCATTAGTTATTCGGACCCTCTGCGCGAGGGCGATATTGTAATAAGGGTGCGTGAGTGTGGTGTATGTCTTCCAACCCCCATTTCTTTCTCCCTTTTATTTACCCGCTTTGGATGGTTAGATATAGGGCATGTTTAAATTAGCATACAGTATGACAGCATGTTTGCATCATTCATCTGTTTTGCACGCACCGGGCTCGGCGCATCATACAAACTGCATTGTATTTCAATTACAAGATGAATACATGTTAGTTGTAGCATTCCATATGCCATATTCAGAATAGCCGAGCCTGCTATAGTTGCATTTTGCATGTGTTGCATTAGGCATTTCAGTATACTTAGGATCATGCATGATTTCTAACGTAGTTTCTGTTTTGGCTTGGAGTACTCGGTGAGTTTTATGCTTTAGCATCCTTGCATGCGTGTGAGTGACTGCCATGATAGCATGCTTGCCATGAGGCTATTTGCTTATGTGATATAACTGCCTTGAATGCCTGTGGGTGGAGGTTGGGTTATTTGAAGTGGAACAATTCATCAACTGTTTGTTTTAAGCCCACTAGATAGTGGCAAAATCATGTTTTTACTAAGCCCACCTGAGGGTGGCAAATCCGCATTTTAGCCTACTTGCGAGTAGCACCATCAAACCATTTTCAAACAAACAAACATGAAATGTTTTGTTCCAATTCAGACGGCCCAGTCTATACTTGTTTGCTGCGAGCATCACATAGTAATCCTAGGCTAATAACTGGAATAAGAACACACAAAGTTTTCAAAAACAGATATCATGGTTAGTAGAGGCCGGTCTTTGACCGGGCGAGAGGGGGTGCTCACGATGTGACTTCCCTAATCGTACCCAAGTTCCCGAGCCAACTTTGGTGATGACGGACACGTGGCCTTTTGGCACCGAGTCAGGGTTTCCTAAATTTCCCATTTTAAAAATATTTAGGTGGCGACTCTGTTATCTGGCAAAGCAGTCCATGTTTGGCACTTCTTTCAAAAAATCAGTTTTCTCAAAACGATTTGCCGGATTTGGACTCTTTGGTTCAGATTTAGAACCGCAACACAAAAATCGAGTCCGAACTGTGGCGAGGTCCTCCGCGGGCGTTGTTACACTACTTCAATGTCAATATTCACAGTATGAATAGAATGTCAATATTTACAGTATGAATATAATATAGATATTCAACTTCTGACATCAATAGAATATGATGTAAATATTTACAGAGTTGTTGGTATTGTTGCTTGTTGATGGTTAGAAAGTAATTAGAGTCTCTAATCTTTGATGGTTGTCAACCATCTTTTGGTTCAATGTATATTTCATTATACATGATGTCAATATTTACATCAGACTGTTAAATATTAGGAATGACTTGTTTGTCTTAAATTGTCATGTATTATTGTTTTGTAATACACTCCTTATCTCCTCCCTTGTGTCAATGTTAGTGTTGTTGGTTGTTGATGGTGATGAAATAATTATATTCTAAACATAATGCCAATATTCACATTCTAACATCAATGTCAATATTCACCTTCTGATATCAATGGAATATGATGTAAATATTGACAAAATTGTTAGTATTGTTGCTTGTTGTTGTAGAGCCCCTAATCTTGGATGTTTGTCAACTCTTTTTTGGTTCAATCTGATTTCCATTGTACATAATGTGAATATTTACATCAGATTGTTAGATATTGATAATGACTACAAACCAACCAATGGCAACATTAACAACACAAGACCGTACCCATCGTACACATTTACATCATGTTTGTTTTTGTTGGTTTGTTATTGTATCATGTTGGGTTGTCATGTACTATAACCTGTTCATGTGAATATGTACACTAGCTATTCACATAATATTTCACCATGATCATCCCATTGTTCACATGACATATAATTTATAGTTATTATCACTATTCATTTATGAACAGGAATGTTAAATTTGTTTGTATTTGAACAAACAGGTGTTCCTCGTAAATTTCAAGGCGAAAGAAAGAGAGAGAGCCCACGTCAAAGGCAAACTCGATCAAACAGCTAGTCCCGAACAAGTGAACATGAAAAAGGTCAACTGCTGGTCTAATATTGTTGGATTGGTGAAACTATTAAAGGGTACAAAATTTACAAATGGTCAATTGAAATGCCTTAGGAAAACACCATTTTGGCCTCTATTTGATTGTTTGATCAATAATGAAGTTGACCTTAATCATTGAATGAAATACGATGATGTCATAGTACGTATTGTGCAAACATTCAAACCATCCAGTGGGAGGTTTTACATTGGGGAGAAGAACATTTAAATTTTTAGAAGTAATGTATCACTTATTTTTGGGGTGGATTACGACACCAAGCCAATGGATCTCTCCTATGGTGCAAAACTAACTACCAGCATCATACATCGAACATATAAGGATATCAGTTGGTTAAGTGTAGCAAAAATACGTGAAATTCTAAATGAAGCATTAAATGGCACAAAGAAACAAGACAACGAAGAGGTTGCAAGATTAGTTTGTATGTATGCATGCGTGAAACTATTCTTTTCCACGTCCGGAGAAACAATTGGATGGACATTCTATTCATACATGGACCCATTAGACAAGATGATCGAGTATGACTGGGCTGAGAGCATCCGGGCAACTCTCATGGGGTCAGTGGGCCAAAATTAGGAAAAAGCAAGACGAGTAACCGGATGTATTATGTTGTTAATAGTAAATCCCATAAATCTTATTATATATGTAATATGAAGATTCACAGGGTTTGTTCACTCCTGTTTGCAACAAAACAAATATGACACACATATCAGTAGACACTAGTGTGAATGTTGGCATCATTACAAACTGATGTGAATGTTCACAATAGTATGCAATGGTGGGAACATTCACAATAAACTGATCTAATGTAAATATTGACACCAGTGTTTTGCTCATGTTAGCACCAAGACAAATGTAGCACACACATTGATAAACAATGATGTCAATGTTGACATCAATGATGTGAACATGCACATCAGTGTGTATTGACATAACCATTCATTTCAGTGCACACTGGTGTGAACATCCACATCAGTGTGCAATGATAGGAACATTCACAACAGTGTGTACTGATGTAAAAATTCACATCAGTACACACTGGTGTGAACATTCACATCAGTGTGTACAAACAAATGTACAAATGTAGCACACACAACAGTATGATCTAATGTAAACATTGACACTAGTTTGGCATCATGACATTCAAATGTAGCAAACAAATGTACAAATGTAGCACACACATCAGTTTAGCATCATTACCAACTGATGTGAATGTTCACAACAGTATGCAATGGTAGGAACATTCACAATAAAATAATCTAATGTAAACATTGACACCAGTGTTTTGCTCATGTTGGCACCAAGATAAATGTAGCACACACATTGGTAGGCAATGATGTCAAGGTTGACATCAATGATGTGAACATGCACATCAATTTATATTGACACAAACATTCATTTCAGTGGATACTGGTGTGAACTTCTACATCAGTTTGTAATGATAGGAACATTTACAACAGTGTGTATTGATGTAAAAATTTACATCAGTACACACTGATGTGAACATTCACATCAGTGTGTTGCTAATGCAAACACTGACAACAGTGTTTACTGATATGAATATTCATGCAAGTGTTAATTTTTCTGAAATCAACATTGATGTTTGTTATTTGTTTCAGTACTGGTTGTGTGAGCACACAACCATCTTATAACCCCGCAAACCCAATACCATTCCTCGGTGTGTGAAGTGGGACCTCATAGTTTTACATACCAACATCAAGTCCATATCTTTGCCGAAGCTTAGTTTAAATGAGGTAAAAGTACACTCCAAAATGTTGTGAACATTCACATATTGACACAATGGACTATGTAACTAACATAATGTTTCCAATTCCAGGTATATGGCGATGAGTTGATAGCATCTCCAACAGAAGCAAAGATGTACTATAATACCAATTTGATAGTGGATCCTAACATGAGGATTCGTCGAGTACAACACCCAAACAAGATGAAAGCAACAATGATGAAAGTAAAGACAATGAAGGCAGTGACAACAACGATGGAATTTCTGGAGATGCAGTTGACCTAAATGATGTTAATGATGACATCAACACCAGCTTTAATAACCCCAATGCTGAGAGAGGTATCATCATAGTACAACCAAGTGAACTAGACATTGTGGATATGCTTATAGAAGAAAATCAAAAAGCTTGGGGTCTCATACGACAATGGGAAGCAAAATACAAACACTTAGAAGAACCATGGGAGTTAAGAACAAGAGTGATCACTATATTTGAAGCCAAATTATTTGACCAATCGGGGCCCATCAAATGTGGACATGGAGATCAAGAATTGCATAGAGCGGAAAGATTCAGAAATTGAGCAGTTGATAAAATTGGTCATCAACCTAGAATGCGAAAAAATAATTCTTCAAGACCTTTACGATGATCAGTCCGTCTATATTATCACGCAAACCGAAGCACAAAAGATTCATGATAGCCTTAAGAAGCATCCTATTGTACCACTGAAAGACATTATCAGTCCACTATATAGGGTGAAACATATCAAGCAGAAGGTACGGAGAGAGCACCGCTTAGCTGACTTTCAAAACCCCGACCTGCCTGGCCAAAAGAAAGAGAAAAAAGGAGCTGAAGACCAATCCCATACAGTCTACATTGTACAAGATGTGGCCAAACAGCCATAAACAAAGCACCTAACAAAATCTAAGAAGTTAACATTGACCAACAAAATGAAAGTTTGAGCCAACATGAGCAAACCCAACAAGCAAAAGGTCTAAAATTTGCACAAGAATGGCGATAACGAGTAAGTGATTATACATATTGAGATTGTATTTATTTTAATGATGATGTGAAACTTAACATCTGTACGTAATGGATTAGATCATTTTATAATTGTGTAATGTTAACATTCACATTTTTTAGTATCATAACGCACAGGTTGCTTGTGTGGCGAGGGACTCAAAGTCTAGAAACGTGTATTTTGATGACATCATACACATTACCAAGGAAGAATCAATACATAACAACTTATGACACTCGCAAATTAATACAAAACATATATACACACAGACACACTGTATAGACACTAGAAATAATGTACTACTTTCTCTCTGTTTGTGCAGATAATAGATGTATATAGCGAAATACTACTCGAACTACAAGAGCTGGTCAACCCAACTTTAGAGGATTCGACATTCATTTTCACAAGCACATGTTTGGTAACAACTAGACTATTGGTTTGTTTATGCACAGTGTTGATGTGAATGTTCACATGAATAGTATTTGAATTGTTCGCTTGGTCCCGCCGCATCGACATTTCCGCATCAACTGAGTACGAATAGTGTCTACTGTCCGAGCGATAGGAAGATTACGTGCTTCTTTGATCCAATTATTAAACGACTCCGCTGCATTGGATGTCATCTCCCGACTCCTACAAAGTATAACAACATTACACAATAATTGAAATGAATTTTCTCGACTTGAATATGAAATTTCACATCAAATATACATCAAGCGTATAAACCTACCTGAAATATGAATTTGCCCAGTGCTCAGGTGCCAACTCTTTTAAGAAATTATGTGCTCGTTGCTTACCCTCCTCCTTTAATTTCTCAAATTTTTTTATGAAAGCCCACCACAGTTGGCTCATATGCACAATTACCCAAATTACTAACTAAGTGGTCCCTAAATTGATTATCAATACCCTTCATCCAGTCTCTTAAATTATTCTTTAAGTGCTATAAGCAATAACCGTGGTGAGCTGATGGGAATACCTTCGGCATCGCTTCTAACAGCCCAATATTTCGATCAGAAATGAACATAATTTGTCGCCTAATATCAACAACCTTTCCAAGCTTGTGCAAGAACCATGACAAATTGGCCGTGGTCTCTAAATCAATAATCGCAAATGTTACAGGAAATAAACCTACAATAAATACAACACAACAACATCGAACACATGAACACAATATTTCAATGTGAATATTAACAACAAAGTGTTAAATTAAAAACATGAATCAAACACGTACTGTGAACATTTACATCATGTCAATAATCTATTACTCTGTTTTGCTTACATGTGAATTCTTGTAGGCATGTTGTAAATAATAACATCTTATTATTTAACTTGTTATTTAGTGACATCAATGACAATATTCACATTCTGACATGAATGGAATGTAATATAATGTAAATATTTACATCAGTTGAAAGCCAATAAATACTAACCGTTGTTCCCATCTTTCGTCGTTGTGGCAAGTAGTTGACCTTTACACATTCCTTTCAAAAACGTCCCATCAAGGAATAAGAACTGTCGACAAAAATTAAAACCCGAAATACACGTAGCAAATGATACAAAAAAAGGTTTTGAGTGCTCGAGTCATAGTCAATATTAACATAACTTTCCAGATTGTAATGTATCACGACATCCGAATACCATCGCAACTCATCAAAAGATAATGAGTGATCCCTATGAATGACTCCCCTTACTTTCTCCACGCCCAACCACACAATATAGTAACTTACATCCAACCCATAGTCCCGCTTTAAAATATCGATCACCTCACACGGGCGAATTAATGGCTTATTCCTAATAATTTCAAAGATAATAGTCGATACTAAATCAGAACTAACTCTCGGATTTTTTGACGTCCAGACATTCGTACCACAGCTATGTATGTTACTCAACCTCTTACTATAAAAAAATCCATTTGCTGATTGTGCTCTACAATGTATAGCCCACAGGCAACCCCTATCCTCACACTTCGCACATACCACAGTAACCTTTGCTCTCTCATTCTTGACATATTTAAATTGGAACCCACATTGGATTGCATACTTACATAAAACATCACGAAATTCTTCAACACCTCTTACAAATCGTTGTCCCATGTGTGTAATACCATTGGCCTAAGGGGCTAACAACAATTTTTTCTCCTTATGGTGGCAAAATCTCTGGAGTGCATCCATTTCATCCTCACCCCCTACTTGCAGCGAACCAGAGGTACTAGACTGACCAACTTCACTTTTCAACTCAACGACAACCTCTATGTGTTGAACTCCCATTGATTTGGCAAGTAATAACATACTTTGAAACTCATCATCATTGTCCAAATTACACCTATTAATCACAAGTAGCCGATTGAACAATGAAACACAATCAACACATAATTCGTTCCATTTTTCACACACACACACACACACACACACACACACACACTCCACAAAACATGTATAAGACACTACTTGCCCCACATTTATTACAGTAGTACTGCCCGCATATGAGCACACCAAGAACATACAAGTATCCATCTGTTGCAAAGACATAAAAACAAAGAAGTGAACAACCACATTATGAACACACAAGCACTACAAAAAGGGTTTATAACAATTGTATATGAACATCATGCAAAAAAAAATAAAATTTGCTAAGTCTATAATTTGCATATCTAATCCCAAAACCGAACACTTTATGAACATTCACATTGTTCATGCAACGTAAATATTCACCACATTAAAAAAACGGAGACATAGCTCAAACACATGACCAGTCAAAACCCATATCCCCATACAACCAACCAAAATCTTATCTAGATAATAATGTTGAAAGCAAAAAACAAATCATACAATCATTAATATACATTCACATTCTTAATACGATGTGAATTTTCACCACATTAAAAAAACAGAGCCATAACTCAACTACATAACCCGCCAAAACCCATAACCCCATACAACCAAATAAAACTTGTATGTCCATCAATTCCAGAAAATGAAGTTTGAAGCACAAAACAGAGCATATAATCCTTCATATAAATCCAATCACAAATGACATTCATCCATTACATAATAACAAAACCGAACATTTTATGAACATTCACATTGTTCATGCAATGTGAATATTCACCACATTAAAAAAACAGAGATATAACTCAAACACATGACCAGTCAAAACCCATATCCCCATACAACCAACCAAAATCTAATCTAGATAATGATGTTGAAAGCAAGAAACAAATCATACAATCATTCATATACATTCACATTCTTAATGCGATGTGAATATTCAACACATTAAAAAAAACAGAGCCATAACTCATCCACATAACTAGCCAAAACCCATAACCTTATACAACCAAATAAAACTTGCATGTCTATCAATACCAACAAATGAAGTTGGAAGCAAAAAACAGAGCATACAATCCTTCATATAAATCCAATTACAAATGACATGCATCCATTACATACTAACCTTAAGACAATGTAGTCAAACAGAGCACTATATTCGTCTTCTTGAAACATAAGAGAAACCCTAACACAAGCAAGAATCACACATCATATCAATTCACAACAACATTGAAACTGTATGACAACCAACATGGGAACTACCAAAACATAATGATAGTATTTATTTTTTCCTGTGTAATATATAACAATATTAAATATAAGGATATAATAGTCTAAAAAAGTAGTGTAAAATAAGAAAAATGACTTTATGGAATAAAATTATAAATATATGGGACTAAGTGGAATATAAATTTTCTCCATAGACTTCTTGAGTTAAAACACTATTAAATGGAATTTATCAATAAAAACTTCTTAAAACAAGTGAACTCTTTTAATTTTTGGGATGAATAACTCTTTTAATTTTAATTTTTAAACAAAATGAACTCCATAAAATTCATTGAATATTCCTTGTATATTGGATACATCTCAGTCTTTATACAATGCTGGTAGTGTGGTGGTGTGATTGGCTATGGACCTATGGTATGGACTGGAGGTAACAGTGGGGCGATGAATTAACTATTCATGATAATTTAGACATGTTAAGAGGGAAGTAAATTTTTTATCAAATAAAAAAGAACCAAATCTTTCACTAAATTTTTAGTAATTTTTTTTCTCAGTTTGATTTGATGAAATTGTTAAATGATGAAAGATTGGAGATGAGTTATTTAATTATTTATTATTATACCAAAATTAGTTAAAGAAGATTTTTGCAATAAGTTAGATATTTAATGAAAATTTTGATGGTCATCATTAAAATGATTTAAATCTTAAATAAATATACAGGAAAAAAGGTGAAGAAATTGTATGCCTTGGCTGTGAAGTTGGCTATTTTAATAGAGTAAATTAAAATATTTGTGTTTGGGAAGGAGGTTGGACTTTTTTATAGTTAGATGTGATACTTGTGAGAGAAAAAGTAAAATAATTATGAATTTGATGTAATATTTTATCTTATTAATTATTTTAATCTATTTTATATTTTTATAAATTTTAATCAAAAAAAAAAAAAAACTCTTTCCCAAACAAAAGGTTTATGAGAAGAGTCTAACTTTCCTCCGGTCCTAGATCAAATTGGAAGGTGCAGTTGGGCCATGGAAGTCCATTACGAGTCTCATTTCGATAACCCAAACCGTTAATATGTAGAACTTATTGAGTATTGTATGCCTGTAAAAAATCACGTTGATCAAACGTTGATAGCTATGTGATCAAATTAGTTTTGTATAAAAAAAATAGATGGTAAAAAAATAAACGGTTGATAGAAAACTGATCCGATGAGATAACTATTAATATCCGATCAACGTAATTTTTTATAGACATATAATATTTCATAAATTCTATATATTAAAAGATTTAAATTATCAATATGAGACCTGTAATAAATTTTTACGGATCTAACAATACCCTTCGGTCTGATTTGGGACGGGAGGGTGGGAAAGCCTTTTGCTGTGTTTTCTTCACGTTACGTCATAACAATCTTCTGAGACTAGACTTGGTCCGAGAGGCGTCAGTCATGACGGCGTCATGAATGGAGAAGTCATTTCGTCATCTACGGACACGGCGTTGTAGTGTCTCAAATCAAATGCAATCGGCAAAGAAGATATGATTCATTAATATGTTAATTATCTAAAATTTTTATTTATAAATGTTATAGTAATTTAAATTTTATTTAGTAAAATTGAAAATTTTATTAATTTTTTTTAATTTTTAAAATTAAGAATGTTATTAATTTTACATAGTAATGTTTCAAATAATTATTTCACTAATTGATGAAAAAAACAGAGCATGAAATTAAACATTTTTGTCTTTCTACTTATTGGTTTGATTCAACTATCTAACTAAAAATTTTATTTATAAATATTATAGTAATTTAAATTTTATCTAAAAAATTTTAAATTAATAAATTTTATTTAGTAAAATTGAAAATTTTATTAGTTTTTTTTAATTTTTAAAATTAAGAATATTATTAATTTTACATAGTAATGTTTCAGATAATTATTTCACTAATTGATGAAAAAACAGAGTATGAAATTAAACATTTTGCCTTTCTACTTATTGGTTTGATTCAACTATTTAATAAAACTAATAATATTATCACTTTTTTATAATTTTAAAACTGAGAATATCATCAATTTTTTCATATTTAAAGTTTTTTTTTTTTTTTTTTTTTTTTTTTTTTTTTTTTTTTTTTTTTCAGTTTTGCGCATTAATGTTCCGTCATCAAGCTCTTTCATAGACACAAAATTTTTAGTTTTGCACAAAAAAATTATTCAATTTTTTCAATTTTTTTTTATAAATTTTAGTTTTCATTTTTTGCAAGTAATTTTTTTTTTTAATTTTTTCAATTTTAAAGTTTTGAAAATCCAAATAAATATTAAATTATCATATTCCTTTATAGATAATCATAAATGATGAACAATCATTATTTCTGACCATTAAAATAAGATTTAAAGGTCAAAAAAATCTTTATTATAACTTAATGAAATATAAACTTATAAATTAAAACTTGGATGTAAATGTCCTTTTATTAATTTCTATTGCTATTTGTTATCATGAGACATGACAATCCGTGATTGGTTAGAAGGAAGAACACTTTAATGTTTCCTAAACATTTGATCTATCTAATAATTTTTCGCCATGAATGTGTGCCAAATGATTTATAATAAATTATATTGATTTTTTTTTTTTTGAAAATTGAAAAAAATAGATCTCTTATAATTTTGAAATAATTACATTAAATAATATTACGGAGTGTAAAAGAATTAAAATGTATGAAATTAATTCATACATGTTACACTAATTTTTTGTGTTGTTTTTTTTATCAAAATTTTCAACCATTTTCTTTATTTTCTGATTTAAATAGAAAAAGAAAAAAGGAAAAATAACCTGACAGTGGATGTTAAGAAAAATAATTACAAAAAAAGTAAAGAATATTATAAATATAAATAATTAAAAGAGAGATTTATTTATAAATCTTATTTAGAGGACTTATAACCCAATAAATTCATAAAGTATTATTGTGTTTTACTTAATTCCATACATTTAAACTTATATTTCAATAGATCATTTTTCTCATATTAGAAGTATTATGTGGACTATTTTACCCTTATAAACTTTTATTGTAATATATATATATATATTATATCATATATCTAAGATAGAGAAAATTATTATTAGATATATTTCATTTATGATATATATAAAATACTGTATATAAATATAGAAGATTATTATTGTTAGTATTTTCTTTGCCTCTATGTGGGGGATTCAGTTGATCAAATATCTTTATTCACTATTATTTTATAATAAGGTTCTGTCATGGAAGAACATTTGGAAGATAAGGTTAATTATACATGTAGACCAATAATAGAGATGATGATGAACTCGCAACAGAAATGATGGTAAATCGATAATGAACAATCATTTTTTTGCTATTATACATAAATTGTAATCTCTTCATCGGCTTGTTTAGTCATCGATTCGCTGGTATTATGCCAGAGTTGATTATATACATATTTTTCTAAATATGTGCATCAATACATATGAACTATTTGATATTTTTTATATATTGTTTGATGATTTGTTGTACATTAATTGTTACTATGTTTTTTGATTGAGCAATCATTTTTATTGCCATTGAACAATCGAAATAGTTAATTTTCATTTTTTAAATTTTGTTTCGTGTTTTTACGTCACAGTGTGAATGTTTACATTGATATGATTTTAGTTTTTTTTAAGGCTAATTGTATATTAATTGTAAATTATGAACATTCACATTGTATTTTGGTATAAATTTTATTTTTTCAAAAATTAGTTGTATGTTTGTTATTTTTGTTACTATGTTTGTTGGTTGAACAATCAAAATAGTCGTTTTTATTTTTTTCAATTTTATTTTATGTTTTCATGTTGTAGTGATGTTCAAATTGGTATGAATGTAGCTTTTTAAGAGTAGTTGTATGTTAATTGTAAACTGTGAATATTCACATTGTATTTTGATATGAGTTATATTTTTTTAAAAGTTATTTATATGTTTGTTATTTCTTGTGAACATTCACATTGTACTTTTGTATGTATTTTATTTTTTCGAAGGTTATAGTAATCATACTAGGACAAACATAGTGTACATAGAAATGTGAATGTTCACATTAATTCTGTAATACAAATAGGTAATTGCACCTAATGTTAATGTTCACAAGTTCATGTAACATTGAGTGTGTGTATGGTTCCATGAAGAGATGTTATTTATTAACATGCATTTATAATATGAAAGTTCACATCAACATTTAGTGAGAGATTTTTAAAAAGTAGATGATTTAGAATTTTGAGAATGTGAGATTTTTTTGTGTAGAATAAGTGAGATTTTTTCCCCTACAATGGGGGAGAGTTTTTCTTAAAATGATGAGACATTATCTCCATGAAATAAGGGAGATATTTGCTTTATAGAATAAAGAATTGTTGTTATGTGTGTATAATTTAAAAAAAAGAAACATTCGCAGAAAGTTAGAAGGTTGATTTGGTCATATTATACCAAATAAGACCTAATGAAATAATAAAAAAGAATATAAATTAGATGGAACATAAATCTTAAAATTGAGATTTACTAAAAAATTCCCTAATTATAATTAAATTTTTTTTATTAATACATAATTAATTTTGACCGACGCCACTTCAATATAATTGCCCTCCCCCCCCCCACCAAAATAAAAATAATAATAATTAGTGAGTGATGACGCCACTTCAATATAATTGCCCCCCTCAATATAATTCCCCCCCCCCCCCCCCCCCCCACCAAAATAAAAATAATAATAATTAGTGAGTGATGACGCCACTTCAATATAATTGCCCTCCCCCCACCAAAATAAAAATAATAATAATTAGTGAGTGATAACTTCTTACACATGATCGTAAGAATTTGTACTAATTAGGAGACAAATATAGAGAACCTAGACAAGCCCATCATACGACATGTGAAATTCACAATCATTGGTTTTGTTTTTTTTTTTGATAGCCGGTTGTCTTGATCAATATGTGCACACACACCTCAACAAATTTTAAAGTTCTCAGGTTTATGAAAAGATAAATTTTTAGTGATTTCTTTTGGAGATTTAAATCTTGAGATAAACTTTAAGTTATATACCAACTCGACAATACGAGTACTTCAACCTAAAAATCCATAAACTCTCTTTAAAAAAAACACCTTAAATTACTATATAGTCTGACATCAGAATATAAGTTTAACTACTCAAAAGTTGTATCAGAAAAATAATTCAACGTATATGAAAATTTGAAATTCCAATGATTATATTATGGAATTTATATATAAATTAAATTTAGAACACATATTAATATTTTTAGATAAAAGTTTTTAAAATATAATATTACCACCATTAAAAACATAAAAACTTAGGGATAAAGAAAACGGCAAGAGTCCCACCATTAAAAGCTTCCTTACGTGCTTAGATTTTTGTGAAAGAAACTTTTTTAAATGTTTTTTTTTTTTATCAGCAAATGTCAGTTGTTACATTAATATTTATTGGAGAAAATCTTTTCTTTCTTGACAAAGAACTATGGGCAAATTATATAAATAATCCCTATAGTTTGGGGTTTGTGTCACTTTGGTCCCTGACTTTTCAATTGTGACACATTTAACCCTGAATTTTGAATCTTGTTTCAAATAAGGACAATTGAATATATAATTAGATTTTTCAAGGGTAAAATTGTCAATTTGATAAAATATAAACTAATTTGACAAAAATAAATGTCAAGCAAATATTTTTGAATTTTTAAAAATTATTTCTACTTACTAAAAATAAAATTATGTAAAATTGATAAATCTTTTAGACATTTATTTATTTTTTTTACCAAATTAATTTTTATTATGTGTTTAGATGATGATCATGTAAAATTAATTTTAAAAAATTAATCATGTAATTTTTATTAATTTTAAATAATTTTATCATCGGTGGATAAAAATAATATTAAAAATATTAAAAATATTTTTTTGACATTTATTTTTGTCAAATTAGTTTATATTTTATCAAATTGACGATTTTACCCTTAAAAAATCTAATAATATTTTCAATTGTCCTTATTTGGAACAAGATTCAAACTTCAGGGTCAAATGTGTCACAATTGAAAAGTCAAGGATCAAAGTGACACAAGTCCCAAACTATAGGGACTATTAGTGTAATTAACCCAAGAACTAAAGTGCTTGTACTCCCTTAATTTAATCCCTCTAAAAAGAATTGAACCCATGACCTTCTTGGAATTAAACCCTAAGGAAGGTATGGTGTTGGTTGAAACTTTTTTAAATGTTGAATCATAAAAATATATTTAAAATTTTATCTCAAAATAAAATATATATTATATAAATTTAAAATCAACCAAATATGGAGTCCACTTATACATTTTTTTTAAATAATTTTTTTGAGTATATAATATTATTGTAACAAAAATGTAAAAAGGAAAAAAAGTACACCAACCTTGTGTGTCCTTAATTGGGACACGAAACCCATTACCATCCATGCAACCCCCACTAGACCTCTCTTCCCCCCTATTAGTACTTTCTGAATATGTCTCCTGAAGTTGAAAATGATCTTGAAAGACCAATCTTCATCAATCTCAGAGTCTCCGAAAAGAAAACTCGACTTATCATAAAAAATTAGTATTAATAAAATTATTATGAACAGATTAATATGATTAAAATTTAACTAGTGTATTTTTAAAATTTATATAAAAAATGAATATGAATCACATAATTATGATTTTAAATAAAATTTTGAGTATATAATATTACCGTCTTCAAAAATTATTCTCATAAATATATCCTTGATTTCTAGAGAACCTAAGTGGGTCTCAATTGATACGCACATTTTCAAATAAAAAACAACACTCAATTACCACCCTACACACAACGCACATAACTAGCTAGTCTTAACATTACAATTTACACTTGAAACCATTCACACTCTTCTTCTAAAGCATATCACAAACCTATTTCCTTAATTATCTCAATCCAAACTTAATTTGGAGAGTTTTTGCAAGTACCAATTCATTAATTAATAATTATGTAAAGAACTTTAGAAAAATCCTGAATTCGAAGGACGAAGGTCGATCTCTTGGGTCCAAGCAGTCCGGTCTTGAGTGTGCAAGTGCCAGTAGGTCTGAGCCAGCGCGTCTGGGTCCATTGACCCATCCCCTCCACCGTTCTGTTGCTGCTGCTGCTGTTGGTGGTGAGGCCCAACCAAAAATCTTTGCTGCGATGTCGACGGTGCCCTGAAACAATTCCACATTATCCACCTCCACCTCTCAATTTGTTAGGTAAATCATTTCTTGGGCTATCCCTGATTTATACTATATATATAAGCTACACCTACATGCAAATGTGAAATTTGGCTTATAGAGTAAATAGTAATTTTTTAGACAAAACTAGGGTTTTAATCAGCTAAGCTGGTAGTGAAGAATCACGATCACCTACACTATTATGTACTGCTTTCCTATGTCTCTTTATATTTTTATTAATTTATAAAATTGTTTATGTCAATAAAAATTATTCTACAAATTAACAAGATTTAAAACGAATATATGAAATGGGACAAATTATCTCACTACCATTTTATGTCCTCGTTTTCGATCTGTTTCTATTTTATTAGCTTATAAAATTATTGATGTGAATAAAACTAAGGACCTGAATCACCTCTAGGTCTGTGTAATCACCTCTCAACACGTTTAACATGTTAGGTTCTATTTATCTTTGGAGTTCCAAAAGAGCAAAGACAAATGAAAAAGAAAAAAAAAAAAAAAAGAAGTGAGATTTGACATTGAGGGAATCTCTGAGTCATGCGGATATGATTTATAGAAAATTCAGAAGAAAAAAAAGTTGCAAAGGGACAAACCTGGGCGAGCCGACGATACCGTCAATGATAACATGAGCCACGTGTACTCCCATCGGCTGAAACTCTCTCGCCAAGCATTGCGCCAAACCTCTCAACGCAAACTTCCCACAACCTTCACGTCGCCAACAACAATCACAATTTAACATTTTAAAAAATATATATATATATATATAAAAATATGTATTTGACATACTGACTCTGTTTTAATTATGAATTTATATAAAAAAAAATTAAAAAAATAGAAATATAATATAATTATATTTTATTCATATTCCGTTCATATTTTTCATTCTTTATTCAAACAACTAGCATGCGTTCTTAATAGTGAATGAAATAGGAGACAAGAAGTGGTTGAACAGCCCCCAAATATTAATCTAACAACTAATCACTCAACTAGCATGAGTCCTTAGTAATGAATGAAATAGGAGACAAGAAGTGGTTCAACACCCCCCCAAATACTAATCTAACAACTAATTAATTTTTGCCGATAAAAAAAATCCATAATTCAAACCATATGATTTTGAATGAATGAAAATGAAATTACATAATTCGGAGTAACCAGCAATGCCGTTGAGAGAAGCTGAACATCCAGTGAAGAGAATTGTGCCTCTTCCTCTATCCACCATGCCAGGCAGTACCTTCCACCAATCAAATTCAACCAAAATCAGCTGCGGAGGAGAGAGAGAGAGAGAGAGAGAGAGAGGGAAAAGCGAAGAAATTCACCTGTTGGGAGCAGTGGAAGGCGCCGACGGAGGAGACGGCGATGGATTTCTCGAAGGCGTCGAGGCGAATGTCGGCGAAGTTGGAAGGGTGGCAAGAAGAGACTGGCTGGTACGCATTGTAGACTAAAACTTCAACAAACCCTAGGGATAGAACACCTTCGAATGCCTCTCTTATGCTCCGAGAATCGGAGCAATCGATTCGGATTGCGAACACTTGCGCTTTCTCTTCTCTAGCGATTTCGTCGGCGAATCTCGATAATCTGCCTGTAAAAATCAGTACTAATTGAATGAGGAGAGAGAGAGAGAGACAGAGAGAGAGAGTAAAAAGAGAGAGGAGAGGAGACGAAAGGGAGAGGAAGTTGCCTAGGTCGCGGGCGAGGATGGCAACGGTGTAGCCTTCGTGAGCGAACTTGCGGGCTATGGAGCGGCCGAGGTTGGGGCCGACGCCGACAATGGCGGCGATGCCTCGGGAGGAGGCGGAGCTCGCCATGCTTCGCATCTTGTGACTGTTGATTATGAGAGAGAGAGAGAGAGAGAGAGAGGGAGAGACACAGAGAGAGAGAGAGAGAGATCGGTGATGATACTTAACAGACAAATCAAATGCGGTGAAAATCGATCTCGTAAAAAAGCTTGGTGGTGGTGGTGGTGGGCGGAGGAGCTGTGTGTGCTGTGCTTCGTCGCTGTCTGAATCTACGGGAACAACGTGTAAGCTTCTAGAATTTGCCTCTTTTAATCACTCACTCTATATCTCGGTGAACTTTTTTTTGTTTGCGAACTTTTTTTTTTTTTGGGACAAATTACACAAACAGTCCTTATAGTTTGGAGCTTGTGTCACTTTGGTTCCTGATTTTTTAATTGTGACACATTTGACCCTGAATTTTGAATTTTGTTTCAAGTAAGGACAATTGAATATATAATTAAATTTTTTAAGGGTAAAATTGTCAATTTGATAAAATATAAACTAATTTGACAAAAATAAATGTCAAGCAAATATTTTTGAATTTTTAAAAATTATTTTTACCTACTAAAAATAAAATTATGTAAAATTGATAAATCTTTTGGACATTTTTTTTTTACCAAATTAATTTTTATTATGTGTTTGGATGATGATCATGTAAAATTAATCATGTAATTTTTATTAATTTTAAATAATTTTATCATTGGTGGATAAAAATAATTTTAAAATAATTAAAAATATTTTTTTGACATTTATTTTTGTCAAATTAGTTTATATTTTATGAAATTGACGATTTTACCCTTGAAAAATCTAATAATATTTTCAATTGTCCCTATTTGGAACAAGATTCAAACTTCAGGGTCAAATGTGTCACAATTGAAAAGTCAGGGATCAAAGTGACACAAGTCCCAAACTATAGGGACTATTAGTGTAATTAACCCTTTTTTTTTTTTTTGAACCAGGTTTTGTTTGTGAACTTGGGAACCAATTTGAAAAAAGTGGAAAAAAAAATATGAAATATATGTAAAATATTATTTTACATATATTTCATCAAAATACTATTTTACCTATTAGTCGTTCCATTAAATTTGCGTCTAAATTTCCTAATGAAATCTTAGATAAAACCCAGTTATAACGTTTTTTAGGATCACTGAATTCTATTGCTGAATTTTACAAAGACCTTAAGAAAATTTGTCAACCTCTGTTTGATCGGTTAAAAGACAATCCTCCTCCTTGGTCTTCTACTCATACTGCTATTGTCAAACAGGTCAAACAATATGTCAAGTCTCTTCATTGTCTTAGTATTCCTACTGAAAATTCATTCAAAATTATTTAAACTGATGCCTCTGATATTGGTTATGGTGGCATCCTTCTCCAAAAAATATTTCACATATTCCTGAAAATATCATTCATTATATTTTGAAATTCACTAGGTGCATTTTTTAATCCAAAAGGCATAATATTTCATTCATAATGACCAAAAGGTGTAGTGAATGTAGTTTTATATCTATCTTTAGGATGAATTTGTATTTGCCAAAAACCACTTTTTAAATCAAATTTACTAAAAATAACAGCTTGACTAAATCTTTTGATTAAGTCTTAAAATAAAATAATTTAAATCAACAATCAATATTAATAGAATAAAACAGTTTAAATAAACATAACTAATAAAACTTACAATTGTTTATTGGAATGAAACAAACAGTTCTTCAAAATACATAACTTGAAAATAAAATTACAGATCTATTTTTCTTGAGGAATAAGCACTCTCAATTTTTTCTAACTCTACCTTATTCTTAACTAAAGAGGCCCTTTCATAATAAAAAGAAACTACTGTTAGCCTTGTGAGTGAATAATCTTGACTTGAAAGGAGCATCAGGAGCACATGGGAGCTGTCTGCTGCTTTCGGTGAGTGACCAAAGTTGGCTGCCTTTTACTGTACTGAGTTTGTCGGTTGGATGAATCATGATGAATGAGGAATAGTAATGTTGACTTTTTGATGAATAGTGAATAGTAAAGTTGACTTTTTTTACTATTCATTGCTTGGAGGCATGTAACTGAGAGAATCAATATAGATATATATATATATATATCAGCAGCTTTTCTTAAAAAATGAGTATTGATTTAAGCTGATAATTATAGTTATATAGAATCTAATGACGGAATTAGGCATATGGGTCATGAGCATCTTGAAACAGGGACCCATAAGGATCCTAATTAGTTGAACTTTTAGAAGAGTTTGAACTGTCTGAACTTTCTTCTGAATCACTATTATCCGAATCTGACTTGGCTTGGGCCATAAGGAGACGAGCCATTTGGAGAAGCTTATCATTGGATGACTTGGATTTAGGCTTAACTTTGGACTTGGATTTTTCCTTTGATTTGGGTTGATCAGTGATGGGCTTTACTGACTTGGACTTAATCTTTGACTTGAATGACTTAGGCTTGGAAGAACTAGATGTTAGGCTTCCAAGATTGACTGAAGAAAGTTAACTTCCTTGTGTTAATGGAGCAGATGGGATCTACTGAGCTTTAACCATAGCAGGAGTTGGGGCATGGATGTTGATTGGGAATTCAGTTTGAACAATTTCAATGATGCGTAGAATTTTGAAATTATCCCACCATTTAACCATGTATTGACGGTAAATAACATCATCAGAAATACCATATTGCCATTTGAATATCCAAGAGATTTTGTATTTGGATACAAAAATAAGCAATGGAGGGAATTTCTTTTATTGAGGAGTAAATGAGAAAACAGTGGAGAAGTAATTGACTTGTTCCATAATTACAGATGGGAAGATTTCTGGAATGGCGCCATATTGAGTCCACCATCGCAGAAACCAGGTAGGTAACTCGGATTTGAACTTTTGATCAAATTGAAGAAACCAAGAGTGATTGTTTGACTCATTTTGATACAAGAGGACTTTGAATCAAGCATCAATGTAATCATAGTAACTGTATTGAATTGAATGACCAGGCAAATCTCGTAGTTGGTAAGGAGAACCCCAATCAACCAGAGAAACAAAGTTGTGAATATAGAGTGAATGGTACACAATTTTACTTGTGTAAGCGCGATCATAAATGAGTTTAATCACAATTGACTGATGGTTGAACATGATATCTTTATAGAAAGTAATTGTTTTTTCTGGATGGAGATGAATAAAATGCCATCCAGGAGGGAAATAAGATTTAACCAGATCATGAACAGTATGACTCTTTTGGTGACTAGGTTCTTTGAAAAAGAGATTAGTAGTGGTGGATTTAACATAATCAGATCGGACTGATTTAATAGGATTAGGAGGGTATGGAGTTACTGCTTGACTGGATGAAGTAAAAGGATCAGCAGTCAAAGCAGATGTATAACTAGGTTTAGGAATGTTACCAAAAATTTGGTAACGGTTAACTAATTCAGCAGGATGGTATTTGGTGACTAACTCCAATGGAGATGGAACAAAAGGTTGACTAGATAGGACCAAGGCTTTGGAAGGAGGCTGTGGACGAGACATCTGTGAAATAGAGGAGATAAATTAGCATTCACTGAGGATATCTAATTGATCAGTATGTTCATGTAAATAGTTAATATAATAATGAGCAAGTTGTTGTTTCTGAGCTTTAATCCGATGAAATTATATGTACTGGGCTCTTTTAGTAGATAAATGGGTTGATTTGAGAAAGGCAAGGCGACGACCAAAATTAATCCCAAATAAATAAAATTGTGACCAGTTTTTAAATGACGTTTAATCGTATTAGCATCAAATAATTGACATGTTTCTCTAGGTTTTTCTAAAGCATAGACTTGTTCTAAAGTTTTAACATGAAGATTAACATTAAATGTATTTTATATAAAAGTAGTTTTATAAATTTCTTTAATTGGTAAACGTGGTATATTCCAACTTAGATCAATTTTATCAGTTTGTATTTATTCAAGTTGGAATCAAACCATTAACACAACAAGGTAAAAATACTTTTGTTTTACTATGCTTAAGAGATACTCGTTTTCTTGATTATAATGATAGCTTAATGGGTATGATGGAAACTGGTCTTCACAAAGGACCCGTCCATTTTAATTGTTTTCCTGATTTCACTCTTAGTCTTAGAGACCCCCATATATTAGATACTTTAACTCTAAATATTCAATTACATGGCTCATTTACAAATGTGAAAGAAAAGGTTCATAATATTGTTTTAATTTATCGTGTTCATTACAAATGTATAAAAACCAATTTGAATGTTCAAGCCTTACATAAAAGTCCTAAAGACAAAACCTTATTAATCCAAAGTAGTAATAATGATACTAATATAAATATTCCTCAAATGATTGAATGGAAAAATATTACTCTTCTCGACCAATGGATTACAGTTAATGAAAATTACAAACATAATCAACGACAATTTACTTGTCAAGATATTCAAGATATTCAACAATTTATTGATGGATCTGTTAGGATTAAATTTAATCGATCTCAATCTTCTCGTCATAGTACTTCTAGTATACCTACTGATGTTGAAACATAAGATGAAATATTTAATACACCTTTATTCAGAAAAAATAGTCAAATTCATCTAGGTCAACCTTCCCATAGTAAAATGAAAGGAATTGATAATTCAACAATTTCCCAAATTAGTAAACCTGTTTATTCTACTCACACACATTTACATGAAGAAGATACTGAGTCTCAAGACTCTCCAACTCAAACTGATTTCGAAGTTATACCTCCAATAAATCCTCAGTTAATGACTATTAGTAAACTCTTTATTCCTGATCTTGATAAATTACATATTGAATTTAAATCTAAAGATAATAGGACAAAACGTTATGCATATCATACCAAATATGATTTGACTCAACAATCTAAAATTACTCGTCAATGGTACAAATTTATGATTGAACATAAAATTGAAATTCCTTTATTTGAATATTTAGAAGACCATCATAAAGAGGTTCAAACAATTACAAAACATAAATAGAAAACTTCACCCAATACTACTGTAAGCTCTAGTCATCCTCCTTTATCTACTATAATTATTGAACATCAAGGATCTGAAGTCCCGGCCCCTCCTTTTAAGTTACCCGGCACTGACCCTGAAATCAAAAAAGTTATTGAACAAAATAATTATACTAATCAATGTTTAAAAACTATTGGTAAACAATTAGATAAGATAGAAACTAATTTCGATGATTATTTGGCTAACAATACATCTACTAAACAATCTTTAGACCAACCGTTGCTTAATTTACCTAGTAACCGTTCTAAACGTCATAGTTTAGTCACCCGAGATAATTCTACTGTCAAAGCCATTGGACAATTATTTACTAAATTAACTACCTGTGAAAAAGCTTCTCCATCTACTGAGAAAGGTCTTACTATATTAAACCAACATCCTACTCTTGAATCTGTTTCTACTCATTCAGACCCTGACACAACTGATAATGAAATTAATCATTTGGCTCAACAATTTCAATCAACTACTCTGAATAAACTTCATTATCCTAAACCTAATCCTACAACACTCACAAAAAATTGGTATTCACGACCTACTCCCCGTGATCTCCAATATGAAGAAAATAATCTTAGTAATCAATTTTCTGTATCTGCTAAAAAATTATACGAATGGAATATTGATGGTCTCAGTGAAGATCAAATACTTCAAAAATTAAATCATTTATCTATGGTTGCAAATAGTTATCTTAGTAACTACCCTGATTATACTCAACCTGAAATTGTTTCCTTAATTACTTCTGACTTTACTGATATGCTCAAATCTTGGTGGGAAAAATATCTTAATGAAGACCAACGCAAATCAATTTTATATGCTAATCAAAAAGATGAAAATGATTTACCTATATTTGATGAAACTATTGGCTATTATAAACCCGATGGTGTTAATACATTAATCTATGCCATAGTCAAACATTTCATAGGTACCCCTATTAATATATATTCTTACATACACGATCAACTTAGTAACCTTACTTGTCCCACATTAAGCGATTTTAGATGGTATAAAGATGTATTTACCTCTAGAGTTATGTTAAGAGAAGATTGTATTAAGTCCTTTTAGAAAGAAAAATTTATTAATGATTTACCTAGTCTCTTTGCTCACAAAATTAGAGATGTCCTTAGTCAACCTACTGATGTTATTGAATATGATAATTTAACTTATGGTGATATTATTAGTACTATTCAAAAAGAAGGATTAAGAATGTGTATTGATCTTAAACTTAGTCAAAAAGCCGCTAAAGATAAACATAAGGTTAAATACGAATTAGGTAATTTCTGTGAATAATACGGTTTACCTCCTGTAGCACCTTCTCATCATAAAAAACATAAGTACAATAAACATAAATCATCTTACAAATATTCTTCTAAGTATAAAAAGAATTATTTACCTTCAAAATCAAATGATAAATTCTATACTAAACCCAACAAGAAATATTATAAAAAATCTCATTCAAAATCTAAATCTAATAAAGATATTACTTGTTATAACTGTGGTAAAAAAGGTCACTATTCTAACAAATGTAAAGAAAAACAAAAATTAAAAGATAAAGTTAATCAACTTCAAATTAATGATGAATCCAAACACCAATTATTTGAAATCTTCCAATTAAACCAATCTGATAATAATTCTTCTTCTGATAATCCTCATACCTCATCTGATTACCATTTATCTAGTGATGATTCTGCTAATAACATTAAATTAGGATGTAATGATATTTGTTGCAAACCTGTTAAACAAATCACTGTCCTTACTAAACAACATCAAGAAGAAACTGTCCTTATTGAATTAATTGGTCGATTAGATGATCCACAGTTAAAACAAAAGTATACTGACAAATTGAAATCTTTACTTACTAACAGTGATCATAAACCAAAGCATGATAAACCCATTATTAGTTTATCTAAAACTTTAGAAATATTTAAAAATAAACAAAAAGAAATTACTCTTTAAGATTTACAACATGAAATCAATCAGATTAAACAAACTATTAAAGATTTACAAAATAAAAATACAGTTTTAGAAGATGAAATTCTTACATTAAAGCATAATAAAAGTCTAGAGAATTTCCAAGAAAACAATGCTGAATCGCCTAATGAATCTGAACATACTAATCCTGATAATCTTTTATTTGATAATCGATCACGTCAATCTCATAATTATGAAGATAAAAGATTAAATCTGATCAATAAATTCATATTCAAAAATGGTATTCAAAAGTTAAACTCGTTATTGATGATTTTGAATTAAATATTATTGCTCTCATTGATACTGGTGCTGATCTTAATTGTATTCAAGAAGGTTTACTTCCTACAAAATATTATGAAAAAACAAGTAAAAAATTAACTTCTGCTAATGGTAGTAAAATGCGTATTAAATATAAATTACCTAAAGTACATATACGTCAACATAATGTCTGTTTCAAAACCTCATTTGTTTTAGTTAGAAATATGAGTGATAAAGTTATTTTAGACACACCATTTATATTCTTATTATATCCATTTACTGCATCTAGTGAAGGAATAACAACTCAAACTTTTGGTCAAACAGTTGCTTTTAAATTCTTATCACCACCTGAAGTATTGGAATTAAATCAATTAAAAGACTGTTCTATTTCTCAATCTATTAATTGATTAACTCGTCAGTTACGTTAATGTGAAATATGTGTAAAATATAATTATATTTTGCATATTTTTTATTTTTTCTTAAATCTATGTATTAAACCCAATCATATCATATGATCTTACTACAAATTAGTATAACTTTATTATAAATTTTTTAAACATTAATCATAAAATTAATTACCTTGTCACAAAGTGTAACAAAATATCTAAAATTTTGTGGTTTATGTAACAAAAATTTGTGATTTTATTACGATATTTTTTGTTATACCAATTTATGGTGAGTTACTCATTTTATGATTAATGTTACTAAATTTTGTGATAAAATAATATCAATTTGTAATAAAATACACATAATATGATATACCTCCAAGAAAAGGGCACACCATAGAATTTTCCATCTCTTTGTTAAAAATTTCTCTCTTCCATTGTAGTAGTGTGGCAGATAAATAACATAATTTAATACTATAACAATTATAATTAAAAAAAAAATGATTTATAACTAAATAATTTTTGAATCATAACTAATATTATAATGTATCATAACTAACAATATAGTAAGTCATAATCAAATATATAAAGGTTGTAATCAAAAGTGCATGCGCACCATAAAATTTCCCTAATGAATAGATAAACAACCAAGTACTATAATTTTACAATATTGCTATATTCATTGAATTTGTGCATGTCGATCATCTGGTCGGTCATCCGAGTAAATGCCGATTGATACACCGGTAGACAAGGGTGACAATCACGGTTGACAAAAGTGATTCCAATTGTCCAGGCGGTCATTTGGGAGGTCATCCGGCCAAATGTCTAGCTTATGTAATTTGGGCGAACTCAAATTTGATAAATCAATTATTTTTGATAATTTTATCTATAATAATATGATAAATTATTTGTCAATTATAATTTTAAATCACTACATTGGAATACATGATGATATCGATAGTTGGGTTTCAAAATCTAGGCTATTGGCCGGTACATATAAAAAATTGGATATTGTAGCCTTTATTTGGCATGCCAGATTTTTTTGAATTTTTTAGATATTTTAGTAACAAAACGACAAAATAAGTTTTTTTGTCCAATAAGACAAAATATCATATCTAACCCATAATTATTTCATTTTTTCTCCCACAAAAGTCAAAAAAGATAAAAAGTCTATCTCAAACGAGGTTTTTTAGCCGTAGGCTAAAAAAGTTAAAAAATCAATCAACATCCCAAACGAACCCTTAATTATGAATTTTTAAAAATCATTAATAGGATGTGTTGTTCACTGTAATGACTATGATTTGATACGTAATGTAGTCGATGAATTTAACTTCAAAATTGATTCACGTCATAATATTGAAATGTATCCGACTCGAGATCTTGAAAAGCCATTACATACCAATTTTTAGAATAATAGGGTCAATTTTTAATTTATTATCAATTTAATCATGTAAGACTCAAGTATCTTGTTATTGTGGGTAAACTGTAGGCATTGAATTATGGATTTCTAATATTTGTATTAGTTAAGAAAGACTTGCAGAAAACTCCCAACTATGATCTCATAGCAATGGAGAGAGAGGTAGAACAAGAAAAACAACAAGCAAATCAACAAGCGCTTAACAAGCAAGATGGTGGATGGATTCCGATGGTAAAACAGAGAAGAAGACAAACAAATCAAGTTGGATCGAAGGAAGGTAGACATGCAGGGATGTATACTCTATTTGTGGATTACTTACCAGAGTCAATGGCTCCAAGAAGCATATATGCTTTGTTTCTAAAATTTGGCATAGCAAAGGATGTCTTTATTCCACAAAAGAGGAGGAAAATAACAAACACAAGGTTTGGGTTTGTACGTTTTGATTGTCCTGTTACAGCCAGTGTAGCAGAACAAAAGGCAAATGGACTATGGGTAGCTAACAAAGCTTTGATAGTTCAAAATGCAGTGTATGGAAAAGAAAAAGGTGACAGGATGAGGTCAAAACAAGTACAGCGGAGGCAAATGGAGACAAGAAAACTATTAGATATAAATGGAACAAAAAAGTGGAATCAAGGCATTGATGGGAGGTTGTACGTAGAGGTCATACAAGGAGCCCAACCAAGAGGTCAAACCACTACTACAATCAGAGTTGAAGAAATAGAAAATGGCTAGCTGTATGAGAGCATGATTATGAGGCTTAAACCCAACTACTCTGCCTTGGAGGTAAAAGCAGAACTCAAAGAACAAGGAATGAAGGATGTAATGGTGAGAGAATGAGGAGGGCGTGATGTAGTCCTATCATTCAACTCTATGGAGGCTTTGAAAAGTTTAATTAGTAAGCTTAATGTTTGGTTCTAGGACTGGTGTGAATACATCATAGAATGAAAAGCAGGAATGCAACTTTAGCAGGAGAGGTCTGTTTGGATTAGCTGCTATGGTGTATCTCTGAATCTATGGAATTCCAATACCTTCAGAAAGATTGGCCGACTTTGGAGGGAAGTGCTCTGACTAGATCGAGATATTTGTGAACCAACATCCTTTTGTTGTGGAAAGATCAAAATAGCCACAAGTGTTATGGAACTAATCAATACCAGTATGAATCTAGAATGCAAAGGAAGAGTATATCCAATATGAATATGTGAGGAACAGATTATCAATGAGGTGCCAACCAGTTGCAAAGGTATCAACACTGAAGATGAAGAAGAGAGTGTCAACTCCAATGCTAACAGGGTGTTACAATCAGCTGCAGAGAGCAAGAGGGAGGTAGAAGATGCTGACAAGGCTGCTGAGGTGGAAGATGATGTGGTAAGGAAAAATGATAAGGCAAAAGGTGTTTCAACTCCTAGGCTGAATAAGGGAGGTGACGTAGAGGTAGGTGACAGTTGGTTTCAAATATCAGTAGTGAAAGAGACTAAAGAGTGCACGGGGAAATCAAATGAAACAAGTTCAGGCGTGAGTGAAACAATGATGGCTGTGGAAAGTTTACAGCAGCAGCAGATGCAGAGGTGCAATCATGATTTGGGAAAAGTTGCTGAGGTTCAAAAAAATGATGGGCAGGTAGTCCCTCCAGGCTTTATTAGAAGCTTAAGTGAAACCCAAAAAGTAAGACCTGGAATTAGTTTGGAGGTTGCTTTGGGCCAAGACCAATCAAAGTCCCAGCCCATTGAGCTAGTCCAGTACAAGTCTAATAGTAATGGACTAAGTCATATCTTGATAAGTACTAAAGGAGGACCCAAAGGGGTGGGCTATAAATCCAAAACTAATGACACAATTACTGCCTCTAGTGGTGGTTCCATCAATAACCAGTTTAAGCAAGGCCCAAGGAAAGCGATCATAAAAGGAGGGCCTAAACATTTATTGGCAGAAGGTGGGTTCTCTAGGCTGGTTACAAGAATTGGGCAGAAAGGAGTGGGAGTAAGAAGAAGCAAGGCTTATCAGAAAAATATGGTGCCCAGATCTATAGCAATGCAAAGGCCAAGTGTAATTACCAGTCAAAATACTTGTGAAGCAGATAAACTACAAGAGGCTTAAGAAACATTACTTATGGGGAAAAGCCTGGGGATCAACTTCAAGGGGCAGGAAGCAGAAATTATTAATAAAATTGCACAACTGGAGGAGAAAGATAGGGGGAGAGTAGAAGGGGGAGACTGATACAACCTCAAAAGTAGTAATGTTAGGAGGTTACAGATCTAAAAAATGTTGCTATGAAGATTCTAAGCTGGAATATTAGAGAGGTTGGAAGACCTGAAAAAAAGGAGAAAGATTAAGAACCTGATGTTTGATAGGAAAATTGGTATGGCTTTGATTCAAGAAACAAAAAAGTCAAGCATGACCAATCTGGTGGCTAGGAGTTTGTGGCCAAGAGAAAAGATGAAATTTATGGTTGTGGATGCACTGGGTGTGGCTGGTGGATTGTTATGCCTATGGGATCCTGATGTATTTCAACTTTCAGAATGCTGCAGTAACAGAAACTTCATCTTACTCTCAGGTACCATTTTGTATTCCTTTGACTGTGTTATTTTAAATGTTTATGCACCAAATGATATTACAATGAGAGGTAAGTTATGGGAGTCCTTGTTAAATTTAAAGACCCTTTTCCCAAAACCATGGTGTCTTGGAGGTGACTTCAATGAGATTAGAAATGTGGGGGAAAAAATAAGAAACTCAAGGAGGGATAGGGGCATGAAAGAGTTTAATGAGTTCATAGATAGATGTGAGGTGAACGATATGCAAATGGTAGGGAGAAAATTTACTTGGTGCAATGCCCATGATGAAGACAAATGGAGTAGAATTGACAGATTCTTTCTTAGCCCAGAGTGGATTGAAAGACATAAATTCAAACTTTCGGGATTGCCTAGATTGGTTTCAAATCATTGCCCTATAGTGCTTATGGATGATGAGAGGGATTATAGTCCTAAACCTTTCAAATTCTTAAATGCTTGGCTTTTGCACTCATAATTTACAGCTTTCGTAGAGACTACTTGGAAGGAATTACAATTTCAAGGGACTGCTGGGTACACTCTGCTAAGGAAATTACAGGCTTTAAAGATGGCATTAAAATAGTGGAACAGAGAGGTATATGGTAATATTACAGCACAATTAAAAGCATCAGAAGATGAACTGAATGCCTTAGATCTGAGGGTTAAAGTAAGACCTTTGGAGGATGCTGAAATCAAACAAAAAAGTGAGGCAAGGAATGAAATATGGAGATTAAGTAGAATGATGGAATGGGCATGGCTTCAAAAGTCAAGGTTAGACTGGAATATGAAAGAGGACAAAAACACAAGATACTTTCATGTAATGGCTACTAGTAGACAAAATAGAAATGCCCTCAACTCCATTGTTGTTGGGGATGTGGCAATTGAGGAACCAAATTAGGTCAAGAATGAGGTATGGTCACACTTTACAAAGCAATTTTCAGACGAGTGGAGGCATAGACCTGTGATAGGTGGGGACTTTAAAAGTGTGAGGCAAAGTGATTCCTTTCATATGCTAGAGTCAGAATTTTCAGCAGAGGAGGTTTGGGAAGCTGTCAAAGATTGTAATGGAAACAAAGCTTCGGGTCCAGATGGGTTCAATTTACTATTTTTTCAAAAATTCTGGATGGTGCTCAAAGAAGATGTGATGCTCTTTATGGCAGATTTTCATGACATGGGCAAATTGGCTAGTAGCTTGAACGGCTCTTTCATCATCCTTATTCCAAAGAAAGTTAATGCAGTTAACTTAAATGAGTATAGACCTATTAGTCTAATAGGGTCAACCTACAAAATACTCACCAAGGTTCTTGCAAGTAGACTAAAAAAAGTCATGGCAGCTGTAATTGGTGAAACACAATCAGCATTCCTAGGAAAAAGAAACATACTTGATAGGGTATTGATTACAAATGAAATAGTGGATGAGTGGAAAAAAAACCAAGAAAAGAGGGTTGCTATTCAAAATTGATTTTGAGAAGGCTTATGACTCCCTCAACTGGGAATTCTTATTCTCAATGCTATCTAGTTTTGATTTTGGTGCAAAATGGATCTCTTGGATGAAAGGTTGTCTCTCTTCAGCTAGAATCTCAATCCTTGTAAATGGTTCACCAACTAAGGAATTTAGTCCTCAAAAAGGCCTCAGACAAGAGGACCCATTATCTCCCTTCCTATTCAACTTGGTTGCAGAAGGTTTGAACATATTACTTATGAGAGCTAGGGAGTTGGGGTTGCTAAAAGGAGTAGTTTTTGGTGATAATAATGTGATAGTTTCTCACCTGCAATTTGCAGATGACCCCTTATTGTTTCGTGATGTTGAACGGTCAGAAGTGCTAAATTTAAAAAGAATCCATAGGTGCTTTGAAGTTGTATCAGGGCTCAAGATAAACTATCATAAAAGTGTGGTACGTGGGTTTGGTATCTTTGAATCTGTGCTCAATGAGTTTGCCTCTATGCTAAACTGTAAAACTAAGTCAGCACCACTGAAGTATCTTGGGTTTGCCATTGGGTGCTAGCCCCCATAGGAAGTTGATTTGGAAACCTGTGTGTCACGACCCAAACCCGGCCCTATGGGTTTAGCACCGTAACTGGCCAGTAATCCGAGATTACCGAAGGCCTGCTGAACAGTAATACAGTTAAACAGAGTACAGGGCCTGGCGGAAGCCAATACAGTAAGTAACTAGTGTCCATTGAGCTGTGAAAATCTGTATGCCAAAAACATTTTTCATGCATTCATACAGTTCAAAACAGTACAGTCTATATACAGTCTATACAATCATTTACAGTCAGTCAGTACAGGGATCAAATCCCTTGACAACAGTGCAGCAAGAGGGATAACAGTCTAAACAGCAACACAAAACAGTAGGGAGACAAGTGGGGAAACAAAAACACCCCAAGCCATGGCATGGCGTCTTGGAACCTCGCAGTGAGGCACATAGGCTGGCTTGACAAAACTAGGGACTAACCCACGCTCCTAGCTCCGGTCTGGCTGTTGAGAACCTACATATATATATAAACAGTGAGCTAAAGCCCAGTGAATAACATAAAGCGTAAAGAGGTTATGAATGAATGTCCTGACAGTAATGAAAACAGTTCATTAAACAGTATTTCAGTCTTTCAGTATTTCAGTCAATCAGTCATATGTGGTACACCCATTAGCCTATAAACAGTAGGTCCAAAAGGACCGGGTCTTAACAGACCCAACAGTAATGATGGCCATCAATCAGTAAACAGTATGGTTCCACAAGGGAACCGACAGAGCTCTGTAACAGTAACAGTAACCAGTAAGTGCTAAGGATGCCACAATACAGTTCAGAATACAGGACATACATTCATTCAGTAAATAATATCAGTTCAATAAACAGTTCAGTTCAGTATTCAAAAGATAACCATTTTGAACATATCTTTACACAATCGTTACTCACAGAGATTGGGCTAATAGCAGCTAGAGCGCGTCCCCGAGAGCCAACCCTAAACAGTTAACAAATAGAACACACACTAAGTTTCACAGTCGGGAAGGATGATAATTAAATCCCTAAATTTCCTTGGTGTGGTTCTACGTCTAATCCTCATTAAGATGTCTTAAACTAGGCCTAAGAATGCCTAGGATGAGATGAGGATGCAAAAATACAATTGGAAGGAATTTTTCAAAAGTTGCTGAAAACAGGGGTCTCGCTCGAGCGAGCCTTCCTTCGCTCGAGTGAGGTTGCAAAATCAAAGGCTTCGCTCGAGCGAGGAATCCTTCGCTCGAGCGGTCTGATGAAACAGTAAAAGTACTGGTTGTTGGATTTTTACGCGCGATACCACGCTCGATGCTCGCTCGAGCGGAGCCCTGAATAAAGGGTGCTCGCTCGAGCGAGGAATCCTTTGCTCGAGCGAAGAAGCCAAATCTGGAATTTCCAGATTTGCCTCCGAAGCTCAAACCAAGCATTCTCAACTCAATTCTCGACCTCTTGGGCCCAAATTCTGGAAAATACATCCCAAAACAATGAATAACAAGTTTCAAAAGCCAATTTGTGAATTCAAGCCCCAAAGGTGAGTCAATTAAATCCAACATTCAAACCCATTTTCAAGAACCATTTAAAACATGCAATGCATGAGCTTTAAACCAAAATTAAGCTTCAATCCTTGCTCAATTGAGCTCAATAGTTGGAAAACAAAATGAAAACATGGACTTTGATAGAAACATGACCATGCATGTACAATCCATCATGAATTCAACTTCAAAATGCACCAATTCAAGCATGCATGCAACAATGGAGTTCCAATTCAACATATGTGAGCAAATTCATGACTTAACTTCTCTATAACCATGATACATGCAAGATGGAACTCAAAGACAACAAGAAGAAGATGGATTTTCTTACCTAAGTCTCAAGTACAAGTCTTGCAAGCTCAATTTAGCAATCTATGTTACAAATCTTTCAATTTCCAAGCAATTCTCTAGATGAACAAGATGAATTCCTTCCTTCCTCACTCTCTCTATGTTTTGGTCGGTTAGAGGCCACAAGAAGAGCTGATTAAGTGTTTGTTTGGGTGTAAGAAGGCTCTTGAAAATCAATAAACAAATGTCCACTAACCATGGCAATTTGGTAGATAAGCTACAACTTGTAATTAATTCATTTAAATCTAATTTAATCATTCCTAATCAATTTTCAGATAAATATACCATTAAATCACAAATATTCTACTGATCCCAAAACTCTAAACGGTTCCTAATTCGGCCGCCGATAAGGCCTTCAATTATCAGTTTAAACATATGAATTCAAACAGATAATCAATCAATCAAACAAATGCAATATGCAATTCAATAGATAAACTTATTCAATTTCAGTTTCGATTTCAATCAGTCCATTCAGTACTTCAGTTAATTCAATTATCAGTCATTATCAGTTCAGTTTAGCAGTAACCAGTAGCTAATTCAGTAGTTTATCGGTAATCAGTACGAGGGTTGTTACACTGTCATTGAAAAGATAAAGCTCAGGCTTGCTGGTTGGAAGAGGAGACTTTTTTCCTTTGTAGGCAGGTTAACTCTAATTAAAGCGGTGACATCTAGCCTACCGGTGTACTACTTCTCATTGTTCAAGATACCAAAAAGGATAGCAAAAGAAATTGAAAAATTACAAGTCTCATTCTTATGGGTTGGCCTTGAGCTAAAGAGGAAAGTTCGTTTAGTGAAATAGGAAGAGGTAACAAAAAGTATCAAGCAAGGGGGGTTGGATGTTAGAAGAATCAAAGACATGAATGCTTGTTTATTAATGAAGTGGTGGTGGGGGTTTGCCAATGAGGAAAGAGCTTTATGAAAGAAGGTGATATGCTGCAAATATAAAGTTAAAGGTGGGAAATGGCTTCCAGATTGTCAAGTAGGGGTCAGATTCTCCAAGATTTGGGGAGATATATTGGTAGCAGCAAATCAAAAGGTTAGTCTCCTACAATTTTATGTAAATAATCTTCAGATTAGAGTGGGTAATGGTTATAGAGTGTGCTTCTGGCATGGCTGCTGGAATGATGGAGTTAGCCTCAAAGAATTATTCCCTAGACTTTTCAGGTTGTCTAATGATAAGGATTGGTCACTCAGGGATTATGCTGTCAAAAGAAGTAACTCTGAAAATTGGGTGTTCAGCTTTAGAAGGGCTTTATTTCAATGGGAACATGAAGAGCTCATCACACTTAATCACTCTATCAGACCTGGCTTTGTTTTGAATCTGCATAACAAGGACATAGCAGTCTGGTTAGCAACCAAATCAGGTCAATCCTTTGTCTTAACCCTATACAATCATGCTGATTTAGAGTATGGTGAATTCAAGAGTTCTAGCAGATTGGTGTGAATCAAGTACCTCCCCCCTGAAGTTCAATTTTTTGGGTGGCTCGCATGGAAACATAAGGTAAAAACATCAGTGTTCTTGCACAGAATTGGAGTGCTGGATGCTAGTGCTGTCACTGTATGTATATTCTACAAAGATGCCCAAGAAATAGTTGAGCATGTGCTTATCTGGTGTCCTATGATATGGAGAGTTTGGACTAGTCTCCTGCAATGGTGGGGAGCTCAATGGGTGGTGCCTGGAACAGTTGATGGGTTACTACAGTGGTGGGCTGGGAATAATTTCATAAAAGCTGAAAGAAGAATTTGAAATGTCATTCCTTTGGTGGCTCTTTGGTCCATTTGGAAGCACATGAATGATTGTCTCTTCCAAGATATCCAACCAAATATGGAGGAGCTACATGAAGTTATCATTGTTAGGCTTGCAATTTGGTTGAAATCCACATCCAGGAATTTCCATTTTTCAGTCATTGATTTTATGTATAACCTGGTGCAAATTAGATTTTGTTTAGGTAGGAGGTTGTAATGTTGTATTGTCATTGAGGTTTTGAGGGGTTTGAGTTGGAAACTTTCTAACTCTTTTTTGGGCCTTTGGAAATGCACATAATTAGTTTTGCTATGGGTGCCAACCTAGTTGGGATGCCTAGCTTGGACAATGATGCAACTTCTTTCCAAGCTTTTGTACCTATTGTGTTTTAATGAAATATATATTTGTTTGCTGCTCAAAAAATCGAAAGACTTGCCATACAAACGGACAAAACTTTCAAAAATAATATTAATGTGTAGTCTGACCATGGAGCTCACCACAATCTACTCTAATGAATTGAATGACTCATTTTGTAGCGCTTCTAAAAAAAAAAATTAAATTCATCTCATAACTATAATCACATAATTTCATCATTTTCATTTTTAAGAAAAAAAAAGTCTATCTTTAAACGTATACTTATTATTTATTTTTTGAAGACAAATCATACTATTAAAATTATCAAATCAATATACATTTATATATATATATATATATATGAAAATTAATCTACACAAATCATTTTACACCTATTTGGGCCTAAATAAAACAAGAAGTAAAAGCAAATATGCCTCCCCCCTCCCAAAAAAAAAAATTGTATATATTTCGTTCACATTTTTATCTTAAAAAACTTATATATATTTCATTCACATTTTTATCTTTTTTATTTTTATCTTTCAAATCTTTACACTACAACATATAAGAGTTTTAGAAACCATGTTTTACTGTCTAAAAGTGAAAATTTTGTTACAAAAGTCATTTAGGGACCAATTTCTATCATCGTAAGGATAGTCGCTAAAAAGTCATTCCAAAAAGTAAAAAATAAGGTTTTTAGCAACAAAATTTTGAAAATATCACTAATAAATAGACTTTTAGAGACAAACTAATTTGGTTTCAAAATGGTTTATTTTTTGAGACAAAAAATTTGATCTCAAATAGATAATAATTCATCACTAATATCCAATTTTCATTATTAAAAATATAATAACGACATTTTTCGCAATAAAAATATTTGGTCCTTAAAAAATAATTTTATTTCTAAATTTTAGTCTCTAAAATTTTAATTTTTTTATAGTACTATCCATCAATGATCCAAAGACAATCTTTCTATAATTTTATATTTATCGGGAGCACAACATAGTTAATATTGCATAGTATTCAAAAGTATCTAATAAATTCATAAATATATATATATATATATATAAGAAAATGCTTATTAATGTCAATAATATTGGAATATGCGAAGAAAAAAAGAGTATTGAATATGTAAAAAAAAAATATTAAAATATATAAAAATACAAAAATGCTTGGGACCTCTAATTTAGAGGTACCACTAGTGATGTAGCAGTGGCTCCCCCACTGCCACAGCCAATCATGTGTCTTGATTTTTTTTTTTTTTTTTTTTTTTTCCTTTTCCACCTCATTAGAGGTGAGTTTAGAGATGCCTTTTTAGAGGTCTCTAGCATTGTTGATAAAAATATTATAAGTTATGTAAAAGTTGAATTGAGATTGTAATTTTTTTTTTTTTTTTCATATTTTTATCTTTTTATTGATAGCTTGTCAGACTACTTTTGGCATGATTAATATATAAAATTTTGCCAATAAATGCTCTTACAACACGAGACATTTTTTATTCATTTCAAAATGCTTTATGAATTTCATAAAATTTTTAACCTTTCTATGTTTTTCAAGTTACATTTTATGTTTAATATTGTTCCAAGTGTCCTTGTCAGTAGGTGTTCAAAAAAAGAATGAAAAATGTCATATGTATATCAATCGCGATTGGTAGTTCGAGATTTTTGACTTGAAATTGGCTCGAAAAAGTGAGAGAGAAGGAGGAGGAGGGAGAGGCTGGAGGAGGGGCGGAGGAGGAGGGACTGGAGGGGGCCAACATATCGGGGTAGAGGCGGAGGCGGGGGGCGGAGGCGGAGGAGGGGTGAGGGCGGGGGGCGGGGGCTGCGAGGCAGAGGCTGCGACGACGATCGGCAGATGCGGGGCTGCGACGATCGGGCAGAGAGGACGGCGGAGGGCTGCGACGGACGACCTGCCTCTCTCTCTCTCTCTCTCTCTCTCTTTCTCTCTCTCCCTCTCCTCTCCCTCTGTTTCAGACCAGCATGACGAAGAAGAAGGAAAAAACAAAAAAACAAAGAAACAAAAAAAGACAGCCCAAAACGACGTCGTTTTGGGCTATCGAGCCAAAATCGAGCCACAATTTCGAGCTACCAGTCATTTTTCTATGTATATTGGTCAAACGACAAAATTTGTTAACTTTTTATTTTTTCAAGCGTAAATTATAATCGTGATCTCTGTAATTTTTCGCCCTTGTTAATTTAATATTTATAATTTTAATTATATCAATTACATTGAAAGCAAAATAGTTCATTAAAAAATGAATGAATTATTTTAAATTGGACGTCTTCATCCTTTATTTCTATCAAAATTTTAAAGTGGCATTACAATTGAGTGCCGTTTTGGGAACTAAAATAAAAAGTCACATTTTTTTATCTTTGGTCCAAAAACGCAAGTGGCAAAAACGTAACAAAATTTGTTTGGAAAGTTATAAAAACGCAAGTATGAAATTACAAATTTGGGCCTATGACAAAAAAATAAAAATAATAAATTTCTTATGTTGGGTAAGGGTATTTTGGTCATTTTAATTTGATTTGACACCATAAATAAATATTAAATTAAAAAGCCAAAAGCCAGCTTTTTACCAACTTCCCAAATCACTTTTCAAAAAGCTAAAAAGTTTGGTAAAAAGCCAAAAGTCAATTTTTTACCAACTTCTCAAAACATTAGATTGATGCAATATGAAAAATTCAAATATAAAATTGATAAAATTAGAATTATGAGGATCAAATTGGAAATCATAATAGTAATTAATAGGAGTTGACTTTGCAGAGTGTTGTAGGGCTCATCGCAAGCCTATTTCAATAATTTAAACTGTTCATTTTGTTAGATTTTTTATATATATATTCACATAAAAAATTAAGTTGAATTAATAATTGTAACATATTTAATTTATTACATTTATCACAAAAAAAAAAAAAATAGATGATTCTTTTTTAAAACCACACTTGTCTATTTTTTTAGTGACAAATCCAATAAATTTAATAGACTACTATACTCGGATGGGCCTAATTTATTTTGTGAATGATATACACAAAGAATTCAACAAAATGAACGATTTAAATTATCAAAACGAGACATGTGATAAGTTTTATGAGGCCAAACAATACCCTTCATGAACTACAAGGAAGCCAATTCCTAACTAATTAAGCTTTCATTTGGCATAAGCTAAACGGGGGGCTTTTTGGCTAAAATAATCACAAAAAGATGAAATAGACTTTTTAGCTCAATAAGACAAAATGTCACATCCAAATCATAATCATTTCATTTTTTCTTTCATAAAAATCAAAAAAGCCAAAAAAAGATATCCCAAACGAGATTTTTAGCCTAAAGTTAAAAAAAAATAAAAAGTCAAAAAGTCAACCACCATCCCAAACGAACCCTAATAATAAGTATTTATCATATATATACATAAGTCTTTGCTAATGACTCTTTAAGCCATTGTTTTTTTTTTTTTTTTGATTCAAATAAAGATTAAAATAGAGTTTAATACAGATAAAACATCAAGGGGAGCTCAGTTCCTCCTAGAGCCAGCAGTTACCATGTCTGCAACTAGTGCAGAATGTAGAGCAGTGGGTGGCTCATCTAAGAAAACGAAATGGATAAACTGACTGACTCCTATATTGGCAAGAGCATCAGCACATTTGTTGGCTTCTCTTGGAATGTATGCAATTCTGCATTTGCACATTCTCAGGAGAAAGTTGGCATCCTCAATCAAGGCTTTGTATGGGCAAGAACTGGCGGCACCCTCTGTAATCAGTTGCCTCGCATCTTGAGAATCTGTTTCAATCTCAACATCTGTCAATCCTTTCTACATGATGATTGTAAGTCCTCGGTAGAGACCCCAAAGTTCCGCTTCCAAGCTCGTACAATTCCCCAGGTAGCCATGGTAGCCCCACAGCCAAGTTCCCACTTCATCCCGCAGCAGACCACCATAACCAGATTGGCTTGGGTTTCCTCTTGAGCATCCATCAATGTTCAATTTCAGCGACCCTGCAAGAGGTGCAAACCAAATATTTAGACGTGGTATTGAGTAATTTGGGTGGATTGGATTCAAGAGAGAAGCTTGGATTTCTTGAGCATGCTGTATAATTCTGCATGTGCTAATAGCAGCAGTGTGATATTGGGCTTCAAACACCTCTCTGTTCCTATCTTTCCATATGTTCCAAAGGGCAGAGAGGAAGATAATTGCCCATTGAATATCCTCCACCTTTTGCTAGCTTTTCATATTTGATCTGATCCATTCAGTAAGAGGGAGTTTGTCAGTAAGAGGAAGATAATTTAAGCCATTGTTTGGGAAATGGGTTTGGGGGTAAAATAGCCACAAAAAATAAAATAGGCTTTTTAGCTTAATAAAACAAAACATCACATTCAACTCATAATCATTATATTCTTTCTCTCACAAAAAAATTTAAAAAGCCAAAAAATCAAAGGCCCTTTCCAAACTAGGCATTTTAGCCCTAGGTTAAAATAACCAAAAAAGTTAAAAAGTCAACCCACTTCCCAAATCAAGCCTAGGACTTGTCAATAAACATTACAAAATGTGAAAATATTTGTAATCTCAAAGTACTTTTTTTTATATATTTTAAAATATTTTAATATATTCTAATACACTTTAGTATATGTTTTACATTTTTTTTATAAGTGTATTTTTTGATTTTTTATAAAAAAAATATATATATAAAAAAATAAAGAAAAAATATTAATTAATGTGGCTCAAATAAATACACTTATATAAAAAAATATATTTATATACTCCCTCTATCCCAAAATAATAGTCCCTTTTGGGGAATCCAACTTTTTTTGGTAGTATAATTATTGCACTTTAAAAAAGTTGAATTTTCAAAATTATCCTTTTGATAGTACATTTTTTGGGAATATCAATATCATAAATGTACTTTTTATATTGTTTATTAATTTAAAAGAAGGGCAAAATACGAAATTTAGATTATTTTTGTACTTGATTTTTTAAGAGGGACTAATCTTTTGAGACAATGAAAAATAGAATAAGGGACTAATATTTTAAGACGGAGGAAGTAGTTTAATCCAAACAAGACTTAATAATAGCTTTAAGGACGAATTTTAGCACTTTATTTGACATCAACATGGAATGGGAAGGTCACTTGTGACATATGGCTCCGTTTGGGAAGATGGTTTATGAGTTTTTTTTGATTATTTTAATCATAAAAGATAAAATATATTATTTTAATCATAATAAATAAAATATCGCATTCAATCCATAATCATTATACTCTTCTCTCACTAAAAAAGTCAAAATAATTAAAAAATCCTTCCTAAATCAAACCTTTTAATCCAAATTAAAATAATTAAAAAAATTAAAAAACCAACACAATTCCCAACCGAAGCTGTAATAACACAAACTAGTTCAGTGAACCTTGCACCCACTTGGGGGCACTGACTCAAATGACAACTTGCTCTGGTTCACTGCACCTTTTCCATATTACCCCACTGACTTTTCAAACATCTACAACAACCATGAACTCACTCTTTCTTCCAAATTGAGAGAGAGAAAGGTTAAGAGCCGCCTTTGCCTGCAACTAGGTGTCTTACTACTAGTACCCACAGTTCCAATATGCTTTCTAAACAAGGACGGACACGTCCAAACTTGGTTACCCGTTGTAAAGGTGGGACCCGTCATCATATTTATGATGTCTTAAATAAGTACATTTTTTATTTTTTTAGATTAAAAGTTAAATGTTTTGATTAATTTTTTGACTTTTTATGAAAAAAATATATATTAAAAAATTATATAAATAAGTGTATAGGAGAAGTTAGTAAAGTAGTCCGTACACTTTGGGGAGTGCAGTGGGCTGGTTAGAAGATGGGAAATGATTGCCTTCTTTTTGGACTTGAATTGAAAGGTGTTGTTCGGCCGGTGGGGGTCCACTACGGGTCCATTTGACTAATTGGAACCGTTCAATATGTAAAACTCGTCGAATACTATAAAATTGTAAAAAATCACGTTGATTGGATATCGATAACTATCTGATCGTATTAGTTTTTTTTGTCAACTATTAACTATAACACCATCTATTTTTTATACAAAACTGATTTGAGGCGATATCCGAATAACGTGATTGTTTACAGACATATAGTACTAGACGAGTTCTATATATTGAATGGTTCAGATTATCAAAACGGGACCCGTAGTGGGCCCCGCGGGCCCAACATTACCATCCAACTTTTAGTGAATATATATATATATATATATGTAATTGTTTTTTTTGTTCCTTTCATTGTACTCTCCTTTCACGTCAGTACCTAGAGTGGTGTAAAGTTGGTTTGTATTAAAATATTATGTATATTAATTTTTTTATATTTTTAATTTATGAATAGTGATGACTTTTTGGCCTTTTTTTTTTGTAACTTTTTGACTTTTTAAATTTTTTTAATCAGCCCAAACCAGGCCTTAGTATTCATTTGGAAGGTGGATTGGTTTTTTTGACATTTTAGTTTTTTGGTTATTTAATTTAAGGCTAAAAGTTTTGTTTGAGAATGATTTTTTGACTTTTTATGAGAGAAATAATGTAATAATTATAGATTAAATGTGATATTTTATCTTATTGGATTAAAAAATCTATTTTATTTTTTTTGTGGTTAAAATAACCCCAAACCCAACCCAACCCCGCTTCCCAAATGAAGCTTAATACAACTTGCACCCCCAAAATGTTCCCTTTCTAAAGTTAATCTATAATTAGAGATTTTTGAAGAATCACATGAAATTGTTTATTTAGTATTTTTAATTAATAAAAAATTGAATTATTTTTTATTTTCGAATTACTAAATAAAAGTGACTCTCACCCATACCTTTTTTTATTAGATGACCAGTTTTGAATATTGTTTAAATAATATCACGTTTACTAGTCTATTGATATATTTTGTGTTCCAAATTTTATTGTTGGAATTGATGTATACTCAGCAGTGAGTCCTCTAGCCATTATATATTTATTTTTTAATTTTATTTTTTATTTGTTATATATATATTTTTTCTATATACACTTTAAACAATTAAATTAGACTTTATGGTCCCTCAGCAATAACTCAATCACATGCATAATCCCATCAACAACATAAATAATTAAGCATGAATATGCACCGAACAAAATTTCATCATTTGAGTTGAAAAACAAAAGCAAGTCTTTTTGTTTGATTTTTGTGGTGTACACATATGATAGAATAGAAAAAGGAGAAAAAGAGTAAATAATTTGTTGCGTAGTCCTTTTCAGTAGATTCTATGCATCTGCATTCTCCATTTTAAAGATGTCACAGTTTTTTGGCATCACATGATATTGTCAAATGATGAAGAAGAAGTAATAAGAAGAGACAAACAGGGCATTAATGTCTGTTTCCTCACTCATCATCAAGAAGTTGGACATGTTGCAATTAGAGTTTGGTTGCAGTCTTTAAATGAGCTCAAACATGTTGTGGGCATGTGATGAGGACTTCCTTCACACATCTTTCACTGCAATTCAACAACAGATTTGGCGGTGGAGTCGATGGTATTGCCGGTGGTGTAGTAATGAGTTTTAAAATATATTTATGTCTATTTATTTTATTTTATTTTTTAAATTTGATTTTAAATAAATTTTAATAGAGTTCATCATGAGCATCCTAATATCTTGTTATTTTATAGTGCATCTAATCAAGCCGACTACAAAAGATTACTCTTTAGTGATTAAAATTAGGCCTACTAATTTTGAAGTTGTGCATTTGAATTTGAGAGTAGTTGCTTCATGCGATGCGAAGGGTTAATCCCTCTCTCCGTCCCTCTTGAAATAGGAACTAAATTGGGTGTAGTTTATATATATATATATATATATGAACGACACTTTAATTGAGTTAATCATGAGTAAAATCTTAGTATTTTGATTTTTTATAATACATATAATTAAGTGCAGTACAAGAGGTTACTTGTTCAATAATTAAAACTCTATCTATTAAGCTTGAAGTTGTGGGTTCAAATTTGAGAATAGTTGTGCAATCATGCCAAGGTTCAGTCTTTACTCAATCTATCTCTCTTAGAACCTCATGAAATACGGACTAAATTGGGTGTAGTGTATATAAATATATGGGGTAAATGACATAGGTGGTGTATCTAATTTGAGCGAAATTTTACCTTGATCTCCGTAATTTTAATTTTATCAATTTAAATCTCACACTTACAATCACATTTGAATGTGGTGCTTTCCTCAGTCGCCGTTAGTATTTTAGACTCACACACCAAAAAAAGGACCATTTGCAACTCACATAGGAATTTTAGCAAGTCCAATGTGCAAGGGGAAAAAAAAAATGAATTATACTGTTGATCTCTGGATTTTTTTTTTTTTTTAATTTCAATTTAGTCTCTCAAATTTTGCACGTGTTATTTTTCATGTAAAATGTTAACAATGACTGATAGAGACTGCATTGATACGAAATTAAAAGTGTGAAGTTTAAATTACTAAAATTAAAACTACAGAGATTAACTTAAATTTTACTCAAACTAAAAGCATTAGGGGAAATTATTCAATATTCTCGGAGTACCACGTGTCTGTACTCCCTAATCAATCATCATTCAACATGCCTCTCATATTTCTCAATCATCTAACATAATATCCCACCTACTCACATTCTTTACTAATCATGATACTATGTAATACCACGTGTCCATACTCCGGGATTACTAAGTAATTATCCAATGATTAGAATATAATTTATCCATATATATTATATATACTCCCTCTGTTTCAAAATAATAATCTCTTTTGAGGAATTTAACTTTTTTTTAGTAGTACAATTTTGCACTTTAAAATAATTGATTTTTTAAAATTACCCTTTAATGGTACATTTTTTAGGAAATATTAATTGTCATAATTTCACTTTCTGTGTTGTTAATGAATTTAAAATAATGACAAACTAAGAAATTTATATTATTTTTGTTCTTGATTTTTGAAAAATGATTAATATTTTGAAACAATAAAAAAATAGAATAAGGGACTAATAATTTGAGGCAAAGAGCAGTCAAATCAAACTAAATAATAAATTATTTAAACTTAATTTAAAAATTTTAAATTGTATTAAAGTTTTAATTTATCTTTATAATGATCATATAATTTTTTTTTTATTGAGCTGAATTCGAATAGCTTTCCTAGGAGATGGCGGTGTTGTGGTCACAGGCTCACAGTAGACGTGACTTCAATGAGAGAATTATATAATGCTGAAAAATCGCCATCAGTTTTCTTCAATGCAAATGATTGGTGCATAGCTACCACTGCATTCATCTTTCTTCAATATGTAGGTCCATTAACTTTAGAGGGAGGTAGTTGAGAAGTGATTACACATTCCATTGTGTTATTAGGGTGGGTAAGAATTTCATAAAATTCGTAATTTACTTCGGTTCAATTTAATGTAATAAATTTGGATTGATTTTTTAAATTTATGATTCAATTTTAGATTGAAAAATTAAAAATTCATAATTCACGGATTGGTTCCGGATTGGTTCCAGATTGAACCTCACGGTTCCGGATTAGAATCGATCCGGACTATATACAAATAGCCTATATTTGTCCTGCATAATATTTTCTCTTATTCCATATAAAATCTAAATCGAAATTTAAACCCGCATAGTATCTTCTTTTATTACTTTTATTTGTTGGTTTTTAGTTTTAATTTGTAATGGTCTAAATACTTATGTTGAATCAGTTTTCTTACGATTATTTAAATTTTAGAACAGTATGTCGCTATTATGGAAAGACATGTTACTATTGTGAAACTAATATAATGTTATGTTTATGTTTTTATGAAATTAAAATATTTAATATTTTTTTTGTTATTTAATTATATGAATCTGTTGTCCTAAACCGATTCAATCCGTATTTAAATGGATTGGTTCGAATTGGTTTCATGATTTAAATAGATTGGATTGGTTACAATTTTTTAATAACCGTAAATAATGGATTGACCCTAATTTTATCTCAATCCAAATCATGTTCACCCCTACGTGGGGGAGCTAAATTCGAGATGGCCCATACATCGAATGGGCAAGCCTGAGCAGGACCGGTTCTGACATTTTCAAGACTCAAAGCGGAGTCTTAAAATTAGAGCATTTTATGTATAAATAATAATAAAAAATTATTTATTTAAATTTTTTACTTTGAAAATGTATAATGTAAATTCAAAAAAAATATTTTTTTGATGAATAAGATCTTTTTTTTTTTCGATCGACAAATGTTAGTTGTTAGTTGTTAGATTAGCACCTATGGGAGAAAATCTCCCTACCCTTAGCAAAACATATTTTTTTTTAATTTGAATTTGATAAAAATTTTAAAAATATATTGAAGATAAATTTTGAAGAAAATTTTTATAAAGATTTTCACGAAAATTTGATGAAAGAGTTGAGTAATTCATATCAAATTAAGTTTTTTTATCAAATCTATAATCAAATTAAATCAAAAAAAAAAAAAAAGGGTTTCAAGATACTCTATTGACTTTTAATTTAGGTCGTGAAGTTACATGAATTGATTTGAACCTTTATTTTTAGACCTACTAACACCATAAAAATTAAAAGTTTTGGAGACCCTTAAAATTTGTCAAATTGGGACAGGGCCGGCTCTGAGCCCGAGCAGCAAACGGACCAAGTCAATGAAAAATCCACTTTATGTGGGAGCATGCTTTTTCCGTTCCGCGGAAGTGGGACATGATCCCATACCAAGGGGAGAAATAGGGAGAAGGTGCCGAATATCTCTCAAACCACAATGCAAACGATCACTGGAGGGCCAGCCAGGTAAACACACCAAACCAAGTATACAACACTTTAACACTTGGTCTCTATTTTATTTATTTATTTATTTTTATCAACATTTTAGGATGTTAGTAAAATTAGTGTACAGAAGTGTACCACATAAAGGGTCACTGCTAATTCATCAGCTCGAACATTTAACCTTTCCTCACATAGTCTCTGTTATCCTTTGGTGTTTTAGACGTCTTTTATTGACATACATAAGCATCAGAGAGTCCCCTACGCTGATCACCCCACTTGCAGTGTCTGTTCTTTGAAGTTTTTCAAGCAACAAAGGCAAGCGTTTGTGTCTGTCAGCTGCCATTTTCTGAGTGTGGTAAGTTTTTCCCAGAGACACCTAGAAAAATGTTGTCCTAGAGAATTTTTACTGTGAAGCACATGAATCCTTCTCAAGGCCCTAAGCATTCCCTTTGTGATTTTGCATAAAAATTAACAGAAAATTATTGATATTTAAAATTAGTATACTTAAATTGCAGAAGCATTCTTGTTATGATATTTGAATATCCATTACAATTGTATACCATGATGATTATGTGTTTCATGGGAGTGTATTATGACAAGCATCTGCAAGAGATCTGGGAGGGTCAGAGAAGGAGCCATTGACAATGAGCTTTGAAAGAAACAAGTTTGAAGCTTGAGAGTAGTGTATCCCATCCCAGCTAATGTGTTTTGATGGATCACTACAAGGTTTCCCATAGATTGTGCCATTCACAATTGCTGTGTTTCCACAATTTACATGATAACCATAGTAACTCCCACAACAAAACTTCATTGGATCTTCAAAACCTGCCATCAAAATATACACCAAACACACAATTAGTTAGTTGTGCTTCCTCCTCCAATGGGCATGGTGATTGATTGCATTTCACTTTGAGCCCCAAAAACTTGCTAATGGTAAAATGTTGGTTTGGTACCATTTATAGTTTAGTGTTTTCTAGTTTAAAAATAAAAATAAAAAATAAAAAATTTGGTACACATGTTTGAAGATATTGTTTTGAAAGCAACTAAAAAGGGTGGTTGTTAGAAGGTGGGAGGTGGTTATGGCTGAATGTGGTTGCTGACAGTCGAAGATGGTGGACAGTTGACCATCTAAGGTGGTGGCCAAAGGTGGTTACTACCAGTGAGAGGTGGTTGCCAGTCGCAAGAGGTGGTGGCCAAAGGTGATTATTGGAGGAGGTCATTGGCGATAGTAGCTAGTGATGATGATAAGGAGTGGGTGAAAGAAAAAAAAAATTAAACAAGTGAAGCAAACTTTTTGGGGCTTACAAAAATTTAGTAAATTTTGTAAACACTATTTATAATTTTTTGAAAATGAAAATAGATACCAAACAAATTTTTATTTACATTAAAAAATCCCATAAATATTAACAAAAAAACTATAAACATAAACGTTATCAAATATATCCTAGTTTTTTTTTTTTTTTTTGGCCAACTAGTAAAAACTTTATAATGTAACAAGATTCAAACTCGGATATCATGCCATGAAAATTTACATACCTAGATTCTTTGCATTGCTTATGAGGGCATATTTAGCTGAATACACATCTACATATGTAAATGTGGCATTTGATAGTTGTGCCCTTAGCTGGGAGATCCTGTCCTTTAGCTGCTTGTTAAACTCCTCAGCCACCTCATTATAAGGCTTCACACACCCATTTTGGTCCAAGTTTCCAAGCTTTGGTGAGTAATAGATGACACTGTAAGGCAGGCAACCGATTGGCCCAGTGTTATGTACCCAGAACACCCTTGCCCCTTCATCGTATAGTTGCTGAAACATAGATCTGAGAAATGTTAGTTTCATGTGGTATAGACAAATTACTTAGAATCCTATGTTCATTCCTGCATATAAGGATGGACTTAGATGGGGTAAGGGGGTGATTGCCCCTTCGCTACCATTTCAAAAACTCCCTTTGCTATATTAGTATTAATTATTAATTATTTTTAGTTCATTATTTTTTTAAATATATATATTTGTTTTGTTATGTTAAAATTTTGGGTCGGTTCCTACCTGCATTAACTCAATTTTAATAGCGACAATATATAGCTAGGTGGAGTGTTGCTTACATGAATTGCTTGGGAGAACTGGCTTAGGACATCAGGAATTGATGCATTGGTTTGTTCTTCAGTGGTAGTTTGAAAACCATAGGCAAGATCATTCTGGCCAATGTCAAACGTGTATATAGCCTTTACGAAGTCCTCTGGCATTGGAAGACTGCTTTTACATGGTGGAATCTTCTTTTTCCCTATATATATGCCACAAAATTAACAAAAATTTAGAAAGACAAAAATCGATCACGGAACTAGTGCCTATACATGGTTAGGAGGTGAGTATTTCATGTCACAAGTGCATCAGTGTTGGGTGCACTCATGACATTTGAAGATTGGGTTAATGAATAGTCTAAGAAATATGAGACATGTAACACGTTAATCCCTTACATCAGATTGTTTAAAATCAACGAGGGGAGGAGTGGTATTTTTGGAACTTTAAAAGAATGTAGCAAAATTAAAATATTGGGAATCAAAATACAACAAAGGGCATGCTTTGGGGGACCAAGATGCAACAGTAACCACATTTTTTATACCATCTTAGTGTACCTCCAAATGTGTTAGCACTGTATTGGAGATAGACATGAGCGGTGAGAACCGTTACACCAAACACAGATTCGAAAACATTTTCTGTCAGAACAGAGTGTAAAAATGAAAATTGCAGGGATGGGAAAAGAAAGAGGGAGAGCTCACCATTGTCGGATAATTGCTTGTAGAGGGCAGTGGTGCGAGACTTGAATTGAATGAAATGTGAGATTTGGATGCCCAGGTGGAATGGACTATATCCTCCTGGTCTGATAGATGAACCTCCTGTTGCAAAATTAGCACCATGACTAAAATTTGTCCCAATTGAGTCCAGGTATGCACTCAAGTAGGGCACTCCCAATGTTTCAGCTGCACAAAAATGAACACTAATATTAATAATTTTGAAATTGTTTAAATCCATTTGGAGAGTTGTCCCAATTAGTGGCACCACTACATACAGAGCCCAGTTTGATGATCTGTCCTTTATTTTTTAAGCTATAATTTTTAAAGCCACAATGGGTAAACCATCTATGAAAAATCAAATAGGTATAATAGTCTTAGTTACAAGATTTTCATTTTTTATAACAAATGGGATGAAATCATATATATACAACTATCAAATCAATATGATTTTTTTCACAGATGATCTACACACAAGGAAGTGAAAACTAACAACTCGAATGCCCAATTCATTGAACTAGATGGATCCAATTCATCTCTTTAATTGGAGAGAAATAAGACCTTATTAATTTTGTAAAAAAGTAGGGGGCTAAATCTAAAAAATGCAATTTTGTACGTTGCAGGCTATTGCAATGAAGTAACAATAGCACCTTTCTATCAGCATTTATCCTCAAATGATTAAGAGGGTGAAAGAAAATAAATAAATAAATAAATTTGAAACAAACTATTTTACTTTCTCACCAAATCTCATAAAAAATAACAAGATTTGATAAAAGTTAAAAACAAATTGAATCTCAAATCATAATACCAAGATTCTCCATCAAATATGGAGGGAATAAATCGCACCCCCAAGGTAAAAGTTACTCTCTTATCTAAAAAGATGGTGAAAAAAATAAATTAGATTATAAATTGTGAAGGCAGACCAATGGTGAATTGTGAAGGTTGAGACAAAAAATGTGTTACTAAATTGCTTACCCATAAAATCTATGATGAGACGACCATCACAGGCCCTTCCAGATGGCTTCCCAAAGAAAGTTTCACCATTTGGTGGTGGGATTTCACCCAGAATCGCTGATCGTCCTCCTGTATCTGAATTTGAGTCTCCAAAGTTATATATCGTGTCGAACCCACAGCTCTTTGAAGCTTTAACACCGCCACCCATTTCTCCGCTGATCAATCCAACCACCACCACCAATACAAACACCCACATTACCCACGGCGGTGGCAAAACCATGGTGACTTCTCAGCAACCTCCCTCCTCAGAAAGTTCTCTCAAGGAAGGCGCACACATGTGACTCTTCAGTTTCTCACAAGAGTGCATATGCTATATCTGTAGCCAGTAGGTCACTTTACTGAAATGATTGTCAACTTTTCTAGCTTGGGGACATGAACAATATGCGGATGTGCTTGTCTGATTCAGTTTTTAACAAGTTCAAATTGATAATTAAAAAGTAAAAGTCAAAAATATATCTTCTACAGCTTCTCAATACTAAGCATTTTCAGCTTTGTTTAAAATATTTTTCTCATAACTTTTAACTAAAAATTACATCAAACACTAAACACAAAATTTTCAAATAAAAAGATTTATAACTTGCACAAAACAGTTTGTTGGGATCAAACACACCTAGAAAAATTATCTCACACACACAGAGAACACAACATTTACGTGGTTCGGCCCAATGCCTACATCCACGGACAGAAATGAGAATTTTTCACTAAAATGGAGCAAAGTACAAAACAGAGGAGGAGAACAACTCTTCTCACTCAACTCACAGCTCTCTCTCTCAAATTTCTGATACAAAACATTCTCTCCCACCCGTCTCTATTTATACACAAAGAGAGTGAGAGAGAGATACACCAACCCACCAAAAAATGTCTACCCTTTTTAATGGTGAATGGTGAAAATCAACGAGGAACAACAATGTGAGGGAAGGGGGCGCAGTTGCCCAGCTCAGACCTCCTCCTCTGGAGGTGAAAGTCTTTTCACGCCATCTTTGCTTTGACTCTCTCCTTTGCATGCATGGGGTTGGAACTAACACAGTTCTAATGTAATGCTTATTCACTAAAAATTTTATTTATAATATATTTTTTATCAATTTTTTTTTATTTATGAAAATGAGTTCGCTCTCCAATTGAACAAAGAGAGCAATGCATTCAATGTTGGGTCCCCATTTCTATCAACTTTGAAATCTTTTAAAGAAGATTTCGAGGGCCTGATTGGTTCACGTGAATTTGGGTTTTGGATTCATTTAATACAGCTTTACGGCCGACAAGAGGACTGGGCTATGGGTTCCAGAATTAATGGAGTTATTAAAATATTGTTTCAAATTGATATTAAAATATAAAAGGTTATTTAATTTTGAATATATGTAATTTAAATGTTGAAGACGAAATGTAATTAACTTTTAAAACAATTAAGGTAAATTTTTTTTTTTAATTTCTTATCAAATGAAAACGTGTGCACAGTTCTAATTAAAACAAAAGAAAATTTTAATCCTTGCCCTTGTAAATTTGACGGGGATGACTCCCTTCCATATCACTATTCTTCATATATCTCCATATCCTATTTTGTCGGTTCTCAAGTCCATCATGATGATTCAAACTGTTTATCTCACATGCCCAGTAATAAAGATGAATTGTGTAAAAAAACTAATTTTATCAAATATTATTAGACACATGAACAATTCAAATCACTATTGTAGGCTAAGAGTGGAGTCCACGAAATGAAATACGAAAAAGGAAAATAGTGGTATGGAGATGAGTCCTTTTCAATACTCCAAAGACAGATTAGGGATATCATTTCCTAATTTCTACAGCATATAATGTTGCTTAATCACAATGAAAGTAGAGTCCACACACGAATTGGTGTTAGATCAATTTTGTACCATCTCATTCTGAGTAGATAGTAAAATATAGTATAGAAAATGGTGTGCTTGTAACCAGACTTCAAAATTCACAAATTTCCATAAACGGTTTCATCCCATGTTTAAGCGTCGCCAATGAACCATAAGAGCAAAACAAATACTACAACTAAAAACAGTAAAAATAAATTTTTTAAAAAAAAAGTACAAAACAATCAATTTACATAAATTTCCATTATCATATACTCTTTTGTAAAACCAATTTGAATCCATCCCCAAAACCCATTTAGGAGAGAAAATAATCTCTCCCCCCACAGTTTCTTGCAACTTGTGCAAGGACTACATTACATGTATACTTCACATCATCATTTACATTAGCAGCCACCTCCTTGGGCGTGACTAAAGGAGCTCCTAACCGTTAGAGAGCCAGAAAGGAAGTGTCTACACGGGCCCTGCAAAAGCAGAAGTGCCTGCAGTATTGCACATGGGAGAACTGGAGGCACCCCTTCAAGATGTTTGAGCCATACCTTGACCCAAACCCAACCCAACCACAACAGGGTCCTAGTGAGCAGAAGCCAAAAACCGCATTGCCCCCATGGAGACTTGAACCCAAAGCCACTTGCTCACCAAACCCTTGGTGGTGAGTGTATGAGGTACCTGAAACTGAAATTGTATGGCATGACTTGTACCAACTGTGAAAGAGGCTTCGTTTCCTTTCTCTCTAGGCATCTAACTGTTTGATTCCTGAGTTCATCAGGAAGCTGCAAGCAAACCTGATCCAGAAGTGCTTCCAAGTCCTTTGCAAAGTCAGGAAGATACCAATCTAACAGCTTTGGAACTATTAACTTGTTTTCTTTTGAAATGCTTATTGCTGCCTATAAGTAGTCTCGCCTTGTGGCCTCCATTTCGCTCTCAACTTGAGATGCAGTATACACCCTAACCTTCATTTGACAAAAAATTGTCTCAGCAATTCATAAACAAGATTGTCTCATAGGAAGATGTCGTATTGACTAAGATTAAAGGAATTGATAATCAGAGGTGGCTCAACCATTAGGTTAGTTAGGCTGTTGTCTAAAGTCCACAAAAAATTTCAAAAAAGTCCTATTGTCAAAGACCCCAATTTTTCAAAGATAGATAGATAAGGCCTCATTTTAATATTAGTCTGAGACTTCCAAAAATCTTAGACCGCTACGGTTGATCATAATAGTAACAAGGAAAATGATTGTTAGGTTGATCAGTCAACCCAAACCGAACACACACTGAGAGGTTATTTAGTCAATGTGTGGTAGGTCCCACAATCTGACCAATCATCCCTCAACAGTCAATATGTGTTCAATTTTGGCCTTTGATTAGTCTATACCTATGGTGGTATTCTAACCATGCCATATTGTTTGATACAAATTTTACTTACAACTTATAAAATAAAAATAACTATTAAAAAAAGTTAATTATTAATAAACAGGGGAGAGAATACTTCTAACTTATGCATTTAGATTATTGGCTTACTAGATATCTATATATTTGAAATGAAACACAAAACTAGCACATAGAGATTCGAAACTTTGCTTGCTGCCGGCACTCATTGTTGAGCATTAGATGCATTTTTTATATGCCTTTTGCTTTTGTTTTTTTTCATTTCTATCTATTTATAGAAATGGAGGGAATTTTACTGTTGAATCTTGTCATGAAAATTTTGTTGAACAGTTAACAAAATTCACTTTTGTTAATCATCAAACTTATCCTAAATGTGTGACAAACTGACAGCTGGGGAGGACCAACTTCCACAGGAAAGTGCGAATGTAACCAAGGGTTCAGACCACTCCAATCCGAATATACTGCATGCTTTCTTTTTTGGGTGAATAAATGCTGCATGCTTTCATTTCCTCATTTCTTGCAACTTTCAGACAAGTCTATTGAAATCAAGGAAAGTGCAAATGTAACCAAGGGTTAGCAAGTTAACAATTTTCCCCGATTAAGAACAAATCTTTTATAAGGATTTTACCCGCTTCTGACTATATAAACAGAAACAAGTAACTACAGAAAAATGTGAGAAGAATGCCACTTACATATTTCAAGTGGTAAGGCAACCTCAATACAAAATGCTCAGTCATAATTGCATTTAGCAAGTGTCCCCCCACAGTTATCGCTGCCTGAGCGCAGCATAGTTGTAGTTATGCTGGTTGTGAAACTTAGAGGGTTATGATTAACGGTATTAGTCTGAAACAGAAGACACTTGCACTGAATATGTTGTTATGGAAGTTTGATTATTTTCTTTATTGGCAATTAGCAGCTTAAAATTTTGAACTTCCAAGTCTGATTGAGTTCTTGACAGTTCAAGCTGATCCATAACACTTGATTGATATTATGTATCCATCATTGGTTGATAAACAAACGGATGAAAGGTTATTTGTTCAAAAAATGAGAGGAAAGGAATGAAAATGATGAGAATGATGAGAAGATCTCACGTTTTGCATCAGTGCTACGACCATTTCGGGAGTTTCGGGTATGCCCTGCTCTAGAAATGCCTGAAATATTGATAATGTAAGCAAAAAAATGTCCAAAAGTTAAATAAATAAATCTATAAATGTCTTAAGCTTAATATTATTGGTCACTTCAAAACTTATCGAGTCATTTGTGATAGATAGGCCTCTCTCTTACATTCATCGTGCTGGAATTGTAAATGTTTATCCAAAATGCAAGCTTCTGCTGATGTGTAAGACCCTCCAAATGGACAGAGGCTAGCTTGCTGAGGAGAAGCCTGAAATATATACCAATGAGTAATACACAGCGATGGATATATTGACAATTAGGGCTGCAAACAAGCCGAGCCAAGCCAAGCTTTGGGATGCTCAACCTCTTCTCATCAAGTATATTTGAGAAACTTGAGCTCGACTTGAGTCAACTCAATAACATAAATAAGCCAAGCTCAGGCTTGAAAAGAAAAAAGAAAAACTAAATTATATGCACATTAATTATTAATAAATTTGATCACTCAAATATGTAAATTTGCAAAAACACCAAACATAATAGATAAAAATAAAATAAAATAATTAAAATATATTTGATATATCAATAAAAATAAATGTTAATTAATATATGATTGTGTTCTTCGAGCTAAGCTTAGGTCTACTTGAGGTCAGCTCAATTACTAAAAAGCCAAAAACTTTGGTTTGAGCTTGTTCATTTAGCAGACATGCCCAACCAAGCTATTCATGAACAACTCGGTTCATTTGCAACCTATAGTGCCAATTTAGTAAGAAAGATAACAACCTTAAACTTACTTGAGTCTATGGACCAAAAATAAAGCATTTGTTTTCCTGTTGAAATCAATTGAGCCAGCTTCAATTGAACAGAGATGCTTATAAGGACCGATTTCTCGCTTTCTGAATTCTGAAAACATACTGTAAGGATCCCGAAACTCTGTTTCTTGATTGCTCAGCATTAGAGAAGGAATGGCCTTTGATTCAACAGTCTTGTTCTTCGTTGTGCTGAGTCTTAGAAAGATGTTAGACAAGCACTTCAAAACATCCTCAGAAATTTTGTTTGGAGAGCTGTCAGCTTCCAACGCTCCACCATCAAGGGAGTCAGAAGAGCTCTCTTGTGCTCATTCGCGGTCTGCTAATCTTCTCTCCAACTGTAAAACAATAATCAAGATCATTTTACAATCAAAAGGTTGAGAAATTTCTCATCTAAAACTGCAAATATACCTGTAACCTCAGAGGATCAACGCATTTTCGTATCGATTCAGGCTTGATGGGAGGTTTCTTCATTCTAGGACTTTCATTTTCTGGATATTGCTTATCCTTTGATGAATTAGAACGCAATCGATTCTCTTTTACTGGCCCATTTTCCAAAGAGAAATTGGGTTTTTTTGAACAATGTCCAATTCGATCAGGGGTGGGTTTGGAAGACGATAGTTTTCTACTTGAAGCACTTCTCGCAAGCGAAGGAAAAGGCTTTGCCACAGATAATCCTGAAATTTCATTGTGTTGGAACGAACATATGGGCTTGTGTGGTTTGTATTTGAGAATCATGTTTTGAGATAAAAAGTATGAAAATTTGTTTGGTTTGGTTTTTTTTTAGAAGATGTTTTGAAAAATTATTTTGAGAGAGAGTTTTGGAGAAAGTGATTGATTTGATTTGTATGAAAGAGAGATTTGTTTGGAAAACTTATAAACCAAACAAGTTTTGGAAATTTTTTTTAAAAAAATTTGTTTGGTTTGATTACTTTTGAAAACTTATTTGTAAAGAATTTTTTCCAAAATTTTTTTGAGAAACACAAACCAAACAAGGTGATTCCCCGTGTTTGGAACTTCTGGTGGATAACTCGCTGCATAAATCAACTGAATTCTCTGCATTCCTCTTGGATGATATGTAAGCCGCTTCCTGATATAAACCTTGTCTGAAATCGACAATCTGCTCTTCTAGCCGAACAACCTCCTCTTCCAAAACTGCTACTTCAGCGAGAAGTTCTAGTGTCTGAATGGTAAGAATAACATTCAGCCGCAGAGTCAGAAAGTTAAATTAGGAACACTTATTAATTATAATATCAAAAAATTTTATTAATTATAATATCAAAAAAATTTATAAAAATATTCACGTAAATTTTTATAATTGATTTTGAGAAATATCAAAAAAAATATTATTATTTATAATTAGTGAATTGTGGATAATATAAAAAAATATGGATATAAGTCTTAAAATAAATTATATAATGATAAATTATTTTCTTATACAAAATTTGATTAAAAATTTAATATAATGGCAATATCACGTCATCATTAGTTTGCGATATCACCAGTTAATAGTAAGTAAACATATAGATAGTGAACCTCACATGTCAAATGTAACTAATAATCTAATAAATTTCATATTTTTATAATGAGATTACTTGTACTTGCATATTAATAATAATGACATCACTGTTATATTTAAAATTTTCATAGATAACATGGTTTATAGTAGTCTTTTCATTTTCAATCAAAACAATCATTATTATTTTTATAATTTTTAAAATATCATTAACACTCCAATAATATTTTTGTAATTTTTTTTATTTAAAATATTTTCTTTATATTTGAAAAAAAAAATCACAAAATCCAGGGAGGCACATGACCCCTGTCCTTACGTGGCTCTGCCACTACCCATGATTAATGTAAACCACAAAAAAATAAAATAAAATAAAATGTGACCACTACACGAGACTCTCACTAAAGCGGAATCTAGAAGAGGACAAGATGTAAAAGCAGATAATTTCAATGGCAAATTACAATTTGACCCCCTCAATTATGGTTATCATATCACTATGCTCCGCTCAACTAAGAATTGCTACATTTTACTCCTTATCTTTTGACTTGTCTAAAATTTTGTTAAAGAAAGAGGACTAAAAAAATGGTACGTGAGCTACCCATACCAATTTTATGCGTATTCAAGAGCTGATTTATTTACATATATGTGATGGAGATGTTTATATCTTCTCTTCTCTTATGTACACATGTGAGAGAAAATACATGCACATGCTAATTTTATAACCAGATAGAAATATATATATATATTTCTCACACACATATATGATATATATACCATCTTTGAATATTTTTGCCGTAAAAATGGCATGTATAGCTTATATGCCACTTTTTCATTCTCTTTTCATAGCAAAACATTGAGATTTAAAGCAAATCAGAAGATTAAGAGACAAAATGCAGCAATTTTTAGTTAAAACAGGGTTAAAGTGACTACTACCCATAGTTGAGTGAGGAGACTGAAGTGTAAATTTACATACATACATATCTACATTAAACTTTCTAGAATGCTGAATTCATATGGGTCTCTCCTCTTTCTTCACTCATTTCCCACCCATTTCATTACTCCTTCAGGTAATTCTTTAAAAAAAATTAATTATATTAATTTTTTTAAAAAATAATAATAATAAAAAGAAGGTTTAATCCTTTTGTTAGAGTAAGAGAGATCTAAGAAAGTGAATATTGAATTATATATATATATATATACTCACCTCTGGAGGAAGATAAGGAGGAAAGCGAGGTAGAGATCCCAAAGGTCTATTGAAAGCCCTCTCCAATGCTCTGTGAACATTCTCTTCATGTCTTAACTTCTTCTTCAGCTTGTTAACCTGCAATTTGGTAATCGAATTATTAACATAACAATTGAAATAAAATCAAATGTTTGGAAAAGAGAATTTTCAAATACATCTTCAAGTAAAGCCAATTTTTTTTCTCTATTGGATCGATGCCGATTCGCCGTGACTTGCAATTTGCTTCCCTCCACTTCCATCTTCTTCTCCTATGAAAATCCAAATCTAATAAATTTAGAAAATAGATAAACAGAGTGTAGAGTAAAGAAATTATTCGTTTCTTGGGAGGAGCAAAGTGCCCAATTCAGATTTGGATAAAAAGTGTTTCAGAGTATCGAGAAGTCAGAGTTTCAGAGTAAAAAGGAAAAGAAAAGAAAAGAAAAACAGGGGCAGGGAGATGAAAATATGGTTTTGATAGTAAATTTGACAAAGTGAATGAAATGGGAGATCCAAATTCAGTTAAAACTACCCATGTTGAAAATGTTACACACTCAAGCATTAAATTAAGAAATCAAAACTAAAAAAAGAAAACAACTCACATTTCGAGGATTCGAAGGGGGTTTCATGGAGTGAAGTGTTTTGTAGACTCTGTTATTCATCTTTCACGTTCCTGAAGCATACCCAATAACACGAAGCAAAAACAAAAAAAAAATTTGAGTTGAAAATAAAAGCTGGGTAGTGAAAAGCGATTTTGGAAATCAAAAATTACTCAAGTTTTTCATTCCAGAGGTGGAGAAAGAGCGGGAAAGTTGAAAGTGAAGGAAGGGAGAGGCAGAGAAACAGATATGAGCAATGCACTTGGATGAGAAACCTACGACGGTAGATAGGTAAAGGGTCTCCAGCAGGGAGGGCGCGCGCGCGTGAGAGAGAGAGAGAGAGGACAAAAGAGCGCAGAAGAAAACGACGTCACCTAAAGCCGACCGTAGCCGATGGAGGAGGAGGAAGCGTAGAGTTGGGATTCCCTCCTTGCAATCTTCCTCGCAACGGCTGAGATTAACCGTTATAATATTCAACGGCTGATTTTAATTTTTTTATTATTATTATTTTTTTTTTTATAACCGTTAAATATTACAACAACTGATCTTAACCATTGCAAGAAGACTTGCAAAAAGAAATCGCAAGGAAGGGATCTCAACTCGGAAGCGTCAGCCCTGCGGAAAATTATAAAATGTTCCGGAATCTCACATGTCGGTCCCACCAGCTGAATTTCTTTATACGGAGAGGTTTCTCTCTATTTTTTTGAACTAAGGTTTCTCTCAGCCTCCGTTTGGGAAGTGGGTTGGCTTTTTGACTTTTTGACTTTTTTGGCTATTTTAGCCTGGGCTAAAAAGCTTGGTTTGGGAAGGACTTTTTGGCTTTTTGGCTTTTTTGACTTTTTTTGTGAGAGAATAGTGTAATGATTATGGGTTGGATGTGATGTTTTATTTTTTGTGGCTAAAATAGCCTATTTCGTCTTTTGTGACTAAAATAGTCAAAAAAGCCCGGAAAATCTCTTCCCAAACGGACTTTCAATAATTTATTTTATAAATTATATTTATCATTAACATAATATAATCTGATTAAGTGATTATCGATATCTAATCAATATGATTTTTTTAGGGATGAAATACTCGATAAGTCTTATCATTAAATAGTTCGGATTATCAATGTGGGCTCTGTTGTGGGCCCACAGAGATTTAACGACACCATTCAATCCGATTTGGACTAGAGAAAAGTTTTTTATTTGTTTTCAATATAAATTATTTATTTATTTTCGTTAAGTAAAATAAATGAAAAAATTAATATTTTAGTTATTAAACTCAAAGAAAAAAATATTTTAGATATTATATATATACTTATATTGAGTTTAATAACTAAAATATTATTTTTTTCGTCGATTTTACTTAACAAAAATAGGCAGATGTTTAAATTAAAAACAAATCAAAAGTTAAAAATGTTAGTGTTTATTTTATTATAAGGCTCAAATCTTGGAATTTTATTTATTTATTTATTTGTAATTGTACATAAAAAAAAATAAGAATGGATTCTTACCCATGTAATTGTATAAACATAATTTTTTTAAAGGTAATTTATAAATACACTTTTTGAAATTTGCTTAAAATACAGATTATCCATTGTGATTTTAGAAATTTGATTCCACTCCTTCAATATTTTAATCAGATAATCAATGACCATTTTTATTAATAATTTATCATGTCAGTTAATAGCTTTTAATGGTACTATAAATATATTTTAATTAACCATTCAGGTAATTTTATTGTTATATAGAAGAGTAGTTTAAAAACATTTTTTTTTTTGGTTAATTTTGTTAAATAAAAAAAATTGACAATGAGGTATTTATAATTTTTAGAATCATAAGAGGCAATCTGTATTTTAAACACACTTTAAAGGGTGTATTTGAATTGTTCGTATTATAAAATTTGTTAAGTGTATCATTTATTAAAAAAATATAATTAATTAGACATTCGTAATCAGATCTTAATTGTTTTTTACAAAAAAATTAATAAGATCATGTTACCTATTTATTTTTTAAGAAAAATAATCCAATCAATTAAATATTTTACATAACTGATATATTTAATAAATTTTACAATATAACGGTTTGAATTATCAAAAAAAAAAAAAAAACTCAGGACAAGCTGCCGCAGGCCTCACAGGAGCCTGTGAACCCATCTCCTTAAGTTTGGTACTCACCAAAAAAATAAAAAATCTGGAATTGATCGGTTTTAAAGCTTCACTCCTAGGAGTTTCTGTTAATACACTGTCATTTTGGTATAAATAAGAAATAAATTATCCTGCAAAAATATTGAAAATTTGGACAGAAATAGCGATATGATATTTAATGTAAAGGTGCAACAATATATCCCATAAACAACCATGAAGGTGGTCCTTGCAGTGGCTCACTTTAGTGGCCTCGCTCTGTATTTCGATCGAAACCTGAGCTCGTCTGTGGCATATGGTTGAGCTCCACTAGTACCTCGATGATAGGTCCTTTCCTATGGATTGGATTAAATTAGACTGGTAACTGGGCACTCCAGGGCCTAGGGCCACGGATGCCATGATAACACCTCAGAGCATCATTTTTCCTTGTTCAAAAAAAAATAAAATAAAATAAAATAAATAAACATGAAGGAAAAATAACAATTCAGTGTGAATCTAAAACAAAAAAATTCAACTCAGTGACAAAATTTATGAACCTTAATTATTAAAGTAAACTTTATCATCAACTCATAATTAATTTTGTAATAATATTTGAGTGGTATAATTTAAAAACTCTAATGATGGATCCCACATAATGATTGATGTTTTGGTTTTTTTTTTTTTTTTTTTTTTGACACCTCATTAGAACTCATGTTGAGTGGTCTAATTTCCCCAACTATAATTTAGAGTAGTACTTTTAAACAAGTACCTAGAACAGAAGTGATTGGTAGCTTGAAAGAGAGGCCCCCGAAATCAAAACGACGTCGTTTTGATTTATTTTATTTTATTTTTTCAAAGAAGAAGACAATCAGAAAAGAAGAAGAAGAAGAACAAGAAGAGAAGGAAGAAGAAGAATTGGAGGGGCCATCAACCATTCATCTTCATCATCAACATCATTAACCATTTCAGATCCAGAAAAAAAAAAAAAAAAAACAAAATCGGGCTGGGGCGGAGGCGGGGCGATCTGCGACGAGCTGCGACGATCGGTCGGGCTATCGTCAGAGGCAGAGGGGCCTCTCTCTCTCTCCATTCCCTCTTTCCCTCCTTTTTCTCTTCTCCTCTCTTCTTCTCTCCCCTCTCTGTTTCCCTCTCTCCTCTCCTCTCCTCTGCTCTTTCTCCCTCAAAAAAAAAAAAAGAGGGATTCGGGGAATGATTTTTTTGGGGGAGTAGAAGAGCAAAATAATTTCCTCAATTATAATTTAGAGTAGTACTTTTAAACAAGTACGTAGAAAAGTACCAAGAAAGCTATAAAAGAGTACTTTGGCAACAATAGCAAAAATCTAACTTTTTAACTTTTTTAGTGAAAATAGTCAATTTTTTTATTCAAAACAATCCAATTTTTTGTCAAAAAAGTCAAAAAATCAAAAAATCAGCTTTTTACCAACTTTCCAAAACACCCCAAAATTCCATCATTTAGTGGTGTTTTAGGAAGCTGGTAAAAAGTTAATTTTTTAACTTTTTTGGGTGACTTTTTTATAGTAAAAAAACTGACTTTTTTGTGTAAAAAAGTTTTAAAAACTAGCTTTTTTAACTTCTTTCCAAATTGCCCTTTAAAAGAGAAACAACTTAATGTTATCATATGTTTATTTTTGTATGATTAATTAACAAAATTTAAAATAATTATGCATTTTGCATAGCTCAACAGCGAAGACTCTCATTTATTTAATTAATTAATTTTTATTTTTATTTTCATTTATCTTCAAATGAGATTTTCCATTTACTCGGTAAAACTTGTTTTTTTAAATAAAAAAAAAAATGATTTGATCAAAATGAGGAAATTTCGTCACCATATTAGAAATCAAAAGAAAAAAACAAAAAACAAAACAGAAATTCATTTTACAAACATAAGTTTGAAGTAGAAGCTATTAAAAAAGTACATGGCATGATCAATAAGCTAAGATTTTAATACTAGCAAGGCGCGTGAGTACTTCCTCCCAATGACTTTTTTTTTTTACACTAAAAACACTGGCAATTTAAGAAGCTAGTTAAAAGTTAATTTTGAATTTTTTAATTTATTTTGAATTAAATTATCTCTCATATTTTTTACATACAAAAAATAAATAAATAAAAAATCAACTTTTTAAATCACCCAAAATCATACACAACACAACCATCCCACTAATCGTGAGTCTGATTGCGTTATTATTAGTCACCACGCCTCTCTCTCGCTCTATCTCTCTCTCACGGATACGTTTCATACACGGTATGCTAGGGTGCAACTTAGGTGGGCATAACTGAGAATTTTTTTAGAACTTATGTTATATAATTTTAAAACCAAAAATACTGGGAAACTCTAAATATGAAACTTTAAGAAGAGTTCTAATGAGGTAACCCCCATGATGTGATGGCTGTGTCTGTATTTTCTTTTTTTTTTTGTAGTTTAATTTCTAATTTATTAGAACTAGTTCAGTACTTCTTTTTTAAAGAAATGTATCATGACTATTTTAAAACATCCGATTAGGGCTTGGGCTTGAATTAAAGTTTGTCCGTTCACATTAAATTCAAAAAAAAGTCTCTTTAGTTATTTCTGAATCTTTGTAGCCTTTTGGCTCCACCCATCTTAAAAAAAAATTAAGAATTTCTCACAACACGAACTACCCAAACAAAATTACATATTATTATGTTTAGAGTTGATTTATATAGGGATTCTCACAAACTAATTTTTCTTATTATGTTTCATGCTATATTATATAATTACTTTTTGAGATATTTTGCTTTTTTTTTACTTTCAAAATGTAAACATATTAGTTTCAAACAATGAATGATAACTTTTTTATGTTTGAAATTAGGCAACCCGAATCAATCCTAAATTTTGAGTTAAACTAGGGCATGGGAATAGACAAGAAGTTTGGACACAAGTCAGGCTCCAACTAAACTTGGACAAATCTCTCCACACTTCATGCTGAACAAATCTAAAGCCTGCCTAACTTGTAACCCTACCATAAACACATATATATACCCTAACACATACACATCAATATACCTCCACCTGTACATCCTCATCGCCATTAGCAAAAGAGTCAACTTCAGAAGAAAAATACACAAAACCCACCTATCCTTCCAAGTTCAAGGCCACGTCATCATCATGATGTACTTTTTGTACCCATTACAATCTCTCAATCTTTACATATCAATATCACTGTTAGGCACAAGATGTCCAGTACGGTAAGACCCCAGTTCAAGGACCAGTCACTATCCCTATTTGATGATCCAATGGAGGGTTATAAGAATTGGACCACCTTCTGGTGAGGAAATGATAACACCCTCTGTCCTTCAGTTCCCTTGAATCTTGGAATAGGATAAAAGAAAATGGCCCGGATCAAATATTATTCACTACCGTCCGTGGTAATATCACAAATGCTTCACAGCCATCCATATTTTTGTGGCATTGACACTGACAACAGTGAATAACTGCTCTGCGGCCCCAACACAAAGTGAAAAGACAACCAATACAAAATGATGGAACTTTGTATTATGTGGAAGGGTTGGTTACCGATTAGGTCACTTTCCAGCTGAAATTTGGCATGTTGCCAGCTCAATCTGGTCCCGAAAATCCCAATCCTTGTGATGAGATGAGTGATTTTACCTTCCTGATTGCTCGGCTACACCGGCAGTTGGTCTATAATGTCAACATCACTTCACGGAATCGAGTCTCCCTTATCTTCTTCACCTGTCCTCTCATTTTTCAACTTCTTCCAGTAACACAGCAATCTATATCACTATCAGCAATTATAAGAACAAAGATTTGAGGTTTCTGACAATCTTTGTTAAGAAAATGTCTTCCAAAGCACCCAAGGGTATTGAGAAGTTATTCTTTTTTGCTCCTGAAGGCAATGCCCCAATGGCCCAGGAGCCATATGATCACGATTCACATGTGCCCCGCGTGATCGTGTGGCTCATTATGCATGCACCATAAATCGGCGAATTCCGTCATGCAAATGGTGGAGTGGATGCCAGTGTTTAGACTAAGAGCCATTGTTATTGAGAAAGTGGGCTAAAATCAATGTATTAGAAACTCAAAAACAACTTACTTGGAAGAAGCTCCATGCATGGTGATCTGAAAAAAACAATCCTGTGATTCTATTGACCTTAAACATTACCTTGAAAATGCTATGCTCAGGTATACCTAAATGAATTCTCCCGAATATTAGATATATATATAAAACACAAATATTACCACCAAAAAACGAGTATCTAACAAATTTGCTCCTTCGTTGCAATCAATACATTCTTATAATTCAAATCCGAACAGGTTTACTACGAATTTGCTAGTGATTGAATGGATTCAGGACTGAATTTTGTCTCCTACCAAGGTTCCCTCAATAGACTTCTTGCTTTGCACAAGGAATATAACATCTCCCAGGTTTGGAACTAAAACTAGAGGTACAAGTAGCTAGTGATGCACCTAAAACTGGGCCTCGGGATACCAGATAGTAAAAAAAATGTTCATGATAACTATTGCTTATTTGTAATTTGTGCATTACATGTGACAAGAGGCTTCATGGAGTACAGTTGCTCAAGGAAATAGGTCACTCACTACATCCATGTATAAAACTAGAGGTTTCATATACAATGGACCTCCAGATATGATATAAATCAGAGGACAAAAATGATAACCTCTAGATACGCTCTGAATGGGAAGATTATAAGCACATAAGTTCAGTTCAGCAAAAATCCCACCACCCACCACTAGCTCCCCTGCTAGTCACTTCACAAACTTACTCAATCCTCCTCTCATTTTGCCTCCTCACACTACAAGAATTTGAGAGCCTAAAGGGGAATTAAATTTGATCTCAAGAACTAGCTACCATATTGCTTTAAAGAAAGTTGGCAATAGATAGGTTGGGTCAAGGTCATTGTGGGGTTGAAATGGGCAGTGGTAATGATTTTAAGATACCTAATCTCGGCCCTGAAAACCAGGTTGATAGTGATCACACTGATTAATTTACAGCAGAAATCTTCTGGTTGGTGAGCCAAACCAATTCTAACAGGTTTGAGTTGACATACCACACACCATGTTTAGCAGAAGGGTTCTTTCAACAGCGACCAAAATAACCTGAATCATAAAAAGATCCAGAGTCTTCTAGAAACAGTTGACGTTAAATCAACATGACCCTAAAATTCCCAAGAACGCTGGTTGTCTACCCCTCTATCCAATAGCCATCACCACAAATTAATTATGTAGATCTTTTATACAAAACAATCGTAACTAATGCAAAACGCTTCTGCTTCTGGGAGAGGTAGTATGCATAACTTACCCTAAAAAGAAAAAAGAAAAAAAATAAAAAGAAGGGCAGTATGCATAGGTCATGACCTAAGCGCAATGGCAAGTGCCATCTGCCCGCCCCTAGCATTGTGGCTCAAGTTCAAGTCGGGAATCAGTGCAGTGCTGAAACTGAAAAATAATGGTCCGATCAAGCAATCTTCAAGTCTCAACTGGACAAACTAACTGAATTCTTGAAGTGAAATTATTATTATTTTTTTGGGAAGTTTCAGCTCCAAAATTCTGCTCTTACCAGCAGAAAATAGTAAGAAAATGGTGGGGGATGTAAATCAAATCAAATCCCCCCCCAACCCAAAAAAAAAAAAAAAAAAAAAAAAAAAAAAAAAGGCAATCGGTTGAAAAAGAATAATAATACCATATCACAAATAAAACGGGAAAAAAAAATAAAAACAGATAAGTGACTGTTTAAATAAAATATTTCCTTTTCCATTTTTTTTCCTTATATGATTGAGAAAACTTTAAAACTGCATGTAAAAAAGACTTGAAGCTGCATGTAACATACATAATTTTCCAAGTATTTTATCATTAACCCTCCAGATGAGAAGAACTTACAGAGTTTGGTTGAGGTTTTGTCAAAAGGGTTTGTGGACCCCTTACAAAGAAGCTATCAGAATGGCTTTCTGTAGCACTAGAGGTCATGGTAGAGACCTCCTTTGACCTACCTATTAAATGAAGTCCAAAAAGATGGTTACCCCAGATATCATACCTAAATTGATCCTCAAGCCCTGTCGCTTCTTCTAAATTAACTGTTTTCTGGTTGTAAAGTTTGGATCCAGGAGCCCGGGCATGTGGAGCAATTGTAGAAGTCGAAGACCTACCAGTGCAAGGGAAGGTTGCAGAAGGCAACAAAACAGATTTTCCGGGCATCTTCCTTGGTGCAGAGGGCTTCTCTTGGGTAAAGAAAAAACAACTTTTATTGGAATACTTGACAGAAACCTTAGGCTCCAATATGTTTGCCTTTGATGCAGGTTCTACACCTGAACTCTTCCCACGGTGTTGCTCAACCACTTGCCCAAACTGATTACTAGACTCAACTGATTGACCTGCCTCATAAGACTCTGGCCACAACCGTTTAGGTGTAAAAGATGCGACTGGGGACAAGGGTGATGAAGGTGTAGAATTACCACTTTGACTGCTTGCAACGTCAAAGATTCCAGATAATCCTGTTCCCGAACACTTTTTCTTCCTTTTCCTTCTACCCTTCTCTTTTCCAATTCTAACTGTGAGTTTACCGTCTTTTGATGCTTCCCGAACATCAGAGTTCTCAACTGTGCTAGACTCTTGCAGGATACAAGATCCAAATGCCATTTCCTCTTGAGTTTGTCTCTGATTTTCAACAGTTGGATTAAGATGCTGAGCAGTTATCCCCTGTTTTGAAGCAACAACTTCACCATCAGGATATCTATTGACAGATTCAAGCATTGAGGTTTCCTCTTCTCCAACTGACCTTAACAAGCCATTCATTTTAGAGGATATGGAAAACTTATTACCATTCTTTGCGTTGAAATGCATACAAGAAGATTTCCCTACACGCCCAACAGTGGCAATGGAGCTTTTCCCACTCTTGAACAAGTAATCCAAGTAGCCTAAGCCCATCAATTGGGGGAGGATGCAAAAAAGTATAAGAAACATCACAAAAGCAGCAAGAAGGATCGCAAAGAAGATTCTATGCACTTGCATCCGAAACATTGATTTCTTACACAAATTGAGCATGTTTAGAGGGAGACTTGCTTTCATAGGGATCACAACAATACCAGTAGCCAAGGCCAGTTCAAGATCTCTCTGTACCATGACTGTAGAAAAATCTGCCTGATATGATATCAGAAGCTTTGTGGACTCACCAGGTTCAAGAGCAAAACCTTTGCAAGTATGCACAACAAAGCCGTCTAACTCACATTCTGTCCCAGAAACCTCAATTCTCTTGACCTCCAGTGGAAGGTCCCCCGTGTTCTTTGCATACAGCTCTTTCAACAATGGCTTGGAACAGGCATGAGTGGTTTCTTCCTTGTGATGGGACATTTCAGGAGGAGACAAATTTAGAGGGCTTGGCAAGTTGAACTTAAATTCTAAACTTGGAATAGGCTTAGACCCTTCAAACAAATCCAAAGAAAATGACCCTCCATATCCCCGCAAAGATAACCACTCCACACCAGAAAGATTGTTCCTTATCAAAGCAGAACTTCTCCACCCACATCGATTCGAAGGGTGAAAAATTATTGGCCCAAAAGATGCTGTACCGTAAGGATGGACATAAGCCTCTGTTAGTGCTTTCTCTGATATTGAGAACCCATACCTTGTTGGTGATGTATTTTCACTAAGAACCAAACCACTGGATAGAGAGGGCTGTAAAAGCCCATCTGGGGCCCGGCACTCATCGATAATTTCACCTGCATTCAGGATCAGCTGCATTACAACTGGTTGTTCGCTTGGGTTTTTTACAGTGATCCACTCAGAGTGATGAGTTCCAATCTGAACCATCGGGAACACAACCCCGTGATTGTCAAGCACAGACATGCTGCTGGCAGTACCTTGAGATTTCCAGTTTCCTAGTACCAATTCATCTGCTTCTGCTGCCTCCATTTCCTTAAATTTAAGTGCACACAAGCATAAATGATTAGGAATGGAAAAACTGAAATTAAATTACAATGCTCATCTTATTAAAGTTTGCTCTGTGCTACATATATTTTTCACTAAAACACAGTTATGCAAGTTTATTCAATGGAGGGAGGCAACCAAGAAGTAACAACTAAGTTATATTAAAGTTATAGTACCTGATGCCAGTTTGTGTCATACACAGTAGAGAAAAAATTTCACAAATGAGAAGACCTAACTAATTTCACCTGTTCTATGATTAGTCTTATTGTTATGCAGCCATTCTCAAAGATACTTGTCATGCTAGGAAGACAGCCATACAACTTTTTGTCAAATCTTTCAAAACTTCTTTTTTTCATTTGGTAATTAAGCATTCTAAACATGATTTGGATGAATGATTCCCAAAATACGACTTTTTTTACACAGTTTGATTAGTGATTTCTTCATTTTACAGCCTTTTAGTAAAGTTCAAATTACATACGATCAAGTGCGAGCTTTACAGCTTAGACAATGTCCAAGGCACAAGGGGCATAATGGATGGCCTTTCGCATACAGGGAATTTTCAACCATAGCATTAATCTTCCTCCTGGTGATTTCACATTCGAGAATAAAAAGAAGAAACCTTAAGAATTATGTGGCCGTTTAAGAAATGTTGAGCACCTATTTATTACTATCATTGCAACTCATAGGAGCAGAATAAAGAGCACGGATACTGACACAGACAAGGGATACCTTGATCAATGACGGTGAAATCCTTGCCATTGTACTAACTAAAGAAAAATGGATCAGAATGAGCATACCTTGATCAATGATGGTGACTGCACGCCACTGCGTAAAGATCCTGTTCTTGCATTGGCATTTTCTGCATTTCCAGACTGTTGTTCATACTCAAGATAGGAATCTAATTTTGAACAAATACTGACTATATCCTTGCAGGGCATCTCAATCTGAGGATTACTTGAGTCATTTGTCAGTATCACTAATTTACAATTCCAGTTTATATCCGGACTTTCAGATGGATAGTCATGTAACCCAATGGGCAGGGGAATATAACTAACCACAGCTACATGTGTGTCGGTGCCAGGAAAAAGTATTAAGCCTTCCTTGTATTTAATCTGGAAAAGCTTTGTGCTTTCTCCAATTAAACTAATCTTAACAACATTCAAGAGATGAGGAGTGCCATTTCTCAGCAAGAGAGCAACAACCACAGTATCACTGGAATCGCATGGCAGTAGAGTCTCAAGCGATACTGAAACAGCATCTATAAGATCATTGGCTGATTCCCCACCTAGTTCTGCTTCAAGAGGAACCACAATTGTATCTGACTTATCTTGAGAAGGCCTAAGCAACTGCATACAAAACGCACCAGAAATTTTTCCTGCAGCGTAATATGTGAAGTCTATCTCTATGACGGCCTCAGTGCTACCAGGACCAATATCCCAATTTCTATAAGGCCCCATTGCCATTTGTGGTGAGCCAACTTGACCACTTTTGGCATGCAGCACACTATGCTCTTCAGAACCTTGAAAATTTTCTATTCTACAGATTGCCTTTGACAAATGTGAAGTATTCCCTACAGAAACTGATATCCACACAGTTACTTCCTCCACATAGAGTGTTTCATCAAAAGGATTAAACAAAGAAAATTTCTTAGTCCACCTTCCACTGGAGGAAACATCCAGGCCTGCTAAAGCCCGTAGCCCATAAGGGGACTCAACAGCAAAACCTTTAGCCTGGATCAAGAAACCACCGGAGCTTGTCTGCAAGATCAGATGAGCTGAGGACATACCTAACCATGTAGGTAAAAACACAAAACAAATTGAAGCAACTTCACCGGGTCCCAGAAACAACTCGCTAAAATTGCAAGGATAAAATTGTGTATTGGTACTGAAAGGTTTGTATATGCATAAAATGCTGTCGCTGTGTGTATTTGCCACAGTTAAAAAAGAAAACGAAGGAAAATATAAATATTTCTGTCCCCAGTCAAGTAGAGGAGGGCTTATTTCAACATTGGGCGACAGAGAACCATCCAAAAATCCCGATTTGATCATCTTCATCTCAGAGTTCTCGTTCAAGTTGGGACTTGGGCTCTTCTGATTACCAAAAGGTCCTCCACATGAAGAAACATAGTTTTGATTACCTTTACTTGTTTGAAGAGATGAGATGTCGTGGATTTCATCTTGGGAGTTCAAAGAACAAGAAACAGCCCGTCCACTTAATAACTTAAACATACCATAGTCCAATGACCAGCTTAAGTTATTTCTCGCTTGAGTTGATCCTTCAGGTAATGTAGCACCAGGATGAACTGGAGACACCTCTAGAACAGTTGATTCAGGACTACATCCTTTACACAAAAAACCCGGCAATGTAGAAGGAAAGCAGAACAAATTCGAATTGCTACATACATTCTCAAGACTTAGGTGGCCCATTCCCGAAACACACCCTGAACTTACATCACGAACATATGCTTCCTGAAACCCTGGATTATAATTATCTGTGCAGGACTCACACAAATCATATTCCACGGAACTCGGCATCCCATTTATGGAACACAGTCCGCATGCAGCAATGCAGAAAAGGGTACATATCAGAATCACCAGAAAGTAAAACGGTCGGGCTTGGTGAAACAACACCCTGAATAAACCACCAAAACATATGATGTTAGATGCTATAATTTCCATTTACTAAACACATAACTTGAATGGCAAAAAAACTACTTGCAAGCAAAAAAAAAAAAAAAAAAAAAAACACTAAATAATATGTAACAAAACAATAAAATTTGAGCAAAAGTTTCAAAAAGAAACCATAGTATCGTGTTAAAGCACAATTGAAATGAAAAAATCAAAAACTGCAGGCATTATTTCAATAATGCCCACACAAAAAATTTGAAAAAAGAAAATTTCCACATATTTATTTATTTATTTTTTTGCAATTCAGCAGGTAATAGTTAGTCAATCAATTTTTCCATAATTTTGAATATGGGTTAGTCTTGTTAATTACTTCTACTTAATGTTTTTTGGGACAATTATTACTCTTTACTTAATGTTTTTTGCGTTTTATTCATAGATTCCTATATATGTAGAAATGGGAACTAACATGGCCATTAATAGCTATAACCAAAAATTAACGAACAGTCATAAATAAACAATAAAAGCTCCAAAACGAAAGAAAAAATAATAATAATAGCAAACTCAGTAAAAGTTCCTGTAACAGAGACTTTCTTGAAGATACTGGGAAATCACCAAAACAAGTCATTATCACCACAAAAACCACTCTTTATCTTACATAACTAACTGAAGAAGAAGAAGAAGAAGAAGAAGAAAAAATACCCATTAACGCGCAAAAAAGAAAAAGTTATAAATCGATCGTTGAAACTCGAAAAATGGTAACGAGAAAGAGTGAAATAATCGATGAAATAGGGAAAAAAACTGTACACAGAGAGAGAGAGAGAGAGAGAGAGAGAGAGAGAGAGAGAGAGAGAGAAACGAGGAGAATCGATGATCGGAAAGGTAGAAAAACTGGTGTTTGGAGAGAGATAAAAGGAGGGAAAGGAAGAGAAAATATGGGAAGACGTGGAGAGAGTGTTGGAAGAGTTACCTTCGGTGGCAGGACATGGAGAGCTGTAGGTGAGCTCTGATCAATAGGGACTCCATCTCTGAGAATCGAAATAGAACATCTGGATTCTTCGTTGATAGTGGATTTTCTAGGGTTTTTTTGCTTTCGATTCAGGTCCAAATTCTTAGAACTCAAGCACAGACACACATTCATACACCTGATAAACAACGAATGAATGGCCTCGGAGAACGAACGAGAAAAAACGAGAGAAAATCACCCTTCCTCGAAAATTACCATACTACCCCACACATATATGTTTTTTTTTTTTTTTTTTTTTGGTTTGTTTGTTTGTTTGGAGGGTAACATAAAAGCCAATCCCAAATTCAACTAGGAATTATTTCACATGGCTATGTTTAACTTTAATTTGAATTTGTTTTCTGAATTTTTTTTAAAGAAAATTAAATATTAAAAATTATTCTCACACCAAAAAAGTTAAAATTATATGAAAAATATTGAGTGTTTTATTTTTATTTTTTTATCCCAAATTAATTTTTAGATTTTCTTTTCTTTTTTTGTATATTTTTCAAAAAAATTAATTATAAAAATCAAATCAAATTGAATATTTCTCAAAAACAAAAAGACAAAACAGGCTTTTTATATTTTTCAAAAGGAAAATGTTTTGTGACTCGAAAACATTGGGCGCGAATGCCCCTAATACCCAAAACGACGTCGTTTTGGGCATTAGGGTTTTTTTTTTTTTTTCTTCTTTTTTTTCTGCCATTTTTTTCGCCATTTTCGTTCGACTCAAGCAGAGGAGAGGGAGAGGGAGAGGGAGGGAGAGGGAGAGGTCGCGGTCGCTGGTCTGCTCGTCGCCGTCGCCTCGTCGCCGTCGCCGTCGCCGTCGCCTCGCTGCTCTGCCGTCGCCGTCGCTGCCCTGATCGTGGCCTCCGCCCCTCGTCGGCTCTGCCCCGCTGGTCGCCTCCGCCCCCCTCCTCCTCCATTTAGGCCCCCTCCAGTCCTCCCCTCCCCCTCCCCCTCCTCCCCCTCCCCTCCCCTCCCCTGCCCCTCCTTCGTCTTCTTCCTTCATCTGCAGAAAAAAAAAATATATATATATATATAAAACGACGCCGTTTTATAAATTGGGGGCATTCGGGGCCCCTAATTTCGAGCCACCAATCGCGATTGTTTTCAAAATTATATTAATTGGGACATTACATATATTTGTCCCAAGAGCATTATATAATTTTTTATATTTGGTGATATCATTTCTTGTCGTTATGTATTAAACCTATTAAGCCTTCATTTGACATAAGTTAAACGGAGTTTTTTAGCTAAAATAGTCACAAAAAGATAAAATAAACTTTTAGTTCAATAAGACAAAATGCAACATCCAAATTATAACTATTTAATTTTTCTCTCACAAAAGTTAAAAAAATCAAAAATTCTATCACAAACGAAACTTTTTTAATTCCAGACTAAAATAGTCAAAAAATTAAAATGTCAAATAATCAAACCATATCCCAAACGAATCTAAGTGGTGTGCAAAAAAACCATCAATTGAACCAATTCAAATTGACCAAATTCGTTCGGGAAGTGGGTTGGTTTTTTAACTTTTTGATTTTTTTGATTATTTTAACTTGGGCTAAAAAGTTTAGTTTGGGAAAGACTTTTTAATTTTTTTTGTGAGAGAATAGTGTAATGATTATGAGTTGAATATGATATTTTATTTATTATAATTAAAATAACTTATTTTATCTTTTATGATTAAATAGCCACAAACCATCTTCCCAAGCAGTGCCCACTCGCCCCATTTTACAAAGTGAGTGGGTTGAGTTGGCTGCGTATAATGGTAAAAATTGAAAAGTTAGTTGGTTGGAAAGTTAATTTGTCAATTTAACTATAAACATATGTAATCCGCTTATATATATATATATATATACATATTTATAAAATTATCTTGCACTAGTCCACACAATTTCTCCGCAATCCCATTTACCATTAATCTGATGGCACCTCTCATTTTCCCTTCTTCTTTTTTTTTTTTTATTTGAATGTTGTATTTTAAAATTTAGAAAGTACAATTTTACATAATATTGTATATTCGATTAATTTGTGTGTTGTATCAAAATTTAAAATAAATAACAATTTTTTATTTGAATTTATATAAAAAAAAATAAGTTTGTATGTTTATTAAAAAAAAAAATTCTCACTTTGTATTTGTAATTCGTTCAACTTGTTCAAATCATTAGATTGAAATCATCAAATTTTTTAACAAATCCATTATCAATTTTGAGAATGAATGAGTTGGCCGTGAGTTGAATTCAATCAAAGGTAATTTGATTGACCATTTTTTTCGAAACCAACCCAAATTGACTCCGGCACGCCCCAACCTATTGTTGTGCTTAGAACTACCAAACATAATTAAACTAAGGTAAGAGAAAAATTTTAATTTTGTATAGGTATTGTTGATGAGAAGTTCGAAGACTTTGGCTTGTTTTGGCAAGTGAATAAAAAGTTATTTTTTGACTTTTAATTTATTTTAAGTCATATTATTTTTATTTTTTTACACGTTTTTAAAAAAAAAAATCAAAAAAATCAAATGTTAATCTACTTTAAAAAACAACCCTTTATTAATGCTACATTGCAACTTTCAATAAACTTGCGCTTGTGATGTGAAGAGTTCTCGGGGCTGTGTGTCTCAAAATAAATGTAGAGAAATGTTTTGTGCCTCGAAAAATTCTGCCCCTAATGCCCCGAATGGCTGAAACAACGTCGTTTCAGCCATTCAATTTTATTTTATTTTATTTTTCTTCTTCCTCAGTCTGTTGCGCAGGGAGGGAGAATGAGAGAAAGAGAGAAAGAGAGGGAGAGGGAGAGGGAGAGAAAGAGAGGGAGAGGGAGAGGTCGTCGCCGTCGCCGATCGCGTCTCCGCCTTCGCCCGGCGTCGCCTCTGGTTGATGGCCTTGCTCCGATCGTCGCAGCTCCGCCCCGCCGCTCCTCCGCCATGGTTGATGGCCCCTCCAGCTCCGCCCCGCCCCGCCCCGCCTCCGCCACACCTCCGCCCTGATTGATGGCCCTTCCAGTTCCGCCCCGCCCCGCCTCCTTCTTCTTCCTTCTCTTCCTCCTCTTCTTCTTCTTCTTCCTTCGTTTCTGATTTTCTTCTTCATCTGAAAAAAAAAAAAAAAAAAAAAAAAAAAAAAAAAAAAAAAAAAAAAAAAAAATTCAAAACGCCAAAAACGGCGTCGTTTGGATTTCGGGGTAGATTCGGGTAAGCTCTTTCGAGCTCCCAATCGCAACTCATAAATGTAAACACCAAACTACTGAAATTTTAATAACTTAATGTCTAAAATAATTTTAATTTTAATAGGATAAATCATTTTAATTTTAATAGAGTAAATTACATAAGTAATTTTTAATTTTTAATTTGTGTCAATTGTATCACTGAACTTCACATATTAACTCAATGAATATAATTTCAATCTTAAAAACATTTACACCAGCATCACAATCAACTATTTAAATGACAATTGGAGAAATTTATCTCACTTTCTGCATAAATAAACTATGGCATACGTAAAATGCAAATTCAAATCTTTCTATCCATTATTGGACCGATCTATTACAAAAAAATCATTATTGGGAACCAAATGCCCTTATTTGGCTTTTTGATTGATGATATCTTGTATAAATAGATGTATTAGAATGTCCTTAATGTTATTCAATATGTGAGGCTGGTGTAATTATTTTTCCTATATTTTTTAGATGACAATTAAGGGAAGAATTGCATTAAATTAATGTGTGAAGTTCATAATGCAATTGATACAAATTAAATATTATGGACCAAAATGAAATAGGTACCAATTTGTGTAATTTACTCCTATCTAAAAAAAAATAACTTTTCAGGGTTTTTTTTAATAATTTGATACATAAGTTAAGATTATTGACCACACATTTTAAAATAAAAAGGTTAAAATCAAATTACTCAAATTTAATTTATATTTGTCTAGTTAAAAACTTACTATCAATTTATTATGTTTTAGCTGAGCCTGATAAACTTATTATATTTACTGTAGAATTACGTAAAGTTTTTTGAGCTAAATTCCATCTTAATTGAACTTCATTTGAAATCTACTCGAAAGGTTAATAAATTAAGTTTGACTATGTTTGTTAAATTCATTAAAATTTTAAATCAAACTTACACAAAAAAATTTAAGCATATTTTATCATATTTAACGAATTTTCATACCAAACTATTAAATTATGAAAAATACTTCATGAAGATGGTCATGACAGAATTTTTATCGTTGTATTGTAACTTATTACATATAAATCTGAGGATAAAAAATCTTTCATGATTATCTTCATAAAATATTTTTCATAATACCTAACATTACTCTTTAATTATCGACTACTTAATCCATTCTACTTGTTTATATTACATATTAAAACTTGTTAAGAAGGTTAAATAATTGAGTTAGAAAGTGGAAACTGTGTCTTATCTTTTATTATGTTCAAAGTTGTTGCCACCTATGCATTATGAGGATACACACTAGTGTACTGTGATTCAAGGCCAATAATATAAATTTAAAAAAAAAAAATCAGAATAATAGATCGTGGACTTTACATATACAATCTACTATTTATCTCATAAATATGTTTTATTTTGGCCTATTTTAGAAATTTGGTTAAAAGTCATATTTTAATTGTAACTTATTTTGAATCACATATTATCTCTTAATTTTTTATATTTTTTTAACAAAAAATAAAAAAAATAAAAAAATTAACTTTTAATTTTTAACTTTTTATCTTGCTTTTCAAAATAAGCTTTGTACGGATATTTTATGTTCATAAGAAGTGGGGGTATATTGGGAATATAGAGATACAAACACTTGATCAAGTGCTTATAGGCAATCATACAACAATTTTGTATTAAATTTTTACAAAAAAGTTGGTGGGTGATGGCCTAGCCTAGATGCCCTACAAAAGCAAAGTGGGTCCCATCCCATATGCAATGCCTCCTCTGTTTTCTCTTTCACTACTATTTTTAATTTTTTTTAAAAAATTTGTTTGATTAAGGTTAAGTTTGGCAACTTAAAAATAATTTATCTTTTTATTTTTTTTATCACATTACTTTTCTATTTTTTTGTATATTTTTTTTTTATAAAAAGACAAAAAGTATACTTGTTTAGATCATTTCAAACAACCCCTAAATATAAAAAAAAAGCCTGAACTTTGCATGCATAGTAAAATATTACATGTGATATGCACCGCACTGATGTCATTTAGATGTCCTTCCAAAAATTGACTAATGGAGCTATGAATTACCAATTCAAATTGACAACTGTGTCTTTTGGTTCATTTGGATTTAACGAATAATTAATGGGGATTTGGTCAAAATTTCCCTTAATAAATTTTTAATGCATTAAGGATAGATATAAAAATAAATAAATAAATAAATAAAAAGTTTAACATATACCACTATTATCAAAATATTAAACTTTAAAATAATATAACATTTGATCTAGATGCCAATTTTTAATAAAATTAGTATTTTTAGAATTCTCTAATCAAGATCTATTAAATAAGATCCATATTGACTATGGAATTCTTAAAATAAAAAAAAAATATTATCATCGAAATTGATACAAATAGTAACATATTACTCTGTTTGATAGTAACATATTACTCTCATTTACAGTGCCATATTACTTTGGCAATGTTGTCTAAGAAAAAAATATATTTTATTGTGTCCTTACGCAATTATATGCCTTCTCCTTAGAGAGTTTATGAAGCAAAATAAATTGGGTTATCTTTTTCACAAAACAATAGTTCAATAGAGGGATTTTGACTAAATTTTTCATAGTTTTAAATTAATATTAATTATAATTTATTATAATATTTGATTATGAATAAAATAGTATTAATTTATGACCACTATTTAATTATGTCACAAAATAATGATAGTTACAATTTAATGTGACTATAATTAATAACTTAAATTTATTTTTTTAAATTGAACAAGTAAAAATGAAAATGAGTTACACATGATGTACATGCTTTGAGTATGAATGTTAGAATTTTCCAAAAATATGTAGTTTTTGTTGCTAAAGAAAAGAACAAAAGTCTAAAACTAGGTGGCTCAAGTTGATAATTTTGTTAGTCATTATTTTTATAGTTATGCAACTCTCACACCAAATTGAGGCTGGCGGCTCAATTATTTTTGTAGCCTATGAGAAATCTTAAAAAGAGCCATTACTTTGTAAGGTGCAAAATTATTAATTAAATTTTTATAATGAAAATTTTCAAACATAATTTTTCAATTGAAAAGTAATGTTGATCTTGTTGAAAGATATTTTTTAATTGATAATATTAGGCTTCTAGGACACTTGATTATTTTGATGGCCAAAACAAAAAATGGTCATTCACATAAAACATCATAGCAAATTTACTTTTTATTTATTTGATCCCGTACAAATGTAAATGAAAAAAAAAAAATTTTATCAATCTTTATGTATTTATTTATTTATTTATTTTAATTATAATTTGAGCGTGTAAAACCTTATCAACTTTATTTTTAGGTTGGCAGAAATAATAAATTTTTTGTGCTTTGTCTATTACTAAGAATTTTTACATAATATAGAAAAAGATTAATTGTTAAAAAGTCCAAAGTAAGAAGGGTATTAGGCATTAGGTCCAGTAGATATTTTTTATTGATGAGAAATCCACCTTTTATGAAATAGTTTGGTGAGAACTTCTTTTGTTATTCGAGAAGGATATTTTATTTTCAATTTTACCCCTTAATTTATCTGTTGACTTTTTATCTATTTGACTATCTATTCAAATTATTTTCTATATGTTCAAATTTATATCTATCTGTTCAATTTTTTTGTCCATCTATTCAAAATTTTTAACTATCTATTTAAATATTTCTTTATCTGTTCAATTTTTTTAACCTATATGTTAATTTTTTTTATCTGTTGAATTTTTATAGCCTATTTTTTCTATCTGTTCAAATTCACATCATTTTCAAACTTTTATCTCTTTTATATGTTCCTCTCTGCACTTCTTTTTCCTTTATCTATTGAATTTTTACACCTCTCTATCTGTTTAAATATAGAGCCAAACCAACACATATCTATTACAATCCAAACCAAACCCTATCTGTTCTAATTTTTTTTTCTTCTATTGATTCAAATCTTTTTTCTCTCTCATCCTTATTTGTTCAACACAAAAACAAAACAAAAAAAAAATTTATTTGTTTCATCAACATCAACATCAACAACAACAAAAACAAAAACATCAACAAAAAAAAAATGTCATCATTATACAATTAATCATCATCATTATTAGTATCTTCACACACACAGAAAGATAGAGATCGATGCTTCGATGGTGTTAGATCGGCTAGGATTTATCCGATCTATAGCATAGAAAAGAGAGTTAAGAGAGAGTGAAAGAGTTGAGAGAGATCTCCACCGCCTCCTCCTCCATCGTCGTCAATAGCAACCTGTTCAAATCAAACCCCTTGGCTGCTGTCCGCTTGTCTTTCCTCCATGAACTGGTAGACCTTGGCGAGGACCTCCGGTGAGTATCAAGGAATGCCACCGCCCACAGCAGCAACGAGATCTCGGTTGGGTGGTCAGTGAGAAAAAATAGTGAGGAAAAGAAAGAAAAATGGGGATGGTAGAACGACAGTGTGAAAGAGAAGAAGAGCAGCGGTGAGGGAGAGAGAGACAGAGAGAGACGTTGGTTTTGAGAGGACTAGGGTTTTGATCTGGAAACAACCTTTACATATGCATGGGTAATTTGGTTACTGCACAAATACATGTCCTTATAGATAAAGTAATTTAGCGCGTGGATCTTTGTATAATAGAAATTCAAAATTAGATTTATCACCCAAGCACCCTATAGAAAATCATATATATATAAAATTAAGAATCTTAAAATTTTGGAGTCCTCAAATATGAGACTTTAAGTAATTGTTTAACTTGTCTAGTAGATAGATCATCTCTAAAACATGTACTAAACCTTGTGTGGCTTAACAAAGAGTATGCTAAGAATTTTGGTATGGGATTGTAATATAATATGGGCCATGTTAGTGACTATTTTATTGGTTTAATTAACAAATTTTAAAATAATTGTAAGTTTTTATGATGTATATATATATATATAAAATTACAGTTATTTTAAATTTATTAACAAATGCTTTCCCAACACTCATCAACAAAATCTATAACATTGGTCTTGTTACCACTTGGAGCAATTCAGTGAGATGCTATAATACTTTTTAGGAAAATGTTATATAATTTTATTTTTTTATTTATTTCTAGACACAAGTGATTTCATGTGTATTTATTGATATGAATTTCATCATTTTGTATTTAGAAGTAAAAAACAAAAAAAAAATGAAATAAAAAATAAAATTATATATAACATTGATTTAATTGTTATTGTCAAATCATAATTGTTGTATCCAAAAAATTCTTTATACCATATTGGTATAAGGTCTGACAATTCGATACCAACTTAGCTCACTTAGGCCTTATTTGGGATGATAATTTTTTAGTCAAAAAATCACTATAAATTGTTATATCATTCTTTTTATTTTTTACATATTTTTTTTAATAAAAATTTAACTAAAATAATAATCAATTTTCAAATGAGACTTTATAAAAGAGTTTGATATAAAATTTAAAAGGACGTTTGAGATTCACTTTTTAAATGAAATAATTTTAAAAGTTATTTGCAAGTCCCGCGTGTTTACAGTGTGAATTTTTTTTATACTTATACAAGTCTTTTTTGTGTGTTAAATTTTTATAAAAACAAATTTAATATAATTATTTTAAAGCTACCCCAATTATTTATAATTTGTCCTTTGTTTGCAACATTAAGGGTGTGTTTGGTTTGATTTTGAGAGATAAATTTTCAAAAAAGACTTTGAAAAGAGAGTTTAGAAATTTTTTTAATTTGCTTGGTTGTATATTTTGGAAATAATTTTGAAGTATGAGAGTTTGGGATGATTTAATGTTTTGTTGTAATTGAGTGGATACGTGTGAGAGAAAAAATGATTGAGAATGAGAGAAGAGAGAGAAAAGATGATTAATTAATATGTAGGAGAGAAAAAGTGCTTTAAAATTTTTTTTTCTAAAATTACTAAACTAAACAAAATTTAAAAAAATTATTTCTCAAAAGTAAACTAAATTAGTCCTAAGGTCTCGTTTGGAAACAGGTTTTTTTTGTACTTTTTTGACTTTTTGGTTAAAATGTAATATAAAAAAAACTAGTATGTTTGAAATGATTTTTTGATTTTTTATGAAAAGATATACAAAAAGTAAAGAGAAAAAGAAATCTTCAACTTTTTAATATAAATTATTAATTTTTAAAATTTTTTATTAATTTTTAAACTTTTTAACTAAAAAAATTGCTTGATAAACGAGGCCTAAGATTTTGACCATCTCTACGAATTATTAAAGAAAGTTGCGCTTACAAAGGCATTTAGTGGGGTTATTATACATGTGTCTTTACATTAAAAATGGTTGGACCACCTCTCAATAAGGCAAGGCAGGTAGTAAAAGGACATGTTTTACGTACAGCCAAGCATTTGGAATGTACGACCACTGCAATTGCTGTGCGCGAGTCTAGCTGACTATGCAAGGACAAATGGGTAAGGGTAATATCTAATTCGGTACCACATCAATGATTTGAATTGATTATTATTTGATCGGATTATATTTTTATTAATAATTTTTTTTAAAAATTATACTGAATGTTGGTAAAAATTAATTTGGTGAAGTGGTTATTTATATCTTATTAAGGTGATTTTTTATATGAATAAATTACTCAATGAGTCTTATATATTGAACAATTCAGATTATTAATATAAACTCCATAATGTGCTTAAGAAAACAATAGTACAGTCCAATCCGTAATCAAACTAGACACAAGCAACACCCAAAACAAATAATTTAAATTTAATTTATTAAATTAATCTAATTTTGCACTTAAAATTAAATAAGTTAAGTTAAAATTAAAATAATATTATACAAATAAAATTTTGGATGAATTACACTAACAGCCCCTATAGTTTGGGGCTTGTGTCATTTTAATCCTTAACTTTTCAATTGTGACATATTTTACCCTGAATTTTGAATCTTGTTCCAAATAAGGACAATTGAATATATTATTGGATTTTTTAATGGCAAAATTGTCAATTTGATAGAATATAAATTAATTTGACAAAAATAAATGTTAAAAAATTATTTTTGAATTTTTAAAAATTATTTTTACCTACTAAAGATAAAATTATATAAAATTGATAAATCTTTTTGACATTTATTTCTTTTTTTTATCAAATTAATTTTTATTATGTATTTGGATGATAATCATATAAAATTAATTTTTAAAAATTAATCATGTAATTTTTATTAATTTTTATCAATTTTACATAATTTTATTTTTGGTGAGTAGAAATAATTTTTTAAAATTTTAAAATATTTTTTTGACATTTATTTTTGTTAAATTAGTTTATATTTTATCAAATTGACTATTTTGCCCTTGAAATTAAGCAATGGTATGTTAATTGTCCTTATTTAAAATAAGATTCAAAATTCAGGGTCAAATGTGTCATAATTAAAAAGTCAGGGATTAAAGTGACACAAGCCCTAAACTATAGGGACTGTTAGTGTAATTTGCCCTAAAATTTTTATACATAATGATGTTGGCTTTTTTGGCTTTCAAAAGTAAATTGTATAATTTTAAGCGTGCTAGCAAGAATCAATAAGTCCTTACAGAATTTATAATTAGCAACCAATTATCAGACCATTATGTTGAAATTCTTTTAACCTCAATGAAGAGGACTTTTACTGGTGGCTTGTTTTAGAAGAAATTTATAAGAAATAACAAATATAGAACAATTTAGAAACTAAATTTCATTGAATGAATAAGAACTTACAATGAAATGACCCAGTCTTGAAAATATTTACAGCAACGACTACTTGAGAACTACTCTTAGGAAATGAAGTGCAGCACAAGAATTGAAATGCTGAAAATGTAAAGAGCTGGAAATATAAAACTGGAAAGAAAATATGAAATAAATGATTGGTTTCTAGATCTAAGTCCCCTTTCTGTTTAGCCTTCTCTGCTATTTATACTCTTTAGTGATAACTGTCGAAGTGATCTTCTAACCGTCAAAATATGCTTCCACAATCTCTGGTCATGGCTTTGCTCAACTAGCTCCCACTATACCTCTTTTGCAGTTAGGATTCTCTTCTGAATTTGAATTTAAATTGTAGGTAACCATTAGGTTACGTCATCTCACGCCTCTTGATTATTCCGATACCACGCAGATCTGATACTACCAATATGAACTGCCATGTGTCTGTTTTTGATTGAAGACTTGCATTAGTTCCCTAAATTGCCCTTTAGGTGCCATGTGTCACTTTGCAATTGGTTTTTACAAATTATACAGCCAACATCACCCCCTACTAATATACCGAATACTTGGTAATATTAGTGGACTAGTGCACTCTATCTACGTCTTAGGACGTTCATGGACTCTGTATATTCTGGAAGTGTAATCGCTTTTTGAACAATGAAGCAGTGAACATCATTAAATCCTTGTACTTTGCACTTACATTCTCTGAGTAGACGAAAAGACTGGTACATCCCCACTGGCCAACCACACCTTCTCTTACATTGATCGAGCATACGATGAGTCTTTGGAAGATGATTGCAGGCCTCAAAAGAACCTTAATGCATGTATTGGCTACACTTATCCGCCTCCATTTATACAAGTCATGGAAGCTTTTGCAAGTTAACAACCTTTAGATCAAGAATCTGCCAACTACAAACCTTTGGACCAAGCATCTGCAAAAATAGATCTTGAAGACTCCTCCTCTGCCCCACAACTCTCCGTATGGGATGAAGCCGTTTCTTCTTCCTTCAAGTCCACTAGCTAGGGAAATTGGTCAACACCTGCTGAACCCTAACTAAGGGAGCGAATTCATCATCGATTTGTTGAATTCGATGATCCCCTTTCCATGCCAATGGGGATAGTGCGGAAAACTCCTCATCCAGACGAAGCACAGGGATTTAATCCATCACTTTTGGCTAAGAAGGAAAAACTTTGCTCTTTTGACTGGCTCGAATGTGTGAATGACCTCCAGTTCTCCTTTTCCTTCAGGATAGATCCCTCTACACCTCATCTCCCTCAGAATCCTCATTAGATAGAGGAATTGAAACTTACTCTTTTCGAGGGTCGGTTTTTCTTTTCCTACTAACCTCCAGTTTCTCCAACTGTATTTGAACGATAAAAAGCTCAGCTTCTGCTTGCTGCCTTTTCTCAGTTGCCTTTCAATGTTTTTGGAGATGAGATTCCTCTTAAGAACTTCCAATGGGCCTGTGATGTTATGACTCAGGGTCATGTTCTCAACCCAATTGCCCAACCAGAGCTTCGATCCTTTTCGGACCAACTCCCACTCCTTTTTCATTGGTACAAAATTTCTTTGGCCACCAACAACTCCTTAGACGAAATCAACGACTCCTTGGATGAAATCACGGCCAATCGAATTCAGACTCAGTATAAAGCAGAGAACCTTGTTGAAGAATATGATGACTTCGAGAACAAGGACTCAGCGTACTGGGATGATTTAGATATGGACGAAATGGAGCAAGGCTTGAAGGAGACAGAGTTCGAGATGAAGGCCAAACAATTTTTCCACAAAATAAGAGCTTATCAACTAAAGTAAACTGAGTTAGATAGAGTGGAGGATAGAATAAAGGAAGAACACAAGTTCATAGAACACTGCTAGGTTAAATTTAATAAACTTGTTACTTTTTCTATTCCATATTATTATGAAATTGAATTTGTAGCCAAGTAGGCCTTTCTAATGTAATTATTTATATATCAATAGAACTAGAGGTTTTCTTTCTCTCTTTTGCATGATTTGGTTTTTGTATTCCAATTACATGATCGATTGCATGGCGAATATGGCTTTATACCTTACTCTGTTTATGTAATCTGTGAATGACAACTTCGAAGTAACCAACTTACTTTGATGCTTGGTTTCAAATGTTGCGAATTATAAAATTCTTTATATGAGTAATGGTATTTATCTTAGGTTTTCATACTCCAATCATATGGTTAATATAATTTGTGTGAATAACAATACCAATCTTGCTTCAAGGCCTGACTCAGGTATTTCAAAGCATGAAATTTCTCTTAAGAACGGCCCTATTTGCCTTCGAAAAATTTTATATAAGCAAAAACATAAGATTAGTCCTTTGGCCTTTAGATTTTCTATAATGCTTAACCAAGAACTGGTTTCATAGCACTTATTTGTACTAAAAGAATAGGCAAGAACCATATTCTAACTATAGGTTATTACGAAGATCCCTTCAAAGGAAACTTCCTTTGTTGGAAAGTTTAAAAGCACACTGTAACACCCTAAATATTTAATTAATGCCACAGCCAATCATGATAATAATAATGATGATAATATTAATACTAGTGGGAGTGATAGTAAAATAAAATAATTAATTTTATGATGGTATGCAATAAAGTATAATTTAATTTATTATACAATTAACTAGGGTTAATGTAAGATGAAGACAATATAATAAAATAACTAAGCTATAGTGCTATGTAAATTAACTTGTCATTGTGGTTATCAAATGTATAATGAAGAGAATTATTTGGAACTAAGTTAATCACTAATAAATGTGAAGAGATTGGCATGTTTAATTTCGGAGATTTGCAAAGATGTTAAGAGATTTGCAAATATATTGAGAGGTATGAATAGGAGCCATCTGTCCACCTAGGATTAGGAGGGGGGAGGTGATTCATCACCATTAGGGCCAGTAGGTAGGTGAGTCACCACCTAATTGCATGTATAAATAGGGGATGGTGCTGTGAAGTAAAGTAGTGCTAACGGAAACAAAGAAAAAAAAAAAACAAACAAACAAAGAGAATCAACACCAATAGGAAGCAAGGAAAGGGCCGGAAGCTAGCGGGAATAGGAAGGAGTTAGTAAGACTCAATAATAAAGTGAGTTATATTATACCTTGAGTCACCATAATATATTTTACGTATATTTTGACTTACCATAATTTAGTTTATACAAGTTATGTTTTATAAATTATATTAATATTTTAATTACATGGATTAATTTATGAACTCTATTTGTTTAAAATGAAACCCATGGATATATTTGTTTAAATTCTAAAGAATATTTGACTATGACCTTATAAACAATTATGTTTTGTAAGTATCACCATGGGAGTCCTACGCCTTGGGAGACTTAAATAACTATTGGCCTCTGTTTGGCCACTTTATGATCCTTTGTTTGTCATAGATCCATTGACCTCTGTTTTGACTGTCACTTTTGTGACCTCTGTTCTGTTCTGTTTTGTATCGTGGTTATGGTTATTTATTTACATGATTTTTGTATTTCAGTTTCTGCCACTTTAAATAAATTATTATTTCAAATTAAATTATGTAAATATTTTAGCCTAATTAACTATCCATGGTTATTTTGTATTCCCTATACTCTTGGCATAATATTTCTCACTCTGCTGTGTGCTTATAGCTGTTACCCTTTCAGGTGACGAAATGTAGGGGAGACCCATAACCTCACATAATGGAACCTGCACGAGGATTGATGTTGAACCACTATTTTGTCTTTCTTTTCTTTTTTTATATTTTTGCTCCCTTTTGTTTCTACTCGGGGCTGGTCATTGAATAATAAAATAATAAAAGCCCTATAGATGTATTTTCTCTTATTAAAATAGTAAAATGAAGTAAATTTTCTATTTAATTATTATTTTTTCCTGTTACCTCCGCTTGCGCCATTTAATTTGCTGCAACTAGAATAAATTAGTGAGTTGCGATTCTAACCCTAAGCCCCTGAGGTTGGGTTGTGACACACACCTCCAAGATTCTTGAGTTGAGCAAATCTTAGTTATGCTTGAAATCAAGGCATAAGACTGGCTTCGAAGCCAACTACCTGTTTTCAAAGTTAAGCAAAGTATTTGAAAACTGGCTTCGAAGCCAATTAACACCCTTCGAAGCCAACTACATGTTTCCAAAGTTAAGCTAAGTATTTGAAAATTGGCTTCGAAGCCAAATAGCACCATTCGAAGCTAACTAACACCTTTCAAAGCCAACTACATGTTTCCAAAGTTAAGTATTTGAAAACTAGTTTCGAAGCCACCTAACACCTTTCGAAGCTAAGCTAGGTATTTGAAATGTGTTTCCCTCTTTTATAAGGTATCTACATCCTAGCTCAGAGGTAGTCTTCTTTCTTGTGTTCTCAGGGATTTAAAATAAAAGCCTTGATCACACATGGGTTAGAACCTGGGTCTATTTAACCTGTTATGTTAAATAGGTAACTTTGGACAAAAAGGTTTTAAAACCCTTTCTTTTCACGCTTTATCTATACGCTTGTCCAAAGTCTCTCTTTCACCTTGTTACTCTTATTTGAAACTCTTTGCCTTTCCATTCACTTTCTTCTTTTAATTCCTTGCTAATGGCTTCTTCTTCTGAAATACCAGTCATCGAGCGTATAAGCTCATCCGTGGCTTTGAGGAGAATCATCAACGAGGAATGTGACAAATACAAGACTAGGGAACGATGTGCTATCGATGATTGCATCTTTAGTCCCGACACCATGCTCAAGGGGCGATTATCCTTGGTCTCATTTTCAGAGAAGCCCCCACCCAACTTCCTGCTTTGTACCTACGCTTAGAAGGTCAATGCCTCCTTTACGAGGGTGGCTTTGATTGGTGAAGCTGGAAGATGAACCGTCCCCATCGCTGCTGGCCCACATTGAGGCTGGAATGGGATGAATGGTACGACCGAGTTGTTCCTGCCCGAACGCTGGACCTCCAGGAACTTTGTCTCCTTAACGCCCTTCGACTAGCCAAGGTTTCCATTCCTAAAGAGCCTTTTCTCATACCTGCTACTCTTTATTTTTGGAACCCAACTTTCAATTTATTTCAATTTCATTTTGGTATGATAGCCCCCATTGTCCTTGACATGTGCCATCTTCTAGGGTTATCGCCCGCTGGTACTCCTTTTGGTCCTGATTATCTTGATATTAATGTTCCTTTCTCTATTCCCCCTCTGACTTTTTCCTTTAGTGATTTTGTGAAATCTGAGAATAAAAAGGAAGGTCCTGTGATTGATCGGGAGTTCTTTTCTTTTCTCTTATATTGGCTCTGCAAGTTTTTATTTTGTACCTCTTCATAGAGGATTATGCCTGAATTCGCCTCTCTTGCTAAGGCTCTCGCTTCGGCTAAGAAGATATCCTTAGCTCCCTATGTACTAGGTCATGTATACAGAACTTGCTCTTAGTTTTGTGAGAAACCCCTCGATACCAACCAAGGAGGACCACTCTGGGTGTTGCAACTATAGTTTTTCGTGTACTTTACTGACTTACATTCCAGGTGCCTGAGGTTTTTGGTGGAAGACCCTACCATTTATGGAATGAAGTATGCCAGAGTTTCACTCTACCCTTCTAGCTTTGCTTATTACTTTACCTTTTTCCATCAACTTCCAGTTTCCCCTTCTCCCACCTTCTTTCTCCCCTTTACGGCTAACACAAGGCCAATATGGTTGAGGACTTTCTTGGCTGACAACACCTGCTCAAATCCCATTCATAGGGATATGTGGGCCTCGATTTTGATTCCAAGGGAGCTCTACATTGGCACCTCGAACTTTCGAGCTTACAAATGTATTGTTGAACCTTACTGCCCTGCCTAATTTCTAGGCAATTTGGGCTTACCCAAGGAATTCCTGTCTCTCTCTGTAGCCAAACTAACACCAATCTTGCAACCAGAGAGTTAAAGGTGCCAAGAACCAGGCTGGACGAGGCAACTTCCAAATTGATACAAGACTTGGTCGAATTGAGGTTCACTCCCTTCATCCCACACAACACTATATTGAAGAGGTACCAAAATTAGTAGACAACCAATATGGAGGTGTTTCTTGTCATCTCTCCTTGGAATCTATTGGTTGGGCTGGATACACCATCTCAAGCTAAGTCTAAAGAGACTGGGATCATTACTACTGCTTTTACTGCCCCTGTCATTCCAACTCCTACTGTCTCTCTGTCTGCTCCTGCTGCTTCATCTCCTTCAAGAATTACTAGAGCTACTTCGAAGAAAGGTATGCATTTCTTTTTTCCCTTTCTCTTTCTTTTATGATGCCTTGCTTATTTACTTATGACTTTTCTTTGATGCAGGAGCCTCACAGGAAGACTCTCCTCAGAGAGTTCAAGCTTTGAATATTCTCAAAGGCAAGCAGCAACAACAGAAGAAAAGAAGACTTTTGCTTGATCCTGAAGAGGAGATACCTAAGTGTGATAACCCTGGTCTGTATTATGCTAATTAATCTTAATTATGATTGTGATTATGTGTTTGATATGATTTTGAGTGCCATTTATATGAATATATGTGGTTTTGAATTTCTATCTATTCACTATAGGAAAATATGTTTGATTATCTGCTTTAGAATTTAAATTAAAGGCCTTACCGGCCACAGAACCCGAAATTGATTATGCCATTGTGGTTAGCACAATTTTTGGAGCCTACGGTGAAATTTAATTGAAAACTTATTCGGATCAAAATAATTAGATTCAGAACGATTAATTTAAGCTCTATTATTTGGCCTAATCAAATTTGATTAGGAAAGCTTATATAAAGGGCCTCATTACACTCAATTCCCTCTCTTGAATTTATTTTCGCTGAAAATCACTCTAGAGAGAGAGTGTGTGTGTGTGCCGGTTAGAGAGAGAGAAGGAGCTGAAGTTGAAGAATTAGTCAAGAAGCTTGAAGATCTTGGAGATCAATTCAAGAATTAACCATAATTTGGGTGATTAGAGCTTCTAGGTAAGCACTTGAGTATGAATTCATGAGTATAAGTTTGCAAATTTGTGTATTTAAGCTAGTTGAGTGATCAAGAACATAAATTGAGATGAAATTGAAGGATTGGAAGCTTTTATGTACATGCATGCAAATAATTGCTATGAATTTGCATATTTGAGCATGAATCATGTTAAACAAGGAGAATTGGGCACCAAATCTCTCATGCATGCATAATCTACATGAGTTTCATGATTATAAGTGCCATTTGTACTAGAATTGGAGGCAAAATTGATATGCATGTTTGATTAATGGAGATATGAAGATTATATGAAGTTTGAATGCATGGGTTTCAACCATACAAGAGAAATGTTGATTAATTTGAGAGTATGATTATGGATTTTGAATAATTGGCCTCATATTGCTTACATCCTTATGCTATATATTGTGTTTCCACGTTTTTGGACCAAAAACATGAATGTTGGACCTTTGAATATCAAGGTTGCACTTGAAAAACAATTCTGGAAAACGCAAAAATTGGCATGTCCACTCGAGCGGGGAAAGCGCCGCTCGAGCGTGAAATGCTAGTTCCCAGAACTTTTGCAGACATGGATGTCTGCTCGAGCGGGGAGCCATGTAGTGTGACTTTCAGCTCGAGCGCCCGACTTCATGCTCAAGCGTGAAAATAAGGCAACTAGTACTTTTGCAGGCCATGGGGGGTCCGCTCGAGCGGCGAAATCTACGCTTGAGCGGAGAGCCCTGTTTCAGAAAATTTGTAAAGATGTTTTGTGTTTCATTTTCCGTTCTCTTTCATTTCTAAGTACTCTTAGGCATATATTAAGTATTGTAAATGAGTTAAAAGAATAAGAAAGAAGCCTAAGAGGGATGTATGAATTAAGAACGGATTGAATTGTTTGTGACCCATTATGTTCATGAAATGTGTAGGGTCAAGCACGAGAGCAAATCCACCGGCAGATCGCTGTGAGTAATATCCTAGTAAAGATATTTGAAGCATGTTATTTGTCCAATTGCTTATTTCCATATCAGTCTTATAAGTTTGTTAAACAGAATTGTGGACAAACATTTGTTATGCCATATGATTGGGCCAAAGGCCGTCGGACACCGTTTGACATGAATGATTGGGCCAAAGGTCGTTTGACATGAATGATTGGGCCAAAGGCCGTCGGATACAAACGATTAGGCCAAAGGCCGTTGGACATGAATGAATGGGCCGAAGGCCGTCGGATATGAGTGAATTGGTCCCGAGGCCGTTTGATACGTTTGGATTTTAGTCGTTTGATACATTAGATTGAAACATGAATTGGGCCCAAGGCCGTTTGATGTAACTGTTTCAAAGTTTGTTCATGTATCTCTTTTTACTTGATATTATTCATTGGGTTTTCGCTCACTCTCATTCATGTGTTTGTAGATGAGCCAAGAGATGTCCAAACCTAGCCTCAGTGAAGTGTGTGAGAAACAGTCAAAGTTTTGAAGAGTCAGCCCAAACGTCTCACGCACGAGACTTGTCTTCGCCTCTTTTGTCCTTTTGCTATAATTTTGCTATATTGGCGGAACATTGGATCATTTTTGTATATAAGCTTTGGGTTTGATTGACTTAGACATGAATGATCCTGTATGTATAGAACTTGGGTTATTTTCCTTTTTGACGTGAGTTATTAATGAATAAATGTGAAATGTTATGATGTGCCATGTAAGCACGGCTCTATGGACAAAACTTTTAGTTGCTTCCGTTTGGCCCCTTAACTCTGTCAGAATATATTTTATTTGGTTTGAGGCCGTAGGTAATCTCTTGATTACTGGCCGGTTATGACCTTAATCCCATGGCGGCGGGTTCGGGCCATGACACTAAGGCTCACTTGGAAGAGGAAGAAGTAGAGAAGGAGAAAGAAATACCTTTGAAGAGAAAGAAGAAAAAGACAACTTCTTCGTCTGACCTTCTTGGGGACTTTACTCACGAAGCAACTGCCAAAGCAGTGGAAGAGAAGCACTCCAAGGAAATCATTGTATTTCAGAGGTCTGAGAAGAGAAAATAGCAGCAAATACTAAGGGAAGAAGCTGCTGCTGCTAATGCACTTCAAAAGGAGGCTGCAAGAAGGCAACAAGTTGCTGAGCATTATTTCCTTCGCAATTCTCCAAGCAGCACCCCCATAACCTCTGAAGTTAGTAACCTCCTTCAATCCCTTGTGATAATTTCCCTTTACAAGTTTCAATATGGAATTAACACCCTCTTTTTATGCAGGAGAAATCAGTTCCTTCCTTCTTCCTTCGACACAGGCCCCTTCCTCTATATTGGTGGAGGAAAGGCCTTCTTAGACTTCTGTAGAACTGGATGCAGCCTCAGAAGGAGAAAAGAAAACTTATAGTGAAGTGCTAATGAAGATAGAGCCTATTCAGGCAATATTTCCACTTTCTAGCTCCACACTTTCCATGTCATTTTCTTTTCTTCTTGTGAGGCAGAGTCTTCCACTTTCCTTGTGTCCGGGCTTAACTCCATATTTACCTCATCTATTCTTTGTTTCATCCCAATATGTTCCTCCTATAGTTCTAGCTGCCCCTCTCCCAATTTAGAATACTCCAATTACCACTTCTACTTTAATGGTCATTGGCCTTCCCAAGGATGACACTGGCAGCTCACTAACTTCTTTCCAACCACCCAGCTCTAGTCATTCTTCCTTAGACTTGCTAGTAGCCAGGACTATTGACTCTGTGAGGGGAACTTCTACTTCTTCACCTATCCCTATACTTCCATCTCTTCCTTCAACCAGCAATTTTTCTGTACTGATAATGTCAGAGGAGGAGATGGACATCTTTGAGGCTCAGCTGGCTAGTTTGTTTAGCATCTCTTCACCAGCTCGGGTACCAAGCAGTGAGGCTGAGCCATTGATCCTTACTGATTCTTTGCTCGAGATTATTGAGAGTTCCTCCACTACTGCTGAAGCCTCTTTACCTCGAGTGGACTTGGGCACTGGCTTGGATTTACTGCAAACATTTTCGAGGATTCCATTTGAAGCTTTACAGAGGCCTATCATCAAGAATGGTTTCCTTAAATGTTACCAGGCCTTCGAGCAAACCAATTTGGCCTTTTCAGGCTACCTATCTCAAGCAGCAGCCACCGTAGACTTTTACATCAACATCTGTCAAATGGCTAAAGATGTAGAAGAAAAACTGCTGAAGGATAAGGAGTTTGTATCCTATATTCATGCTGAAGTATTTGAATTGAAGGGACATCACTCTTATGCATCCAGTTTCGATCCCAATTGTTGGAGAAGAAAGCTCAACTAGAAGAAGAGTTAGTAGCAGTCAACCTGGCCTTGGATCGAAATGCCAAGAAGTTGCAAATTACCAACTAGGGGCTAGTTGATAAAAGATAAGACATAGCTACAGCTATTCAATTGTTCCCATTCCTTAGAAGTAGAGAATCAATTGTAAGAGAACAACTAAAACATTGTATTAATTTTTGGGCCAATTTGTGGCTACGTGTACTCAATTCTTTATGAAATGAAATCTTTACTTGTTATCTGAGTGCTTCATGCCCTTGTATTTATTTTTACTTTAGCATTTCTCACACTTCTTGTGTTTCCCACAAAGTTGGATAGTAAGACTTCAAATACCTACCATTGATTTTCTTGGGATGCATATACTGTCACGATCCAAACCCGCCCCTATGGGTTTAGCATCGTAAACCGATCAGTAATCCGTGATTACCAAAGGCCTACTTAACAGTAATGACAGTAATACAGAGTAAGGGGTTGGCGGAAGCCAAACAGTAATAAAAAGATGTCCAATGAGTTGTGAAAATCTGAATGCAAAAAGACTTTTATGAACAAGCCACATTCATAGCCAAAACATATATACATACATCATATACACAAACATCCAGGTTAGGGACCAAATCCTTTCACTAAAACTGTACAGTCAAGTCTTATTCAGTTAATGCAAAACGGAGACAAAATGGTGAATTTGAAACACCCCAAAACAGCCTTAGCTTGAACGAACTCAGAACCTCGAAGTGAGGCACAACGGTTGGCTCGACAAAATGAGAGCTTAACTTGACGCTCCTAGCTTCGGTCCGGTGCCTGGACACCTACATATAAATATAAATAGTGAGCTAAAGCCCAGTGAATAACAAATGCGTAAAGAGGTTAAGAATGAATGTCCTTTTCTTAAAAAAAACAGTCATTTGCATCGGTAAATTAGTTATTCAATCAGTGGCTCATATTTCATGCCATATCAGTCATTTAGAAATCATAACAGTTATACGTGGTACGTCCAATAGCAAAACAGTATAGTAGGTCTTAATAGACCGAACAGTCAGTTGATGGCCATCAATACAGTAGCTATAGTTCCAAGGGTAGGAACTGACAGAGATCTCTGTAACAGTAGCAGTAATAGTACAGTAACAGTAAGTTGCTATGGATGCCATGAGTACAGTTTACAAATAGGACAAACATTCATTCAGTGAACAATGTCATTTCAGAAAGCAGTACAATAAATCGTTCAGAAATAATTATAATTGAACGTATCTTTACAACATCGTTACTCACAGAGTACTGGGCTATAGACAGGCTAGTCAGCGTTCTCGGGTGCCAACCCTACACAATTGCAGAACGAACACACACTAAGTTACACACTGGGATTAATAACTTATCCCCTATCTTAACTTGGTGTGGTTCTATAACATTATCCTCATTAAGATGCCTTAAACATGGCCTAGGAATGCCTAGGATGGGATGAGGATGCGAAGATGCACTTTAAAACACTTTTCAAAATTTGCTGAAAACAGGGGTCTCGCTCGAGCGTGGCTTTCTACGCTCGAGCGGACATGCAGACAAAGAAGCTCCGCTCGAGCGTGACTTCCCTCGCTCGAGCGGACTGTAAACTCATGAAAAAGTACTGGTTGCACGTTTTTCACGCTCAATGGACGCTCGACCCACGATCGAGCATGAGATTCAGACCCTTGCTCGAGCGCAGATTACCTCACTCGAGCGGACTGCAAAACACAAGAACTTCTGGGCATATGCATTTCACGCTCGAGCGTGACTCTAGATGCTCGAGCGGAAGTGCATGTACTCAGAGTTTACGCTCGAGCGTAAAGTCCTCCGCTCGAGCGTGGATCCAAAATCTGGAATTTCCAGATTTGATCACCAAGCACAAACCAAGAATTAAACTTATCAAAACTCAATCTTTTGGGCCAATTTTCTGGAAAACACTTGGAAACTCATACTACAACATGTTTTGAAGGTCATTTTGTAAAATCAAGCCCAAAGGTAAGCTAATTGAACACCAATTTCAAAGAAACTTGAAGAACAATGCAAGAACGTAACATGCATGAGTTCTTATGAACTCTAATGCTCCAAAACATGATCAGATGCAAGATTGAGCTCAAAATAAAGGTGAATTCATGGACCATAACTAAAATATGAACATGCATGTGGAAATTCTCATGTAATTGATCTCAAAACTCAATGATATGGACATGCATGCACATATTGCTTCTCAATTCAACTCTTTAGGCTATAACTTAGCTCTAGTCTCCAATATTTCCATGAACCATGCAAGAAACAACTTAAATTCACAATTAAGAGAAAGAATTCCCTACCTTAAGTCTTGAATTCTAAGTGTGGAAGCCCAATTTTGCAATTCCTCTTCAATTCCTCTAATTTTCCAAGCCAATTCTTGTTGAATCAATTCTTTTCTCCTACTCTCCCTCTCTCTCTCTCGGTTTTGTTCTTGGGGAAGGAAAAATGATGCATCAAATATATGAATTAAGCCCCAAACAATGCTTGTAAATGTGGCCCACTCAATGGCAATAAAGTAATTAACTTACATTCAATTAATCTATATTTAATCTAGCATTATTTAATCTAATTTAATCATTCCAAATTGGATTTTACTTAAACCTACTATAAAATCATATAAATCCTAATTAGCATATAACACCAATCAATTTCAGAATCGGTCGTTGGAAAGGCTTTCAATTCGCAAATCAAAATTAAAATATGAACAGATCATTCAATAACGAACGGATAGAAATGCAAGTAAATCACATACTCATGCAATCAATTTAGAATTTCATCTTAATTAATTACTTATCATGTTCGATCACGGTTTAACACTAATCAGAGGTAAGGGTTGTCACACATACCCATTTAGATTTCTCAGATGGTATGCTCCCCCAGGCATGACTCTATGAATTTGGTATGGTCCTTCCCAATTAGGTGACCATTTGCCAAACTTATGGCTTTTAATTCCTATTGGAAGTATTGTTTTTCATACCAAATCACCATTATCAAAGCTAATGTGTCTGACTTTCTTATTATAGTTTTTGGCTACTTTATTCTTTTGGAAAAGAATACTATTTAATGCCAAAATTCTAGCTTCATCCATATTTTCTAATTCCAAGAACATGCTTTGATGGTACTGCTGAAAAGTTAACTGGTCCTAGCATTTTACCTTCAAGGATTTAATATTAATTTCCACAAGCAACACTGCATCATGTCCATATACTAAGGCATAAGGAGTGACTCCTGTACTTGACCTTGGAAAAGTTCTATAGGCACACAACACATCTAACAACAAGTTATGCCAATCCCTATGATTGTCTTCCACAACTCTCTATAATCCTTTTTTCAAGGACTTGTTAGATGACTTAGCCTGACCATTTGCTTGTGCATAATAAGGGATAGAATTCCAAACTCTGCTGCAAAAGATTTTACCATTTTTCCATTAAACATTGTCCCATTATCTACAGTTATGGTCTGTGGGATGCCAAACCTATGGATCAATTCCTTGATAAATCCAATAACTTTAGTCTGATCCATAGCCTTATAAGGCTTAGCTTTGACCCATTTAGTGAAGTAATCTGTGGCCACTAGAATGAAACAATGCTGCTTTAAAGAAGGTGGATATATTTTCCTTATCATATCCATTGTCCATCCTCTAAATGGCCTTGGCTTCACTACTACATGTGTGACAACCCTCACCTCTGATTAGCGTTAAATTATGATTAAGCATAATAAGTAATTGATTAAGACGAAATCCTAAATTGATTACATGAGTGTGTTGTTTAGAATACATTTCTGTCTATTTATTACTGAATGATCTGTTCATGTTTTAATTTCGAATTGCAAATTGAAAGCCTTATCGGCGACCGAATCAGAAATTGATTAGTGTTATATGTTAATTAGGAATTATATGATTTTATGGTAGGTTTAACTAAAATTTGATTTGCAATGATTAAATTAGAATAAATAAAGTTAAATTACATTAGCTTGAGTTTATTACATAATTGCCCTTGAGTGGGCTCCCTCAAAAACTATTGTTTAATTCCTATTACCTACATGTTTGGCACCATTCTTCATCCATTTTCTTGGCAAACCGTGAGAGAGAGGGAGACTAGGGGAAATTGAGTTCATCTAGAGTTTGGCTTGGTTATTTAGAGGAATTGAACGAGAATTGCATATTTAAGCTACCATACTTGGAATTCAAGACTTAAGGTAGGAAATTCATTCTCTTGATTATGAATTTAAGTTGTTACATGCATTGTTCATGATAGTTTCATTGAAATTATGTTCAATTGGTGATTAGAGTCAAGAATTAGCTCAAAGTGTTGATTTGAGAGTGAATTCATGCATGCATGTCCATATCATAGAATTTTGAGGTTGTTTTCATGAAATCCTTGCATGCATGTCCATATTGTGGTTGTACTCTAGAAATTCACCATGTTTTTGAGTTCAAGCTTGCATTTGATCATGCTTTGGAGCATTAGAGTTCATGGGAACTCATGCATGTTATGTTCTTGCATTGTTCTTCAAGTTTTAATTGGTATTGGTGTTCAATTGTCACTCTTGGGCTTGATTTTATGAAATGGTCTTTAAAACATGTTGTATTATGAGTTTCTAAGTGTTTTCCAGAAAATTGGCCCAGAAAAATCGAGTTTGAAGCTTTAAAGGTTGAGTTTTGTGCTTGAGGATCAATCTGGAAATTCCAGATTTTTTGTCCACGCTCGAGCGGAGGACTTTACGCTCGAGTGTACACTCTGAGTACATGCACTTCCGCTCGAGCGTTGAGAGTCACGCTTGAGCATGAAATGCATATGCCTAGAAGTTCATGTGTTTTGCAGTCCGCTCGAGCGAGGTAATCTGCGCTCGAGCGAGAGTCTGAGTCTCATGCTCGATCGTGGGTCAAGCGCCCATTGAGCGTGAAAAACGTGTAACCAGTACTTTTTCATGAGTTTGCAGTCCGCTCGAGCGAGGGAAGTCACGCTCGAGCGGAGCTTCATTGTCTGCATGTCTGCTCGAGCGGGAAAATCTACGCTCGAGCGAGACCCCTGTTTTCAGCAAATTTTGAAAAGTATTTTAAAGTACATTTTTGCATCCTCATTCCATCCTAGGCATTCCTAGGCCATATTTAAGGCATCTTAATGAGGATAATGTTATAGAACCACACCAAGTCAAGTTAGGGGCTGAGTTATTAATCCCAAGTGTGTAACTTAGTGTGTGTTCGTTCTGCAACTGTGTAGGGTTGGCACCCGAGGACGCTAATTAGCCTGTCTATAGCCCAGTAATCTGTGAGTAACAATGTTGTAAAGATATGTTCAATTCTAATTATTTTCTGAACGATTGACTGTACTGCTTTCTGAAGTAACATTGTTTACTGAATGAATGTTTGTCCTATTTGTGAACTGTACTCGTGGCATCCATAGCAACTTACTGTTACTGTTACTGCTACTGTTACAGAGATCTCTGTCGGTTCCAATGTTTGGAACCACTACTATTTACTGTTTGATGGCCATCAATTAACAGATCGGTCCATTAAGACCTACTGTACTGTTTTGCTATTGGATGTATCACATATGATTGTTATGATTTCTAATTGATTGATATGGCATGAAATATGAGCCACTGATTGAATAACTGATCTACTGATGCAAATGACTGTTTTAATTACTGAAAGGACATCCATTCTTAACTCTTTTACACATTTGTTATTCACTGGGCTTTAGCTCATAGTTTATATATGTATGTAGGTGGCCAGGCACCGGACCAAAGCTAGAAGCGTCAAGTTAAGCTCACGTTTTGTCTAGCCAACCATTGTGCCTCACTTCAAGGTTCCGAGTCTGTTCAAGCCAAGGCTGTTTTTGGGGTGTTTCAGATACACCCTTTTGTCTCTATCTTGTAATGAATGTTTAAGACTTTTGACTGTACAGTTATGGTAAAGGGATTGGATCCCTAACCTGTATGTTATGTGTATCTGATATGTATATATGTTATGGTTATGATGTGGACTAATCTATAAAAGTCCTTTTCCATTCGTTTTTTTCACAGCTCATTTGACATCTTTTATTTACTGTTTGGCTTCCGCCAGCCCCTTACTCTATACTATTGTTACTACTGTTGAGCAGGCCTTTGGTAATCACGGATTACTGGCCGGTTACGATGCTAAACCCATGGGGGCGGGTTTGGGTTGTGATAGCATGCAAATCAGTTATTGACACATGTCTTATCATGCTATGACATCCTTGACATCCTTTTGCATACTTTATGCAATCCTGTAGGATGGTTGGCCAATAGTAGGAATGCCTTTGAAACAACCATCTCATTTTCATACCAGGCTGATGGGCACCACAAATACCTTAATGCACTTAAACCATAGCAGTTAATGCTTCTTTTGACCCTAAACATTCCAACAGTAACCCATCTGCTCCTCTTTTGTAAAGAGCATTGTTATACACTATATATTGCATAGATTGTAATTTAATTTTCTTGCTGGCTTTCGAAGATAGGCCAGTTAAATATTAAATGATTTGATGTCTCCAATCATGCTCTTCTAAGTTATTCTGGTTAACTTCTACCATGATACCCCTTTTAGCCAAAGGTGGTATTAACTTCTAATATGTTGCTTGACTTATGTCCACTTGGGTATTCCCTTTTCTCTTGAAATTTGAGGCCCTTTGAGCCACATCATTGGCTTTATGGTTCATGAATCTTGGGATATAAGTCACATTGGCTATCTGAAACTGAGAAAGCAAATGCAGTGCAGCAACATAATATGGTAACATCCTTGCACTTTGACACTTGAAGATTTCTTTTACTTGGTTGATTACCAATTGGGAATCCTCAAATATATCAATTGCATGAGCTTTTAATCCAATAAGTATCTCAAGTCCTATTATTAAAGCTTCATATTCAGCTTGATTATTGGAACAAGTAGTTTCATCCACTCTGAAACCATGTGTGGTTTCTACCCCATGTGGTGATTTAATTATAATACAAATTTCAACCAAACCACTAGCTTTTGATCTATCGAACCATATTTTCCGTGGCTCAACATTGACCATACCAAAGTCCATTATCTCTTGGCTTTCTGTTTGACATGGATGATCTGCCAAAAAGTTAGCCAAAACTTGTCTTTGTACTGCCTTTTGAGGGACATATTCTAGATGAAATTCTAATAGAGCTAATATCCATTTGCCAATTCTTCCTTTCAACATAGGTCTAGATAAAATGTACTTAACCAAGTTTGTGGTTGCAATTACCAAGACGGCAGTAGGCAAAAGATAATATCTTAATTTCATTGCTGCAAAGTACAATGCAAGGCACAACTTTTTTATAGCTGAGTATTTACGTTCATAAGAATTTAAAAACCTACTAAGGTAATAAACTGCTTGCTCCTTGCCTTCTTCATTGTCTTGAGCTAGGAAAACTCCCAATGAATCTTTTGCTGTAGCAATGTATAACTACAAGAGCTTGTCGGTCCTTGGTGACATCAAAATTGGAGGCTTGGCCAAGTAGACTTTAATTCCTTTGAAAGCAGCTTGATGATCTGTTGTCCACACAAACTCCTCTTCATTTTTCAACTTTAACAAAGAAGAAAATACTTTAGTTTTCTCTGCAGCGTTAGAAATAAATCTTCGAAGGAAATTAACCTGACCAAGGAACTTTTATAATTCTTTCTTACTTGATGGAGGTTTGGCCTCAATGATGGCTTTCATTTTATTCTGATCAATCTGTATTCCCTTCTTATGCACTACATACCCCAAGAAGTTTCCAGCTGATACACCAAAAGCACATTTGAAAGGATTAAGCTTCAACTTGAACTTTCTCATTCTTTCGAAAGCTACCAAGTGAACCTAGTGTTCCTCCATTGACTGGGACTTTATAACAATATCATCAATGTAACACTCTAGGCATCCTCCAATAAGATCATGAAAGATAGTATTCATTGCCCTCTGATATGTTGCCTCAACATTCTTTAGACCAAATGACATTTTCACCCATTCGAAGGTGCCAATATTCCGAGGACACCTGAATGTTGTCTTGTGGACATTTTCTTTTGCAATGCAGATCTGGTTGTAACTAGAATCCCTATCCATCATAGACAAAATCCTGTACCCAGCTGAACTGTCCACCAATAAATCAACAATAGGCATAGGGTATTCATCTTGTGGAATTGCCAAATTTAGGTTTCTAAAATTGATGCATACCCTCATTTTGCTATTCTTTTTAACCACAGGCACAATGTTAGACAACCATTCACATACCTAGCTGTTCTAATGAAGCCTGCTTTAAGGAGCCTGAGTGTAATAACCCCGACCCATGATTAATGTTAATCCATGCTTAATTATGCCAAATAAGAAATTAAAGTGAATTTTTGCAACATATGTTGCCTTATTTGTGTTTATATCTGTTTAGCGTAGAAAGATCTGTTCATATTTTTGTTTCGGTTTACGAATTGAAGGCCTTATCGGCATCTGATTCAGAAATTGACTTGATTAATATGTTAATTAGAATTTTATGGTAGGTTCAGTTGAAATTCGATTCGGAACGAAATAATTAGCATAAAATAAGTATAATTGTTTAATTTAATCAAGGATTAATTAATCTCACTAATGATACCTATATAAGCCATATGATGCTTTATACCACCACTATACACACGCACGTTATCATCTTTTGACATCAAAACACAGGGGAGAGAGAGAGAGAGAGAGAGTTAGTGTAAAGCTTGAGCTCAAGAGAAAGGGAGCTTGGATTGGGAAGAACTTAGAGCCTTTGGCTAGGGAATTCAAAACATCTACACATCTAAGCCATAATTAAGCACCTAAGGTAAGAAATCAAGTCTTTAGTTGTGTAATTAAGGTACTTAACACATTTATTCAAAAGAATTGGGTATTATGGAGAAGACAAGAAGAGTATACATACATGCATATGCATTGCATTGCAATTAGAGCATAATGTCTAAGAATTTGTTCCATGCATGTCCATATTTTGGTGTTAGTTTAAGAATTCAACTTGTTTTCGTGCCAATATATCCATTAACCATGTTTTGGAAAGTTAAAGCTCATATCATTGCATGCAAGTCATGTTCTTGAAGTTTCAAGCTGAATTTTTATCAATTGACTTACTCTTGGGTCTTGATTTTGTGAAATGATCCTTATTTTTTGATGTTTTCCAAGTTTAAATGTGTTTTCTCAAATGTTTGGCCCAAAAGGATGAGTTTTATGGCTTTAGGGTTAAGTTTGAAGCTTGGAAGCAATTCTAGAAATTCCAGAATTCTACTTCTACGCTCGAGCGACAAATCATGCACTCGAGCGACCACCTTTATTTTTGCACCTCCGTTCGAGCGACCAAAAGTTCGCTCGAGCGTAAAATGCATGCTTCTAGAAGTTTGCGTGTTTTGCAAACCGCTCGAGCGACAAAAGTTGCGCTCGAGCGAGCGTCGAGTGAGCATTGAGCGGAAAAATCAAGCAACTAACACTTTTGCAAAGTTTACAGACCATTTGAGCAAAAGAATGTGCGCTCGAGCGACCACTCACATTTTGCATGTCCGTTTGAGCGAGACCCCTATTTTCAGCAATTTTTGTTAAGTGTTTTCAAGTGCATTTTAGCATCCTCATTACATCTTAGGCATTCCTAAACCAAGATTAAGATACAATAATGAGAGTAAAGGCTACAAACACACTAAGAACATAATGAAATGAGTTATGTACAATCCAAGCATGTGTTTTAGTATGTGTATTTGTTATGTATTGATGTAGGTCACGCGCCATAAACTGTTTGATTAGTCTGCTCTATCTGTCTGCACCCGAAGCCATCTGTAAGTAATAACTTAGTAAACCTATGTTCAACTTTATTTACTTTCTATATGATAAAATAAGTTCTATTTTCTGAAATGCTATGTTCTGTACAATGACTCATTATCCAATTTCTGGCATGTATTCGTGGCATCCTTAGCATTATATGATATCTGTTAGCTGTTACCCGGTATCAAAGGTTCTATTATGGAACTTATTATGTCTGTTATTTGTTACCCGTACCGGAGGCTCCATCATGGAGCTTAACATATCTGTTATTTGTTACCCGGATTCGGAGGTTCCTTTATGGAATTGGTTACTCATAACCACCATCTATTCTGTATCTGTTCTGTATCTGTTCTGTTAGCGCTAATGGATGTACCACGTATGATTAAGCATGAACTCTAATTTCTGTATATGATTTGGACAAGATTATGAATATGGATCTGCTTTTATTTCTAAAATAAATATGAATTTGAAATTCTGATTTTCTGAATTTGAAATGGATATCATTCATCAAATTCTTTACTTTGTTATTATTCACTGGGCTCCTGCTCACTATTTATATTATGTATGTAGGTGATTAGGCACGTGACCAGGCCCAGAGTTGATGGCCTAAGATTCTGTTTGTCAGCTAACCATCGTGCCTCCCGAGGAGGTTCCTTTTGTGAGGACCATATCAAGGCTCTATTTAGTTTTGTTATGTTTATCTGCACTTCGATTAAGTTTCCTTTCGACTTTATCTATGTAAATGGGTGACGTATGACGAATGTATTTATGACGTCACACGAATATATATATAAGTTTGTTTTGAAAATTCTGTCTCATATACGTCAGCACAACTCAATGGACTATGTATGTATATATATATTTTGCTTCCGCAACCTCTAATTATATATTGTTCTGTTAAGAGGCCTTTGGTAATTCAAGGATTATTGGCCGGTTACGATGCTAAACTTATAGAGGCGGTTTAGGTCGTGACAGAGTAGTATCAGAACACATGATTATACTGCACACACGAGTCTATATGAGCTATAGGGTGTCCTAGTAAGCATTAGGGGCATTTTATCTACATGTGTGAGTGTGTATATTAATGTCTGTTAATGTGGAAATTGAGTCTGTCTGACCATGAATACACGAAATAGAAATGAATGGACCGTAATTGAATAATCTAAACATAGTGAAAAGAATTATTGGCCTATGACTATTATTACCTTGTTTACCTATAGCAACATGGGGAATGCAGGAGAAAATGATACAAGTGAGTCTTTTGAGGCCCAAATGAATAGAATGGAATAGATGCTTGTAGCATTGACCGAAGCAATGACACAATAGCAAAGACAACAACCTTTGCCCCATCCGCCTTTACCGGTACAAGTTGAACCCGATAATAACGATGTCATCAACCTAACTCAGAAGTTCATGAAGATGAAACCACCAACCTTCTTGGGCGGTATTGAACCATTGAAAGCAAAGACATGGTTACTTGAAATAGAGAAGTTGTTTGAAGTTTTTCCCTGTACCGAGACTCAAAAGGTTTTATTAGCCACCTATACTCTCAAAAGGTTTTATTTGGCTTTCTGTTAAAAACAATTTTGACCAACATGAGAGTTAGATTGACATACTTGTTCAATTTTCTGATTTGAAATCATGCAAGTCAAGCTATGAGCACTGAAAATTTTCCTTTTTTAGGTCCAAGAAATGGTCCAGTTTTGGAAAAATGGAATAATTTTCAAGATAATTAGTCAACCTCATTAAAAAAAATCCTCAAAAACTATTTTTGCAAATGGCCACTACTCGACCAACATAGAATTTACTCTTGAGATGCACAACTTCAGATCTGAACTTGAATTATCTCGCAGCTGAATCTTCTAACGGAACAGGACAACAGAATTTGAAAGAAGACGAGCCAATTTGTACATGGACAAGATAGCCGAGTTTGAACAAGGATAAACCAATCAACATGAATGAGCCAAGCAGGCTGAAAATGATTGGGGCCAAACTTTAGGATGAAGTTGCCTACGCATCCCAAACATGGGAATCAGGCCTGACGTAGTTCCGGGTTGAGGTTCACTCAAGTGTTGACACTCTCGTTTTCTGCTCTAACTTTTGCCAAGGCCGCTCTTCCGGGTTTTTAACCTTGTGAGCTCTATTTTTCTTTTCTTTTCATTTCTTCATTTCTTTTTTCATTTTCTTCATTTTGTCACTTTTGTTATTTTCTTTGCTCTAACTTTTGCCTGAGTCGCCCTTCTGGGTTTTCGGCCTAGCGAGTCTCTCAAGGATAAAAAGGTTTAACTGGTCCATTTGATCGGTTTGAGATCTTAAAGCCATCTGAATCCAGGTGAATGACTGCTGTTCGCTGATGATGTAGAAGTCCATCCAATCAGGTTTGAATTTGCCCCTAGTGTTGTGGATAGGAACTCGATTGTCCTTCAGTAAAACTTTCTTCTTTTCTCCATTCTAGGATTTGGTTTTCTTGCTAGTCTTCATTGGTTCGCAGAATGACCCATCTTTTGAATTTTCGAGCACATTTGACATTTTTGCCTCTAGTTCAAGGGCTACTTCTAATCTAGCTTTGCAAGCTTCTTTCGATCACATCTGACCTTCTTGATCTGAACTTCTTGCCCCTAGTTCAAGGGTTACTTCCAATCTGGCCTGGCGGGCCTCCTTTGATGTCATACGACCTTATTGCCCCTAGTTCATGGGCTGCTTCAAATCTGGCCATGCAATCTTTACATTGTGGTTGACCGTTGAACATTCTAAATCCAAGTTCAAGGTTTGAAAGCAAAAAGGGTTGAGTCTCGAGGCTGAGAATGACCCTATGCTGCATAATCTCAAGAGCGATTCCACATAGGTCTTCGCAGGGCCACGCAAAATATTTTTTGAAATCTTTTAAGAAAGCGACTAGTCGCTCGCGTTGAAGACAATGCAGAACCAATCTGGATCAAGCCAAGATCCTTTTCAATACTCACATTAACAAACATGATCTCATTCATTAAGGGCTTAGCATGCCTCTCTTTCTCTCAATCGATCAAATTTTTACAAATCCCGAGGAGTTTCTTCCTCTTTGTTTTCATCGTAGTGTTCGAAAAGTTTTGAAAAACTTAGGTCAATGCAACGTTTTCAAGGCACATAAAAGTAGGTGAAAAGCACTGCCGTTTCATTCAAATATTTTAGCACAACTGGCTCAATGGCAGAAACAGACGCAAAAGAAAGAGTGTAAGTCACTGCTGTTTCATTCAAATCTTCTGGCGCAACTGGCTCAATGACAGAAACAGACACAAAAGAAAGAGTGTAAAAGACAAACACAAAACAAGCTAGTGATATTCGAGATAACACCCCCGAAATCACCTGACTCTAACACAACAGGACTGACTCGGTACAACAAGACAGACTCGATTGACTCAGTACAAAAAGACTGACTCAATACAACACAACAAGACTGACCCAATACCCAAGTCAGAAAGTAAAATAACCAACATTCGCAAAATGCTCAAAACAGTGTGTGCCATCCACCACATTTGGAGTAAACTGAGCACCGTCAGCAGGTGGTTCATCCCCCGATCACATAATCACATTATCCCCCAAGTTCACTAATCCAGTGCTGATAGACTTTGTAGGACCTGGTGCGACAATGACCTCGTTGTCAATCAGATTTTGAATTTCATGGCGAAGACGAAAACAACTGTTAGTGTCATGGCCGGTTTGTTGATGGAAGGCACAATACTTGGTTGGATCATGGGAGGGAGGAAGTTTATTCGATAATGGCCGTGGCTCCAGGGGCTTCAGATGCCCCTTTCTGATCAGGACCTTCAGGGTCGCCGACAGAGACATGTACAGTGGGGTGAACACCCTTTTGCCCCGGGGTGGGTATTTGGCAGGTTGTGAGCTGGTTGTGTTGGATGTACCAGCGAAAGGGTCGGCGGGTGTTGACTGGGTTTGCCGATCTCTTTCGAGTGTAGGATTGGAGCTGAAAAGAGGTGTTTATGGTACGACATCTCTTGTCCCAGCTTGCCCCTTGATTCAAACTGCCCCCAACTTGAGTGGCAAAAGTGTCATCCACAGTTTTTGCAACCACTGCAAGCACTTGCTGTTTGTTTAGTCTTTCGGCTTTCAAAGCCTCAACAGCCCACTGAAGATGTTGATGGGAACCAATGCCTGCCCCTACCTTGTTCTTACCACTTGCCTCCACTTTGTCAAATGATGGGTCGCTACATCAGAGTGGAGCCCAGTTGTTGCCGACATGCCACCACCCAGATTTAATATGGCTTCAGGTTGGCCTTTTTCAATTGCAGTTTGCCTCAAGATTGACGAGCCTTTTGGATCAAAACTTTTGGCCTGCGATGTGGTCGATGATGGAGCCAAAATTCCAAAGGCCAGATCTGCCACAGTTCTCTAAAAATCTTCAATCATTCTCATCAACTCAGAAGTAGTGGGTTCATAGGTTTGAAATGATCGGGCCTCGAGTGCATCCATCATACACAAGTCCAGGCTCTCTGGAATGAACACCTCAGGCTTGGGTAAATGAGCTGGGATGATGTATATGCTGGGGTTGTAGGTCGATGGTAGTGTATGGATGAGGTTGAGGTAGGCAGGAGATATTTGGTCATTGGGGTCTTGAGGTGGAGCTATCGTCCGATTATCGATCAGATTCTGGACTTCATGACGAAGGCGGTAGCAACGATCAGTGCCATGACCGCGCTGTTGATGATACACGCAGTATTTAGTGGGGTTATGTCTAGCAGGGAGTGGGTCAGGCAAAGGTTGAGGATCAAGGGGTTTGAGATGCCCTCTTTCCATCAAGACTTTTAGTGCGCTGGTTAGGCTCATATAGAGGGGAATGAAAGTTCTGCCCTGAGCTCGGATCAGGTCGACTGTTTGTGGGTTGGCATTGGCAAAAGGGTCGGCTGTGGCGATTGTATTGATTTCAGTGGGTTTGGGAATAGCGCTACTACCAGCATTGGTACTTCCTGAAATCACCCTCCTTATCGGTTCACTTGTTCTGAGAATAATCCCTGTGTTAAACGCATTCTCGATCTGAACCCCTAGTTCATGCAAACTTTTGAAAGTGGATAGTGGAACGACTATTAACTTTTGCAACATATCAGGCTCAAGGTTACGCACCATTATCTGCACTTGGTCCCTCTCAGAAGGCCGATTTGTCATCTGTGCTGCCTTTGCTCTCCACCTTGCAACAAATTCTACAAAAGACTCAGTAGGATTCTGATGGGTTGCTTCAAGCTCTTGGGTGGTCATTTCAACTTGGGTATTATAAGAGTACTGATTGACAAAGGCCTCAGCCAACTCTTCCCAGTTTTGCTTCATTGCATCCTCCAATTTGGCATACCAAGTGGTTGCTACACCCGACAGGGTTCTTTCATACAGAGAGAGTTTCTGTGGCTTAGTCAGACCCATTAGTTTCAGGACGTCCAAGAAAAGTCGAATGTGTATCATAAGATCTCCAGACCCGTCGAAACGGTCAATATATGGCATTTTGAATCTGTCTGGGAGTCGTACGGAAGCCTCGATGTACCAATTCTCAATGTTGGGAATGGAATGAAGGCCTTATGCCTTTTTGAATTGCTTTTTAAGGTTAGCAATTTTTAATGAGGTCGAGTCGAGCTCATTAATATCAAGGGAATAAAGCCTCTTCTTAGGTTGCACCGGGGGTCTGAAAACTTGAGTTGGAGCCAACCCTTCTCGAGGATCTGGACCTTGCAAATCTTCAGCTGACGGAAGTGGGTCAAAGTTTGGTTGGGGTCCCGAGACCGGATGTGTGGCAGATGCCCCAGATGGGCGTTACGTTTCAGCATTGGTTTCATCTTGCATGGCAGTTTCTTGATTTAATGCTGCTATCATGGCCACAACTTCTTCCGAACCCTGTGCCATTATGATCTGCTGAGTTTGAACAAATGTGATGTGACTGGTGACTGTCAGATCAATTGAACTGGTGAACCCTGACTGGCTTTTCTTTGCCTTGCCTCAGCAAAGGAAACACTGGTTGCCCTTGAACTGAATCTCGGACCTAACAAAGTCTATCAACACAAGTCCAATGTACCCGGGGGATATTGGAGCCTTCTGAAGCTATAGTTCCAAAACTACCTTGCAAAAAAGAAAACAGACAGCATCTCAGCCTGGTTTCACTAGAACATATATGAGCATAGCTGAATGACTGTACTTTTTACTGAATTCTCTCCCCCCAAATTAGATACCAACTTGGCAACTGATATGCACATCCCTGTACAGTTTCACTGTAAAGCCACTGTAAAGCACATACCAGTTAATTGAGAGCCAAAACACCCTTATGATGGGGTAGGGTTACCCTGTCCTAGTTTCGTCAGGAGCTAAGGGTTCACTACGCAAACATGCGGTTTCAAGCAATCCTGCAATTGGGTAAGCAACCTGTCTTAGTTTGGAATGGTCTATATGGCCTCCGATATGCATCTAGGTCAAATGGTCAAATAGGGTGCCTTGGAAAAACCAAGGTTTGTGTTCCCATCGTGGCAGAGCCCGCAACCGGTCAGCCTTATGGCACACTTTTCCAGGCAAGCCTCCAGTAAACCGTTCAGGAATAGCAGATGGCAAACACTGTGTCCTAGGCGCACCAATGCAAATGCAATGCAAAGAAACACATAAATGTAGATAAAACAACATATCATGAGTTCGAGTCAAGTTCTCTAAGTCTCCAGCAGAGTCGCCAGAAACTGTAGACCGCCCGAACTTCCTCAGCACGCCCCACTTTTGGAGAGGGCGCGGATTTGGGTTCATAGTTACTACAGTTCGGACTCCTGTCATGGTTCTGAATCTAATCTCACAAAGTGCAATGTAAGACTGATAAATCACCAAAGAGTCTAAATCCGGCAAATCGTTTTAGAAAATCGATTTTAATCAAAAAGCGCCAAACATGGACTACTTTGCCAGATTTTAGAGTCGCCACCTAAATATTTTGTTTTTGGGAAATTTAGGAAACCCTGACTCATGCCAAAGGCCACGTGTCCGTTATCACCAAAGTTGCCTCAGCTCAGGAACTTGGGTACGAGAGGGGAAGGCCCTGAAATGAGCACCCCCGCTCGCCCGATTAAAGGATCGGCCTTTACTAAACATGATATGTTGTTTTAAAAACACATATGTTATTGTTCCAGTTATTTAGCTAATTTACTACGTGATGCGCACAACATACAAGTATAGACTAGATCGCCTAAATTGGAACAAAACAATTCAATGTTTGTTTTCGAAAATGGTTTGAATTTGCCACCCTCAAGTGGGCTTAGAAATGCGGATTTGCCACCAAACAAGGTGGGCTTAAAACATGATGATTTGCCACTCCAAGTGGGCTTAAAACTCACATTTTGATGAATTGTTCCAATTCAAGTAATGAAGCCTTCATCCACAGGCATTCATGCAGTTAATCAAATAAGCACATAGCCTCATGGTAAGCATGGTATCATGGCAATCACTTACACACATGCAAGGATGCTAAATCGTAAACACTTACAGTGTACTCCGAGCCAAAATAGAAAACTAGTTAGAAATCAATGCATGATCCTAGTTATGTTAAGATGCCTAATGCAACACATGCAATAATGCAACTACGTAGGTTCGGCTATCTAAGATGGCATATGAATGCAACACTTGATAACATGCTTTGAAATACGTATTCAAGTAAGTATTGAAATACAATGCAGTTTGAATGATGCACCGAGCCCGGTGCATGCAAGACAAATAAATGATGCACGCATGCAAGCATAAGGTATGCTAATTGAAATATGCCCTAAAACTAACCATCGAAAGCGGTTAAGTAAAAGGGAGAAAGACGCGGGGTTGGAAGACATTCACACACACACGCACACTTATTATAATATTTGCCCTCTCGACGGAGGGTCCGAATAAATAAGCTAACTAGCTACGCTAAGCTAAGCTACTTATTACAAGTAAACTAATTAACTAACTCTAGCTAATTAAATATTACAAACCAAATTGAATTGGATAACTAGCTAATCTAAGCTAATTAAAATATTACAACACAGATTAAACTAATTAATTACAACACATGTAATTAACTACAACTAGCTAGTAAAGCGGTAAAGATGGCCTCGCAGGCGAGGGAGGTATGCATGCTCGATTGCTTCCTCCCAAAAATCCACTGCCTTGCCTCAAGATGCCTCTGTTTGCACATCTTTGGACCTCTGAAAATTGTGCCAACCTCCAGATTGCTTCTAACCCATCTCAGGAACACGCTGAGGGATGATCAGCCATGATTGATGGTAATCGGCTAGTACTAATGGCCAGTCGGCTGCTTTTATGGCTGGTCGGCTGCTTTGGTGGCCGGTCGGCCACTGATTCCCTGAATTTTTCTTTTTGTTGCAACAGAGCACAAACAGAGGCATGACAGTGTATTTGCAAGGAAATGTGTGTGCAACTACCCTCCTTATCATATCTCAAGCTCAAAGGAGCGTAGTACTCGGCTCTCAAGCCACCAACCACGCATCTCAATGCATGATGGCCAAATAGTCAAGCTTGCACAATCTTAGTGAATGCACACATAAGACTCTAAGTATCGTCACCCTGTCATGTATGATCAAGGGTAACAACGACCAAGAAACGCAACACGATTCATCACTTTGAGTATGAAACGTGCCACATTTCTAGTATTTGGATTAACGTCTGATCCAAACACATGCAATGCAACACACATATGTTATCTTGGCATGTTTTACTTTGCTCGATTCTTGTTTACACGTTTTACATTACCGAACCATTATTTAACCGGTTAGTCCAATGTGAAAGTCCTCTAATTGGAAAGATGGCCTAAGCCACAAGTGCCTTGAACACGAAAGAAGTTTCATGCTGTTGGTTAGTAGAAACCCTCAAGAGAGGATTAAAACCATTAGGCATGCGAACCTCAATTCCATGCTTAAGCCAACAAGGGGCTAAAGACCTCTTTCAAAGCGAATGAAAGATTGAAACAATGGAGTGCAATGACACATATTTTAGCACTGAAATAACATGCTAAGTGACTCAAAATCATGCAAACAACTCATGTAATGCATGTTAGAGGCATAAAGCATCAAAGCTAGTGAAGTGTATTACACTAGAAGCATACATTATCAAGCTCAAACAACAAAACCAGCCACGGACAGACCTAAAACCTGCCAAATCAGTGGCATGAACATGTTGAGATAGGAGCTCAAAAGACTAGGAGAACATGCACACATGTTAGCCCATAAGCAAGGCACAATACACAACCCTCAAAAGCAGTGAAGAAGTGAAGTATATGAAAGTGTGACAGAGGTATATGCTCTGAAATCACATGCTAAATGATGCCATGTCATGCAAATAACTCAAATAAAGCATGCTAAGAGCCTCAAAACACAAAGCTAGTAAGGGCCGGTTACACTATAACTATACAAAGCGAGGCATATGTGACCAAGACCACTTGAAATAGAGTTAGAGAATGCTAAATCAAAGCCAAAAACACGCTGGAGTGGAGCCAATACATGCTAGAATAAGAGGGTAAATCACCAAGCACACTAAGCTAGTGAACAAGATTGCACTACAAGTGCAAAAAGCAAGCAAGAATTGACCTAACCAGCCAAAAACAGAGTTAAAGTAGGTCAAAATAAATCCTAAAACATGCTTGAACTAAGCTTCAAAAAGGTAGAAATAGAAGCTCACTTATTAGGCCATTAACACATGCAAACAAGACAAGAGGAGGGGGGACCACCCCCTTTCATTTTGGTCCTCAAAACCAACTTTCTACCACTGAAATTCCTCTGGAATTTAGTGGTTAAAAGGGCAAAAAAAGTTGTTTTAGAAAGCTTTGAAAGATGGTACAAAAGCTTAACAAGAAAAGAGACAAGAAGGGTGGACCACCCTCAAACTCAAAAGGGGCTTAAACCACCATTTTTAGGACTGAAAAACAGAATTTTCTTCAGTTCAAAACCAAGCCAAAAACAGTTTGCAAAGGTGGCAAAACAAGTGTGCAAAAGCTTTAAAGGGACAAGTGCTTACCCTTGAAGCACAGCAGCAAAACAAGTGCAAATCTGAGCCAAAACCAGCTTTGAGAGCTCAAATAGGACCTCCAAGAACCTCAGCAACAAGGTAGAGGTGTTTGGTCTCGGGTCTCTTTGCAAGAGTGTAGGAAATTCTCACTTTTAAGCACATATAGGAAGAAAGAGAGAGTTCTAGAGAGAGGCTGGAATCTTGCTCACAAAATTATAGAGAGAGAGAGAGAGAGAGAGAGAGAGAGAGAGATTTTAGAGAGAGAGGCTCTCAAACTTGCCAACCTTTCAAAATGTTCTCCCTTTACAATATGAGAGATATTGCCTTCATATATAGCAAAAAGAGAGCATTTGGTCGAAATATCTGATTATAGAGACAGTTGGAGCATTTGGAAGACAGCTGGAGAAAAAGATCTGCAAATTCTGAGTTTTCTGGACATTTTTGGCCGACCGGCCATCTTTTTGGCCGACCTGCTACTAATGATGGCCGATCAGCCACTTCCGAGACCGACTGCAAATTCTACTCTGCAGGTCCAACTTCAAACGGGTATAACTCCTTCATCTGGACTTCTTTTCAGGTCATTCTTGTGTGTAAATTGAAGCCCTGGAAGTAAGCTTTCCAATGGTGGTAGCTTCACATAAAAATTCCAAGTGTCCAAAAATTTATGCTTGTTTTAGTGAAGGCTGCTCAGTTTTGATCCTAATGAATTGATGCCCAACTTCTAACAACCATATCTCCCCCATTCGGACTCGGCTTTAGGAGATTCTTGAGTGCAAAATGAAGCCCCAGAAGTCTTCTTTCCAATGGTGGTGGCCTCATAGATTAAATCCAAGTATACAAAAGGATACACTTGATTTAGCGAGGGCTGCTCGACTCTCTCTCTTAATAGTTCATGCCCAACTTCTTCCCTAACGTGGTATCTTCCCTCTCCTCCTCTTTTCTTCAAATCCAAACCTCTAAACAAGATGTTTTGGAAGATTTTTCAAAGAGTTCACATCTCTTTCATTCATTTCCACTTTGTCCTTGCTCGGTTTACCGAAAAATGCAACATTTAACAAAATGCGAGCGTTGGAACATCGTAGGAACTTTATTTCAAAAATATTTTGAAAGAGAGGGTTTTAAGGTCTAAAAATCATTCAAAATAGCTTTGGTCCAAAATGGGTTGTGAGGTTGAGATTTGACTCTCCTCTTGTCAAAGAAATTGAACCTTTGCACTGCACACCTTTCATCACCAAGTAAACAATCAGTAGAGCCCAAGTCTTAAGGGCGGTCAAAAATGGGGTGTCTATAGTTACTGATTTGGAATGCTAATGGAAACATGACATGGGCTCGATTCAATGAAATCTTTTTTGATAAGTACTTTCCTTAGTGATTTCGAGACCAAAAAGTGTCTAAATTCCAAGAACTCAAGCAAGGCAGGATGCCCGTAGCTGAGTACGAGGCTAAGTTCATTGAGTTAGCCAGATTTGCTCCTCACATGGTAGATACGGACCATAAGAAAGCCCGTAAATTTGAAGGATGATTGGATTTGGACATATTTGATCGAGTGGGCGTATTGAAGTTACCAACATACGTAGAAGTCCTTGACAGATCCTTAATGGCTGAAGCTACCCTAGCCGCTATGAAACAAAGTAAGGCCCTAACAACAACAACAGAATGGAGAGGAAAAAGGTTTGGGTACGGTTTTAGAAATGGGCGTTCTTATGTGAGTAAAAAGCAGAACACGGGGTCTACAAGTAACTCAAGTCAAAGCAGTGGGTCTATTCCAGTTTGCCCTGATTGTGGAAGAAGGCATGGGGGCGTGTGTTACTGGGCATCGGGTGTTTGTTTCCAATGTGGCAAGATAGGTCATGTAGTGAAAGATTGCCCGCTTGGGTCTAATAATGCCAACCGCCCTACAGCGAGTTCAACTAGATCCACTTCTACAACTAAAACAAATACAAGAGCTAATACTGGGAAAGAAACTCTGAGACAAGGTCGAGTATTTGCCTTAGTGCCTGGTGATGTACAGAACACTGAAGCTGTGGTGACAGGTATAATTTCTATCTGTGCCCAAAATGCATATGTGTTGATAGATTCTGGTTCTACTAATTCATTTGTGTCACATGCCTTTTCTCGGAAATTAACTAGACCAGTAGAACCTATGAATTATTTATTATCTGTATCTGCACCATCTGGGGGTTCCACGGTATGTGCTTATGTTTATCCAGCATGTGATATTGCGATTGGAAACACGACGTTGTATGTTGATTTGCTGCCTTTGGGAATTGATCATTTTGATTGCATATTGGGCATGGACTAGTTGACTAAATATTTTGCTACTATTGATTGTGTGAATAAACTTGTTGTATTCCAACCTCCAGGGTTACCTGAATTTGTGTTTGCTGGAACTGGGGTAGTCCTTCCACCATACTTAATTTCATTTATGAAAGCCAAGAAATCATTAAAAAAGGGGTGTCAGGGCTACTTGTGTTGTGTGTTGACTGTGTCTTCGAATAGTGTTAATGTGGACGCAATTCCTGTGGTCTGTGAATTTCCTGATGTATTTACTAATGACTTACCTGGAGAGTTAATTGATAGGGAAATCGAGTTTACTATTGATGTTATACCCGGGACACAACCGATTTCTAAAACTCCATACATAATGTCCACTACTGAATTGAAAGAATTGAAAGTCCAACTCCAAGAACTTTTAGACAAGAAATTCATTCGTTCAAGCACGTCACCTTGGGGTGCTCCAGTTTTGTTTGTAAAGGAAAATGATGGGTCTTTAAGATTATGTATAGACTATCGTGAATTGAATAAAGTAACCGTGAAGAACAAATATCCACTACCCCGAATAGATGATTTGTTCGACCAACTCCCAAGAGCCCAAGTATTTTCTAAAATTGACCTTAAATCTGGGAACCGCCAATTGAAAGTTAAGGCAGGAGATGTAAAGAAGACTACATTCACGACTAGATATGGGTACTATGAATTTTTGGTAATGCCATTTGGGGTAACGAATGCACCTGCAGCGTTCATGGATTTAATGAATAGGGTATTCAAACAATCTCTAGATGAATTTATTATTGTCTTTATTGATGATATACTAATTTACTCCAAAAGCAGGGAGGAACATGAGAACCATTTGCGAACTGCTTTACAGATTTTGAGAGAAAAGAAGTTGTGTGCAAAATTATCCAAATGTAAATTCTGGCTCGACAGTGTGGCATTTTTGGGACATGTAATTAACAAGGACGATATCTCTGTTGACCCACAGAAAATTGAAGCCATTGTGGACTGGCCAAGACCAACAAATGTGTCAGAAGTTAGAAGTTTTCTGAGACTTGCAGGATACTACAGAAGATTTGAGAAAGACTTCTCAAAACTTGCTATGCCATTGACTCAGTTAACCCAGAAAAATGTCTCATTTGATTGGAACGACCAAAGAGAGTCTGTCTTCCAAGAGTTGAAGACCAGATTAGTGACTGCACCAATTTTAACTCTGCCTAATGGTACTGATGGATTTCAGATTTATAGTGATGCTTCCTATAAAGGCTTGGGGTGTGTCTTAATGCAAAGTGGAAGGGTAATTGCTTATGCCTCTCGACAACTCCGTCCCCATGAGAAGAATTATCCGACCTATGAGCTTGAACTTGCCGCTGTGGTTTTTCCCTTGAAGATTTGGTGACATTATCTCTATGGTGTGACTTGCGAGGTGTATACCGATCATAAGAGCTTAAAATATTTCTTTACAAAAAAAACACTGAACATGAGACAGAGGAGATGGTTAGAATTGATCAAGGATTATGATTGCAAATTTTGTATCATCCAGGGAAGACAAATACCGTTGCAGATGCATTGAGTCGAAAATCTATTGCCAATTTGTCATGTTTGCTCACCGGTTGGAGAAAGTTGTTATGTGACTTGGAGAAGGATGAAATTGAAATTGTGTTACGTAAATAGGGCGAAATCTTAGCCGTCATTTCTGCTCAGCTTATAATTATTGAAGAGATTAAAGAGAAACAACACGAAGATGAGTTTCTGAGGAAAATTGTTGATGAGATTGATTCAAAATCGAAACCGAGATTTGTGCTTAACAATAATGTGTTGAAATTTCAGAATCGTTTTTGCGTACCAGACTGCTTTGACTTGAGGAAACGCATCATGACTAAAGCTCACAACTCGAAATTTTGCTATGTATCTGGGAAATATGAAGATGTATCATGATTTGAAACAAAATTTCTGGTGGCCGGGAATGAAAAAGTGTATTGCAGATTTTGTGGCTAGATGTTTACACTGACAACAAGTTAAAGCCGAGCATCAACGACTCGTTGGTTTGTTACAGCCGCTTCCAATACCGGAATGGAAATGTGAGCACATCATCATGGACTTCATTGTAGGATTGCCCCGCTCCTCTCGAGGTATGAATTCTATCTGGGTCATTGTTGATCATTTAACTAAGTCTGCCCATTTTCTGCCTGTCAAATCTTTGTATAATGCGGATAAGTTGGCTAATTTGTATGTCAATGAGATTGTGAAATTACATGGAGTTCCAGTGTCCATAGTATCTGACAGAGATCCCAAGTTTACTTTGAGATTCTGGCAGAGTTTGCAACAAGCTTTGGGGACTGAATTGAGATTAAGCAGTGCTTATCACCCACAGACAGATGGCCAATCTGAACGGACCATTCAAACATTGGAGGACTTATTACGGATGTGTGTGTTAGACTTTCAAGGCAATTGGGAGACTTACCTTCCTCTGGCCGAATTTGTGTATAACAACAGCTATCGTTCAAGTATTGGGGTGGCTCCTTATGAAGCTCTGTATGGAAGGAAATGTCATTCTCCTATTTGTTGGGTTGAGGTAGGTGATAGACCATTGTTGGGACCAGAACTTGTGCAAGAGACAACTGAGAAACTGAAATTGATTCAACAACGCCTAAGAATTGCACAGAGCCGTCAAAAGAGTTATGCAAATGTCCAGAGAAGAGATAGGGAATATGAAGTTGGTGATCATGTGTTCATAAAAGTAACTTCAACGGAAGGTCAGACGCGCTTTGGGGTGAAAAGCAAGTTGGCACCAAGATATGTTAGGCCATATGAAATTCTCAAGAAGGTCAATTCAGTAACATACCGAGTAGCCTTACCTTCGGTGATTGAGCATATGCACAACATCTTTCATATCTCAATGCTTCGAGATTACTTACGAGACCCGCTGCATGTGATAGAACTGACTTATGTGCTTCTGAAGGATGATTATACGTACGAACAGAGGCCAATACAGATTGTTAACTGTCAAATCAAAAGATTGAGGAACAAAGAAATTCCCTTGGTAAAAGTTGACTGGCAAAACCATGGGAGGACCTATGCAACTTGGGAGACAGAGGGGGATATGATGAAAAGGTACCCTAAACTGTTCCCTCTGGATCCGGTATTCTTCCAAAATGAAGGTAATTCGAGTTTGGAGGACCAAACTCTTTAAGGGGGGAAGACTATAACAACGCTGACCCATGATTAACGTTAATCCGTGTTTAATTATGCCTAATAAGAAATTAAAGTGAAGTTTTGCATTATGTGTTGCCTTATTTGTGTTTATATCTATTTAGCGTAGAAAGATCTGCTCATGTTTTCGTTTCGGTTTACGAATTGAAGGCCTTATCGGCATTCGATTCAGAAATTGACTTGATTTATATGTTAATTAGAATTTTTAGAATTTTATGGTAGGTTCGGTTGAAATTCGATTCAGAACGAAATAATTAAAATAAAATAAGTATAATTGTTTAATTCAATCAGGGATTAATTAATTTCACTAATGATACCTATACAAGCCATATGATGCCTTATAACACCACTATACACACGCACTTTATCATCTTTTGACATCAAAACGTAGGAGAGAGAGAGAGAGAGAGAGAGAGAGAGTTAGTGTAAAGCTTGAGCTCAAGAGAAAGGGAGCTTGGATTGGGAAGAACTTAGAGCCTTTGGCTAGGGAATTCAAAACATCTACACATCTAAGCCATAATTGAGCACCTAACGTAAGAAATCAAGTCTTTAGTTGCATAATTAAGGTACTTAACACATGTATTCAAAAGAATTGGGTGGAATGGGACAAGAATTAAGCTTTATGGAGAAGACAATAAGAGTACACATACATGCATGTGCATTGCATTGCAATTAGAGCATAATGTCTAAGAATTTGTTCCATACATGTCCATATTTTGGTGTTAGTTTAAGAATTCAACTTATTTTCGTGCCAATATATCCATTAACCATGTTTTGGAAAGTTAAAGCTCATATCATTGCATGCAAGTCATGTTCTTGAAGTTTCAAGCTGAACTTTTATCAATTGACTTACTCTTGGGTCATGATTTTGTGAAATGATCCTTAATTTTTGATGTTTTCCAAGTTTAAAAGTGTTTTCTCAAATCTTTGGCCCAAAAGGATGAGTTTTATGGCTTTGGGGTTGAGTTTGATGCTTGGAAGCAATTCTGGGAATTCCAGAATTCTGTTTCCATGCTCGAGTGACAAATCCTGTGCTCGAGCGACCACATTTATTTTTGCACCTCCACTTGAGTGACCAAAAGTCCGCTCGCACGTAAAATGCATGCTTCTAGAAGTTTGCGTGTTTTGCAGACCGCTCGAGCGACAAAAGTTGCGCTCGAGCGAGGGCATGAGTCTCACGCTCAAGCGAGCGTTGAGCGAGCATCGAGCGGAAAAATCAGGAAACCAGCACTTTTGCAAAGTTTACAGATCGCTCGAGCGAAGGAATGTGCGCTCGAGCGACCACTCATATTTTGCATGTCCGCTCAAGCGAGACCTCTGTTTTCAGCAATTTTTGTTAAGCATTTTCAAGTGCATTTTAGCATCTTTATTGCATCCTAAGCATTCCTAGACCAAGATTAAGATACAATAATGAGAGTAAAGGCTAGAAATACACTAAGAATAGAATGAAACAAGTTATGCACAATCCAAGCGTGTGTTTCAGTATGTGTATTTGTTATGTATTGATGTAGGTCACGCGCCGTAAACCGTTTGATTAGTCTGCTCCGTCTGTCTGCACCCGGAGCCATCTGTGAGTAATAACTTAGTAAAACTATGTTCACCTTTATTTACTTTTTGTATGATAAAATAAGATCTATTTTCTGAAATGCTATGTTCCGTACAATGAATGATTGTCCAATTTCTGACATGTATTCGTGGCATTCTTAGCATCATGTGATATCTGTTAGCTGTTACCTAGTATTGGAGGTTCCATCATAGAACTTATTATGTCTATCATCTGTTACCCGTACCGGAGGCTCCATCATGGAGCTCAGCATATCTGTTATTTGTTACCCGGATCCGGAGGTTCTTTTATGGAACTGGTTACTCATAACCACTATCTGTTCTGCATCTATTCTGTTAGCGCTAATGGATGTACCACGTATGATTAAGCATAAACTCTAATTTCTGTATATGATTTGGACAAGATTATGAATATGGATCTGCTTTTATTTCTAAAATAAATATGAATATGAAATTCTAATTTTTTGAATCTGAAATGGATATCATTCATCAAATTCTTTACTCTGTTATTATTCACTGGGCTCCCGCTCACTATTTATATTATGTATGTAGGTGATTAGGCACGTGACCAGGCCCAGAGTTGATGGCCTAAGATTCTGTTTGTCAGCCAGCCATTGTGCCTCCCGAGGAGGTTCCTTTTGTGAGGACCATGTCAAGGCCCTATTTAGTTTTGTTCTATTTATCTGTGCTTCGATTAAGTTTCCTATCGACTTTATCTATGTAAATGGGTGACGTATGACAAATGTATTTATGATGTCACACAAATATATATATATATAAGTTTGTTTTGAAAATTCTGTCTCATATACGTCAACACAACTCAATGGACTATATATGTATATATATATTTTGCTTCCGCAGCCTCTAATTTTATGTTGTTCTGTTAAGAGGCCTTTGGTAATCTAAGGATTACTAGCCGATTACAATGCTAAACTTATAGGGGCGGTTTGGGTTGTGACACTGAGAATCTCCTCATTCACTTTCTGAACCACTTCAGGGCTCATCCGTCTTGGTTTTTGCTTGTATGGCTTGAAGTTAGGCTTTATAGGGAGCCTATGTTCCACTAATGACTTATCCAATCCAGACAGTTCATTATAAGACCATACAAAACAATCCTTATATTGCTTTGGGAATATTAGCAACTGGTTCTTATTAATAGGACTTAACCAAGCACTGATATAAGTGGGTTGCTGTGTATAACCTTCCCCTAAATTGACTTCTTCCAAGAGGTCTTGTACTTGAGCACTTACTAATGCTTCTCTTTTGACTTTTTCTGTCTTCGAAGCAACTTCTTCATTTTGTCCTGCTCCCACCTTCTCTGGTTCAACATCTTCGCTTTCTTCCTCATAGACAAAATTAGTCCATAAGGCTTCTTATTCCTGTATTTCCTGGACTTTTGTATCGATGTCCAATGCACAGTATTTATCAAGGGCCAAAGACCTGGCCTTTTGCTATTCCTGATTACAGCCAACCATTATGGCTTCCTTCTCTTATTCCTGAATCTTTTGGACTATTGACTTTAGGTCCAATACTGAAAACTTGACTAAGGCCAAGGGTCTGGCTTCTTGGTTCTTATCTTCTTGCCTACAACCAGGCATCATTGTCATCTTTAGTGACGAACTCTTCATCAGCACTCTCCTACACTAAGTGCTTCAGGTGTGCTACTTCCTCATCAACCGTCACTTCGGCTGTTCCATCAGGTTTCCTCAGTACACTGAGTGGTGTCACTCCTTCAGTGTATAATTTGGCCTGTGCAAAATCAGTACAAGCGATTAACGGTTAATGGTCTACTCTATCTCTCCATTGCATAGGGCTATCATTATTTTCTGATGTAAAGAGGAAGGCACACATTTGTTGGTGTGGATCCAATCCCTGCCAAGCAAAGCATTATACTTGGCATTACTGTCTATAACAAAGAATGCTGTCATGCAATCTCTGGTTCCCACACTCAAGTTGATGGGCAGAATGCCCTGAGCCATCTCCTTATCCCCAGCAAAACCAGCAATGGTTGTGCTAGTTGGGATTAATCTAGGGTTTCTTTTTTTCCAATTTCTTCAAGGAGGACTTCAAAAACAGATTCACTACTACCCCATTGTCGACTAACACCCTGCTCATTTGTATCTCATCGAAGTAAGCCTTGATATACAAAGGCTTAACATGCTAAGTCATAGATGTTGTAGGGTACTCGAAGGGTTACAAGAGATTAATACTCACCTCCTCACTTTCTTCTTCAATTTCCATTGGTGTGGCCACGTCATACTCATCTTGAATCATACTGGCCTGTGAATCTTCACTAGAAACCGGAATAGGGTTATCTTCCTGACCTTCTTGGTTTCTCTCTTCAGCCTGAAATTCCTATGATAGTATATATACCATGTTTATTGACACTGGAGGAAATGAGCCAAACTGAACTGCTGATTGTACTTGTTTTCCTTCCAAACTAGCTTGTTCTGTTATCTCGGAAACATCTTCCATGCTGTACTCCAGTAACTCTATGCTAGCAGGTTCCTTTGAAGCAGTTTGTTGGTGATCTGTCTCCGTTGGCTTGTCAAACCAAAAAGGTTTGCTCAACCATGAAGGCCTCAAACATTCTATCTTTAGCCAATGTTCTCTCTTGGCCTAGCTCAATCACTTCATCCATTTCATCATCACTTTCCATTAAAGCCATCTCGAGGCCTGCTAAACTGGGTTTTTCTTTGGCTCTTAGTTCAGCATGGACTTTAGCCAACTGCTCCATACTTGCACTCCTCTTGATCTTGGGAGCAGGTTTCAAGCCTATCCCCCCATTTGTCTGGTCTTTTGTTTGTGCCATGGAAGTGCTTTCTTCACTTTCTTTCAGATCCAACGAAGATACACGTAATATCAGAGGGAGGTTTGATATTGGGTGTATCTTCGTTTGATACTGGGTATATCTTCGTTGAATCTTCCTCCTTTGAGACCTAGAAATTATAGGAACTACATCTGGCTTTCTTGTTTTTGGATTTGTTAATAACACCCAGTTGTTTGGAGCCACCAACGGAGGTTTGATCATTCTTCCTTGGTCTCTAAAAACCTTTCTTTGGGTAAGCATTTCCTTAGGTTTATTCTGTATAACAAACCAATCTGGAACTCTTGTGACCCACGAGCTCACTAGTTTGGCTGCTAGATCTACTACCCCACTCTTTGAAGCAGTCTTCGAAACAGTCCTCGGGGGTCCATTATCAATCCTGGTCCCATGCCTTGCACTGAATCCATGCTTCCTTTCATACTGGTTGTTTACTCTGTAATAATTGGGTGGCCTAGTTTCATACAGAGGCCTCTTTCCTTTTGACTGCATCCTGGTGTCTGGTGGGGTTACCAAGGATGAATGCTATCTAGGGCCAGTTGGGTATGGCCTCTTGTTGTAGGTGCTGGTTATTTGATCCCTCTACACCTCTTTGTAATGCTGTTTTCCATCAATTGGGAGCCCTTTCAGCCACTTGTAACACATCTTGCACCTGGGACACATCCTCTGCACTATAGTAGCTTCAAGCAAGTCATCATCCAACATCTTTTCACTAGAGCCTTCTTTTAGGCCTGCAGAGCTTTGTTCATAAACTGGTGAACTTCTTGGGTTCTTCTTGAAAGCAGTCTGGCTAGCCACATGCATCTGTACAGTGACTTCCTCCAATTCTTTTAGGGATAAATTTAAATATGGCATGCCAACATTGGCTGCAGCCTCCCCAATCTCTAGAAACGGGTTAGTGTCAATTTTCATAGCTTTTTCAGACTTGGTTAGAAACTTTAGCCTTTCCTTCCGAATCTGTTCTTGGATCCTGTCTCGGAAAACAATACAATTTTTAGTTGAATGAGACCAAGAATTGTGCCATTCACAGTACAGTTTTCCTTTAAGTTCTTCAAGGGTAGGAATCTTGACTCTCTTTGGTAACTTTAAGAAATTTGCTACAAGCAAATGATAAAAAATGTCATCTGCTTTTGTTAAGTCAAAAGAATACTTCCTATGCAACTCTTTCTTTTTAAACTGCTGATTTATTGTACTGTCTTTCTGAATTAATGCCTCACAAGTCATAGGTTCTTTTCCTACTATCTCTGATGTATCAATTTCATAATTAGGGTCCCTCGAGTAAAGTTTCATATCTAGACACTTTACAGGTTAACTCTACTAAGTCTCGAAACTTAGTTGAATCAAACTTCTTTCGAAGCCTAAATTCCAAGCCATTCTAAGTTAATCTTACAAATTCAGGCTCTGGTAGCATGATACTACATTTGTTTCGTGCTCTTTTAAATCTGGCAATAAACTGAGCAGCCTTTTCATCATGTCTTTGACTCAATCTTGCCAAGTCTGCCATAGAAACTTCAGGTTCTGTTTGGAAAAATTGAGCATGAAAAACTTCCTCCATTTGCTGCCAAGTTTGGATAGAGCCAAGTGTAAGGTTTATATACCATATGAAGGCTGCCCCAGTTAGAGAGTATGGAAAAAGTCTCAGTTTTGTATAATCATTATTAGTGAACTCACCACACTGGCCTGTAAACCTGGCAATGTGTTTTAAAGTTGATTGATTTCTATTTCCATAAAAGAGAGCAAAGTCTGGTATTCTAAACCCCCTAGGATATTCGTGTACCCTATCCACCTACTCTAGGTAAGGTTTTCTGTACACTGGTGTCTGGACCTCCCGAGCCATAGGTCCACACATTTCTCTAACTATATCAGCAATTTGGTCATTTGGAACCATATTTTGTGCTGGTTAAACCACTACTAGAGGGAAAAACACAGGGTTTGAAGGAACACCATGTGTTTATGGGCCTCTTGGTCCATATATGGGTACATTCATTGATGGTTGTCCTTGTTGTACTGGCTGCTGTTGAAGGTATGACTGGCCTCATGGGGCCTGCTCTACGAAAGGTACCATGGGAGGAGAAGCAGGTGTTGTTTCTCTTCCAATTGCAGGAAATCCTTCCAACCTCCCGGGTGCAAACTCAAACACAAGGTTGGTGAAACCCCTTGTGCTAGGCATGTTTTCAAATATAGGATTTGGAAATGCTCTCATGCCATTACCTTAGGCTGGCCCACCAAATTGTGAGGTTTTACTGGTAGAGAATGGTACATTCTGAGTGGTCATTGGTCTCGAAGGAGTTTCACGCCATGACTGAGGCACCGGTGCTGGCCTCTCATGGTTGTGACTACTAGTCTGACCATTAACTTGTCCATTATTTTGTATAGGTTGTTTATCTCGAGCCAATCGTTGCTGAAGACTGTTTATATTTTCTTCAGTTTGTCTTACAACAGTTAGTTAATGAGAATTCATTCGATCCAAAAAGGATGTTGCCCATCTTTCCATTGTATACATTAGCTATTGTCCCATAGCATCTACTAAACCTCCCAACGGGTTCAGTGGTTGGGTAGAAAGGACATTTGAAGGTCCAGTCTCATGGCCCTGTCCAATGTGTTGGACATGTATTGTATATTCCGAAGTGCTGGTCTGTTCGACCATTTGTGGAGGATCTGATGGGATAGGTGCATCCATCACATTGTCCTCTAGGTTAGGTATTTGTACCTCTCATTTCACATCCTCTTCCAAGCATTCATTTTCTCCTCTTACTCTACGTCTAGCTATTTTTAATAGTCCCACTGGACGTGTCAAAAATAAATGTTGGTTTTTCCGGCTTTCGAAAGTTAATTGTGTAATTTTAAGCGTGCTAGCAAGGATCAATAAGTCCTTATAAAATTTATAATTGCCAACCAATTATCAGACGATTGTGTTGAAGTTCTTTCAGTTCTCAATGAAGAGGACTTTTATTAGTGGCTTGTTTTAGGAGAAATTTATAAGAAATAATAAGTATAGAACAATTTAGAAACTGAATTTCATTGAATGAATAAGAACTTACAATAAAATGACCTAGTCTTGAAACGATTTACAGTAACGACTACTTGAGAATTACTCCTAGGAAATGAAGTGCAGTACAGAAATTGAAATGCTGAAAACGTAAAGAACTGGAAAGAAAATATGAAGTAAATGATTGGTTTCTAGATCTGAGTCCCCTTTCTGTTTAGCCTTCTCCGCTATTTATACTCTTTAGTGATAACTGTCGAAGTGATCTTCTAACCGTCGAAATACTCTACCACGATCTCTGGTCATGACTTCGCTTAACTAGCTCCCACTACGCCTCTTTTGCAGTTAGACTTCGCTTTTGAATTTGAATTTGAATTGTAGGTAATTGTTAGGCTACGCCATCTCGCGCCTCTTGATTATTCCGATGCCACGCAGATCCAATACTACCAATATGAACTGCCATGTGTCTGTTTTTGATTGGAGACTTGCATTAGTTTTTCAAATTGCCCTTTAGGTGCCACGTGTCACTCTGCGATTGGCTTTTACAAATTATACAGCCAATAGATGTGGTTCATTGTGAACCTTTCATTTTAAAATAAAATACTATTAAAATTGAATTTATTTATAATAATAGTATTGTCACATTATTTGTCAAGTTTTTTGTATAATTTTATGTAAGAATAGATTTTTTAAAAAAATTTAATTTAGTCAGCTTAATAATCACATTTTGTAACACTTAAAATTTTAATTAACTTTTAAAATATAAGTTAAAAATAAAAAAAAAAAATTGTTGAATTTTTACTAAATTTATAATAACTTGTGTATAAATATCGATGTACATTGTTATGACCTCACCATTACTATTAAACCTCACAATGACGACGACGACGACTATTTACTACTTTTACCACCTTTCTACCACCGCCACCACCACTACCATTATTATTATCGCTACAAGCATTATTATCATTTCACTATCACCATCACAATCGGTGTGTAACAACTACTGCTACTGTAACTACTATAACACTCCACATCCACTATCATTGTCATCATTGCTTATCACAACCATCATTCTACAATTCCAACCTCTCTACCACCACTACACTATTCCTTCGCATTACCATCAACTACTAACCATTACCTCCACATCCACCTCCATCACTATTCTTAGGGTTGGTTTGAGATGTTGTAAAAAAGTGCACTTTTTGACTTATTAGCTTATATGGGTTGGGTTTGGGTTTGGGTTTGGGTTTGGGTTGAATTTGATGTGATGTGTTAGAGAGGTAATGTGATTTAAATAAGATGATGTGACTTGAATAGGATAGTGACTTTTTGACTTTTTATATTATTTAGTTTATGCCAAACCAACCCTTATTGACACTATAGCCACCACCAATGTAGTTGCCATCACACCATCACAATATAAAAAATTAAAAGAATTGTTTTTGAAAATAATTAATTTTAAATTTATTTTTTTACATATTAAATAATTTATTTTAATTTAATACGAAATAATTTAATTTTTATATATAAAACGATTTCCAACTTCAAACAATCAACTCTAAACTTTTAATTACTTAGGGTATGTTTGGTAACGTTTACGTTTTCAGTTTATATTTACAAAAATTTTATAAACTGGTTTTTGTTTATTTTTACAAAAACATAAGCTACAAACGCGTTTGGTAATTGACAAAATGTTTAAAAAATTTTAAAAATATAAAAAAAAGTGAGAAATAGCAAGTGGTGTCAAGTGGCGGCAGAAGACGGTGGTGGAAAGTGGTGACGGTGGGTGGTGGGTAGTTGGTGGTGGTGGGTGGGTGGGTGACGGTGGCGAGTGGTAGTGAGTGGGTGGTGGTGGTGGTGGTGGAGGGTGGAGGGTGGTGGGTGGTGGCGGCAGGTGGGTGGCGAATGGTGGGTGGGTGGTGGTGGTGGTGGTGGGTAGGGGGTGGGTGACGGTGGCGGGTGGGTGGGTGACGGTGGCGGGTGATAGGTGGTAGCGAATGGGTGGTGGTGGTGTGTGGTGGGTAGTGGTGGCGTGTGGTGGGTAGTGGTGGCAGGTGGGTGCCTGGTAGTAGTGGGTGGTGGGTGATAGCGAGTGGGTGGTGGTGGCGTGTGGTGGGTGGTGGTGGCAGGTGGGTGGCGGATGGCGGGTAGTGGTGGGTGGTGGCAGGTGGGTGCTGGCGAGTGGGTGGTGGGTAGTGATGGTGGGTGGGTGGGTGACGGTGACGAGTGGTAGGTGGTAGCGAGTGGGTGATGATGATGGTGGTGGCGGGTGGCGAGTGGTAGCGGGTGGTGGTGGTGGTGGTTGGTGGGTGGGTGGGTGGGTGACGATAGCGGGTGGTAGGTGGTAGCGAGTGGGTGATGGTGGTGGTCGGTGGTGGTGGGTGGTGGTGGCGGGTGGATGGCGGGTGGGTGGTGATGGTGGGTGGCTAGTGGTGGCAGGTGGGTGGTGAGTGGTGGTGGTGGTGGTGGCGGCGAGGGATGAGTGGTGGTGGCGGGTGGTGGTAACAGAAGACGGTGGTGGAAAATGGTGGCGGGTGATGGCTAGTGTTGGGTGGTAAAAAAAAAAAAAACTGAAAACTCAAAATGAAAACACATTTTTTGTATTTTCATTTTTTAGCTAAATTTATAAATCAAAAATTTTACCAAATAAGTTTTTATTTGAGTTTTTAAATTTTTGTAAATATAAACAGAAAACTGAAAACGTAAGTGTTACCAAACGGCACCTTAATTTTTAAATTTTAAATCTCAGTTTTGTCAAATATTATTCATTCGTAGACTTAACGGAAAACGTTAAAAAATTGGCAGTCATCATGCGGAGCTATCACCACGCTTCCAGATGGCCACCCAATGGACAAGTGGTCCGTAACGCCCTGTCATCGACGACCGTTAGATTTGGTGCCACAAATGATTGCCGATTTGATGTGGGGAATCTGTGGGGCCTATGGTGGGGAAAAATGGGATTGTCGTTATCTGACGGCCTGGAATCTGAGAGATGGACCTCAGAATCTCAAACGTGTGGCTGGGATTGGTTTGTTTTACTCCGCCACACCGAGTAGGATTCGGTGGAACCCAAGGGGATTCCAATCTTCCAAATTTTAATTAAAAATTAGTGATGGGCGTTTCAGGTCAATTTTCCTTTCCTTTGTTTTGTTTTTTTTATATTTTTTTTATTTTTACAGTGCTATATTTACACAATTTTTTTCTTCACAAATCTCCTCGAATGATGTGGTAAAGTTAGTTGGAAAGTTTTGCGAGAAGAGATGAGTATAGGAGTGTGGGTTATAAATTTATTTTTTTCTTGTTATATCATTTAGGGAATATGTGAGAGAAAAATTATGTGGATGAAGTTTTTTTTTTGGCATTTTAGTTTTTTAGAACAATTACAAAAAAAAAAAAAAAAGGACTTTGTGTCTTATAACAAAATAAATTCTCAATTTTGAATTTTATTAATTTAAATCTTAATTTTTTAATTTATTTTTAATCTAAATCATATGTTTTCGCTAAGTAAAGTGACGGGAAAAGAATCTTTTAGTTACTAACATATCTAAAATATTATTTTTATTAATTTTGATGACTAAAATATTTATTTTTTTATCGATTTTATTTAACAACAATAGATAAATAATTTAGACTGAAAACAAATCCACCGTATGAGGTTTAAATTGACAAAATTAAAAATTTAAGATTTATTTTGTCAGATGGCTCAAATCCAGGAATTTTTTTTTTTTTGGGTGGTAATTTGCCCTAGTTTTTTTAAGGAGTTTGAAAGTAGATAAGTTTGTTTAGTTTGATTTTTTTTAAAATTATTTTTCGATGAGTTTTTAAAAATTCATTAAAGTCAAAAAAAAAAAAAATCTAAAACTAATTTTTGAAAATCAAACCAAAAAAAGCTGAGATGTGTTTGTGAAGTTAAAAAAGTGAACTTCACAAACGCATCTCAGCTTTTTTCATACTCAAGATATATATACTCAAGATATATATATTTACTTGATTATATTTAATAAATATATTTGTTTATACATATATTTTTATATTAATATTGACTGCATATACTATAAATAATATATATCTCATTTAAAATTAAAAAGAGGTATTGTGATGCAGTGGATTAAGTGTGGTATGTTGGGTTCAAGTTACCCGAATGAAATGGAATTGAAACTTGGGAGCGTCAATGGGAAAATCATGGGTTAGATTTTTTAAAACATTTAACCACTTTTTGCGTCGGTAACTTATCGTCTCAAAAAATTGAAACTTTTTGCATCGGCAACTTACCGACTCAAAAACCTTTTGTGACCCCACCATTTTCATCCTTTGAGTTATTGTCGTAGCATTGTCGCAAACATTTTTTGTGTCGGCAAATATTCTATTTGCGATGATACACTGTCGACTCAAAATTTTTTTTTTTAATAGTATATTGTACTATAAAAAGAAATTAAATTTCTCAAAAAAAATTTAAATATTTTGAGATGAAAGGAATAATGAAGGAGTGTAGAGGTGTCACGTCAACTTTTAGAAGTATCATATCAATGGTCCAAACAAAGAGCAATTTGGTATTTTGCATATAAAGGCCTTGTTTGGTAGAGCTGTGGGAAAGTGCTTATAACTTATGCCTAAACAGCTTATAGCTTATGACTTTCAGCTTAAGCTGATTTCGAGCTTATTCTTAAAGCATCTCCTGCCCCACTCAAAGAATAAGCTGATTTCTGACTTCCAAAAAGCTATAAGTTATAAGCTATAAACTAAACCAAACACATCAAAATAGCTTAAATTAAGCTGAAAGCTGAAATAAGCTGTAATTAAGATCTGCCAAACAGGCACAAAAGCTTACCAACAAGCTTGAAGGAGGTAGGGTAAAAAAAGTAACTTTTTTTAATGGTTTGAGAAGGTTTTAACTTGTACATCATGCTAAACAAAATCTAAAAGTTGATTTTTTGAGCTTGGCCCAAACAACTTTAGTTTAGAGAAATGTAATATACTAACTTTTTGTCCGGCTCATAGGTCAAAAATTTAAATTTAAATTTTTTTTATTTATAGGTCCAGTTGTTCAAATACTTTATCCATAAGGACAAGTTACTGTAAAAAGATCAAACTACCCATGTATATATATATATGTTATATATATTCACAAACCTATTTTTTAGCCCCCTCTCTCTCTCTCATAATTAGATCTCACACCTCATGTCGTCCTCTTCCATCGTCCGCCATCGCCAATCACACCGCTGCATTGAGTTTTAAAAATGAATCTACCAGTTCTGTTGATCAGCAATCACAAAAAGTTACTGAAAGTTGTGCTAATGGAGATAGTGGAGCTACTCATGTGGCTTTGCCTTTTGCCCTTAGTTTTCTCAGTGTTCGGGATCTTCTTTTTGTGGAATGGGTTTGCAGATCTCTGCATTCAATTGTTAGAATTGATCCTCTTCTGTGGAGGAACATCCACATAGATCAACCATTGAATGAGAGAATTACTTATGATGTTCTTTTGCAATTAACTAGCAGGACACAAGGTAACCTACAATGTTTGAGCTTGGTGGAGTGCCCAAGGATTAGGGATGGCAATTTAAACCCGGCCCGACGGGGACCCAACCCCGTCCTCGATAAGAGCGGTTTTTCTCCGAAAAATACCCCCAATGGGTTGGGGATGGTATTTGAAATTAAATCCCCGATCAGTTTCGGGCCGGGAACGGGGATCACTTTCACAACCCCGTCCCCGGCCCATCCTCGGCCCCGTTTTTCCCCCGAAATAAAATTACCATAATACCCCCTATCCCATTCATATACATATATATATAACATAACCCCCCTGATCTATCTCTCTCACTCTCACTCTCTGATCTCTCTTTCGTACTCTCTTTTTTCCCTCTACAATTGGCGCTTCCTCCTCTTGCCGCCTCCTCCACCGTCACCTCCTCCTCCTCTAGGCCACCGCCGCCTCCTCTTCCGTCGTCTTTCGCAACCTCGTCCTCTGTCGGCTCCGTCGCCTCTCGCCTCCTCCTCTGTCGGCGTTGCCTCTCGTCTTCTCCTCCGCTCTCTGTCACGGCAGATCTGAGAAGATCCCGCCACCGCCGACTTCGTCCCTCCTCCGCCAAATCTGTCTCTACTTTTATTTATTTATTTATTTATTTTTTGATGATGTTGCTGCCTTGATGATGTGTTGATGATTTTTTTTTTTTTTTTTTTTTTGATGATGTTGCTTGCTGCCGTTGATGATGTTTATGTTGATGATTTTTGAACTTTTTTTTTTTGATGATGTTGCTGATTGTGAATGATGTTGTTGATGATGAGTACGGAGATAACTGGGGTTGGGGAAACCCGATCCCCGTAGAGGGCGGGGCTGGGGGGTTAATGGATTCCCTGCTGGGGATCGGGGCCGGGGATGGGAAACATGGTAGTTTCGGGGATCGGGGACAGGGAGGGTGATCCCCGGCCCCATCCCGACCCGTTGCCATTCCTACCAAGGATCACTAATGATGGTCTAAAGCGTATACTTGAAAGTATTCCCAGGAATCATCAAAAGATCTGAGATCTAAATGTGTGTATGTGTATATATACATGTATACGTGTATCATGTCTTTGTCTCTATTGATGATGATCTTAGATATGAAACATATTGTTGTTGTTGATGATGATGATTGCAACAGAAGGACATAATTAAGCCTCGCTTGATTGCTCTGCAAAAATTTATACAGATAAAAATTATATAGATATGAAAAAGTGTACAAATAAAATTTGGATAGCAAATTTGCACAGATAAAAAATTGGACAGATAGAAAATTTACACAGAAAAATTTGAATAGATAGAAAAAAATTTGAACAGATAAACTACAAAAGTCAAACAGATAAAAAAAGTCAAGGGGTAAAATTAAAAATAAAATATCCCTCAGGACTTCTCACCAAATTATTTTATAAAGTGTGGACCTCCCACTAATAAAAAAAATCACTGGACATAATGCCTTGGACAATTACTTGAGTGGATTTTTCATTAATTTTCTCTTTTTTGTCATGGTTATTATATTATTTTTTATATGAATATTTATAATTTTTTTTCAAAATAATTATTACATACTTAATGAAAATAAATAATATATTTTTATATAATTCACTTATATACAGGGTAAAAAAAAAAACTGATATGTAACAATCTTCGTTAACTTATTAACGAGAAATTATTTAGTAGTACCACCTAATTTAGCTCAACATTTTATTTTATTTTATTTTATTTTATTTTATTTTTTTGCTGATGGTCTAATTTACCAAACAACAATAAATGGGGAGCATGGATATGCTGACTTGCAGAAAATAAACAATAAACATAATTATTTCATCTAAGTCATAATGCAAACAATAAACTTAATTATTTGTTTCTTAAAATTAAGAAGAGTCAGTATTCTTTTGGTCAGTAATCTTGGTACAAGATAAAGACAAAAAAGTAAAATGCGACATATTTTTTTATTAAAATCAAAACAATTCTTACAAAATTCAGATTTTTTTGTTGACATTTCCTATATTTCAAGACATTTTCCCACTCTAATCTTGACACTAAGATTGTGTCTTAGTTTACAAAATTGGATAGAAATTTAGAAAAAAAGAAGAGAAAATATATGTAAAAAATAATTATATTTTATTCACATTTCACTCATATTTTTTTTTTCTCCTTTTCTAAACACTTACTTAAATTCATAAATTAAACAAGACTCAAACAATAGTGTAAGGACACTTGTTAACAGTTCCAATTAAGAAGTCATGGGTATGCTTGTAATTTACTTCATGTCTATGTGTGGACATAATGTATAACATCATTAGGATTCCCAATAATTTTTAATTAGGGTAGAAGATTCATAATAAAAGTAATAATTGCTATTACTATATCTCTTAATAATTAAATGATGGGTTTTATAAAGAGAATAAAAGTAAGGCTTTTTTATTGGCCGATCTTGCTTTGAATAGTTATTCCTATTTTAGTCCTGAAGTTTGATTTTATGCACCATTAAGTCATGAGGCTATTTTTTTCTTTCTGTTTTACCCTAAGTGTGACAACCCTCACCTCTGATTAATGCTAATCTATGATTAAGCATGATAAGTAATTGAACAGACTGAAATCCTAAACTGATTGCATGAGTGTGTTGCTTGATTGCATTTCTATCTGTTTATCAATTGATTGATCTGTTCGTGTTTTAAGTTTTGAACTGCAAATTGAAGGCCTTATCGGCGGCCGAATCCGAAATTGATTAGTGTTATGTGTTAATTAGAATTTATGTGATTTTACGGTAGATTTAATTGAAATGTGATTTGGAATGATTAAATTAGATTGAATAACATTAAATTACATTAGATTGTGTTATTTACCTAATTGCCATCTAGTGGGCCACTTTACAAACCTTGTGTAGAGCTTAGTCTTGCATCACTTCTTCATTCATCTTCTTGCCCCAAAACTGTGGGAGAGAGAGAGGTAGGAGAAAATAGAGTTCATCAAAGAATTGACTTGAATTTTAGTAGAATCGAAGAGCATTTGCAAAATTGAGCTTGTATATCTTGAATTCAAGACCTAAGGTAGAGATTTCACTTTCTTCATTGTGAATTTGAGTTGTATCTTGCAAGGTTCATGGTAATTTAGAGTTTAAAGTCAAGGATTAATTTAAAGAGTTGAATTGTGAGCTAATTCATGCATGCATGTCCTTATATTGAAGTCTTGAGGTTGTTTTCATGGAAATTCCTACATGCATGTTTACATTTTGGTTGAAGTCCATGGATTCATCATGTTTTTCCATCAAATTGCCAATTTAATCTTGATTTGAAGTGTTGGATTTTAAAGGAGATCATGCATGTTGTGTTTGAGCTTTGTTCTTGAAGTTTATTTGAATATGGTGTTCAATTGACGCACCCTTGGGCTTTGATTTTACAAATTGATCTTCAAAACATGTTATATTATGGGTTTAAAGTGTTTCTCCATAAAATGGGCCCAAGAGATTGAGTTTTGAGGTATTGAATGCTTGGTTTGAGCTTGGGAGGCAAATTTGGAAATTCCAGATTTTGGCGTCCTTGCTCGAGCGAAGGATTCCACGCTCGAGTGACCATCATTTGCTCAGAGCCCCGCTTGAGCGAAGGAATGATGACTCGAGCGTAGATTACAAGCTCTCAGGTTTTTGGTACACGCAGACGCACACTCAAGTGAGAGAACCTACGCTCGAGCGAGGACTGTGTCTCACGCTCGAGTGAGTGTCGAGCGGGCGTCGAGCAGAGATTTTCAACATCCAGCACTTTTTGCATTTTTATCGACCGCTCGAGCGAGGAAGTCCATGCTCGAGCGACCCCACTGTTTTGACAAGCTTGCTTGAGCGAAGAAATCCACGCTCGAGCGAGATCCCTGTTTTCTGAAAATTTGGAAAAGTGTTTTAAAGTGCATTTTTGCATCCTCATTCCATTCTAGGCATTCCTAGGCCAAGTTTAAGGCATCTTAATGAGGATATTGATATAGAACCACACCGAGTCGAGTTAGGGACTAAGTTGTTGATTTCCAAGTATGTAACTTAGTGTGTGTTCGTTCTATTACTTTGTAGGGTTGGCAACCGAGTACGCTCAATAGCTTGCCGATAGCCCAGTACTCAATGAGTAACAATGTTGTAAAGATATGTTTAATTATGAATATTTTCTGAATGATCAACTGTTCTGTTTACTGAAACATTATTGTTTAATGAATGAATGTTTGTCCTATTTGTAAACTGTATTCGTAACATACATAGCAATTTACTGTTACTGCTACTGTCACAGAGATCTCTGTCGGTTCCCATGTTTGGAACCACTACTATTTACTGTTATGATGGCCATCAACTGACTGTTCGGTTTGTTAAGACGTACTGTACTGTTTGCTATTGGATGTACCACATATAACTGCTATGGTTTCTAAATGACTGATATGACTGTTTAATGATTGAAAGGACATTCATTCTTAATCTCTTTACACAACTGTTATTCATTGGGCTTTAGCTTACTGTTTATATATATATGTAGGTGTCCAGGCACCGGACCGGAGCTAGGAGTGTCGGGTTAACTCTCTTTTTGTCAAGCCAACCATTGTGCCTCACATCGAGGTTCCAAGTTTGATCGAGCTAAGGCTGTTTTAGGGTGTCCTAGTTTCACCCTCCCGTCTCTGTTTTGTAATACTGTTTAAGACTTGTACTATACTGTGCTAATTAGGGATTTGGTCCCTAACCTGAATATTTGTACATATGGTGTATATATGTTTTGCTTATGAATGTGAGTATGTTATAGAAAAGTCTTTTTGCATACAGACTGTCACAACTCATTGGACATCTTTTACTACTGTTTTGGCTTCCGCTAGCCCCTGTACTCTGTATTACTGTCTTTACTGTTAAGCAGGCCTTCGGTAATCACGGATTACTGGCCGGTTATGGTGCTAAACCCATAGGGGCGGGTTTGGGTCGTGACACTGAGGCTCTTTTTTCTTTCCGTTTTACCCTAGCTCTGTTTGTCCCTGTTCGTTATTCTCTGTCTGTCTGTCTGTCTCTTCCTCTAATGATTTCTCTAGTCGGCACACATCCTCTTCCGTTGCCTTCAATGCTGCTCACTTCAACCACTGTCGTTCTCTATCACCTTCAATGTCACTTGCCCCAACTACAACCGTCCTCCGCCACTGTCACCATCATTCTCTTCTATCATTGATCTGCTATGTTCGACGTCGAATTTATATATTGTTCTGAATTAATATGGAGATTGTTTGTGTGATTTTTTCTTCAATTGTTTGTTAATCACAATGTGGAGATTGTTGTGTGTTTGTTGAAGATTGTTGTGTATATATTTACAACATTATATATTTTTAGTTATAGTTTCAGTGATAAATTTATCACTGAAAGCTAATTTGTTCAATATCCTGTGGACTATTGCTATGCTAAAATTTTGATATTAATATAGAAATAAATTTATCACTAATTTTGTTTGATATGTGGTTGTTGCTGTGATGGAATTTTAATATTAATATAGTGATAAATTTATCATCTTTGTCAATGTAAAGAGATAAATATGCAGCATGGTCAATTAATCATTTTTATCATTCTATGATCAATAATCAAATTAATTTGTGATTTAATCGTCATTCAACAATCACTAACACTGTACAACCAAAACACTGATGAATTAATAGCAAAAAATTCAACAAATTTATTGATAAATTTATCACTGATGAATTTATTCAGGTCGATTCTTTTAGTTTTTATACACAATATATCTGGTTCTAAGGTTGAAGATTGTAGATCAGCGTTGAAATTGGCTAGATCTGAAGTCGCTAGTGAAGATCGATATCGAAGATAATAGACCGGTAATAGAGGAGGATGATGGTGGCAACGACGGTGTTGAAGATAGTAGATGGATGATGGAGGAGTGGCGGTGATGGCAACGAAGGAGGAGGATGGTAGTGTGAGGCGAGCGATGACGAGGGAAGAAGACGAGAATGGTGGTTGAGGCCTATGATGTTGATGATGACAGAGGAGGATGGTGGTTGAGGCTAGGGGTAAAATTGCAAAATGACTTCATTAAAATGTGTTGGACCTAGCAGGTAATAAGTTTTCTAAGCAGGATTGGCCCGTAACTCCTAAAAGTAATAATTGCATTCCTTTTATTGGTGATACAAATTGAAAAATAATATGCTATCCCAAAAATGGCCTGAGAACATTAGTTCCAAACCATTCAAATGAGAATCATTTACCAGGGAATCGAAGGCTCTATTTGAAGTGCAGATGCTAAAGAAAAAATGTTTTATAATTAAAATAAAGCACCCATACAAAAGAAAAGTTATATAAAAAAAGAAAAAGAAAAAGAAAGTAAAGATGAAAGTCTAGAATGATATAACAATATTTTCACATTTTAGTTTGGTTAGAAAATATTTTTGGTCAATAAATAAATAAATAAAATATCGACATGTAGCCATTATTTTTTGACAAAAAAACTTGGTTTCACTTAATACCACAAGGGTACAATTGTGGCATTTTGAAATACATGGGTCATAGTAAAATTAAACCTAATCGCAAGGGACCAAAGGTAATTTACCCTTTTGTAATGTTTTTCACTTGAAGTCTAATAATATTAGTAGTAAAAATTAGTAATAATATACAAATATAAAATTCATACAAAATGATGTGGCTTAACGTGAACCTTTACAAGAAAAAATGACAATGTCACATCATTTTTATATATATTTTTTTGTATAAATAAAGTATTAATAATACTACGACTCATAATTTTTACTCAAAATTTTATTCAGAAATATCAATATGAATAATGCTTGGGACCCCCTTTTGGGGGTCACCCCCTCACCCCCTTTGTCACGTGGCGGGGGGTGATTGGAGGAGCAGGAAAAAAAAGAAAAAGAAAAAGAAAAAGTAACCAATGAGAGAGAGAGGGGGTCAAAGGGGGTGGGGGGAAAAGGGGGATGAATCATTGTTGAAAACTCTGACTATCTTTTACTGGGAGGTTAGACTTATTGATATTTTGGTGTATTTCCATTACTTCCTCACAATCTCAGAAAGCAATATGACAATGCAACAAGCCAGTCATTTTCAACCCAACATTAGGTACATTAATGATTTATTATTTTTTTTATGGAATAATGAACTGCCAAATTCCTCTTTCCATTCTAGCCTACATGATGTGGACTAGAATTAGCATTCAGATCAATCAATACTATGATTTGGGTGTTGTAGAGAAAAAGTCTAAATTGCAACAACACATTTAACAATCCCTATTTGTTTCTTAATATTAAGAAATTATGGGTATTATTGTATTTTCACTATGTAACCCATATAATAATAAGATTCTGAATCTTATTGACGTTTAAATTATGGATTCAACAAAGAGGATCTTGGTTTCAATTGGTGCTTCACAAACTTTAATAGCTTGGTAATCTCTAATGTGAAACTGACATTATTTTAATATTATTACCAAGTCTTAATTCATGTTAGTCACGAACGAACCATTTAATTCATTTGATGACGATTAATTATCATTTTTTTAAAAATATATATATGATGATAATGATGATGATGGTAAGGTAAACTTTTGTCAAATATGATGGTAGGTTGGAGAAGAAAAATTGGTAGCTCTTTTAGATTTTTTTTTTTTTTTTTTTTTTTTCAAACGATAAAAGATTAATGGATTAGTAATTTAATTTATTGGATGACAATTAATTATCAATTTTTTTTTAAATATATATATATATATATGATGACAAGGTAAACTTTTGTCAATTATGAGGGTAGGTTGGAGAAGAAAAATTGGTAGCTCTTTTAGATTTTTTTTTTAATGATAAAAGATTAATAGATTAATAAATAAAGTTACAAAAGGTCAGTCGTTTTGTTGATTCAAACTTGAACTTTTGACATTTTCACTGTTCCATCAATTCAAACTTTAAACTTTTGACATTCTCACTATCTCAAGTGACAGCTACATGGATTTTAAATTATTTAAATCATTTAAGGTATATTAAATAGTTTGACACAAATTTTTAAAATAAAAAGAAGAAGAAGAAGAAGAAGAAGAAGAAGAAGAAGAAGACGTGGAGGAGGCTATTAGCTGCTTAATTAGACTAGCTTAATATAAACTAAAAGTTTATAATTAAAAAGCAAAAATTAAAAATATTTATCTCCTAACTTCAAAATAATCATATTTTTAAAACTATTTTATCTAATAAATTGTAGACAAAATTTATATTAAATAATCTAACACAAAATTTTAAAATAAATAAATAGTTATAAATAGCTCAAATAAATAGCACTCACTATAAATTGGAACCAAAGGTTGGTTAACTAAGTGATCGGTCGGCTATGCTAGGTGGCGAGAGGTGGCGAGAGGTAGAGGAAAATGGGTGACAAGTGGAACAGAGAAGGTCAAAATTTTGGTTAACGAAGTGAACATCGATTTTTATTAATCGACACATGGTAATGAAGTGAAAATTGATTTTTATTAATTAACACGTGGTAATAAAATAAATTGGGAATTAAGTATCCGGTCCAAAGGAGCCAAATATTTAAATGTTCAAATTTAATTTAAATTTTTTAATGAATTTTTAAAATTTGTTTAAATTTGATTTGTTAAATTTTTGATCAGTCCTCAAAAGAATTTTTGTTAAGCTGAATTCGAGAAGCTTGATATTGTTATATAGTTTGAGGTTTATTGAATCTAACTGAACTGAACGAATAATTGACTGTTTAAACTTAATTTGAAAATTTTAACGAGTTTTAAAATATATACAAATTTAATTTATTTACTTAGTGAATTAAGATCAAACAAATTTTTAACGAATATAAGTTAAACTTGAATCGTTTGATTCGCTAAACAACCCCATCCTTGAATGCCCTGATCTCTAGACCAAGCAAGTTTTCCTGAGAATACAGTTGGTTTCGTTTTTAAAAAACAATTTCCCATTATCTCAAAAAAAAAAAAAAAAATGTTGAAACCAATTACTTGTCTACCAAATTATTTTCAAAAACTATTTCGCCAAAAAAACAGAAATATAAATTTTTAGAAATGATACATTTTCAATTATTATTTATTAAATAGAATTATTATTATTATTATTATTATTATTATTAGTAAGGTGATTATATTTGCATTCAAATAGTAACTCAGTATGTCTAACTAAATTTTTAAAATTTTAATTTCTATTGTACTTTAATGTAAATTTATTAATAAGGATAATACGTATTAAATTAAAAAATATTTTGTTTTTCATGATACACCCAAAGCACTAATATGTACTTTACGTATTCAACTCTTTTCATCTTCTTCCCAAGTTTCACTTATTTTTTTCTTCATCTTTTTTCTCACTCTAAAATTTTAATCTATCTCACCAAAACTCACCATTATCATCAATATGAAAAATGTTTGGTTGCCACAATTTTTGTGGCTCAAATGGCCTGAAACTGTTAAAACGACGTCGTTTTGACTTGTTTTACACCAAAAATAACGTCGTTTTGACAATTTCAAGTCATTCGAGCCACAGAATTTGTGGTCACCTAGCATTGCTGCATCAATATTAATGGGTTTGAGGTGATGTGACAACTATTACACCACCTTGCTAACCCTACTGTGTTGATGGGTTTGATTTGTATATTAAAAAAAGAAAAAAGAAAAGAAGAAAATCAATGAAACCAAAAATCAGCTTAGTTTAGTTTGGATTTTTAGGATTTATTTTTCAAAAAATTAAAATTTTGTATTTTTTATTTTTAGTGAATTTTTTTAATATTCTAAATAATTTTTTTAATTTTTACATACACCTAACATAAATACACTTAAAAAGTATAGTATTTGTGAATTTTTTTTTATAAAATTCACTAAATACAAAAAAAAAAAAAAAAAAAAAAATGAATATTCAATATATTTTTTGTATTCTTGTGTATTTATTGATTTTTAAAATATTTTTTTTACAAATATTTTACTTTTTAGATACATCTAAGTAAGGTGTATCTAAAAAATTATTTAAAATTATAAAAATATTCACTAAAAAAAAATGAAAAACATAAAAGTTAATTTAAAAAAAATTAAATCTAAAAAATTGAAACCAAATGCACTTAATGATGTTCATTCACTATAGGCCTGACTTCACTCGTCATTTATTATAAGGAAATCAATCTCTACCCAAGTTTTGTTTCTCAAACTTTCAACTATGAGGGAGAAGGCCTCACGCAGGGTTAACGGCCTGGGAGATTCAAACAAGTTGATACAGAAATTCCACTCCAACATTTACGAGCAAAAACCCATTATGAATCCCTAATTTTGATCTCACAAATTGAGTTTGAGTGTGAAATTAGAGTTTTTGATTTGTTTATTTATTATTTGGGCGTACTTTGAAGGGTAATTTTGAAAAAAAATATAAGATGTATTAAAAAAAAATTATAACCGTAAATAATTTAAGAAAATATATTGAGAAATCGGACATACTTAATATTTGTTGGATGCAAATAAAATCCCCCATATTAGTCCAGACTACAAAAGATGATTTGGTTTGAAAGAAAAGATTTAAGAAGAGGACAACCGTATTTCCGGCCACAACTTTTGGGCCCGGTCTCGGTTACAGCTTGAAGTGGGCCGAAATAATATGGGCTTGCGAATTGTTGGTCTGGTTGATTCCCGCTTCCCATTTGATCCAATAGTTATGAACGGCCTCCCTTCCATGTATGTACAATTGTGGGCCCATGGAAGCCCATCAGTTCAGGATCAGGCCCCAAGATTCCCTTCCACCTAAGTCCCAAGCAATTGTGCTCAGTTTCTAAACCCTTCAAACAAAAAATAAAAAAAATTAATTTTTTTCTTATGATTAGATTAAAACAATGTAAAATCATATAAAAATTATAAAAAAAACCTACATTATATAAGAATATTTTTAATTATAAAAAATCACTATTAATTATGAAAGATTATGTATAGAAATTCTGTTTGGTTTAGAATTTTCAAAATCAGCTTTATGAGTTTTCAATTCTTATTTTTTTTTAATTTTTAATGATTTTTAAAAATATTTTAATCAATTTTTAAAACTTTATAGATCCACTTAATCTTCATATATTTAAAAAGTATAAAATTTATATATTTAAAAAAAAAATTCATTGAATATGACAAAATATGAAAATGTATTAAATTGTTGTATTTTTTTTTATTTTTTTTGTATTTGGTGAATTTTTAAAGGTTTTTTCATAAATATTATATTTTTTAAGTGTATCTAGATTACGTGTACTTAAAAAATAAAAAAGTTGTATAAAATATTAAATTTTTTTAATTAAAAATAAAAAAAAACACAGAAAATAAAAAATTTAATTTTTTGAAAAGTGAGTTAAACCAAACAAAGTAAACTTAGGTGGGCTGAAAAGTGTTGTTCCGTTAGTGAGACTATCATGAGTGCTATTTCGATAATTTAAAATCGTTTATCTTGTAGGTCATTATGTAGATCATTTACAAAAATAATAAATGGATAATCATAGCTACATTCATCATTTTTTTCTTTAAAAAGTTAGATTGTTTATTTTTAAAAGTATATTCGTCACTTGTTGTTAATTTTTTTAAGGATAAATATGATGAAATTATATGGTTATAATTTTAAAATAAAAAAGGGATGCTGATTTTTTTTTTTTGGTATGAATGATGTAGAAAATAAAAGATTTAAATTATCCAAATAAAACATGAGATCTCCAACCCAACAATACTGCCGACCGGAAATAAGTATGATAAAAAATAAAATATGGCAAGTTAAAAAAAATGATTGTTAGTATTCTGGTTATAATTTCTATTTTTCTCTAAGGTTCTGTTTTTTATTGTTTTGGTTGAACAAAACAACAACATAAATAAAATATTTTTTAAGACTAAAATATGAAATAAAAAATAATGTATGGAATGAATTTTCTAACTTTTTATGAAAATCACTTACAAAAAATAGAAAAGAACGAAAATAAATCATTAACTTTTTTCAATGAATTAAATTTCTTTTTTATTTTTAACTAAAATTTTCTCATCCCAAATGGATCTTCCAAACTGCCAAAGCGGGACTTCTCATCTGATTAGCAATATGAATATTCTAAAGTGTTTTTATTTTGTATTTATTTATTTATTTATTTTTTTTAACTAACAAATCGTAGTATAAGGGTAGACAACAACGCATGCTCCAACTTGCAAAATTTAAAGGTGGAAACCCACATGTCATTGTCTCCAAGTATGACCAAAACCCAAAATAGAAAAAAAGGGAAACCAAACGGCCATTTATTTAATGATTAATTTAAGAAATCATATCTTTGTCCCAAATTAAATAGGACAAGCATCAATGTGGGGTCTAACTCTCATCATGCCATCACCTTAACCGCCACTATTTATGTCTGGTGCATGTGGATCCCAAATGATTTTTTTTCTCTTTTTTGTAATAGGTCCAAATGACTTTCATGCATGATCAGTTTTTAAAATGACCTAGTTTTGTCCAAGCATTACACCTTTAACAATACTATGTTTTATTTTTTTTAAAATGAGAAATGATTAATTTCTTAGAGAGTAATGTTAGGCTTGATAAAAAAAAATAAAAAAAAAAAATTTTTTTTTATGAAGTTTTAAGAAATAATCTGGTGCGGTCGGTAACAAAATAAGAAAAACGGTTTATTTTAATGTAAGTATATCTTAATTTTGAAATCTTAGGATACAAATAGTATAAACTTTGTTTTGTCTTATAGTTCTCTATAATTAATATGTTATAACTTAGTGTATTTAATTGTATAATATATAATAAAACATCACAAACTAATTCAAGTGCGGAACATTTTCATGAATTTTTTTTTGATATTTCTTTTATGAAACATAACATTACTCTAAAAATATTTAATTTTAAAGAATAATTATTCTATTGCAATGAACTAAACACTATTCAAGATTGAACTAAACATTATCTTTAATGTCTACTCTTACGTTCATATATGGTGTCTGAATGGCAACATCTATTTATTTACCTATCTATTTATTATTATAAAACTAAAGATCTGGGTTTGATAAAAAATCCTTATCACTTGAATGATAGACAATTTGTGTGCCTTCTTTCTAGTGGCCTTATGTGCCATCTTTCCTTGCTCTTTTTCCCAACTCTCCCCTATATTTGGATCTAGGATTTAGAGATAGATTTGTGAAGGCAAGCAAGGGGAAAAAAAAAAGAAAAAAAGAAAAAGAAAAATGATAAAAAAAATTAGCCTATATGTAATTCACACATATATATATATATATATATATATTTTGTTATTCACAAATCCTTCTCCAAATTCAAAATCCAAATACAACATTAATTTTTATTGTTGTATTGCCAAGATTTTAATTTTCCACATTTGAGTTTAATGTTAGTATTCTCAACAATTTAAAGTTTTTAAGAGCATGTTTGTTTTTGTTTTTTATTTAAGAAAATATCATTTCATAAAGAGTCAACTTGTTAACATGGTTGATCAAAGAGAGCAAGGAGGGTGGATACCGGTGGTAAGGCAACTAGGGGACAATGATCTGAGATGGTTCTTGATAATCCCCATAATTTGAGCTTGAACCTTTCAACCCATTTAGGACTAAGAAGGAACCTATCAATTTTACTCCATTTAATCCCATCATGAGCATTGCACCAGGTGTATTTTCTGCCAGGCACCTGAATTTCAGTCACCTCACATCTATCTATATGAACTCATTGAAATCTTTCATACCCTTATCCCTTCTTGAGCACCCTATTCTTTCAGCTACATTTCTAATTTCATTAAAATTTCCACACCTCATGGGTGCTTTGTAGTTGAATACATTTGTAGGTTGCATTGCTTAGCAGTGGCTGCCATTCATGGGTGACTTCTGCTGGTGGATGTTTGCTGGGCAGTGTTGCTGTGTTGTTGTCTGCTGAAGTTGAGGGCTGGAGTTGTCTGCTGATGTTGTCTGTTAAGTTTTTGTGGTTGCATAGTCTGGGTGTGTTGGTTTGTTAAGCAGTGGAATGCTAGCTGGTTTTTTTGCTTTGCTCTGTTTGTTGGTCTCTCACCAACTAAGAGGTTGGAGCTTGAATTAGCTCCAAACTCCTCTTTATTGATGTACTTCATATATGCTTCATCAATAAAAAATACTTTTTGCCGATCAAAAAAAAAAAAAAAAAATTCATTTCATTAGGAAATAGGGAAAATAATACCAGTATCTCATTAGTGAAAAACTTTGCAACTTTAGAAGAGAAGTTCATATAAAGTTTTCCACTTGGCTGATATTATTTTTTTTTATACTTTTCACTGAAATGATATTTTTTGCCAACTTATTTCTTTAATATTTTGTTTTTTTTTTTAAAATAAAAAATTTGTTTGACGAACTATTTTAGAAAATTATTTTTAGGAATTTTCTCCAAAATTAACTTGTATTTTAAGAAACACCAAAACTTTGTTTTCAAATTTTTTAAAAGCTGTTTTTTTCATAAAAATGAAAATCATATGTAAATAATGAGTGTTCTTAAAAGTTTCAATATTTATAAAAGAAAAAGATAAGAATTTGATATATATTTATATATAGAGTAAGAGACAGAAGAGAGAGTTCTGTTTATGTTTATTTTTATATTTTATGGTAGATTAAAACAAACCAAGTACTTCTTTACTTCTCTTAATGTAATTGTGTTGTACTATTTTAAACCCCTTCGCTTTTGCATGAATGATTTTTTTTTTTTAGCTTTTTACATGAATAAATAAACTATTACACTATTCTGTTACTCATATCATACATGAATAAATTTTTTGCCTTTACATATTTACACTATTCTATTACTCATTTTTGAAATCCCCAAATTGCTTTCACTATATTTGCATAACCCTTTCAAGGATTTAGGAGATCTGCTTCATACACTTTCTTCCCCCTTTTCAAGCTAAAGAGTCCACAGAGAGAGAGTGAGAGAGGGCTCAAAAGCAAAAAGCATTTTATATATACAGTTAAAATGGCACATTACAATGAATTATAAACAACCTAATTTATATACAAAGAAGATCAATTGTTGAGAGAATGACCAATTCCTGGGCTGTGACCTGGTTGTGTGGGTCGAAAATCGTCGGCATATTCCACCTTATTGGCGGTATCTGTCAGTGGCTTTCCAGCGGATGGCTTGTTACCACCACCACTACCCATTGTTGCCTTCATATTATTCTTACCATATCCCCTCCTCATGCATTTCTTGCATGTCCTATCCTTCAAATGCCTTCCATCAACACCCACAAAAACCTCATTACATAGAATCAAAACAAGAAAAAAAGCACAAGCACACACCATTCCACACTTTCCCATAACTCAAAATTCTCAAACTGATATTGTAAATATTTAGCAATCTAGAGAGAGAGAGAGAGAGAGAGCGAGAGAGAGAAGCCTAAATGTCACTCTTGAACAGTAGCATTTATATAAGGGGCAGTGAGGGTCCTTGGTGGTGGGAAGATTCCATGAGGGATATAGAAAAGAAAGCAAAAGAGGAATTGGATGGCTTAGTTTTAGGGTATAAGAGCAACCTCTCATGAATAAAGAAAATCATTGGGACATGTTAGCCCCTTAATAGTTGGCTACATTCTGAATTTTTGTCCATCTGTACAGATTGTTAGGTTAGGTTACTTTCCTTAGTAATTAATATTTCTTTTTATTTTTTTATTTTATTTTTTAATGTCAAGTTAGCATGAAGAAAAATTATTTGTTGTTGAACCCATCTTATTATTATGGGTCCCCATTAAGAGCTTGAATTTAAAAATAAAACCTTATACTCTTAGGTACGACACTAGTAGTTGTGTCCTTCATGGATTTTAGAAACCAATCAAAATGTATAAACTAATATGCACTATAAAGTAATAATTTTCATGTACCCTTCTCTTTTTTGCTAAATGTGATCATAGGAGTACTTATTTATTGAGAGCTTGAGAAGATGGGCTTAAACGGGTTAACAAACATGAGGATTTGCATACACTTCTTTAAATAATCTGAGTCAAAATCAGTATCGACTCCAGCTTAAAGCCATCAAAGATATTAGTTTAAGTCCTTGAATTTGGAAGGCATGTGCTCCAACTCTCTATGTACAAGGCCTAAAAATAAATATGCTGATCATCTAAAATTTCCTCTCAAAAATATAAGAAAAAGAAAAAGAAAAAAATGAAAAAGAACCTTTTGTGTAGAACAAAATCTTATTGACAAAGGTCCCTAATCATGAATATTAAAAAGAGAGACTTACGGGCTGGTCTTATTGATTGGACTTATTTACCTGTAAGTTTTGTTCATTTTTTCACCTCTTAATATCTCCATAATACTCTTCCTGCACTTCCTTCAACAACTCAATCATCAGATCACTGACATGACCCACCATCGTACACTTTTAGCCATCGGCGATCATTTCTGACCACCGGTGATTCAGGCAACCTCCAACGATCACCTCCAACAACCTCTTCCAGTGACAATTACCAACACCATTTTTTTTAGCAAAAATAACATCCATCTCCACCATATTAATACCGTCACTACCTCCTTAGATCTGATGGCAACGAAAAAATAGAAGAATATGAGACGAAGAAGAAGAAGAAAGAGAGGGAGGAAAATGATGAAGATAAGGAGGAAAAGGAAAGGCCTTACCAAAAAATAATTGCCCTTAGTGTCGTAGATCAATATAATCATGCCTTTACTATTTGTTCTCTGTCCTCTTTCCGGTGATAAATTTATCATTGATAGATTGACCCATACAGCATATTCATCTCTTTATTGACAAATCAGTACTCTATTATCTAATGATAAATTTATCACTGATAGATTGACTCATCTAGCATATTCATCTCTACAATGACAAATCTGTGCTTTATCATCTTTCTAATGATAAATTTATCATTGATAGATTGACCCATCCAGCATATTCATCTCTACAATTACAAATTAGTAATAAATTCATCATTGTATAAATATGAAAATTCACCAACAGTATACAACATATTCAACAAACCAATGCTAAATTTATTATTGATAGATTGACCATACTGCATATTCACCTTTCTCCAGTAACAAAAATGCTAAATTTGTCACTGTTTAAAAATCATCATAAATAAGTTTCATCTCAAAATAAATAACATAACTTACAAACTCACAAAAATGACGTAACTTTCATAAAATGACAGTGATAAACTAATCAAACAACAAGGAACACAAGTGTTGCTAACAATGATGAAGGAGGACAGTGGTTGACGCAAGTAATGTTAACGACGACGAAGGAGAATGATGGTCGACGGTGATGGAAACAAAAGAGGATGACAGTGGTGTGAGGCAAGCGACAACGATGGCGAGGGAGGAAGATAGCAACAGAGTGTAGATCTGCAACGGTGGAGTGTACATCTGCGATGGTGGAGGTGGTGTATATATCGGCGGCAGTGATAGTTGATGAACGATGACGGCAGGTGAATGACGATAGTGGTGGTGGTGGACGACGATGGTAGTGGTGGTGGTGGTAGATCACGACCATAGTGGTGGTGGTGGTGGTAGGCGGCGATAGTGCCGATGGCTGGCTAGTGGTTATGTGAAGTTTCTAGAAACATAGTAAGAGAGAGAAAAAAGAGAGATGTGAAAAAGAAATATGAAAATATTTGATATATAAATATTTAACGAGGACAATATAAGTAATGGAGAATATATTAGTGCATTTAATTAGTCAAAGTGACTTAAGTAGGACTGGTCGGTAATAACACCTATTAAGAGCACATTCTTCGGCTTAAGTCAATAATAAATCTTTGTCCAAAGGCCCATAAAACTTTTTCTTTAAGGTACAAATTATATAAAGATCTTGAGAAAAAATGCCCTGGGGCCTAAAATTTATCTTTTTTGGCTAACTCCAAAATTTTATTTACAGTAATAAAAAATCAAATAAAAAAGTTTACACAAAAAAAATCTAAAAATTATATAAATATTATTTAAATATAAATTGTCAAATTTCTCTATCATCATGTCCCAATGCATACTTAACTACTAGTCGAGGTGCGTATAAGATGACCCGAACACTCAATCATAAAAAAACAATTAAATTGTGCTAGAATATTAAAAGGGTTTGGCTTATCTCGAGCGTTTGAACTTGGTAAGTCCATTTTGAGACCGATTTTGATCATAACTGTTCATTTTTTAAGACTTGTTGAATAAAATATACATACAAAAAGACAAATGATTGAATATCAGTGACTATATGTTTGAATCATATTTGTTTTAAATAAATAGACAATAAATATAATTTTAAGAATAGACATCCATTTTTTATAATACAAATTTTATTTAAAAATATAACTACCGACATCTGATCATCTTAATTTTTATATAAATATTATTTCGCAAGTTTTAAAAAATAAATAGTTTAGATTACTGAAATCGATTCTAAAATAAACCAAGTTCATATTAAAGTACTTAAATTTTGATGTATAATCTAATGAATGAGAGGAGAACATAATTTTAAGGGCCAATTACCAACATCTCTATCGAGATTTGACTCAAATATATATTTTTTTCGGAGATTTGAGAAATTACATCTCGCCCCATGAGGTTTATTTTTTTTTTGATCAGCAATTGCATAACAAATTGCCTCCTCATTTGTTATGCAAATATAAACTTTAGGAGACAATTTGTAATTTCTCAAACTTCAGGAAAGAATTCGTATTTTAGTCAAATCTCAAAAGAGTGTTAGTAATTTACCTTAATTTTAAAAACAAAAATTTCTATACTTAAAAGAGTTTCAATAGAGATTTCGCTTTAAGCTTCATTAAGAATTGAGCCGACCTAATTATAACTTGACCCCACAACTAGTTTTGTTTTTGAGATATTTTAAAAAATACTCACTACAAGATTGCGCATTAGAAATCCTATGAGATCTTTCCAAGGTGATTGGATCTTCAATGCACTTTATTATTGATTTTCTTTTGACAGGTATATAGCCCTTGAAAGAACTCAAAGGTTGCAATTAGGTTTAAAATATGAAAGAGAAAGAGAGGTTAGAGGTTGTACTTCCCCACTTCCAGCATGTACCTTCCCACTCACCACCACCATACAATATATACACCACTGTTTATATGGATGGTTCCTATAAGACTTGTCTTTATTTCTAGGGCTACACAAATCCTACTTTACAGCCAGAGACCTATGTGACTTTTTGGGCTTTCCCATAGCATGATCATTGGCCAGCAATGTACAAAAGAATATTGCTGATAAAATTTAAAAAATAAAATAAAATGTAAAAAGAATATTCCTTTGCGGTTGATGGCAATAAAAGAAGTAAAGAACCACAAAGATGGTCTCCCCAGCTTGTGGGAGTTAAATTAATTGGGTGTTTTTATATACCACAAAATTTAAATCAGTGCATGTTCTAGACAAAATTTAGTGGACCCAAGTTTCCTTAGCATCTCCACTCCACTTTGATTCCCTTGTGATATATAATATGTTTTCATTTTTTTTTTCCTTTTCACAAATTGTTGGGTTTGGTGAAGGATTTCTTTAGATAGTTTTTTTTTTTTTTTTCTTTCAGGCTTCGCCCCGACTAATTAGGTACATGGGTAGTTTAATCATGGGCTAGTTTCAAAAGCAAATGATGAATGAAACTTAAGTTATTCGGTTCACCTCGAAAATTTTTAAACCCAAGACTTTTCATATAAAAGATATATGAATAACTTTACTTTCTTGTTGATTTAGAAGCAAACCCATGTTTGAACTTGTAATTTTTCAATTCAGTCCATCTTCTATGTTGGAAAGTTTTAAATACACAATCGAGACTTATACCTTCCAATAGAAACTCTTGTAATGTAAGTGTAGGGAGAATTATGTGTATTCACCTCGATGCATGTTGGTACACATTGTTTTCCAAGTCCATCTTCTATGTTGGAAAGTTTTAAATACACAATTGAGACTTATACCTTCCGATAGAAACTCTTGCAATGTAAGTGTAGGGAAAATTTTGTGTATTCACCTCCATGCATGTTTTTTTTTTTATCGGCAAAGAAAATCTTTATTTATGAAAGTAACCAAAAAAATATACAAAACATCAATAAAGAGGAGTTTGGAGCTATCAGAAGCTCCAAGTGCTAGTTGGTGAGAAACCAACAAACAAGACAAAAGAACAGAAAAAAGAAAGGCAACCACAACTAACAATATAGCAGACCAACTGAGCTTCACCCGAACTGCAAAGAAGAGAAACAGAGCAAAAACAGATCAGTCACCAAAGCTAGGCATCAGACTACACAACATTTGGACATCCACAGCTAACAGATCAGCATATTCAAACAGCATATTCAGATCAGCATTCTCATATTCAGATTAGTCCCCAAAGCTAGCAGACTACACAATATGTGGCACCTCACCCCTGAATCCACCTCCATGCATGTTGGTACACATTGTTTTCCATCCCTAGCTAGAGTTAAATACATTCTATTTGTTTTTTTTTCTTCTTTTTTTACCATATGTGTAACCGTCGAAATAATACGTAGATGTGTGGTTTGGATCATAGGGGCGGAATTGGCTTATATGCATGAAAGGGTATATATATGAATTTAAAAAAATGAAAAAAAACCTTGGACATATGATTCGATATTCCTATGGAGCTTGGAGCTTTTGCTAGCTCCAAACTCCTTTTTATTGATGTACTCATTTATATTTCGTATATTCCCATCAATAAAGATTTGTTTTGCCAATCAAAAAAAAAAAAAAAATGTGGTCATAAAAACAATTTTCTAGTATGTGAATTTTCAAGATGAAACTAAGGTCTCGTTTGGGGAGTAACTAATTTAGCCAAAAAATTAAAAAGTCACTATAAGTTGTTATATCATACTCTCTATTTTTTTGCACATCTTTTTATAAAAAGTCAAAAATATTACTAAAATAAAACGTTCCCAAACGAGGCCTAAATGACCAAAATTACTAAATCATCCTAATCCCATACCATGTAAACCTATAGTTAGAGATATAATTTTTTGTAGGTTTTGTTGTACAAACTGGCATTTGCTTTCTAGTTAGAGTGTTTGTAGCTCTGAAATATTTGGTAGATTTGATTTTAAAATCTCGTTTGAGATAAGTTAAAATAACTCAATTTGGGCTAAAATAGCCAATAAAAGAAAATATTCAATCATATCACATACTCTATCTATTTTTTTTACGTGTCTTTTAATAAAAAATCAAAAAGCTAATTAAAATAGCTAATTCTTAAACGGAGAGCCAAACAATCTTGCTAATTACACAGAGTATAGGGCAAAATGTCTTCATGCATGTGACTAGGCTCTCTTTCGTAAGTGGACATACATATTCTATTGTCTTCTCTGATAATATGATAAGTTGTTGACCACCTTGAAACTTAGATTGTTAGAAAGATGAAAAGTTAATTATTTATATCCTCAATACAATCTTGATTAAAAAAGTAATGCGAATCCATAACACATTAAGAAAGAGAGAGTTCACATTCTACTTTAAGTAAAACAAATTACAACTTCAAATTACAGATTTCACTCCATTGTGAACCATCTAAACTAGAAGGGGAATATTACATACACAAACTCCAATCTTACATAAAAATGAAACACAAGTCTATAACCCAATGATTGCGTAGTGCAATGAAGAAAATCCAAAAAATGAAATGTTGCATTGTAATAGTGCCTTAATCGTGATCAGAATGACCAACACCAGGACTATGACCTGGTGTTGTGGGTCGAAAAGAATCCACATTTCCTTGACCCATAGTTCTAAAACCAGATGGTTGCAGCTGACTAGGGCTTGCAACCTCATTACTTTTGTCTTTAACGCTCATTTTGACATTAGGGTTCAAGCATTTTGCGCACTTCAAATTCTTTCGCAACTCCAAATTCCTTCCTTCAATACAAGTCATTTCGCAAAACAAGAGTACTAGAAGAAAAAACAAACAAATTGAAGTAATCAACTTGGCCATGGCTAAGTAGATTAGATGAGCTCAAGCTCAAAGATAGAAGAATCAAATGAGAATGGTTTGGACAAGGAAGAAAGGAACTTGGTCTGTCCACGGTGACTCTCTTGGTATTTAAGGAGTAAAAAAGGAGAAGCATGTGAGTCCCAAACATCAAGGAAGATTCCATGTGGTGAGCTACAAGCCTGACATAAATGTTAGGGGCTTTCATTCCATTGCTGTGGAAGAATTTCCAGGGTTAGAAAAATATCATAAATTTTCTTTTTTTCTTTTTAAAATTTTCTTTTTTATGTGGTAAGTAAGTGCTTCAGAATATCATGCATGTGTATGTATGCTTGTCTTTGTAATTAAGAATATCATTCTCTGTTTATATGCTTTCCTTTATGAGTATCATGCATGTTACATTCAACTTCATTTCTCTAACTGTCCTTAGCAATAGAGTTAGTTTTCTTGGGGTTCTAAGAGTATTTTTATGATATATCTACTATTACATTAAAAGTGTGAAAATCCTGCCATATTTTTTATTTTTTTTTTAAATTTTAATTTTACTCTCCAAATTTATTATATTTTGTAAAAGTTATGAAGAGTCTTATATAAATCAACTATCTCTTTATTTTTGGAGTTGAACACTAAAAAACGATATATCTACTTCTAATAGTCTATATAAATATAAAACAACCGTTTCTCTTATTAAAAAAAAAAAAACCGTTTTCCTATTATTTATGTGTCTGTTTCTATATAGATACATATAATATTTACAATTGTCCATTATGGATCAAGTAGTTATGAATAATTTTAATTGAATCTTAAAATTGTATACATCCGTTCAAATCTAAACAGATGAAAGCGCATACGTTTTTAAAATGGAGATTTGTGCTGCATCTCAAAAATTTGCAAATTATATTCATACACTTTGTTTTTGTTTAGATTAGATTTCCTGAAATATTTTACATAATACTTTAATAATCAAGATTGATATTAAAATTCTAAACAATAACTACACTACAAAAAAAATCAAGTTTTAGCAGTATTTTTTATTGTAGCGGCCCGAAAAATGCTGCTATAAATGGGCTATTATGGCGGTTGTTGACCGCCATTAAAAATAAAACTTTTAGCCACATTTTTTCTTAAAGTGTTTTTTTTTTTTTTTTTTTAGTGACAGTTTGAACACAACTGTTACAATAAACCAAGCAAAATAAAGGCGCCAAACAAATTCTAATTTCGCGCTTATCAATTTTATTTAATTATTTATTTTTTTGTGTGAATAACATATCAGAATCAGTCCCAAAAAACCCTTTCAACTCCTTGATTTCAATTTTGTGCCCTAGTTTATCAACACTTCTTTCACAAAGTATCTCGTTCATCCTCCACTGGTGTATCGACGACGTCAAGCTACTGTACCACTGTGATTTCAAGGTCAGTCTGCTCTCTCTGTTTCTCTATCTCTGCCCCTCTCGTTCTTCTGGTCTCTCGGTTTCTCTCTCTACCCCTCTCTCTTTCTTCTAGTCTCTTAGTTTCTCTTTTTCTGCTTTCACTGTCTACGGACAAGTTTGGGTACTTGCCATTCCATTCATATTGCTTATAATATCTCAAAAATTTCTCTATTTTGAAGGATTTCATGACCATCTTTAGTGATTTTGATTTGGAAAAATAATTTAGGAAATAGATTGATTAACTGTATTCTGATTATGATTTTTACACACACACACACAAACATATATATATTTGATCATCTATGATATTCATATTTTAATCAATATAATTAGTGAAGTGAAATCTCATGCTTCTAATTATGAATATCAATGAGGAATCATTATGTATGCTAGGTATTTGACAAAATGCCACAATGGAGTAATAGGGCCTACCCTTTTCTTTATTGGTTTGTTATGTTTTTGTTTTTGTTGAGAAAATTATTGTCCATGAATTTAATGCACAATTTGTAATGTTTTATTGGCTTAATAATGTGATTAGAGGAAATTCAACATTTGTGTATGCCATTTTTTTGTTGAATCTAAAGACACATTTTTTGAAGGAAGTTACCAGCCATTCCCATATCACTAAAGGCCTCTAGTGCTTCCAATATATGGATTCTCTGCATTGCAGAAAAAATGTATCAGTATTTACTTAAAACTAACATGAACATGTATACATCTACCTTCTTAAGCTTTAATAGCCAAACTGAAACAACGAAAAGTATGAACATGTATACATCTACCTTCTTAAGCTTTAATAGCCAAACTGAAACAACAAAAAGTACTAGATATTTTCATAATATAGCATTCAAAAAATCAAATTATGACATCCATTTTTTGCTGTTTAGAACGTTCATACAAACATTACAAGTCAAAACATTTTTATTGAATTACCAGTATCCAAACCCATGCTCCTCAAAGCATTTGACGTAAGGAGCATTGTGGTAGTAGTTTTAATTGTAGACATAAAGTCCATGTGCTTCCCTTTTAGCAAGAGGAAAACAAAAAAAATATAGGGCATAGAGAAAAAAATTATATATTAGTTGCCAACCTAATACATGCTAAGAAATATATATAGGCCATCCTAAGAAATATTTAAGATTTTTTAGCCTTTTAGGGTATGTTTCCTTTTTACATATAAGAAGTTCAGAAATTTCTTTAGAACCAATCTTATATTATTTTCAAAAATTTACATAAAGATCAAAAGTCCATGTTAAAACCACCAAATATTGTAACACATACCCTTTTTTTTGTGTGTTCAATACAGTCCCTACAGCAATGCCACCCTATACAAGCTGCTCACAGAACACCTCCAATATTTAAGATCTCAAAAACAACGCCCAATTAGTATACGTTAATATGTGTTTGGGAGGGAAAAAATTGAGTACACACCTAACCTTGACATAATGCACAAAGCAGTGGCCCCAAGACTTGAACCCATAACCTCAAGGTTATTAGGCCAAGTCTTAACTATTGAACCAATAGTCACCCCTAATATGTAAGATCTCAAAAAAAAAGAAAAAAAAAAAGAAAAAGAAAAAAAGGGAATACAGAAAATATATATATATATATATTAGTTGCCAACCTGATACATGCTAACAAATATATATAGGCCATCCTAAGAAATATATAAGATTTTTTAGCCTTTTAGGATATGTTTCCTTTTTACATATAAGAAGTTCAAAAATTTCTTTAGAATCAATCTTAGATTATTTTCTAAACATGTTAAAGCAAAAAAAAAAGTACTTTAGAGCACAAACACATTGGGGACTAAATCTTACCATCTAGCTATGTGCATGTACAAACACACTGCTGCTGTTATGTTTTAGTGCTGGAATGGAACTTTTTGTGACTGAATTTATTATTGGAACAGAGGAGAAACAGAGCTTGCTTTTATTTTGTACACTGCTATATTTGGCTAGACTTGATTGAGCTTGCCCCCACCTTTCATTGATGTATTGTTGCTGTAATTGTAAGCTTATGATTCATCAGTAAAAATCCTTTTCTTTTGCTGATTTAAAAAAAAAAAAAGAAGCTCATTTAATTTGATTAATATGTTAGTTTTTGATTAATTACATCTATACATATACATATATGAGAATTAGGCAAAGAAATGCTCAAATTATGTTTATATTATTGTATTGATAATTCTAAGAATGTTCATAACATGAAAAAACAAATACTTGTATCTAAATGATGTATTAGTTTATCATATGTTATCCTTTTCTAAATTTATCATACTCATGTGAATTTTATTGTATAAATTAGGCGACAGATGGATCTAGTGGCATTCCAGACTAGGCTTCTCCACAAATGCATCAGAGATTTTGGGAGTCATGAAATGCAACCTTTTAATCGGGGTAAGTATTTCACTTATATATATTTTTTATGGAATAAAAAAATCAATATTTTCCTTTTAATGTCGTTTTCATGTTTCAAGTAAGTCATCATTACAAATTTTAATATCAACATTAAACTCTAATATGAAATCAAAAAATAGACCCTTGGATGTTGTTGTTGGTTGGTTGATTAGTGGCTGCTACAACATCCAAAGCAATTTTCAAGCTACATCTTCAACCCCTTCCCTGCAGCTGCTAAGTATCAAGTGATGCCCACACACCTGTTATTCATACATGCTCTGTCCTGTACAGAATATTGCACCTCTTTCAGATTGTATTTGCTCCAAATTGCTATCCTTACTTTGACTAATTCTTTTAATTCATCCCAATCTACTTGCTTACCATTGAATATGTAGTCATTTCTAGCCCCCAAATTGACCACATCACTGCTAAGGGAACTAGTTTCCAAATTTTGAGAACCAACTTTTTGAATTTGGTGCTTGCTTACCATTGAAGAAGCCCCTCTACAACAATACTTTATATATTTTTTTTTTATCAAGTAAAAAAGAACTTTATTGATGAGAAAATCATATATAACATATGTTAGTATATCAATAAAGGGGGAGGAGTGTAAAGAGCATTAATGTAGGCCAACATTATGCCAACTAGATTGACACCACGAGGCCTACTCGATCATTTGTTAGCACCCCTCAACGTTTGTAAGACACCAACAGCAGCCACCAAAAAATAGGGAAATAAAACAGAGCTGCCACTATCAATGGAGCTTGCACAGCTGGTACTAACCTATCTATCTATATATGCATTATAGCTTGTTGATTCTATCTGTTACTATATAAAGTTTGGTTCTTGGTAGTGTTGAATCAATTGTTATGTAGTTATGAAGGGTTATCTTAATTTTTTTGGTTAATTCTATTATTGATATTGCTTTTATAAATTTTTGAATAATCAGAATCATCCATATGTTCTAGTTCGTTCTTAAATTGAACATAAAATGTGAATCTATTGTGGCTGCTTATGTTTCTAAATCTATTTAGTTATGCCTTCAAGACCATAACTCTAAATTTACTGTAAAATAATTAATCCCTAGAAGATCAATCTTAGTTTAGTACTTAAATTAGAGTGAAATTAATGTCCAGAATTGGTTTCTTCTGTTATAGTATTCTGCATTTTTTCTATGTAATATTGTGTATAGAGTTGTGTTGAAGTTTGTATTCTTCTCACGTAATCGGTATTAGGATTTTCAAAATGGTCCATTGATGTAACTAGCTTGTCTATGTGATCTAACTGAGTAATTTCTAAAATGTTAGCTCTGCATGACTTAAGTAAATAATATAAAGTAATTGGTGAGAGTTTGAAGAACTTCATGAGTGTCAAGTGAAAGAGATGTGGAGTAATGCTCCAAGACCAACAAATAATCACTCATCTATGTTGTATTATGTGATTTATAGATTTTTAAATTGAAAATGATACTTATACTCATTCAATTATTTTTATTGCAGGAAACAGTGTTGGACAATCTTCACTGTATTTGAAAAAATAAATTCTGTTGTGTACTAAACAACAAACAGAATATAAAAGAAATAAAGGAAAGGAGATAGAATGTTTGATTACAAAAATCAAACTAGAAAAAGAATTAAATAAATAAAAACAGATTTTATTTTGTTACATAAACAAAATTAAAATCTGATTTAAATAAATAATAAAACAGAAAATAAATAAATAACTTACTTGATTAATATCTTGAATATTATTCTGATCAAGTCCAGTGTTCGACACTTTGTCCTTAAGATAGATTCGTCCTCTCCATGGTGCTTTCAGAATATGGACGTCTATCTCCCAGGATGAAATGATCAACAACAAATAAATGCAGCACTACAATTTATTTATTCAACGAACACACTAAAACACTCTTTCTGACAGGAAAAATAGTAGAATAAATGCAGCAAAATGCAGAGATGAATTTGCAGCAAGGAAGGACGAAAATTGTGAATGAATTCATCAAATGAGGGCTACTTATTTATAGATGGATTGGTGGCTGCTGGTTTTGAATTAAACAGGTAGCATACTTGTTCAATTTAAATTAAACAGATACAAAATCTGTAGGCACTGTTTGGTTTGAATTTTAAACAATTCAGATTTGAATTTGAACAAATTCGGCTTGGATAGATTCGAAATTGTGCAAAATTTCTAAAGAGGTGCAAACCAAAAAATTTGAATTTAGAATTTAAAATAAAAACGGACAGATTTTATTTATAACCAAATAAAATAAAATTCAAATATTTTTGGCCCAAAAAGATTAGTATTGGGCCAAGCAAGCCCAACCCAACCTCACACCACACACCCGCGCCCAAGCCCAGCTCGCCCGGCTGGACGGACGGCGGCGCGCTTGTGGTGATTTTTGAGTCCAATGGGTCTAGCCTATTTTGCCCATAACCTCCCTCTCTACAAAACTTGGGTATCCCTTGGGGCACACCCCAAGTTCCAATCCCATGCCTTATAAACCCATTCAAAACTTCCCACCAAATCAATGTGGGACAAGCCATTTTCCAACCTTAAGGAATTTCCATCAAAACTCCATTTCCATGGAGCACACTTTGGCTTCAATTTTCCATTCACTGGATAATGGTTTTGAGCAACCAAATATACCACGTGAATCACAACGCGACATAGAACGTGTTACCACTTAGACTCGCCAAATTTGACGCACGGGTCTCACCTAAATAATAGACCAAAGTTAGGAAAAAATTCTGTTTTACCCATAATTTTTCCAACCATTTCCTACAATCCCCCACATGAATAGAATTTGATGACAACGGAAATGCAACAATATGCAGATTTTATCGAAAGAGTATAAGTCAAAAATATCTTGCATCAAGATAGGTAGCTTTCGGTCTTAAACCTTCCCTAGTGATAACCTATCGGACTTACTAGCTAACTAATGGACGCGATGTCTTGAATTGTTCAGCCGTTTGTGTAAGCCAAGACAATAAATTTCAAACAAAATATCTTCTAACACATTGTGGTTCTCATTGTTGTGTTCATTTTGGCCTTGAACGCTCTTGGTTTTCATAAGTGTTTCTAGAGAATTTAGCCTTTTTTCATTCTCATAGAATCGACCCCAGTTCGACACTCATATAAGTGATTCTTATTGTAAGTATCTCTTTATACTTGTCTTGATTTTTATGCCTAAATCAAGATATAAGTAATCATTAAAAGCAAAACTTATCCTTATACTCCTGCAGATAACACATGTTGCAGATATCACTCTCACCATAGGAATGGGTAAGGAATTTTAATCCCTTGGTGATTTTTGACGAGCCACACATAACTTAGTTGTCCCTTTGAACTTAGTTCTTGGGATCTCCAGTCATATAAGTAGGGTTACCATTATGATGACTCTTATGTAATAGGTTTTAATCCCATCCTTCGATGAACTATACACTAACTCTTTTGTCAAACTTTTTGTTAACGGATCCGCAATATTTTCTTTAGATTTTATATAATCTATTGAGATTATTCCATTTGACAACAATTGCCTTACGGTATTATGTCGACGATGAATATGTCGTGACTTACCATTATACATATGATTATGTGCCCTGCCTATTGCAGATTGACTATCACAATGAATGCAAATAGCTGGCACAGGTTTTGGCCACATTGGAATGTTTTCTAAGAAGTGATAAAGCCATTCTGCTTCTTCTCCTGCTTTGTCTAAAGCAATAAACTCAGATTCCATTGTGGATCGTGCGATGCATGTTTGTTTCATGGACTTCCAAGAAACAGCAGCGCCTCCTAGAGTAAAGACATATCCACTAGTGGATTTTGAATCTTTAGTATCCGATATCCAATTGGCATCACAAAAACCTTCGAGTACTGCTGGATATCGAGTAAAGTTCAAACCATGATCACGAGTAAATCTTAGATATCTAAGAACCCGAATAATCGCTTTCCAATGGTCTTCTCCGGGGTTACTAGTGTACCTACTCAATTTACTGATAGCATAAGCTATATTAGGACGAGTACAATTCATTAGGTACATTAGGCTTCCAATGATTTAGGAGTATTTTAACTGAGACACTACATCACCTTTATTTTTCGATAAATAAAGACTGATGTTTATAGGTGTTCTAGCTACATTCAAATCATCCTTAATAAATTTATCAAGAATTTTTTCAATATAATGAGATTGAGATAATGCATATCCGTAAGATGTTTTAGTAATTTTCATTCCTAATATAACATCTGTGACCCCCATATCTTTCATATCAAATCTTTTATTAAGCATTTGCTTAGTTGATTTGATCATGTTTTGACTGCTTCCAATGATAAGCATGTCATCCACATAAAGACAAACTATGATATATCCTTGGTCAGTGTTTTTAACATAGACGCATTTGTCACATTTGTTTATCTTAAACCCATTAGTAAGCATTGCATGATCAAATTTTTCATGCCATTGCTTAGGTGCTTGTTTTAATCCATAAAGGGATTTTACAAGCCGACAAACTTTCTTTTCTTGCCCCGGTACCACAAACCCTTCGAGTTGCTCCATATAGATCTCTTCATTTAGATCACCGTTTAAGAAAGTTGTCTTAACATTCATTTGATGTATTTCTAAATTAAACAACGCTGCTATAGCAATAAGCATGCGAATGGATGTTATTTTTGTCACGGGGGAATATGTGTCAAAATAGTCCAGACCTTCCTTTTATCTGTAACCTTTAACTACAAGTCTTGCTTTATACTTGTCAATTGAACCATCTGCTTTCATTTTTCTCTTGAATATCCATTTATATCCAAGAGGTTTAGAACCTGGTGGAAGATCCACCAATTCCCAAGTATGATTTTGTATAATAGACTCAATTTTATTATTAACAGCTTCTTTCCACAAAGGTGTTTCAGGACCTATCATTGATGCCTTAAAGCTTTGAGGTCCATTTTCTAACAGGTATGTTAGGGAATCTGGACCAAAAGATTTTGATGTTCTCGCTCTCTGACTTCTTCTTGGTTCATCATCAGTTAAATCTTGTTGGTCGAGGCCATTACTAAACTACAACAAAAGTAACCTATGGTGACGAAAAGTAGTAAGAAAATAAATTTTGTCACTGAATAAGAATAATCCGTGACGAATTATAAAATTTTGTCACGTATAATAAAAAAAATAAAAATAATAAGTGACAAAATTTATTTTTGTCAACAAATACTTCTTTTTAGGTGAGGAAAAATTAAGTTTCGTCACCAAAGGTTTTCCCGCTAATATTTTTTGAGTGGCGCCAAAAATTTAGACTTTTGGTGAGAAACAAATTTATCACCAATTATAAAATTATTAGCGAGGAATACATTTTCGTCACCAATAATTTTGTATATATTTTTTTTGAGAAACTTGATTTTAAATGTTTTAAGACCATTTGGTGAGAAATATATTTTTATCACTAATAATTTTTAATATTTTGAGACATTTTAGTGAGGAAATTATTTTGTCACCAATTTTAGAGGAAAAATTTTAACATATTGGGCGGTAATGGAAAAAAATAGACTACTAACTTTTTTCCCCCTTTTATTTTTGTTTATCAATTTTTCTCTCCCCCCTCTCTCTCTCTCTCAAAACAAAAACACAAGTTAATTAACACTCTAAACCTATGGAGACGAAAAGTAGTGAAAAAATATATTTCGTCACTAAATAAGAATAATCCGCGACGAATTATAAAATTTTGTCATATATAATAAAAAGTAAAAATAATAGGTGATGAAATTTATTTTTGTCAATAAATACTTATTTTTAGGTGAAGAAAAATTAAATTTCATCACCAAAAATTTTCCCTCTAATTTTTTTTGGGTGACGCCAAAATTTTGAGATTTTTAGTAAGAAAAAAATTTGTCACCAATTATAAAATTATCAGTAAGGAATATATTTTCGTTACAAATAATTTTAAATATTTTTTTAAAGAAATTAATTTTAAATATTTTAAAACTATTTAATGAGAATTATATTTTTATCGTCAATAATTTTAATATTTTAAAATTTTTAATGACAAAATTATTTTATCACCAACCAATCTTGAAGGGGTAACTTTGAGATTTGGCGGTAATGAAAAAAAGGAACCCTATTGATTCTCCCCCACCCCCCCCTTTTTTTTTTGGTGCTCCAGTTTTCGTCTCATCTCTCTCTTGCAAAACACACAAAGGTATGGCCTCTCTCTCTCTCTCTCTCTCGTAGTTGTTTAATGGTGGGATAAGGGTTTTCGGTAACGTGGTGGCGCTGTGGTGGGGATGGAATGGTGTAACGGAGGTGCGGTGTGAGAGGAGGAGGGCTAGCGGTGCTTTAGTAGGGAGGGAAAGGGCAGGCATTTTAGATTTGTGGTGGAGAAAAAGAGTAGTTTTGTGGTTGTGGATAATAGGGAAGGAGGCAATGGATCTATGGTAGTAGAGGGTTGGAGGGGCTATTTCAAGAGGCGGAAGGGGAAGTGTAACCAACTGGGATAGGGGTTCCTAAGGGGAATGAAGAAGTTGGGGAGCCAAAAGAGGGTTGGGAGAGGGAGACGGTATAGAAGCCCTTGTGTTTGATAAAATACCTGTGTGAAACATTGCCATATTGTTGGGTATTTTAGAGTTGAAGGGTCATTTTAGTTCACCAGGTTTGAGTTGTTATGTTTGAAAAAATTTCCATCACAAATCCAAGACTTGCATTTTAATTCTCCTTCATTACATTGTAAAATTGATTTTTTTTTTTTTTAAATGTATTCTATGGCTTAATATTGATTTCTTCTGTATTGTCACAAATTGCTACTATTTGCAAATTTTGAAAGTAATGAGGTTTGATTGCTGGACAATCTTCGTGTTTAGTCTTACTGGTAAATGCCAAGACTGGGTTTTTAGCCGCATTTCATAAAGCATTTCCTTCTTGTAATGTTTGATGAGTAATTTTCAGGGCTTGCCTAAATAATATGTTTGTAGTCCGTATTATGTACTCTGTAGCACATAGTAATGTTGCTAGTCTTAAATTTATGAATTTGTTGATATCTTATTATCACAAGTTAAGATTCCAGGAAGTGGGATTTACCCTATATTGTTTTGCCTGAAACTGCTTTTGTGAATTGGTCTGTGTGGGCAGGTGATGTGTACAAAATACCTTCAAAAAAGAAAAGAATTGGTCCAAGCATTGCACAAGGATATAAAACTCTCTGATCTTCCCAAGATAACTCAGGTTTTTGTATCTCTTATTTTGTCTGTCACCATATTATTTAACTCCTGCTTTGTTTCTCAGTTTTGATTGGCTCGCTAATGGCGTAATTTCTCCATGATGTAGCCCATGTTAATAATATGGGGAGATCAAGATCAGATATTTCCACTAGAATTGGCGCACAGATTAAAAAGGTCAATACAAAGAATTTTATAATTTTAGTAACATTTTTTAGATGTAAGGTTTTGTATTTTGGCCCTCTCTGGTTTCCAAGAGGTTGGAGGAAAAGTGTAGACACCCCATTTTTGACTGACCTTAAGACTCAGACGTCACCAATTGAGCGCTCGGTGATGTTGCATATTGTGCTCGTTCGGAGGTCGCGAAGTCTCGGTTGCGAGCTTTGCCTCCGGACTTCCGGACTCTTTTGTGCTTTGCCTCGGTTTGCGAACCAGGTCCCGTTTTCTCCGTCTTCTCTTCCCGAAGGGAGGGAGAAGTCTAGTAGACCATCCCTCAGTGGCCGTAGGCTACGTTTCGTGGTCGTAGGCCATTTTTCTCGTTTGGAGCCCGGTTCTCGGTTTGCGGAGCCGTCAGCCGTGTGCCTCGATTCGGGACCGCTCAACCACCTCCGTTTGCTCCGGTTTTTGGCATACATCTTATTTACTCCCTTTTGAGGGACACTGAGGCTCGAGAGACCAACTTCATGGTCGAACGCCACCTCCGGTGCTTAACAGTCAGTTTTCGGAGCCCCGAGCAGCGTGTTTTGGTCCCCGAACCTTCGTTTTGCATCGGTTTGGGTTCATTTTTGGCAGAGACCTCATTTTCATTGTTGGGAAGGTTGTAGAAGGGTGGGAGGCCAGCAATTGTTCTGAAGACCAGCTTTATTCCTTCATCGCTCTCCGTCGCCCGTTTTCCTCGCTAGAAAGCTGATGTTGACCATTCCCGGGCCACTTTCTTTGACCCTTAACGACATATTTGTGTTGTACACACCTGGGAGGCCACCAATATGGCCTGGCCGGCCATCAATCATTCCTGACCCTTTTGAACCCCTCTAAAAAGCTAGTTTTTTTTCTCTCCTGGTTCACTTTTTCCAGTTTTTCTCCACATAGCTGTGTTGTACACACATGGGAGGCCACCTTTTTGGGGTGGCCGGCCACTAATTATGGTTGACCCTTTTGACCTTGGCCGGCCAGCCAGGGGAGGTGGCCGGCTGGCCACCTGGACCTTTTCTACCTGGCCGGCCTTGTTCCTCTCTCCAGGTACATTACAGATGTACCCTCTGTTTCCCCCCAGATCCTGTATCCGAGGGGGGTCTTTTGGGAGGGAAATTTGAATTTGATTTTCCCTCCCTTTCCTCCACTCCTTTCCCTATAAAACCAGACCCTCCAGCTCCATTTTGAAGGGTTAACAAAACTTGTTTAGAGCCTTGCTTACATCTCTCCCTCTCTTTCAAGCTTCAAAACCCTAAAAGCCTTGCACCATTTCTACACCAATCCATAGCACCACACTACCACACTCCATTCCAACAACTTGAAGGCTATTTCTAGAGGCTAGGAGCACCGTTTCTTGGACCAAAAGCTGTTGAAGACTTAGGCTACAAGGGTGAGTCTTCTTTCCCCTCTTTCTTGCTCTATTTTGTGCTATATCTAAGCCATACTTGCTTACATTTTTGGGCTCCGACCCAAACTGTAAATAGTCATATTTTGAGCTCATCTCCATGTTTGATTAAGGGTCTTTCTCTGTTTGAGGTCTCCTCCTCACCCTTTGTGTTTAAACTCTCTTTTAGGCCTATTTTTGCATGATATTTTAGGCTTATTTGTGAGCTGTTTTGGACTTGGTCATAAACTGTGAAATGTCTTGTTTTGAGCCCCTCTTCAACTTTGTTGAAGGCTCTCCTCTTTTTGAGGTCAGTTGCTACCACTTGTCTCTTTATCCCTCTTTTAGGCCTTTTCTTGCATGTTGATTTAGCCTCACTTGTGTTCATTTTTGAGGCTTGATGTAAACTGTAAAGTGTCATGTTTTGAGCCCCTCTTCAACTTTGTTGAAGGGCTCTTTACTATTTGGGGCCAGTTGCTGTCCCTTGTCTCTAATCTCTTTTAGGGCCATTTTGCATGATAGATTAGCCCTATTTGTGTTCATTTTTAAGGTTTGTCATAAACTGAAAAACATCTTGTTTTAATTTCATCTTCAAGTTTGTTCAAGGTTCCATTTTCGTTTGAGGTCACATGCTTCCTTGTATGCTTGATTCCTTCTTATTTTGAGCCTTACACCTAAGCTATTGTTGCACGATTTGATTGGCCTTCTAGCCACTGAAATCCAGTAGATTTTCAGTAGCTAGCACACTGTTTTCAGCCTCCAAATCAGAGGGAGGTGACCCCCTCTCACCTTGACTTGTTTGGTGGTCATTTTGGCCTTCCAAAGGGACCCCTCTTTGCATGCTTCTTAGTCACATTTTAGGGTCAATTTGGTGAGTTTTGGGACTACCATATTTGATTTCCAGAGTTTTTTTGGTCATGCTTCATGTCTATCTTGTATGTGTCCAACAACTCCTTGTATGGCCCTCTAAAGGAGCTCCTCATTTTTGCACATGTTGGCTGCATTTCAGAGGTTATTTGGGCATGTTTTGGCTTGTTTTATTCACTGATTTTTTCTGTTTTGGTGAGATTCCATATGCTTCATACACTTGTCATGTAAACCATGTTTGCTAGTCGAAATTGCATGCTATTTTAGTCTATCTTGCTAGCACTTTTTGGCCATGCTTTAAACTAGAAAAGTTCATGTTTTAGGACTTCCTTGACTCTGTCTTCATGTTTCATGATCAAATAATGCATGCTTCGTATAGCTATAAGCCATTCCATGTGCCTAGTTTTGAGTTTCGGGGTTCATCTCATGCATCGGGTGCCATTTTTCCATGTTTCGGGACCATTTAGCATCATATTTCAGTGCTGAAATTTGCATGTTCATATGCCACATTCCATGCCTTGCCATGCTTTGGTAGAGTGGCATTTGATGCCTTAGGTTCGGTCCTCGGTTTGCGTGCATGTACGCACGCATTTCGAGTGTCTCATTTTCATATTATGGCCACTGATGTGAGTGTGGCTGAGGTCCACTCATGTTAGTGTAAGCCCATATTGCATTGTGTATGCCATCTTAGTCCTTTGCATTGCATGTGCTAGGTTGTATGTTAGAGCATCGTGCATGCCATGTTACATCATGCATTGTGTATGCCATTTCATAGCATTGAGTATGCTACGGTGTATGTTAGTCGCATTCATGCATGTCATGCATATTGCATTGTGCTTGGGATAGGAGTTAGCCCGAGCACGGGAAACGAGGGACGTTTCGTACTTCGAGTGACGGAACGTGCCTCAAATCCCGGTCACTGACGCTCCGGATTACCCATGATGGAGTCTCGGTCTTGTTGTGCTTATATGTGCATTCATTTCATATTGAGTCGTGCAATTCGACTCCTCGGCCATCATGCATCGAGATGCGTGATTGGTGGCACGAGGATCGAGGACTACACTCCTTAAAGAGTAGTCATGCATACATATGTGAAAATACTTTGCCATGCCCCTTTCTTGCTCTCTGTTGCAGCAAATCAGAAATCGGCAGCCTTCTAGAGCTTGGCACAAATCCCGAGAATAATTGCAAACAGAGGCAAACCGGGGCATCGCAATGGATTTCCGCGCAAGGCAACTCAAGCATGCATCATCCATCATTCGGAGCAGAGCTGAGGCAGTCCATAGCTTGCATGCTAATTTACTGCTTTCCTAGATTAATTTGTTAATTAATTAGGGTTTTGTACTTATTCGGACTGTAATTATTTATTTGGGACTGTATATTTATTCGGACCCTCCGAGCGAGGGCAATGTTGTAATAAGTGTGCGTGCGTGTGATGTATGTCTTCCAACCCCACGTCTTTCTTCCTTTTATTTACCAGCTTATGATGGTTAGAATAGGGCATGTTTCAATTAGCATACAATATGATAGCATGTTTGCATTCATTCATCTGTCTTGCATGCACCGGGCTCGGCACATCATACTAACTGCATTTGTATTTTAATTTCAAGTTGAATACTTGTTAGCTGTTGCATCTCATATGCCATGTTTAGAATAGCCGAGCCTGCTGTAGTTGCATTTTTGCATGTGTTGCATTAGGCATTTCTGTATAGTTAGGATCATGCATGATTTCTAATCAGCTTCTGTTTTGGCTTGGAGTACTCGGTAAGTTTTTATGCTTTAGCATCCTTGCATGTGTGTGAGTGACTGCCATGATAGCATGCTTACCATGAGGCTATGTGCTTATGTGATATATCTGCCTGAATGCCTGTGGGTGAAGGTGGGTTATTTGGATTGGAACAATGCATTGACTGAGATTTTTAAGCCCACTAGATAGTGGCAAAACCATCTTTCCTAAAGCCCACCCGAGGGTGGCAAAATCTGCATTTTAAGCCTACTTGCGAGTAGCAAACCATCTTTCAAAAACAAACATGAAGTGTTTTGTTCCAATTCAGGTGACCCGGTCTATACTTGTATGCTGTGCGTATCACATAGTAAATCTAGGCTAATAATCTGAATAAGAATGTATAATGTTTTCAAAACTAGATATCATGGTTAGTAGAGGCCGATCTTTGATCGGGCGAGCGGGGGTGCTCACGAAGTGACCTTCCCCAATCGTACCCAAGTTCCCGAGCCGAGGCAACTTTGGTGATGACGGACACGTGGCCTTAGGCACGAGTCAGGGTTTCCTAAATTTCCCAAAATAAAATATTTAGGTGGCGACTCTGTATCTGGCAAAGCAGTCCATGTTTGGCACTTCTTTCAAAAATCTGTTTTCTCAACACAATTTGCCGGATTTGGACTCTTTGGTTCAGATTAAGAACCGTGACAATTTGAGTCCTGAACTGTAGTGAGCCCAAAACGAACGGAACGGGGGACTCATCCCTCCCGGGGCGTTCGGGGACGTCTACAAAAAGAAAATGACAACTTGTAACCTTTTTTATTTACAAGATTTCTCGAGTTTAATATCAGTTGTCTTCTTGGCAACCAAGTGAGGCTTTTGCATTTTCTAATGTTTTGAATTGCTTTAAAGTCTGAGGCTTGATTCATTTTCATTGAATCATGTTCTGTTTATTTTTTCAGCCATCTGGGTGAGAACACACACTAGTGATCATAAAGAATGTAGGTCATGCAATCAATGTAGAGAAGTCGCAAGAGATGTTCAAACATTTGAAGTCATTCCTTGTTCTTCCTCCTAAACTCGAAAGTAATGGCAACAACGGCAAGACAGACTAAAGGATTCAGGAAAAAAAGGAATTCGAATTAGGAGCTGTTTTGACCATCCTCATGTGGGTTATACAGAATGTTTCGAACAACACAAGTGATTTAGAGGTCTGAAAGTTTTCATTACATATTTTTAAAAAGATATGTATTTTATACAGTAAACAGTGCATATAAAATGAGTCTCACTGGACCTGTGCAAGCATGGTAAATTACTGACTTGAATTTATGTTTGATGACTGTTGCAAAGGCTCTTTAACTATTAGTTAGATAATGAAATATTAGTTGGATAATGAACTATTCGCCGTAATATCATTGCAGAACCTTGCTCCAGCCATTGCAGGCACCAAAAGAATCTAAAACAGTTAAGAGTTTGGGAAATAAGAGGATTGGTGACTTTTGATATTTTATTTTTATTTAATGGTATAAATGGCAGCATATTCATTTTGCACTACTGTATATGCAGGCTAAAAGAATGCCTCCACTTTTCCTTCTCAAGGGGATAATGTTGGAGGATCAAGTAGTTCCAGCAGTTCTAGCAGTGACTCTGGTTCTTCTTTAAGTGGTAAATGTTATTTGTCTTAGTTATTATGCAGTATTTGTATATCTATATTCATCGTAATTCGACTGCCCTTTAAGGGTTTCTATTTGATTGTGAAATACATTTATTAATCGAATCTCATACACTTGTTTGTCTGACTCAAAATTGTTTTGTTGGTCACTTAGTGTTTTTTTTTGTGATAATTTACTCTGTTTTATGACATTGTTGTTGTTTTTGAGTTTGAAATTGAAACCAATGAAATTGAGATGAGAGTGATTTGATTGAATGAGAGAGTTGGTGGTTTGGTAGCAGATCCCAACTCTTGCCCTCACTTCTTCCACGGCGTCGTTTGCCCCGACTCCGGCAACATCACTGCCATTCTTCTCGACGGCCTCGGCTTGGTTGGTGACTTGAAGTTCTTCACTTTGAATGGCCTCAAAATGCTCCGAAATCTGAGTCTCTCCGGGAATTTTTTCACGGGTCGTCTCGTTCCTGCATTGGGGTTCATGTATACTTTGCAGTATTTGGACTTGTCTGGAAACTTGTTTCACGGACCCATTCCGGCGAGGATGAACGATCTTTGGGGATTGAATTATCTCAATTTGTCGTCCAACAATTTCACTGGTGTGTTTCCGAGTGGAATCAAGAATCTTCAGCAACTGTATGTGTTGGACTTGCATTCAAATTAGCTCCGTGGGGACATTCAAGACTTGTTTTTGGAGCTTAGAAATGTGGAGTTTCTTGATTTGAGCTATAACATGTTCTATGGATCTCTGTCAATGGATTTGCACAACATTTCGAGCCTGGCCAATATAGTGCAACATTTGAATTTGAGTCACAATGATTTGGGCGGTGGGTTCTTTAAGAATGAAGCCATTCAGTTGTTTCAGAACTTGGAAGTTTTGGATTTGGGTCATAATCAGATAAATGGACAGCTCCCTTCATTCGGCTCATTGCCAAATCTTCATGTTTTGCGTCTGGGGAATAACCGGTTGTTTGGGTTGATACCGGAAGAGTTGCTAGAGAGTTTGATTCATTTGAAAGAACTAGATCTCAGTGGCAATGGGTTTTCTGGTAAGAAATTATTTGAACTAGAAATTTATTTATTAAACTTTGGATCAGCATCAAAGCAACCAATGATGCCACTACACCATATATTCCTTATTTCCTTAGTTGTATTGTGCATTCAATGAAATACAATCTGTGATGAACTTTGAATTTTCTGAGCATAAAATTATCATGATTCTACAACTATATTTTCCTTTGCATACGCCATACATATATTCAAACCTTACTTTTTCCCCCCTTTTACCCTCAAATTATGGGACAATATGCATATGTTGTCTATAATTTGAGTCCAAAAGGAGGCAAAAGTAGTAAAGTTTTGATATATAGTCCACATGACATGATAAGTTATAAGCTATGCCAAAGTATTTATCAAAAAAAAAAGTTATAAGCTATGCCAAAGTATTTGTTTGTAGTGCTTTTTGTTGAGAAACTCAATTTGGACAATTATTTATTGTTATAACGGGTTATAGTTTATAGAGATTCTTAATTTGGTTACATCATTAAAGAATATGAAATAAATTGAATTGTCGGTGTGTGGCTTTAAATCCTCTTAGTATTCTTGAGGAGGTTCAGAATATTTTGTATAGCTCAAATTTAAAGTTATTGACAGCTCAAAACTAATTGTTGACAGAACATGAAAGTTTAAGCCTTTACCCAATCTATGAAAACCTTGGTCCTTGGATTATTATTTCGTGTGTAATTTGGTGTATGCTGTGCATATCATAGGCAGAAGGCATGCTTCGACATGTTAGTTGCAAAGATGACGACAGGGTTGGGATTTAGGGCATATTTAACCAATCTGCATAAGAGATGAATTTTATTCTGAATCCAGCACGAACCTTTGGCTGAGGTGGGGCAAGTTGACAGGTGGGACGTGGAAAGGATTTGTAGGGCTATTAAATTAAAAAGAGATTTGAAGTATCATTTATGCTACAAATGCTTCTAGATTTGTAAAAAATGTTAAGCCAAAAAGATCGGTAACAGACGAGAGATCCGTTTTGGGGGGGCATTAGGAGAGTGAAGTGAGGACGATGGGCTCATGACGATGTTTTCCCTTAACATCCTATAAAGTTCTCCTAACAAAATGTGGTGTTCTCAATGAACAAAATAACTAAAATGAAATCTCGTTAATAACCAAAAATCTATTGCAGATATTTGAAGTTTCATATGGAAGGAACAAGGCCATAACTAATAGCATTAAGTTTTCACTATTGACCTACTCTAATCTTGGCTTCACATCATAACCAAAGTAAAACAAAAGAGAGAAGAGATAAAACACGCTAATTATAAATACCATGGCATACCACAATATCTTGAGTTGTTGTACTCAAGGGCCTTCTTGACCATTGGGTCACCGGTTGGATTATTTTTCTACTGCAGTAAGTAGTTGTTGTAAAATGGTAAACAACAGTCATAAGTGTAAACATTGCCACACTATTTTACTATACTTCAGGCATTGTTGCTCCATCAATATAGAAAAGAGAGCCTTGAACTTGTGACTTGTCCCTCTTTAGTTAGCTGAAGGAGCAATATGTTGATGAGCATGTATCAGCATACTACTATGTTGTTATGTTGCTTTATTTAGAAAATATGCACAATAAAGCTGTCTTGGCAACCGTATTGTCCCGGTGAAGAGCTCAATGCTTCTTAAATTTGTTTTTCTTCTAAATATGGTCCAATTTCATTGCCATCATGAGCCATGTAAAACTCATCATATTTCAATGTTCTTTTATTGAAATTATATCTACTTTATTTGGAACTTAATTATGAAAACAAAGAAATCGATAATGGCTTAATATACTTTTCAAGGATATGCCGTGATGTCAGTGGAGTATTTGAAAAGCACCTGTGGACTGACCAGGAGCATTTAAGCAATTACTCTTCAGATTAGATGTAAATATCTTGGATTAGTATAGTTGGTATTTGTTGAGCTTTTTTTATTTGACTTCCCATTTTAATCTATTGAGTTTGTAGTTAGGGTTGCCTTTCCAATTCACCTCACCAATCTATATCTGCTGCCGTGGCTGCTGCTTAAGGCTTGTTGAGTTCTCTGCCAAATAGGCTATTAGATTCATTTGTCTTATTTTGCTACGATTAAGGTATAATAAGTGCACTACATCTGTGTGCTACTACCAGCTAAGAAACTGGATGCTGCAGGTTTAACCCTGTATTCACATTTTTATGACATGAGGCATTGTGTTTTGGATTCTTAAAGATTCACTGTTTTTATTGAGTGTACAGACTGGTACATGTTCCATATCTTTTGGTTGTATTAGACATGAATGTGGTTGGAATTCTTTGTTCAGTCTCACATGCCCACGCCCACGCCCACGCTCCTGTAGACGTGCCATTGGGCTTTGCTACTACAGTTCGGACTCAAATGTCACGGTTCTGAATCTAATCCCGCAAAGTGCAATGCGAGACCGATAAATCACCAAAGAGTCCAAATCCGGAAAATCATTTTGGAAAACTGATTTTTAAGAAAAAAGTGCCAAACATGGACTGCTTTGCCAGATACAGAGTAGCCACCTAAATATTTTATTTTGGGGGAATTTAGGAAACCCTGACTCGTGTCTAAGGTCACGTGTCCGTCATCACCAAAGTTGCCTCGGCTTGGGAACTTGGGTACGATTGGGGAAGGTCATCTATGAGCACCCCCGCTCGCCCGATCAAAGATCGGCCTGTACTAAGCATGATATCTTGTTTTTGAAAACATATGCGTTCTTATTCCGATTATTAGCTAGAATTTACTATGTGATGCGCACAACACACAAGTATAGACTAGATCGCCTAATTTGGAACAAAGCATCGCATATCCGTCTGTTTGGAAATGGTTTGAAGTTTGCTACTTGCAAGTAGGCTAAAACACGGATTTCAATGAATCGTTCCAATTTAAGTAATCCAACCTTCACCCACAAGCATTCAGGCAGTTATATCATATAAGCAATTAGCCTCATGGCAAGCATGCTGTCATGTGTAACAAGCCCGCGGGGGGATCTCGCTACAGCTCGGACTCGATTCGTGTCACGGTTATAAATCTTGAACCAAAGAGTCCAAATCTGGCAAATCGTTTTGAGAAAACAGATTTTTGAAAGAAGTGCCAAACATGGACTGCTTTGCCAGATACAGAGTCGCCACCTAAATATTTTTGTTTTGGGAAATTTAGGAAACCCTGACTCGTGCCTAAGGCCACGTGTCCGTCATCACCAAAGTTGCCTCGGCTTGGGAACTTGGGTACGATTGGGGAAGGTCACTTCATGAACACCCCCGCTCGCCCGATTAAAGATCGGCCTCTACTAACCATGATATCGAGTTTTGAAGACATTATGTGTTCTTATTCCGGTTATTAGCCTAGATTTACTATGTGATGCGCACAGCATACAAGTATAGACCGGGTCGCCTGAATTGGAACAAAACACTTCATGTTTGTTTTTGAAAGATGGTTTGCTACTCGCAAGTGTAACAAGCCCGCGAGGGGACCTCGGCTACAGTTCGGACTCCCCTTTTTTGCTTGTTGCGGTTCCTAATCTGAACCAAAGAGTCCAACTCTGGCAAATCGTTTTGAGAAAAACAGATTTTGAAAAAAAGTGCCAAACATGGACTGCTTTGCCAGATACAGAGTCGCCACCTAAATATTTTTTTTTAAATGGGAAATTTAGGAAACCCTGACTCGGTGCCGAAGGCCACGTGTCCGTCATCACCAAAGTTGTCTTGGCTCGGGAGCTTGGGTACGATCGGGGAAGGTCAGCTATAAGCACCCCCTTTCGCCCGGTCCGAAGACCGACCTCTACTAACCATGATATCCGATTTTGAAAATGTTATGTGTTCTTATTCCAGTTATTAGCCTAGAATTACTATGTTATGCGCACAACAAACAAGTATAGACTAGATTGCCTAATTTGGAAACAAGCATTGCATATCCGTTTGTTTTGAAAAGCGCTTTGGAATTTGCTACTCGCAAGTAGGCTAAAACACGAATTTCAACGAGTTTTTCCAACTCAAACAATCCAACATTCACCCACAGGCATTCAAACAGTTTATCTCATATAAGCACTTAGCCACATGGTAATCATGCTGTTATGGCAACATTCACACGCATATGATATGCTAAAGCGAAAAAAAACTCACCTAGTACTCCAAGCCAAAACAGAAACTAGTTAGTAATCATATGCATGGTCCTAGTTTATGTTAAGTGGCTAATGCAACACAAGCAAGGGTGTAATCTAGACAGGCTCGGCTATCCTAAACATGGCATGTGAAATGCTACAAGTAACGAGTATTCAATTTGGAAATTGAAATACAATGCAATTAGCGTGATGTACCGAGCCCGGTGCATGTAAGACAAATGTATGGATGCACGCATGCTATTATACTGTATGCTAATTTAAATATGTCCTAATCTACCATCGTAAGCAGGTAAATAAAAAGGAAGAAAGAAGTGGGGGTTGGAATGCATACACACACACACCCACCCTTATTACAAATTCACCCTCGCTCGGAGGGACCAAATAAATATTACAGATTAATTAACTACGCAAGCTAATTAAATATTACAAATTGCCTAATCAGTTAACAAACTAATTAAACTAGGAAAAGCAGTAAACCGCCTCGAGAGGAGAGCCAGATGCAGCGCATGCTCGGGTCCTGCTCGGAAGTGCACGGTCATGCATAGTCTGCCTCTGTTTTCCCTGCTCTGCCTCTCTGAAGATTGCCAAAGTCTCAAGGATGCCTTTCTGGATACTGGGAATCACCACCGGCTGAGTAGAATTACCACCGGTAGTGAATTGTGGTCACCGGCACAAAATGAATCCATCGGCTGGTGATTTACTGCAGGTCGGCAATGTATACTGCCCGTCGGCAAAGAATGCCTGCAGAACCTACAACTCACAGCAGCAGAGGACAGAACTTGCATGGCAATACAATTCAAGCAATGTATGCACCAATCATGTCCCCTATCATGTTTATGACTCAAAGGGGCATGTGTCTCGCTTCTCGGACCACCGATCACGCATTTCCATGCATGATGGCCCAAAGAATCAAGTGTGCAACTTTCATGTCAAATGAAATGCAAACCAAACAAACGAACCAAGGCCCAATTCCTATCACCAAGTCAAGGAACAAGGCATGCATGCAAGATGCAATGCAACCTAGGCATGCAAGCTAAGGATGCAACATGGCATGGCAAGACACTTATGCAAGCATACAAGCAAACATGAGGCAATGCAAACTGATGAAAATGTGGACTTAGACATGATTTAGGCAACTCTAAATAGGCCTAAACAGTGGCCAAAAACCAAGGAATTGGGATCAAACATACATACACACATGCAAGTAAGTTGGACCAACACTTAGGCATTAAATAAGCAACTCTAAGGCACACTTGAAAGGGGATATCATGGACAATTAGCATGCAACATAAGCTCTGAAAATCATGTTAAAACATGGTGCCAAACCAAGCAACAAGGCAAGCTAAACATGCAACAATGGTCCAAGCATTCGAGGCTCACCAAAGAGGCAATGGACTATACTGAGTACAACCACACATGGCAAGACTTAGGCAACCAAAAACAGAGTTTTAACACATGAAACTAAGCCCAAAAAACCAACTAGATAGCATCTAGATGGTTTGAATTTAAAGGCATGCACAAATGCTAAAACATGGAGCATGCAAGGCAAGCTTCCAAAGCTTCAAAGAGGCATCCAAGGCAAACATATGAGCATGTCAAAGGGACTGAAATAACATGTAGGGTGGTTCCAAACCACCGAAATGATGCAAGCAACACATACTACACATTCACATACTCGAAGCATACGAGCTCAAATACAAAGGAGCTATACTAAGCGTGCCAAGATCGACCCAAACAACTATGGACAGACCTAAAACATGGCAAAATGAGCACAAAACCTTCACAAGGCTAAACCTAAAACATGCTAGAGCAAAGGCTAACAACCTAAGGCATATTAAGGCAATAACAAGGCATTACATGGTAGGTATGCTAAGTATGCATGGTGTACCAAAACCAACACACAACAAGGTTATATCATGGCATAATAAGCATGGAAAACAGCCAAGACATGATCAATACACACTCTAACATGATGCTCCCTCAAGAGGCCAAAAAGGGTCCCTTTCAAGGACAACAAGGAGAGGGGGTGGCCCTCCCCTTTTGGAGACTTCAAGGCACCATCTCCACCACTGAAATCCCTCAAGATTTCAGTGGTGAAGAGGCCCAAACACCAAAGTCTCGAAACTTGCACAAAAATAGCACAAAAAGGAGCCTTACAAGGCTTAGGAGGGGTCAAACAAACCCAAACCACAAAACACTCTAATAAACAATCAAGAGGGCTAAAAAACAGAACTTTTTTGTATTATACACTAAGCACGAAAACAGCTCTAAGATAGGTAGAAAAGCAATGCAAAAATGGGGAATAAAAGGGAAGTTTCTCACCCTTGTAGATCACCTTCACAAATGATGCTCCAACAGCCCTCCTTGGCTTGAATCCAGCTCCAAAACACCAAAACCAGCACCTTAGAACCTCAATAGCCAAAGGAAGGTGAAGCACTAGGTGTTTGTGTGCAATAGTATGGACTAAAACACCCTAGAACACAAAGAGAGAAAAAGAGAGATAGGAAATATGTATGAACCCTAACCCTAAAACCAGAGCTTCTCTCTGTGTTTTTCTCTCCAAAATTCTCTAACCTCCATGCCAAGAGAAGAGACCCTTCTCTTATAGGCAACCCACTTGTAAAGCTTATACAACAAGCTTACAAGGAGGGCATCCCTCCATACACGTGTATGGAGGGGAACCAAATGCCACACAGCTGTCCTAAAATATTTGCAAAAGCAGATGAACAGTAGTCGGCTGGCCAAAAATGTCATTTTGACAAAAAATACTGCCGACCGGCAACAAAGAGTGCCGACCGGCCACATACATTGCCGGTGGCAACAAAAACCAGCCGGTGGCCTCTAGCCACCGCCGGTGGTGTGTGGGGGATGCCTCACAAGGCATTCCCTGCCCCTCCAAGGCAAAACACAAGTGTTTGGTGCAAAACCAGACACAAAACGGTCGAGTTCGGAGATCCTGAGGCAGGGCGCGTAGCCGAGACCTCCGGGAACTCCAAACGAACACAAACATGGATAATCACCGAGTGTTCAAACGGTAACGTCCAAGTCTTGAGGACGGTCAAAAATGGGGTGTCTACAGCAAGTAGGCTTAAAATGCAGATTTTTGCCACCCTCGGGTGGGCTTAGAAAAACATGGTTTTGCCACTATTTAGTGGGCTTAAAACTCACAGTGAATGTATTGCTCCAATCCAAACAACCTAACCTTCACCCACAGGCATTCAAGCAGTTATATCACATAAGCAGTTAGCCTCATGGTAAGCATGCTATTCATGGCAGTCACTCACACGCATGCAAGGATGTTAAAGCATAAAACTCACCGAGTACTCCAAGCCAAAACAGAAGCTAATTAGAAATCCATGCATGATCCTAATTATACAGAAATGCCTAATGCAACACATGCAAAAATGCAACTATAGCAGGCTCGGCTATTCTAAACATGGCATATGAGATGCAACAGTTAACAAGTATTCAATTTGGAATTGAAATACAATGCAGTTAGTATGATGTGCCGAGCCCGGTGCATGCAAAACAGATGAATGAATGCAAACATGCTATCATACTGTATGCTAATTGAAATATGCCCTAATCTAACCATCATAAGCTGGTAAATAAAAGGGAGAAAGACGTGGCGTTGGAAGACATACATCACACACACGCACACTTATTACAATTATGCCCTCACTCGGAGGGTCCGAATAAATAATATACAGTCCCAAATAAATACAGTCCGAATAAATACAAAACCCTAATTAACAAATTAATCTAGGAAAGCAATAAACTAGCATGCAAGCTAGGGACTTGCCTCGACTCTGCTCCGGATAATGAATGATGCATGCTCGGGTTGCCTTGCGCAGAAATCCATCGCGATGCCCCAATTAGCCTCTGTTTGCAATTGTTTTTTGGAAAGCGTGCCAAGCTCCGGAAGGCTGCTGATTCTTGATTTGCTGCAACAGAGAACAAGAAAGGGGCATGGCAATGTATTTTCGCATATGTATGCATGCCTCGATCCTCGTGCCACCAATCACGTATCTCGATGCATGATGGCCGAGGAGTCGAATTGCACAACTCGATGTGGAATGAATGCACATGAAAACACAACAAAACCAAGACTCCATCATGGATAATCCGGAGTGTCGGTGACTGGAGAATTGAGACACGTTCTATCACTCGGAGTACGAAACTGTAGACGCGCCCTTGGGCCTCACTCTACAGTTCGGACTCCCTCTTTGTTTGTTGCGGTTCTTAATCTTGAACCAAAGAGTCCAAATCCGGCAAATCATTTTGAGAAAAAAAACAGATTTTTGAAAAGAAGTGCTAAACATGGACTGCTTTGCCAGATACAGAGTCGCCACCTAAATATTTTTTAATGGGGAAATTTAGGAAACCCTGACTTGGTGCCGAAGGCCATGTGCCCGTCATCACCAAAGTTGTCTTGGCTCGGGAGCTTGGGTACGATCGGGGAAGGTCAGCTATGAGCACCCCCTTTCGCCCGGTCCGAAGACCGGTCTCTACTAACCATGATATCCAATTTTGAAAACATTATGTGTTCTTGTTCCGGTTATTAGCCTAGATTTACTATGTTATGCGCACAACAAACAAGTATAGACTAGACCGCCTAATTTGGAAACAAGCATTGCACATCCGTTTATTTTAGAAAATGCTTTGAAATTTGCTACTCGCAAGTAGGCTAAAGTACGGATTTCAATGAGTTTTTTCCAACTCAGGCAATCCAACCTTCACCCACAGGCAATCGAACAGTTTATCTCACATAAGCAATTAGCCACATGGTAAGCATGCTGTCATGTTAACACTCACATGCATGCGAGATGCTAAAGCATAAATACTTACATTGTACTCCATGCCAAAACAATAAACTAGTTAGCAAATATGCATGTCCTAGTTCATGTTAAGTGGCTAATGCAACACATGCAAGGATGCAGTTAGAGTAGGCTCGACTAACCCTAAAATGGCATATGAAATGCTACAATTATCACGTATTCAATTTGGAATTGAAAATACAATGCAGTTTGTATGATGTACCGAGCCTGGTGCATGTAAGACAAATGCATGGATGCACGCATGCATGGCATAAGGTATGCAAATTTAGACGTGCCCTAATCTACCATCATAAGCAGGTAAATAAAAGGGGGAAAGAAGTGGAGGTTGGAAGACATGCACACACACGCACCCACACTTATTACAGATTCGCCCTCGCTCGGAGAGACCAAAAGAATAATACAAATTAATTAACTACGCAAGCTAATTAAATATTACAAATTGCCTAATTAGTTAACAACTAACTAAACTAGGAAAAACAATAAACTGCCTCGGGAGGAGAGCCTGATGCAACGCATGCTCGGGTCCTGCTCGGAATTGCACTGTCATGCATAGACTGCCTCTGTTTTCCCTGCTCTGCCCTTCTGAAGACTGCCAAAGTCTCGAAGATGCTTCTTCAGATACTGGGGATCACTATCGGCTGAGCAGAATGGCCACCGGCTGCAGCATGTGATCATCGGCTGGAAATGAGGATATTGGCCACCAATACATTGCCGGTCGGCACTAAATATTGCCGGTCGGCAAAAAGTTCCTGCAGAACCTGCAACTCACAGCAGCAGAGGGCAAAATCTTGTATGGCAATGCAATCCAAGCAATGTATGCACCAATCATGCCCCTTATCATGTTTGTGACTCAAAGGGGCATGTGCCTCGATTCTCGGACCATCAATCACGCATTTCCATGCATGATGGCCCAAAGAACCAAGTTGTGCACATTGATTTCAAATGCAATGCAAACAATCAAACCGAGGCCCAATCCCTATCACTAAATCAAGGGACAAGGTATGCATGCAAAGTACAATGCATCCTAGGCATGTTAGCTAATATGCAACATGATCATGAGGGCAAGCATGCAAGCATGAACATGGACAATGTACAAACATGTAAGGTAAGCATGCAACCAAGCAGATGATGGTCTTAAACATGAATTAGGCAGCTCTAGTTAGGCCCAAAACAGTGGCCAAATGCCAAGTACATGAGGACCAAAATGCATACAAACATGCAAGCACACATGATCCAACACTTAGGCATAAACAAGCAACTCTTAAGCACACTTGAAAAGAGCATAATGTGGACAATTAGCATGCAACATAAGCTTTGAAAATCATATTATAGGAGGTGCCAAACCAACTTAAGCAAGACAAATACTAGTGTGCAAATAGCCCAAGTACTTGAAACAAGTCAAGGAGGCAATGGACTACACTTAGTATAACCTCACATGGCAAGACTTAAGCGACCGAAAACAGAGTTTTAGTACACCAAACAAAGCCCAAAAGACCACCTAGATGGCATCTAAATGGTTTGAATTCAAAGGCACGCACAAATGCTAAAACATGGAGCGTGCAAGACAAGCTTTCAAAGCTTCAAAGAGGCATCTGAGGCAAGCATATGAGCATGTCAAAGGGACTGAAATGATGTGCTAAGTGGTTCCAAACCGCTAAATTAATGCAAGCAATACATGCTACACATTCACATACCTGAAGCATACAAGCTCAAGTACAAAGGAGCTATACCAAGCATGCCAAAATCGATCCAAACAATTATGGACAGACCTTAAACACGGCAAAATAAGCACAAAAGCTTCACAAAGCTAAGCCTAAAACATGCTAAAATGAAGGCTAACAACCTAAGGCATATTAGGGGCTTAACATGGCATTACATGGTAGGTATGCTAAGCATGCATGGTGTACCAAAACCAAGTAAAAACAGTGCTAAATCATGGCAAAATAAGCACAAATAACACTTAAGACATGGCCAACATGTACTTAAAAATGATGCTCACACATGAGGCTAAAATAGCACTTTTGAAGACAACAAGGAGAGGGGATGGCCCCTCCTTCTTAGGACCTTAAATCACCATCCTCACCACTGAAATCCCTCAAGATTTCAGTGGTGAGGAGGCCCAAACAAGGTGGTCCCGGAGCTCACCAAAAATAGCACAAAATGGGGCCAAACAAGGCCTAAGAGGGGGTAAACGACCCCAAACACAAAACACTCTTAACAAACAATCAAGAGGGCTTAAAAACAGAACTTTTTTGTATTATACACTAAGCACAAAAACAGTTCTAAGATAGGTAGAAAAGCAATGCAAAAATGGGGAATAAAAGGTAAGTTTCTTACCCTTGAAGCCCTCCTTCACAAACAATGCTCCAACAGTCTTCTTTGGCTTAAATCCAGCTCCAAAAGACTCAAACAAACCTCCAAGGGTCTCAAGTCCAAGAGATGGTGTGTTGGTGTGTGTTTGTGAGCAAAAGTAGGACAAAACACACACTTATAGAGATAGAATATGTATCAAACCCTAACCCTAGAACTCAAGCTTTACAAAAGCTGTCTAAAAAATCTAACCCTCTTGCCAAGAGAAGAAGCCCTCCTATATAGGCAATTCCCTCTTGTAAGGCTTCCAAAACAAGCCATTCAAGAGGGAAATCCCTCCATACACGTGTATGGAGGGGAAAGGGGTGGGTGCCAGTTATCACAGCTGGCACAAAATATCTACAAAAAGTAGATGAACAGTGGTCGCCCGCTTAAAATTGCCATTTTGACAAAATTCACTGCCGACCGGCAACAAAGAGTGCCGACCGGCAATATATATTGCCGGTGGCAACAAAACCTTGGCCGGTGGCCTCTAGCCACTGCCGGTGATGTATGGGGATGCCTCACAAGGCATTCCCTGCCCCTCTAAGGCAAAACACAAGTGTTTGGTGTAAAACCAGACACAAAACGGTCGAGTTCGGAGATCCTGAGGCAAGGCGCGTAGCCGAGACCTCCGAGAACTCCAAATGAACACAAACATGGATGATCACCGGGTGTTCAAACGGTGACGCCAAGTCTTGAGGACGGTCAAAAATGGGGTGTCTACAGTATCTCGTTTCCCGTGCTCGGGATAACTCCTATCCCAAATACAATGCAATATGCATGACATGCATGAATGCAACTAAGATACAACCTAACATGCACAATGCTATGAAATGGCATACACGATGCATGAGGTAACATGGCATACACAAATGCGCTAACATACAACCTAGCATACACAATGCTATGAAATGAAACGGCATACACAATGTATAATGGACTTACACCAATACGAATGGACCTCAGCCATACTCACATAGGAGGCCATTAGATGGAAATGAGACACTCGAGATGCGTGCACATGTGCATGCAAACCGAGGACCGATCCTAAGGCACCAAATGCCACTCTAACAAGACATGACAAGGCATGGAATATGTCATACTAGCATGCAATTTTCAGTAGCAAAATATGATGCAAAACGGCCCCGAAACATGGCAAAATGGCATCCGATGCAAGAAATGAATCCCGAAACAGGAAATTAGGCACATGGAATGACCTATGGCTATGCAAAGCATGCATTATTTGAACATGAAATGTGAAGAAAGAAGCAAGGAAGTCCCAAAAAAAGCATATTTACAGTTTTAAGCAAGGCCAAAAAGTGAACACAAATAGGGCTAAACCAACATACAAAAATGGCCCTAAATGTGAGATAAAGAAGCAAGTCACGGTTGCTGGCCTCAAACAGATGAGGGCCCTTCAAAAATGTTTAAGAGGGGCCCAAAACATGGCATTTTATAGTTTACAACAAGCCACGAAAATAGACACAAGTATGGCTAAACTATTGTGCAAGAAATGGGCCAAAAGGGAGACAAAGAAGCAAGTGGTGGTTGCTGGCTCCAAACAGAGAAGGGCCCTTCAACAATGTTGAAGAGGGGCTCAAAACATGATATTTTATAGTTTATGAACAAGCCCAAAACAGTGCACAAGCAAGCTTAAAATACTATACAAAATAAGGCCTAAATGAGGTTTATAGACAAAGAGCAAAAAGGAAATCTCAAACAACAAAAGACCCTTAATGAAACATGGAGATGGGGTCAAAATAAGGCCATTTACAGTTTGGACCAGAGCCCAAAAATACAAGCACAAGGGGCTAACAAATCATGCAAAAATGGGGCCAAAAGAGGGATACAAAGGCAAGTGACAAAAGGAAGCCCCAAACAGTGAAGAGCCCTTCAACAATGTTGAAGAAGGGCTCAAAATAAGCCACTTTTCAGTTTACAACCAAGCCCAAAACAGTTTACAAATAGGCCTAAAATACTATGCAAGAAAGAGGCATACAAGAGAGGTAAAGAGGCAAATGCAAAAAGGAAGCCTCAAACAGAGAAATACCCTTAAACAAACATGAAAAAGAGCTCAAAATAAGGCTATTTTCAGTTAGGGTCGGAGCCCGAAAATATGAGCAAGAATGACTTAGAAAGCATACAAAATAAGCTCAAAAAGAGGGAAAAAGTGGCTCACCCTTGAAGACCAAACTCTAGCAGCCTCTTGGCTTGAGAAAATGTGCCTCCTAAGCTCTGAGAAGATCCTCCAAGCTGCTGGAATGGAGTGGTGGTGTGGTGCTAGGTGGTGGTGTAGAAATGGGTGTAGGATTTGAGGGTTTGAGGGTTGGAAGAGAAGGAAAGGAAGGTGTATGTATGCCAAGCTCTTAGGCAATTTTTGTAACCCCTAAAACACAGCTGGGAGGCTGTTTATATAGGCAAAAGAGGGGGAGAAAAGGGGGGAAAAATTGGGGGGAAAACAATTCAAGTTTTCTCCCAAAAGTGCAGCCCCCCGGATACAAAATCTGGGGGGAAACAAAATACATATTTGGAATATACTCACAGAGAGGAGGAAGGTCGGCCCCTTATCCAGGTTGCAGGTGGCCGGCCGGCCCTCCCCATGGCCGGTCGGCCAAGGGTCAAAAGGGTCAAGTTAGATTAGTGGCCGGCCACCACATATTGGTGGCCTCCCATGTGTGCTCAACACAGCCATGTGGTCAAAAAATTGAAGAAAGTGAACCAGGAGAGAGAAAAGGCCACTTTTAGGAGGGGTTCAAAAGGGTCACACACAATTACTGGCCGGCCATGTGATATTGGTGGCCTCCCAGGTGTCTACAACAAAAATATGTGGTTTAGGGCAAGAAAAAGTGGCCTTAGGGTGGTCAACATTGGCTTTGAAGTGAGAAAAACGGGCGACGGAGGGCGATGAAGGAATAAAACTGGTTGTCAGAACAATTACTGGCCTCCCACCCCTCTACGACCTTTCTATCAATGAAACAGAGGTCTCCACCAAAAATGAACCAAAACCGATGCAAAATGAAGGTTCGGGGGCCAAAACGCGCAGCCCGAGGCCCCGAAAACTGACTGTTAGGCACCGGAAGTGGTGTTCGACCACGAAGTTGGTCTCTCAGACCACAATGTCCCTCAAAAGGGAGTAAATAAGATGCATGCCAAAAACCGGAGCAAACGGAGATGGTTAAGCAGTCCCGAACCGAGGGACACGGCCAACGGCTCCGAAAAACTGGAAACCGGGCTCCAAACGGGCAAAATGGCCTACGACCACGAAACGTAGCCTACGGCCACTGAGAGATGATCTATGAGACCTCTCCCGCCCTTGTGGAAGAGAAACAGAGAAAACCGAGCCTAGTTCGCAAACCGAGGCAAAGCATGAAAGAGTCCGGAAGTCCGGAGGCAAGGCTCGCAGCCGAGACTCTGAAACCTTTGAACGAGCACGATATGCAACATCACCAAGCACTCAATCGGTGACGTCTGAGTCTTAAGGTCGGTCAAAAATGGGGTGTCTACATCATGTTAACACTCATATACATGCAAGATGCTAAAGGATAAACACTTATAGTGTATTCCGAGCCAAAACAAGAAACTAGTTAGTAATCAATGCATGATCCTAGTTCATTTAAGATAACTAATGCAACACATGCAAAATGTAACTAGAAATAGGCTCGGCTATTCTAAGATGGCATATGAGATGCGATAACTCGATACATGTATTCAAGTTGGAATTGAAATACGATGCAGTTAGTATGATGCGACGAGCTCGGTGCATGCAATACAGACGAATGGATGCAAACATGCATAGCATAAGGATGCTAAATGAAATATGCCCTAAAACTAACCATCGTAAGCGGTTAAGTAAAAGGGAGAAAGACGTGGGGTTGGAAGACATGCATCGCACATACGCACGCTTATTACAACAATTGGCCCTCTCGACGGATGGTCCGAAAGAATAATACAACCATATAATTAACTAACTAACAAGCTAATTAATTATTACACAATCAAATGAATAACTAGCTACAACTAATTATTACAACACTTAAATAATTAACAAATTAATTAAGCTACGAAAAACAGTAAAGAGGCCTCGAAAAGAGGGACAAATGCATGTTCGGTCGGCTTCGCTCGGAAATCCATCGCCATGCTTCATGTTGCCTCTGTCTGCACTGCTCTGCACCTCTGGAAATTGTGCCAACTTCTGTGACACTTCTGAACTACCTTGGGGACATGCTGAGAGTCCATCGGCCAAGGAAAACTGGTCATCGACCAAAAATTAGGCTCTCAGCCAACAATTTGTAGCCGGCCGGCACTGAATATGGTCGGTCGACCATCTCTTCCTGCTGAATGCTGTTTTGCTGCAGCAGAGGACAGGCAGAGCATGGCAATACATTTACAAGACAATGTGTGCACAACCACCCTCCCTATCATGTCATGAGCTCAAGGGAGTATGGTTCTCGACCCTCGGATCACCAATCACGCATTTCAATGCATGATGGCCAAAGGAGCCGAATGTGCAATTAATATCAAATGAAATGTGCACCAAAACACATAAGGGGCCCCAACCTCTATCATGCTTGATCAAGAGGCAAGGGATGCACATACAATGCTATGCCACCTAAGCATGCAAGTAAGCATGCAAGCAACTCAAGCATGATTCAAATCCAATGCAACATAAGCATGTTAATGAAAATGCCATACAAGGCTAATGGTGACAAGCATGCCAAATGCAATGTAACCTAAATAAGTATGCAAGATGCAACATGAACATTCAAGCATGCAAGGCATGCAAAGGTGGACAAGTATGCAACAACATACAAGATGAGACAAGCATATGACAACATGATAAAGGGATAAGCATGCAATAAGCATGCAACATACTAGCATGCAATAACATGCAAGGTACTAAATATGCAACAAGCATGCGACAACATGCAAGGCAAGCATGCGACAACATGCAAAGGATGGACTTAAACCAAAATGGACAGCTCTCAAATAGGCCCAAATCAATGGCCATAGTGGTAACAAATGATGGACAAAAACACATACAAGCATGCACATGTGATGGCCTATCACCTAGGCATAAGAGGGCAACTTTCAAGAACACTTAAATGTGGATAAATATGGACATGTAACATATATTGTAAGCTCTGAAATGATGCTAGGCATGATGCTAAATCACACAAACAAGCCAAACAAGACATACAAGAAGGCCCAAAACTTAAGGCTAGCCAAGGAGCTCAAACCATGGCTATGCAAGACAAGCCCCAAAGGGCCAAGGGGACCTAAAACAGTCCCAAGGCAAGTCCAAACAAGACGAAAAACATGCTCTAAACTAGCTAACACAAGCTAGAACACAATGCCAAAAGCATGAGGCATGCAAGGCTATAAAAGGGGTGCTACACTACACCTATCAAAACCAAACATGGCATGACATAAACCAATAAAAACAGAGTTATGGCATGGTACAACAAGACCAAAAACCCACTTAGATGGCATCCAAATGACCTAAGCATGGAAGCATACACAATGATCCATTCAAGAGGCATAAAACATCAACTCTTTAAAACATTAAAGGAGTGATAAGTGCAAGTATATGAGCATACTATATGGATTGAAATAGTATAACAAATGATGCAAAATCATTGAAATGGTCCAAGTAAAGCATGCTAGTGACTTGGACACTCAAAGCTAACAAGCTAGGTTGCATGGTGGCTATACAAAGCATGGCATACATGGCCAAAGAGACCAAAATCAGAGCTTAAGCATGTTACAACAAGGCTAAAAGCTTCATAGAGTTGAGCCAAAATCATGCTAGAAAGACATGTCAAAACATGATGCATGTTAAGGCAAATAAGAGGATTGCAAGGCAAGTACATGAAGCATGTAAGAGGCCATCAAACCAAGTCAAAATAGTGCTATATCAGGGCAAAACAAAGCCTAATATATACTGAAATGAAGCTAAAACAAGCTAAGCATACAAGCTACCAACACAAGCCATTTATGCAAGCATTCAAAACAATAAGGAGAGGGGGTGACCCTCTCTTTTTTGAGACCTTAAAACACCATCCCTAGAGGGATTTCAATAGTGAGAAGGCCAAAACAAGGTGATCTCAAAGCTCATAAAAAAGGCTCAAAAATAAGGCCAAACAAGGCCCAAGAGGGGGTAAACAACCCCAAACACAGAAGTGATCTTAATCAAAGATCTAAAGCATGCAAAAACATAACTTATTGTAATTTATAGTTAAGCTTAAAACAATAAGCAAAAGGGGCTAAAAGCTTAAGCCAAAATGGGGTATCTAAAGTAAGAATGTTCACCTTTGAAGAACACCTTCAAGAACAAGGCTCCAGCACTTTCCTCTGATCAAAACCACCTCAAGAACTCTAACACAAACTCCCTAGTGCCTCAGCAACCAAGGATGGTGTTCTAGTAGGTGTTTATGTGCAATAGTAAGACAATACTACACTTTAGAGCAAGAACAAGCCCTAAACAAGAGAGAGAAGTCAAATATATATAGAGAGATATATATCCTATATCTCATATTTTCAGAACCCTGAGAAGGGAGGAAGGCCTCCCCTCTTATAGAATTCCAAATCCTAAAGCTTCCTAAGCAAGCTAATCAAGGGGCAAACCCCTCCATACACGTGTATGGAGGGGGGAATTGTGCATGCCAGCTGTGCCAGCTGGCATAAAAATATCTGCATAAAGCAGATGAATAGGGCTCGGCCAGAAAACATGGTCGATCGACCAACACAAGGGCCGGCCGACCAAAAGGAGTGCCAATTGGCCAATACTTTTGGCCGGTGGCAAGAAAACAAGGCCGATGGCTTCAAGCCTTGGCCGATGGGTTGAGGGGATGGCAAAAAAAGCCACCCTCTTCCCTCAGAAGCAAAAACACAAGTGTTTGGTCCACAACCAAGTACAAAACAAACAAGTTGAGAGATCTTGAGACAAGGCGCGCGGCTGAGACCTCCAGGAACTCAAAACGAACACAGGCATGGATGATCATCGAGTGTTCAAACGATGACGTCCAAGTCTTGAGGACGGTCAAAAATGGGGTGTCTACAGCTCCCCCCCCCAATACCCTTTTCTTTGGTAACTGAATATTTCTAAATTCTGTACTTGTCAAAAAGAAGAAATTTTCTAACTCAATTCAACAATAACTTTCATGGTAGTACGGATTCAGTGTCCTTTTCTTTTGTGTTAAAAACTTACTGATGCACACTATTTGGTGGTTGCACTCATCTTCTTTGAGCAAATATTTTGTCAATTGCTTAACTGAAGTGTTTAATCTTCTGCATATGTATGTGTACAGGTCCAATCCATGTGATCAATTTTACAACTTTGAGCATTTTGAATCTTTCATCAAATGTGCTATTTGGTTCTCTGCCTTCTTCTGTGGGAGGATGTCGCAAAGTGGATTTGAGTAGAAATGTGCTCACCGGAGATATATCTATTATGCAAAGTTGGGAAACAACTTTGGATATTCTTGACTTGAGTTCAAATAAGTTATCAGGAAGCATTCCTAAGCTGACATCTCAGTTCCCGAGTTTGACAACTCTCAATATTAAAAATAATTCTTTAGAAGGTACCTTGCCTCCTGTGTTGGGGAACTTTCAAAGGCTGTCTGCGGTTGATCTGAGTTTAAATAAACTTGATGGACCTATTCCACCTAGTTTTTTCACATCAATGACCTTGACAAACCTGAACCTTTCAGGAAATCATTTTACAAGACCTATTCCTCTTCAAAGCTCACGCGCAATCGGATTAGTTGAGTGTTAAACTTAGTTCTAGTTTTAAATCTAGTTGAGTGTTATTTTTTTTGGTGGACTCCACGTCAGTTCATTTTGAAATTTGTTATGATGGTTTTTTTTTTATTATACTTAATGGATTATTATTAAATTTGTTTGACGGATATATTTTCATTTATGATATAAATTATTTAGTGAATCATTTTGTGGAGTGGTGTATAATAGCTAGTGCATTTCTTAGTACATTTAAAAGCCTATTGGGATATGAGTAGGGATATTTGTGAAATAATAATTTAAATTGAAATATAAAATATGGAACAAGTTCAGTGACAATTTTTTTTCGTCATTTGTACTTGTTATTATGACAAAGTGATTATGCGTTGCTAATAAACATTTTTTGTGACAAAATTTATTGTAGTTTATATATGAAATATTTCATTGATTTTGTTGTTTGGTGACTAAAAATTTCGTCACGTATACATATATATTTGTGACGAAATATATTTTGTCACCCATGTATGACTTTTGAAGATGAAAAATTTCGTCACCTTTACATTTTATTGTGACGAAATTATTTCCTCATCAATGATCAACATGTGTGACAAATTTATTCGTCAACTAAAGTTAAAAATATGGTACTGAATAACTATTTGGTGACGAAAATGAGAATTTTTGGCGACAAAATGTTGTTTTATTGGTGACAAAAAATTTCGTCACTGAAGTAATTTCATTGGTGACGAAATTATTTTTCGTCATGGTGGTTTTTAGTAACAAACATTCAATGACGAAACTGGTGACAAAAATATTTCCTCACAAATATCTATAGTGACGAAATTAGCTCTTTGGAGACAAAAAATTTTTGTCATTTAAGACCCAACTTGTTGTAGTGTAGTCTCTTGTGTTTGATTGTCATTAGTCTCTTGACTTTGTATACAATCATAAGTTCTTTTCTGTGAACTTAATTCCTGTCCTTTCTTGTAAGGAAAGACATGTTCAAAAAACACAGCATTCCTTGACTCTATAATAGTGTTCATATTTATATAAGGTATTTCTGATTTATAAGTCAAAAACCGATATGCACTACTATTCTAAGCATAACCAATAAACACACAATCTACTGTTTTTGGTCCAATCTTAGTCTTTTTAGGAACAGGAACTTCAACTTTTTCCAAACACCCCCACACTTTTAAGTATTTGTAGGAAGGTGGTCGACCTTTCCACAATTCATAAGGAGTGCTGTTGGTTTTCTTGTGGGGTATTCTGTTAAGAATATAATTAGCAGACAATATTGCTTCACCCCACAAGTTCTGAGGTAAGCCTGAACTTAGTAACATGGCATTGATCATTTCTTTCAGGGTTCTATTCTTCCTTTTAGCAATTCCATTTTACTGTGAAGAATAGGGTGCTGTAGTTTGGTGAATAATGCCATGTTGTGCACAAAATTCATTTAATGGTGCATCATATATTCACCACCCGTATCACTTCTAACCATTTTAATGGTTTTACCAAATTGATTTTCAACTTTTGTTTTGTAGAGTTTAAACATTTCTAAGGCTTCATCTTTACTTCTAAATAAATAAACATAACAATATCTTGTGCAACCATCGATAAATGTTATGAAATACTTTTTGCCTCCTCTAGTTTGAACAAATTTAAGATCACATACATCTGTATGAATTAATTCCAGAGGTTCGGTTTTCCTTTCAACCGATTTAAATGGAGCCTTAGTTAGTTTCGCTTCTACACAAACTTCACATTTATTTTTAGGATCAATTTCAAAATTTGGTATATAATTTAAACCAATTAATCTACGCAAAGCATCAAAATTTACATGTCCTAATCTACCATGCCATAAATTCGACTCAAGAATATAAGCAAAAGATGTGTTATTTTTATTAATAGCAACTTTTGGTAGAACTGTCATTACATTTAGTTTGAAGAGACCATCACTCATGTATCCCTTACCAACATACATGCCACTCTTTGTTAATACAAATTTATCAGACTCAAAGACAAGCCTAAAATCATTTTTACTTAACAAAGAATCAGAAACTAAATTCTTTCAGATGTCAGGTACATGCAGTACGTTGTTAAGGGTTAGTTCTTTCCCTGATGTCATCTTCAATATCACTTTTCCTTGTCCAGCCACAGTAGAAGTAGAAGAATTTTCCATGAAAAATTGTTCACAATTTACAGCCTCATTGTAGGTAGTGAACATCTTTTTGTCCGCACATATGTGACGAGTTGCTCCAATGTCAACCCACCACTCCTTGGGATTTCCAACCAAATTAGCTTCAGACACCACAGCAAAGAGGTTGATGTCATTCACCCCGTCAGAGATGTAATCTAGTTCAGTTACATTGGCCTGAGTGGTAGTCTTCTTACTTGTACTTCCGCGATCCTTCTTAGGGCGGCGGCAGTCAGAAGCTCGACGTCCAGTCTTGCCACAGTTATAGCATTTTCCTTTGAACTTCTTGTTACCATTGTTGTCGCCTTGTTTAGGACCATCTCCAATAAATTTCCTCTTTTTGTTAGGTGGTTTGTGAACTTGTTCAACCACATTAGCCTTGGATTCAATGGGATTTTTCCCATTCCTTTTTTCAGCCTTTCGGTTATCTTCCTCAATTCTTAATCTTACAATCAATTCATCCATGGTCATCTCTTTGCGTTTATGTTTTAAATAATTTTTAAAATCTTTCCAAGCCGGTGGTAACTTTTTCACCAGAGCAGCGACTTGGAAAGACTCGCTAAGAAACATACCTTCTGAATGAATATCATGCAAAATTATTTAAAAATTTTGAACTTGAGAAATTACCATTTGGGAGTCTACCATAACAAAGTCCAGAAATTTACCAATAACAAATTTTTTCGTGCCGGCATCCTCTGTCTTGTACTTCTTCTCCAAAGAATCCCACAATTCTTTTGCTGTCTTCAAAGGACTGTAAACATTATACAACATGTTGTCAAGGCCATTGAGGATGTAGTTTCTGCACAGGAAATCTGAATGTTTCCAAGCATCTACAGCGGCAACAACTTGCCGATCATTTTCACTCTCTTTAAGTGCTGGAGCCTCTTCACGGAGAAACCATGCCAAATTAAGAGTTATAAGATAAAACAACATCTTCTGCTGCCATCTCTTAAACTCAGTACCGTTAAATTTTTCCGATTTTTCCCCATGATTTGTTGGTACTTGAACATGGTTCTGGATAGGGACCGGAGTTGGTGTAACAGTTGGAGTACCACTACCAGTTGCAGATTCAGTTGTAGTAGCCATAAAATCTGATTACAAAAATCAGAAAAATAGACCACAAATTAATTTTCTAGTTACTAAAACTAGAACTAGAAAATAAATTATAATACAAAATAATTTTATTTTCTTTGTTACTAAAACCAGAAAAATAAAATACCACAATAATTTTCTGTAACACAAAATAATATTCTGCTTTTCTGTAACACCAAATAATATTCTGCAATTGTTAATGACACCAGTATATTACTACTAGTTGTCAAAGAAAATAGACAATATATTACTACTATCTGTCAAATAGTTTATAATACTATTTGTATTTTCCAACCAGAATATCACTTTGAAAACACAGAAAATTAAATATAATGAAGACACCAAAAATATTCTGTCTTAAGATTGTTGGACAATCTTCACTGTATTTAGAAAAATAAATTCTGTTGTGTACTAAATAACAAACAGAATATAAAAGAAAATAAATTCTGTTGTGTACTAAATAACAAACAGAATATAAAAGAAATAAAGGAAAGGAGAGAGAATGTTTGATTACAAAAATCAAACTAGAAAAAGAATTAAATAAATAAAAACATATTTTATTTTGTTACATAAACAAAATTAAAATCTGATTTGAATAAATAATAAAACAGAAAATAAATAAATAACTTACTTGATTAATATCTTGAATATTATTCTGATCAAGTCTAGTGTTCGACACTGTGTCCTTAAGATAGATTCGTCCTCTCCACGGTACTTTCAGAATATGAACGTCTATCTCCCAGGATGAAATGATCAACAACAAATAAATGCAGCATTACAATTTATTTGTTCAACGAACACACTAAGTGTTTACACTCTTTCTGACAGGAACAATAACAGAATAAATGCAGCAAAATGCAGAGATGAATTTGCAGTAAGGAAGGACGAAAATTGTGAATGAATTCATCAAACGAGGGCTGCTTATTTATAGATGGATTGGTGGCTGCTGGTTTTGAATTAAACAGGTAGCATACCTGTTCAATTTAAATTAAACAGATACAAAATCTATAGGCACTGTTTGGTTTGAATTTTAAACAATTCAGATTTGAATTTGAACAAATTCGGTTTGGACAGATTCGAAACTGTGCAAAATTTTTGAAGAGGTGCAAACCAAAAAATTTGAATTTAGAATTTGAAATAAAAACAGACAGATTTTATTTATAACCAAATAAAATAAAATTCAAATGTTTTTGGCCCAAAAAGATTAGTATTGGGCCAGACAAGCCCAGCCCAACCCAACCTCACACCACGCACCCGCGCCCAAGCCCAGTCAGGCCGGCCAGACAGACGGTGGCGGCGCGCATGTGGTGATTTTTGGGTCCAATGGGTCTAGCCCATTTTGCCCAAAACCTCCCTCTCTACAAAACTTGGGTACCCCTTGGGGCACATCCCAAGTTTCAATCCCATGCCTCATAAACCCATTCAAAACTTCCCACCAAATCAATGTGGGACAAGCCATTTTCCAACCTTAAGGAATTTCTATCAAAACTCCATTTCCATGGAGCATACTTTGGCTTCAATTTCCCATTAACTCGATAATGATTTTGAGCAACCAAATATACCACGTGAATCACAACGCGACATAGAACGCGTTACCACTTAAACTCGCCAAATTTGACGCACGGGTCCCATCTAAATAATAGACAAAAGTTAAGAAAAAATTCTGTTTTACCTAGAATTTTTCCAACCATTTCCTACAAACAAGACAATATGAAAACATCAAAATGGAAGTTGTTTTTCATTGTAGGAAATAGAACAATATGAAAACATGAAAATGGACATCATTTCTCGATTTAAACATTTTTCATGGAGGTCTTTATAAAATGGCATCATGAGTAATACTTTTTAAGTACTATTGTCATGTGACAACTTTATATGTACCTTTTGGATTATGGTGTAGCTATTAGTTTGCTAGAAACATTTGATGTATTTTGATGTGACAAACTTATGTAATGAACCTTTTCATTTAGGTGTTTTGAATATTTTGAGATTATGAAAATGCAAACTCTTTTACCTTTTAGAACTATTGAGTACTGAGCCATCAGAATAACATAGTGCATTTATAGATATATAATGGTGATTATGTAAGTAGGGATAAATGGGAGACAATAATTAATGGTTAGCAAATCATTGAAATTTTCAAGTTATATATTATTGGTAATTGAATAGTAAAACATAGCCTATAATTGTGGTTAATAACCATCGCTACAAATAAAATTCAAAAAAATTCTATGGCTATAGCGATAGTGTAAAACTGATGGAATAGAGTTAAAATATAGTAGCGGTTGACAAAATGTTGAAAAGCGAATGTTGTAGCAATAGTCAAATCGTCGCTATAAATGTATATAAGCAATGGGTAAATTTTAGATATAGCGACGGTTACAACTGTCGCTACATCGAACGTCCCAGGAAAAATATTTATACGAGCGGTTGAGAAAAGTGTCACAATAAACCTATGCCGACGGGCTATTGTGGCGGTTTGGCCGTTGCTATTCAAACCGTTGGTAAAAGTGTACAACCTTTTAGCGACGCTTTTTATTACTTTTAGCGGCGGTTTTGGGCATTGCTATATGTCAATTTTTTTGTAGTGCCACTTTCAATCTATTTTCCAGTTTTTGGTTTTTCATGTTTTTGTTGTTTATTTTTTTATATTTTCTCAATTTTAGTAATTAAAGATATTGAAATTTCTTCATATTTATTTTTAAATTACTTTTACATAAATATCTACTATCTTATAATCTAAATAGAATTAAAAAGTAAAATATTAGTAAAATATTTATAAATTCGAACATGCACTGGTGTAGACACCCCATTTTTGACCGACCTTAAGACTCAGATGTCACCGATTGAGCGCTCGGTGATGTTGCATATCGTGCTCGTTCAGAAGTCTCAGAGTCGCGGCCGTGCGCCCTGCCTCCGGACTTCCGAACTCTCTTCTGTGCCTTGCCTCGGTTTGCGAACCGGACTCGATTTTCTCTGTTTTCTTTCCTAAGGGGAGGGAGAGGTCCGGTAGACCATCTCTCAGTGGCCGTGGGCTACATTTCGTGCCCGTAGGCCATTTTGCCCATTTCGGAGCCCGGTCCCCGGTTTTCGGAGCCGTCAGGCCGTGTGCCTCGGTTCGGGACCACCCAACCACCTCCGATTCCTCCGGTTTTTGGCATGCATCTCATTTACTCCCTTTCAAGGGACACTGGGGTCTTAGATACCCACTTCGTGGCCAGACACCACTTTCGGTGCTTAACAGCCGGTTTTCGGGATCCCGAACTGCGTGTTTTGGCCCCCGAGCATTCGTTTTGCATCGGTTTTTGTTCATTTTTGGCAGGTACCTCTGTTTTATCACCAGGAAGATCACTGGAGGGTGGGATCATAGTAATTGTCTCAAACAACCAGTTATGCTCCTCCGGCGCCCCCCGGCGCCCGTTTTTCTCACTTCCGGGCTAATGTTGAACACCCTAGGGCCTTTTTCTTTGAGCCAAAACCACATATTTGTGTTGAGGAGACCTGGGAGGACCCTAAAAAATGGTGCTCGGCCAGTAATTGCATTTGACCCTTTTGAACCCCTCTTTTAAATGGCCTATTCTCTCTCTTAGTTCAGAGTTGCCAGATTCCAACCACAGGGCCTTGTTGTACACACATGGGAGGACACTACCCTTTGGTGCTTGGCCAGCAATTTTCACTTCCCATTTTTGCCCTTGGCCGGCCGGCCATGGGGGGTGGCCGGCCGGCCACCTCCAACAAAAGTAGCTAGCCGGCCTGCATCCTCACTCTGTGTTCATTACAGCTGTATGGCTGTTTCTTCAAAATATCTGGGCATCCGGGGGATATTTTGGGAGGGAAAGCTTGGGTGCATTTCCCTCCTCTTTTACACCCCCTTCTTGGCCTTTATAAGGGGCTGGCCAACTCCTTCATTAGGGTTAGAAAAACTTCCTAGAAGAGCTCCTAAGCATTTGCCTACATCTCCCTATCCAAAAACCTCCAAAAACTTCAAGTGTTAGCCTCATTTGTTCATCAACACCAAGCCTCACCATCACCACTTCCATTCCAGCAGCAAAGGAAGGTTTTTCAAAGGCTAAGAAGCAACAAATTCAAGCCAAGAAGTAACAAAAGTCTTGTCTTCAAGGGTGAGTACTCTTTTACCCTTTTTGAGCTTATTTTTTGCTTCATTTTTCTACCCTATTTTCTTGAGGTTTTGGGCTCCGACCATAACTGAGTTTAGGCTTATTTTGAGCCCCTCTACAACATTGTAGAAGGGCTCAACCTTGTTTGGAGCTTCTACATACCACTTGCTTCAATATCCATCATATTTACCGTAAACTTGCATGCTATTTTTAGTTCATGTGTGATCTATTTCTGAGCCTTATATAAACTGTGAGTGGGCTTATTTTGAGCCCCTCTTAAACATTGAAGAAGGGCTCAACCCTGTTTGGCCTCTCTATCATGCACTTGTTTCATAATCTCGCATATTTACCGTAAATTTGCATGATTTGTTTGGCCTACATGTGATCTGTTTTGGAGCATGTCATGAACTGTGATTAGGCTTATTTTGGATCCCTCTACAACATTATATAAGGGATCAACCTTGTTGGGAGTCTCCATGTTGTGCTTGTCTTTATATCCCTCTTTGACCCCCATTTTTGCATGCTTTGTTAAGCCTATCTCGCTTCTGTTTTCGGCCATTATCAGGTCTTGAAAGAGTCATATTTTGGTCTTCTTGGCATATTTCATTAAGGGTCTTAGGCTTTTTGGAGAATTCTTGGTATACCTCTCTTTATAGCCCTCTTTTGGCTCATATTTTGCATGCTATGTTGAGCATATCTACATACTGTTTTGGGGGTTGTCATCTACTGTAAATGTTAATATTTTTGGTCCCTCTTCAGTGTTGTAGAACTGTATTTTTCAGTTTGAGCATTGCATGTACCACTTACTTCATTATTTCCTCTTTTTCCCCCATTTTTGCATGCTGTTTTTGCCCCATCTATGATTGTTGTTTGGCCATGATTTGTACTGGAAAAATGCTAGTTTAGGGTCTTCCTAGCATCTGTCTTTACACTTCATGTCCATATTGTGCATTTTTGACATAGCTGTAGGCCATTCCATCGCATTTCGGGACTTATTTCGGGCATCGGGTGTAATTTTGCTATGATTCGGGGGCTATTTTGCATCATTTTGGCTGCTGAAATTTGCATGTTCCATATTCCATACGCCATGTCTCATTTTGCATGTCATTCCATGCCTTCGGGCCATTTCTCGGTTTGCGTGCCTACGGGCACGCACTTCGAGACATCTCATTTTTCATCTTCCGGCATCCTATGTGAGTGCGGCTGAGGCCCTCTCATGTTGGTGTAAGCCCTCATTTCATTTCGTAGGTCATTTCATGCCTGTATGCCTTTGCCTCGGTTTGCGTGCCCGGGTGCACGCATTTCGAGGCACTTCACTTTTACCCGACGGCCTCTTATGTGAGTGTGGCTGAGGCTCACTCATGTTAGTGTAAGTCCACTTTGCATTCTATATGCCATTTTAGCTATATTGCATCGAGTATGCCACTGCCTCGGTTTGCGTGCCCGTGTGCACGCATTTCGAGGCACTTCATTTTCATCCATTGGCCTTCTATGTGAGAGTGGCTGAGACTCTCTTACGTTGGTGTAAGCCCATATTACATCGCACGCATTTCGAGACATCTCATTTTAGCATCATTGCATTTATGTCATTGCCTCGGTTTGCGTGCCCGCGTGCACGCATTTCGAGGCATCTTATTTTCATAGCATTGTGCAGGCTAAATTATATATTAGATCGCATTCATGCCTATTTGCATTGCATTCATACATTTCCTCGATTTGCGTGTCCGTGTGCACGCATTTTGAGGCATCTCATTTTCATAGCATTGCGCATGCTAGGTCATATATTAGCTGCATTTCATGCATGTCATGCATATTGCACGGGAAACGAGGCACGTTCCGCACCCCGAGTGACGGAACGAGTCTCCATTCCCAAGTCACCGACGCTCCGGATTACCCGTGATGGAGTTAGGCTTTGTTGTAGCATTCACATGCATTCATCCTATATTGAGTTGTGCAATTCGGCTCCTCGGCCATCATGCATCGATATGCGTGATTGGTGGCACGAGGATCGAGGCATGCATATATTTGTGAGATACATTGCTATGCCCCTTTCCTGCTCTCTGTTACAGCAAAATGAAGAATCAGCAACTTTTCGGAGTTTGGCACGCATTTCGAGAAACATTGCAAAACAGAGGCTAATTGGGGCATCGCCGTGGATTTCCGCGCAAAGCAGCCCAAACATACATCATTCATCAGAATCAAGGCAGTCCCTGGCTTGCATGCCAGTTTACAGCTTTTCTTAGTCAATCTGTTAATTAATTAGGAATTTGTATATTATTCGGACTGTAACATTTGGGACTGTATTATTCTTTCATTTGGACTGTATATTTATTCAGACCCTCTGCGCGAGGGCATAATTGTAATAAGTGTGGGTGAGTGTGATGTATGTCTTCCAACCCCACGTCTTTCTCCCTTTTATTTACCCGCTTACGATGGTTAGATATAAGGCATATTTCGATTAGCATACAGTATGATAGCATGTTTGCATCATTCATCTGTTTTGCACGCACCGGGCTCGGCGCATCATACAAACTGCATTTGTATTTCAATTCCAAGTTGAATACATGCTAGTTGTAGCATTCCATATGCCATATTTAGAATAGCCGAGCCTGCTATAGTTGCATTTTGCATGTGTTGCATTAGGCATTTCAGTATACTTAGGATCATGCATGATTTCTAATGAGCTTCTGTTTTGGCTTGGAGTACTCGGTAAGTTTTATGCTTTAGCATCCTTGCATGCGTGTGAGTGTTGCCATGAATAGCATGCTTACCATGAGGCTATTTGCTTATATGATATAACTGCCTGAATGCCTGTGGGTGGAGGTTGTGTTGTTTGGATTGGGACAATTCATCAATTGTTTGTTTTAAGCCCACTAGATAGTGGCAACACCATGTTTTCTAAGCCCACCTGAGGGTGGCAAAATCTACATTTTAAGCCTACCTGCGGGTAGCAAACCATCTTTCAAACAGACATGAAATGTTTTGTTCCAATTCAGGCGACTCGGTCTATACTTGTATGCTGTGCGCATCACGTAGTAACCTAGGCTAATAACCGGAATAAGAACTCACAATGTTTTCAAAATAAGATATCATGGTTAGTAGAGGCCGGTCTTTGACCGGGCGAGCGGGGGTGCTCACGAAGTGACCTTCCCCAATCGTACCCAAGTTCCCGAGCCGAGGCAACTTTGGTGATGACGGACACGTGGCCTTCGGCACCGAGTCAGGGTTTCCTAAATTTCCCCATTAAAAAATATTTAGGTGGCGACTCTGTATCTGGCAAAGCAGTCCATGTTTGGCACTTCTTTCAAAAAAATCTGTTTTCAAAACGATTTGCCGGATTTGGACTCTTTGGTTCAAGATTTAGAACCGTGGCACAAATCGAGTCCGAACTGTAGCGAGGTCCCTCGCGGACATGTTACAGTTTCTGGCGACTCTGCTGGGGAGTTAGAGAACTTGACTCGAACTCGTGATATCTGGTTTTGACTACACTTGCGTGTTTCTTTGCATTGCATTTGCATTGGTGCGCCTAGGACACCGTGTTTGCCATATGCCATTCCCGAACGATTTGCCGGAGGCTTGTCTTGTCAAGGCATGACCATAAGGCTGATCGGCTCTGGGCTCTGACAGCATGGGAACACAAACCCCGGTTTTACCGGGGCACCCTTTTTGACCATTCGACCTAGTGCATATTCGGATCCATAGTGACCATTCCAAACTAGGACAGGTTGCTTACCCGTTTATAGGTTGTTTGAAGCCGCTGTGTGCGTAGTGAAGCCCTAGCTCCTGACAAAATAGGACAGGGAAATCCTACCCCAACATAGGGGTGTTTTGGCTCTCACTTATCTGTTATGTGCTTGTTAGAGTGCGTCTCTACAGGGAATGCATGTATCAGTTTGTGAGTCACATCAGGCCTGCGGGCATCAGTTTTTGAGATTGGGCATCAGGCCTGCGGGCATCAACCAGTCATTTGAGAATCAGTTGTCTGCGGATATCAGATTCAGTTTTGGGAAACAGTGATACAGGGACAGTAATCAGTGATTGAGGACAGTGTATACCCAACTTATCAACCGTGTGTTGTATGCCCGACTGTGTGTTGTGTATTTAATTTAAGCTGTTATGCTGTCCGTTTTTCTGGTTATTTATTTCCTTTTCGCTTTATTTATCTTTTTGCTAGGGCAGGTTTGTAGCACAATTGCTTCCGAACCAGTAGATATACCCCAAGCACTTTGGACACGAGGTCGCCGACTTATTCGATCCGAGGATTTGATTGACGGACATCCAGTGTTCCACTCATTACCCCCAATTGTTAGGAGAAGGCCGAGAAGGCGCAGTCCGTCTGAGCAGAGATCATCAGGGCAGAGGCCTACCCTAGCAGTGAACAATTCGACTGAAGTTGCTATTTCCGCTATAGAGATACACTTACCAGTTATTCAGATGGATCCGCCAAATACATCAGGGATGGAGGCGATGATGCGCCAAATGCAGGAGAGCATGAGACAGATGCAAGAGGATGCCATCCGCCAAACGGAATTTTCTAAGCAACAGGCTACAGTTATGGCCCAACAGGCTGAGCTTATTACCAGGCTCCAGCAGCAAACCGGAACATCAACCTCACACCCAGCTCCTCCTCCACCCGGAGCTCCGTTACCCGAGCAGACATCCACTGGTCAAAATGCCCTGCCAAATCCCCAGAATACCCCCCTGAACACCCAAAACACCCTACCCAATGTCCAGAATATTCAAGAGGACACAGGCCATCCAACGGGGTTGGCTCCGCCCCCGCTTCTGCCTCAGCTGTCTAAGACTCATACACCTGCCAACCATCCGGACTCTCCTTTCGAGTTCGAGATAGACCATACAGCTCTGAAATTGAGCAAATTGGAGAAGCTTTTTAAGAAGTCTCAGGGGGTGAAGGCCATCCCAGACATCGAAGATGGGTACACCGACGTGGCCGTAACATTGCCAGACAGATTTAAGATGCCACAAATTGACCGTTTCGACGGATCCGGAGACCCCATGGTCCATCTTCGGCTATTCTCAGACATCCTGCGGCCAATGGGCCTAACCCGACCACAAAAGCTTTCCCTGTTTGGCCGAACTTTGTCGGGTGTGGCAGCCATTTGGTACGCGAAGCTAGAAGATGATGTCAAAAGAAACTGGGATGAGATGGCTGAGGCCTTCGTTGCACAGTACTCGTACAATACACAGATCGAGATTACAACTCGTGATCTCGAAACGACGAGGCAAGAGGTCAAGGAGACTTTCTCAGACTTCGTAACTCGACGGAGGGCAAAGGCATCAACGATGACCTTGAGGCCTACAAACAAAGATCAAATTAGGATGATTGTGCGCAATCTCCAACCAAAACTCATGCAGAAGATGATTGTACTCCCCTTTCCCACATTCTCAGACTTACACGAGATGGGGGTACAGATCGAGGATGCGATGAAGCAAGGTCTGATTGACCAGGACCGGGAGCAACCCTGGAGGACATTCAACCGCAATAACAACACAGGCCCGAGTGGCGCTGCAAACATAAGGACTTCGGAGGTCAGTATGGTCACCACCAATCCCCCTCCCCAGCCAAGGCCCATGGCGGCCACCCCCTTTTCCAGTACATCCGGGAGCAGTACCCAAGCCCCGAGATTCCAACCCAGAGGCCAAAGAACCTTTACTCCACTATACATGCCTTTGTCCAAGGTTCTGGGGGTCTTGATTAGAAAGGGACATCTAAAACCCCTGGAGCCGATGCCGCCACCAAATCCACTCCCCCCCTCTCACAACCCAGCCAAATACTGTGCCTACCACCAGCAGCATGGTCATGATACCGACCATTGTTTCAGGCTGCGTCACGAGGTTCAGGACCTCATCGACAAAAATATTATTCTCCCTCCAGATAGACCTAACGTCACAACCAACCCACTCCCTACCCATAACCAAGATCCACCACCCAAAAGAGTCAACTTCATCCAAACTGGGGTCGTATCCTACGATCCTAGTATCTATATTACTCCCTCTCACCTACCCAAGCTGGAGGTGATCCTTCCTGATTTCACCGATTCCTTGTGCATGATGGACACCTTCACAACCCAATCCGAGTTAAAGGTGGTGACCACTGAAGATGGAACAGGGCAGGTTTCAGAGGAGAACAGAGTTGTTGAATCTGGGGTCAAGCAGTCTGGGAATTACGCTGGGGGAGCCTATGATCCAAGCGAATACATTTTATCAGTGGGCCGGTCTGAGCTGAGTGTGGGGTTGCCAGAAAAGCCTGAGCTGTGCATGATTCAGGGGGACAGACTTGAACAGGGGGCAGATGATCTAGCAACAGTGGAGGAGGACTTCGCCAACCTCCAGTTTTTCAACGACCAAGAATCAGGAGATGCAACAATCAACTGGTTTGAATATGAGGAGTCGGCGGAGGCCATCGGGTGGTTAGATGATCAGCCTGATATTGTGGAGTTTCAGCCAGAGCAGAGCCCGGCAGAGGCGAGGGTATCAACTGTGGCCGGAAGGGCCGAGAATCAGGATGGATTGCCGGAGAGCGCCGGTACAAAGAATTCCGCTCGGGACTTAAGCGTTATGGATGCAAAGACAATGGAACAACAAACTGCAGCAACGCAGACAGAACATGAGAAATTTTGGGATTCCGAGAGAATCAGAAAGGCAAAAGCCCATGAAGTGGCTGAGAGTGCTGTGAGCACGAGAACAGACAATGCTGTGAGCATATGGGATGAAGGTACTGAGAGTACACATCTGCCAGAACCAGACAGGTGTCTTCTGGATGCTAACGGGATGTGGTGGGAAGACGACGACTTACGTCTTGCCCACAAAGACGAAGATTGGGGAACAAATCAACCAGACAGCACCTGGTACCTCGATGAGGTGGACCACATGACCAGGAGTGGGCGGTACTTCAAGTCCCCGCACCTAGACCAACCAGAAGCGTCTGGTAAAGACAAGGAAGCTGAGAAACAGAGAGAGAAACAGATTGAAGAAGAAGCTGTGCTGAGGCAATTAAAGAAGATACAAGCAGACATCTCCATCTGGGGACTGCTTATGGCTTCACGGGTACACAGACAGGCTGTCCTATCTGCCATGGACAAGGCCAAACTCTCAATTGATACTACACCGGAGCAACTGGTCGGGCTGGTTTTTCCGGGAGGAGGTTCCCCGGCTTTAACCTTTTTAGACAAGGAACTGCCGCCTGAAGGCGTGAATCATAACAAACCTCTCTACATCTCCGTGGAATGTAGAGACAAGTGGATACCAGTGGTACTTGTTGATACCGGGTCTGCTATCAATGTCTGCCCAGCCAGAACAGCGTATGCAATCTGGTTGAAGCCCGCGGACTTCATCCCGACAACTCAGGTGATCAAAGCATACGATAATACTAGCAGGGAAGTGATGGGGACCGTCAAGATTCAGACGAAGGTTGGACCTGGACAACACGAGATAGATTTCCATGTCTTAGAGGTTCCTGCAACTTTCAACCTGCTTCTGGGGCGACCGTGGTTGCATCAGGTGAAGGCCGTCTCGTCCACTCTGAATCAAATGGTGAAATACCCCTGTGGAAAGGGAGTAGCCATTGTGTTTGGGAATTCATCGATCCATCCCCCTCCGGAGGTGTCTACACCAGTCCTAGAAATAGAGCACGGCATGGAGGACGTGTTTATATCAGGATTTACTCTGGCCGAGGCCCGGGTTGTGCAAAACATCATGGCTGTAAATGAAGGTATGTACGTCAGTGCTCAATCCGTCTACCTCATGAACAAGCTATAACACATCCCCGGGATGGGATTAGGAAGGAGCGGCAGGAAAGGCGTCGCAATATTGGCCGAAGTGCCACACAACCCGCATACCTTTGGACTGGGTTATCTACCCACCAAAGAGGACTGGGTGAGGAAAGGGAAAGAAATGGCCGGAAGGGCCAGAGCAAAGCAGGCTGGGAAGCCATTTGACTTGATGCATAGGCCCATTCAGGGCACCCTGAATGGACGCTTCGTCCGGGAGGGGGAGGATTTTCCATTTTGCGGCTTCCCAGAACCGTGGATAAACGCGGAGAAGAAGCGCGTGCCCGGTTTTGAGATCTTTTTTGACCTGCAACTACCCGGGGATGATGTTGCCACAGATCAGACAGACCCATCAGCTAAGGTTGAGCGGAATAAAGCAGTGGTTCCTGAGGGCACAGAATTTGAAATGGGGGTAGAGCTGGCATGTCTACTCTCTGATCCTCCGATCGACCATAAGTGTTTGGGGGATAACTCCGAGGTTTCCATGATTGGGGATGAAACGGCCGCGAGCCAACCAGCAGCTATCTTGGATGCATCTATCGCACCCTCTCTCACTTGGCAGTACGAGGAGGGATTTTTGTCCAGCAGCACCGGGTCAGGTAGTGAGCCGGAATCTGATTCCACCGAGTCTTGTGAGTCGGAATCAGGTTCCAGCTCGACTGAGTCTGAGTCTGGTACTCCTGGGGATGTTAACCCGGATGCCACAGTCCTGTCTAGGTCGTCTTTTTCCTTTTCATTTGAGTCTGTTGTAACCGATGAATTGGATGATCTGGCAATGCCTAATGAGAATGAACTATCTATGGTTTCCGAGTACTTTTCTGTGCCCTAATTTATTGCATTAATTCAGACTTTCAAAACTTTGATGAAAACGAAGAGGACGAAGTTCCTCCGGTTTTACAACGTTTAATTGAGCAAGAGCAAGAGAGATTTGTTAAACCATTAATGGACGAAATCACTATCGTGAACATTGGTACTGAGGAGGACCCGCGGCTGGTCCAGATCGGGTCCACGTTGTCTTCGGAGGAACGCGAGCGCTTAGTCGCTTTATTAAAAGATTTCAAAGATGTTTTCGCGTGGTCCTACGAAGACATGCCTGGAATCGATCCTGAGATTGTACAGCATCGGATCCCCCTTGACCCCGAGGCTCGACCTGTCAAACAGAAACTCAGAAGGATCCGCCCGGATTGGGCTCTCAAGATTAAGGAAGAGGTCACCAAGCAAATCGACGCAGGCTTCCTGCTAGTATCTGAATATCCGACTTGGTTGGCCAACATTGTTCCGGTGCCGAAGAAAGATGGCAGGATCCGGGTGTGTGTGGACTTCAGGGATTTGAACAAAGCTAGTCCGAAGGACGATTTCCCCTTACCGCACATCGATGAGTTGGTAGATTTCACGGCAGGGCATGCATTGCTCTCATTTATGGATGGCTTCTCAGGATACAACCAGATAGTGATGGCGCCAGAAGACAGGGAAAAGACTGCATTCACCACCCCGTTGGGGACATACTGCTACAGGGTAATGCCGTTTGGGTTAAAGAACGCTGGAGCTACTTATCAACGGGCTGCGACCACAATATTACATGATATGATCCACAAAGAGGTTGAGGTGTATGTGGACGACATGATTGTCAAGTCCAAAGAAAGAGAGGGCCACTACACCGCCTTGCATAAGTTTTTCCAAAGGATCAGGGAATTTCGGTTGCGGCTGAACCCTCAAAAATGTACGTTTGGTGTTACAGCGGGAAAAATGCTGGGGTTTCTGATTACACAAAGGGGCATCGAAGTCGACCCTTCCAAAATCAAGGCCATCCTAGAAATGCCCCCACCAAGGACTGAAAAGGAGGTGAGAGGCTTTCTGGGTAAAGTGCAATTCATAAGAAGGTTTATCTCAAAATTAACCTTGACTTGTGAACCACTTTTTGGTCTCCTGAAGAAAGGCAAGAAATTTCAATGGGACGGCCGATGTCAAGCAGCGTTTGAGCAGATCAAAGAATATTTACAGAACCCGCCCGTTTTATCGCCACCAGAACCGGGGAAACCGTTGATGTCAGTGACTGAGACCACGATGGGCTGCATGCTTGCTCAAGAATCAGAGGATAAGGTGGAGAAAGCCATCTACTATTTAAGCAAGAAAATGCTGGAATATGAGACCCGATATACACCGCTGGAAAAGGCTTGCTTAGCTTTGGTATGGGCTACCAGGAAGCTGCGGCACTACTTGTTAGCTCACTCTGTAATGTTGGTTTCACGACTTGATCCCATCAAATATCTTTTCGAGAAACCGGCGCTTACGGGTAGGCTAGCTCGTTGGTTGCTGTTGCTCTCCGAATTTGATCTCACGTACGTGACACGCAAGTCAGTAAAAGGAAGAGCAGTAGCAGAGTTCCTTGCCGACCACCCGGTTGAGGGGGATGAAGCAGTTGAATATTTGTTCCCGGATGAATCAATTTTGCATATCGACGAAGAAACTTGGACGATGTACTTTGACGGAGCATCAAATCAACATGGGTATGGGATAGGAGTGTTGCTGATAGCACCCGACAATTCCCGTATCCCTCTAGCCTTCAAACTCCAGTTCAAAGTCTCGAACAATGAAGCGGAATATGAGGCATGTATCGCTGGTCTAGAAGCAGCCCTGGAACTAGGGGCAAGACGGCTGGACGTCATTGGAGACTCGAACCTCGTTGTGTCTCAAGCTAAAGGAGACTGGAAAGTAAAAGAGGAAAAGATGATGATGTATCACCAAACCTTGGATTTGCTAATTCCTCGGTTTGAGAAGCTAAGTTTTACTCATCTACTAAGAGAGAACAACAGGTTCGCAGATTCTTTAGCAACTCTATCATCTATGATAGACATCCCGTGTGGAGTCCGGATGCGTCCAGTCATCATTGACCAGAAATTTGCACCAGCCTATGAGTCGATTGCAGCCATAGATGAAGTTCAGGACGAAAACCCTTGGTATTACGACATTTGGAATTTCTTGGAGAAGGAAGCATACCCGTTAGGGGTAAATGCTAAGGACAAAAGGGCAATAAGAAGATTGGCCGTTCAGTTCATCATCTGCGGGGGTAAGCTGTATAGAAGAGGTCATCTGGGAATGCATAAACTGTGTTAATGCCGAAGAGTCAAAGAGTCTAATGGAAGCCATCCATGGAGGGGAATGTGGAGCACATATGAATGGGGTAATGCTAGCACGGAAGATTCTCAGACAAGGTTACTACTGGTCCACCATGGAGGAGGATTGTATTGGTTTTGTTCGGCGATGCCATAAATGTCAGATCCATGCAAATCGCATGAACATCCCGCCATCAAAGCTGTACAACATGACTTCGCCATGGCCATTTTCAGTCTGGGGAATTGATGTGATCGGAGCTGTCACGCCAAAGGGGTCGAATGGGCATGAGTTCATCTTGGTAGCGATAGATTATTTCACGAAGTGGGTTGAGGCCCAATCTTATGCGGTGTTGAAGGCTTCGCACGTTGCAAAATTTATCAGAAACAACATCATCTGTCGCTATGGGGTCCCAAATGAGATAATTTCAGATAACGGTTCCCACTTCAAGAAGGAAGTGATAGACTTGTTGGAAAAATACAATGTGGCTTTTCATAAGTCGTCCACCTACCGGCCGCAGACTAATGGAGCAGTTGAAGCTGCCAACAAGAATATCAAGCGCATACTACAGAAGATGGTGGAAACCTACCGGGACTGGCCAGATAAGCTGCCGTTTGCTCTGTGGGGCTACCGAACTTCAATCAGAACTTCTACTGGGGCGACTCCGTATTCATTGGTTTATGGCATGGAGGCCGTTCTACCTATTGAGATTGAGGTTCCGTCATTACGAGTATTGGCTGAATGCCAGATAGCCGAAGCGGATTGGCAACAAAATAGATTTGAGGAACTCATGCTTTTCGATGAAAGAAGACTGAAAGCACTGTACCATGTTCAGGGTTATCAACGAAGAATTGCCCGGGCTTTTAACAAGAAGGTTAAGTCCAGGAATTTAAAGGAAGGAGATTTGGTGCTCAAGGACAACCGAGCTCCCATCCACGACCCAAGGGGCAAGTTCAGACCTAATTGGACTGGTCCCTACATCATTAAGTCTATTTGGTCAGGTGGAGCTGTGGTTCTGATGGATCTGGATGGCTTAGAGTTTTCCCAACCGATCAACATGGACAAGTTGAAGAAATACTACCCTTGAGAGGCTCGCTAGGTCGAAAACCCGAAAGGGCGACCTAGGCAAAACTCAGAGCACAAAAAAATTGAAAATATAAAAAATTGAGCTCGCAAGGTTGAAAACCCGCAAAGGGCGGCCTTGGCAAAAGTTAGAGCGCAAAAGGAGAGTAAAAATACCCGAGCGAACCTAAGCCTGAACTACGTAAGGCTTGATTCCCATCTTTGGGATACGTAGGCAGCTTCGTCCTGAAGTTCAGCCATAAACATTTTCCCCGATCAACTTTGTCCATTTTGATCATCTCAGTCATCCTTGTCCATCAGCATTCATCGTAATCTCTGATGCAGTGCTATTCAGACTAGGGGCAACTTTCCGTTGCCAGGAGGTGCTGTGGTACCATTCAGACTAGGGGCAACTTTCCAGTTGCTAGGATCCGGAGTTGTGCACCTCAGTGACAGATCTCAGGCGTGTCCAGTTCTGATCCATATCGAAAATAGTTTTGAAAAGTTTTAATAAAAGTTGACTTTGTTCAAATTAATCTTTTCACAACTAAGACCATTTTTGGACCAAAAGCGGAAAATTTTCAGTACCACAACCTTCAATTTCATTGATTTCAAAACAGAGTTCTCCTGCTCTTGCATACAATTGAAGTTGCTTTTTATTACATTCAGAGCGGAAACTTGAAAGTACTAATAAAGCAATAAATCTGGGGCATAGTCAAGTCAGGTGTCCCTGCGCCCCCTCCCAGAGCTGGTTGAAGCTTCTGATGCCGACCTAGGCCCAGTCTGTGCCTCCTCATTGAGCCAATCCCAGCATTCGTCAGACAAAGCATAACTAAAGGTAGGGGCGGGGGCCAGGAGCTCTCTAATTCTCCACGCTGCGGCCTGCCGAGACAACTGTGCACTTCGAACCGGAAATGTAGCCGGGTACTCAATCCCCTCCGGAGGGCAAGTCTGATCATGGCCGAACTGGCGCAATATACGGAACGGAAAGTAGAATACACAGTGGGTCAAGCCAATCAATCGAACCCCGACCTGTCGGGACATGCTGTAGCTCATTACCGGGAGATTGAGCCAAGGGCAGCGCCACGCAATGCGATCTGCTGACAAGTTGCACATCCATTCAAACCACCATCCCTCATCAAGGGCGTCGACCAGGCATTGTCGAAAGAAGTAGCCGCGGGCTAAGTAAGCAGGACAAGAGTCCACAACTTGCAATTTATCCATCAACCATATCTGGGGAGGGATGAAAAATGAGAGAATAAAGAATAGAGAGATGTGCGATGAGAGAAAAGTAAGATGAGGGTTTTGTGAGAAAAACCAAGCCTGAGGGCCGAGCGATGTGAGCAAATATATATGTGAGCTTGGGTGGGAAACATTACCTGCAGTAGTAGTGGACTCCCTGGAAATCTGGTTGTCTCCTGACGGTAGAAGGCATCCAGGCCCATCAGTGTCTCGGCCAATGTCATGGCGATGCAACTCTTTCCCTCTTTCAAGCCTTTAGCAATTTCAATCAGACGGACGCTGGATCCTCCAAAGCTTGAGGCAAACAGAAAATGAGATAACATGCACAAACAGAGAGCATGTTGTCGGAAGCCTTGCCAATGATGGTCGCTGCGGTCACCAGCATCGGAGAATCGGTAGACCAAACTTGGGATATCCAACATTCTGTTACAAATCAGGGACCGAGCGTCATGCGCGGAGAGCCCGCACATCCGCCCTAAGTATTGAGCATAGCCAAAGTTGAGTTGGGGCAAGAGTTCCTCGCCGCGCTCGGATTCCAGCAAAACTTGAAAATCTTCAAAAGTGGGACATACCTCTTGACCGCCGAAGCTGAAAACGTGCGTCACCCGGGTTCCAAAACTTCGCCGCGGCATGGAGGAAAGGAAGGTGCATTGGAGTGCGGCTCAGCGGGAATAGTGCATTTAAGCCGAAACCCCGGAAGTTCAACTTTTCCGAGCCGTCTAGAGAAGAGATCCAAGATGTGAGATTTTCTGCGAGAAATGCCTCCATTTTTGTGAGAAACGGTGATGAAATGAATAAGTTCCAAGGTTGGGGCTTTTATAGGGGGGGTAAAACACTATTCAAAGGACACGTGTCAAAATTCTGGGGGTTGTGGGAGAGGTGGCCGGCCGGCCATCTATTCTAGTAGGCCGGCCACCCTCTAGTCTCCAGATGCAAAAAATGTTCGGCCCCGCATTGGTCCTGTTTTACCCTCCGGAAGGAAATTTGAGGCATTTCGATGCATCGGGAATGTCAAAGGCCTCCATTTCTCTCAGTTTCGGATTCGTTCTGTCACCCAGATCATCTGAATGTACGCTTTGTTTTGCCCATCGAGTTGTTGTTTTGCTTATCGAGTTGTTGTTTTGTTTATCGAGTTGTAAGTTTTGTCGAGCTGTCACATTTGGTGTTTTGCGTTGTTACTCTTTTGTTTACGCAATTTTGTTAAGTCTTGTTTATCGAGTCGTTAACATTGTTGTATTTTGCTTATCGAGTTATAAACTTATTAAGATCTTGTCTTTTCTTAACGAGTTGAGTTGTTTGTTTTGTTGTGTCGACTCATTACCTGACCCGGTAAATACACAAGGCACATTTTCATTCAATTCCATTTTGTGCAAAATGACGCGATGCGATGCTAAGAGTTTCAAATACAAGCACATTTTCAAAAGCTGTTTCATTCCATCATGTTTTACAACAAAATAGAGGTACAAGTTTTACAGAAAATAAAACTGCCTAACAATATGCAAAGTGCTACAAAACTACTAGCAAAAAGTAAAATAAAGCAGGAAATAGCATCAGTGTCCTCAGGAACGGGAATGAGGTGTTCCTCTCATCCTCTTCTGCGGGATAACCTCTGCACCATCATCACCACCTGGGTCAGAGCTATCATCCTCCGGATCCCCCTCAGCCTGGTCTCCACTCCCGGAACCAAGACCAGAGCCTCCCTCCTCAGCAGATGTCTCTGACTCACGGTCTGCGACCTCCTCCTCCTCCTCCTCAATAATGGGTGCCCTGCGTCTGCGAGACGACCCTACTCCTCGAGCTCCTCGAAAAGGCCTAGATGGCCCAGCTCCCCGAAAAGGCCCAGATGGCCCAGTACCTCGAACAGGCCCAGTACCTCGACTTCCCTGAGAAGGCCCGGGTGGCCTGGTTTTGCGACGATGCATATACAGGAGGCATCTGAAAATGAAGAGTGCGATACATCAGTTTAAATATGAAAAGCAGATGCAAGTACAGTATACGAGTGGGGTGTGTGTCAGATGTGCTCTATACAGCCTATCAATACAGCAGAGCATTCAAAACCAGTATGTCATCAGGAGTATGTTGAATATAGGAAAGATGGACAATACTTGCACGCCCATAATGGCCAGCTGTGCCTCCCTCCGTAGGATCATGCCCTCGAAAGTGGCTAGCATCCCAAGTAGCTCATCCGTGTACTCAACTGGAGGCTGCAAATACAAATGCAAAACTATCAGTAAAGGGATGAACGTCCAAATATCTAACTGATGAATTAAAGCTGAAAAACATACCGGGGGTGAATCAGGATCTCTGACATATCCGTGGTCAGGAAGAGGAGGCTCTAGCGGGGACCTGGTAAGGAGTCCCGAACCGCCAACTCGTCAACTTCGGTCGGCATGTCTGGCCACCCAGGATGATAAAGAGACGGAGGGATCGGAGGAATCGAACTACCTCTCCCCCTAGACGCACCAACTCTGCTAGATGAGGGGATATCCGTGGCATGAGCCCGGCTCGACGATGGTACATCAGTAGACCTCCGTGACGGAGCACGCACTCCCGTCAAGGGGGGCATCAGATATATGCGACGATAGGTGGCGTAGCCCCCCTCCATGAGATGTAACAAAGCATCGGTGCCCTGCCTGTCGCTAATGACCTCCTGGGCAGAGAGTCTATCGGCAGTCCGCATAGTGGCTGGAGGTACAGCAGGAGGGTCCTGAGAATCGTACCCCCACACCTGACGCAGAAAGCGTTCCCCCAGGAACCATGCCCTACCAACAGGTCCTTCGAGTAGGAACCTATACTGGGAATTGCTCGATCCTCCGGGATACTGATGTCGGAGACCATCACCTAAGACCGCCCAGGGCTGCCAAGTAATCTGCGGATAACCAGTGCACAGATCCATCAGAAATCAGGAACATACAGGGCAGGTCAAAGATGAAAATAAAAGGGGACTGAGGGTTCTGAAATACCTTTGTCGCCCGCACAGTATCAAAATACTGTCGCAAGTAGAAGAGAGTCTCTCGAGGTCTCGGTCAGTGCTCGCCCTCGAATACCAATGAAAACGGAGTCATAATGAGTCCTGCCACCTCCATCTCCGGGGCTAATGTGGGAAAGTATACGTACACCCATAGCTGAGAAAAACAGTACAGAATGTGAATAAAGTGTCAAGGGCAGAATACAGGATGTAAAGTGCGCCGTGTGTGCAATGAACAAGTAATGAGGAGCAGAAACGTAAATCAAGAGGACAGAACGTACCTCCCAGGCTCTCCAATAGCCGCCGAGTAAGTCTCCCCCGCCCGCGAGAGGCTGCACTCATGTAACAATAAAGGGTAGCCAGGCCAGCGCCACCCTAGTCATACCGACTGACCTGTGACAGGTCCACTAGGGCACTCAAAAGATACAACCCAACGGTGTTCCCCCTATCGGCAAACAGAGTGGTGCCAAAGAGGAACATAAGAAAGCCACGGGCGTACTGCTCGACCTCCCCAGGAGACTCAGGCTCCATCTCCGGCCTCCGGAAATGGGAAGAGAACCAAGTGTACCGGACTCTCCCAGAAGCTCTGTCTACAGGTGGACGGGCCCCCAACAGATGTAACCATGCGGCCTCCCACTCTCCCATATCCTCGTCATAAGGAATGGGCCAACCGCCTATGTCTAGGCCGGTGAGTATGGCAAAGTCTAGCGGAGTCATGGTCATATCCCCGGTGGCAGAAAAATGGAAAGAATTGGTGGTGTCCCACCATCTCTCCACCAAGGCAGCTAACAATGTCCTGCTGGCAGGGCAGCGTGATAGTCCCACGCAGAATGCTCCGAATCCTGCTAGATCAACCAGATCCCGAACAGCCTCTGGAAGCTCAGCGTACCAGTCTCTCGCGGCGGTAGAGCCGTATCCCGCGCACGGTGCGATCGCCAACCTGTATTCAGAATGAATACATGTGTCAGTGATGAAATGAATGAGCTGTGTGCAAATCAAATCAAATTTCTAAATCAGTGGGCTGCGTGTTCACTTCTACCTGGGCTGCGTGTTCAGAAAATTAGTATTTGGGCTGCGTGTTCAAATTTTAGAAAATCAGAGTCAGGGCTGCGGTTTCTGTTCTCTATCTATGTGGGCTGCGTGTTCATTTCAAACTGGGCTGCGTGTTCAGAAAATCTGAGTTAGGGCTGCGTGTTCTACTCTCTATTCAGTGGGCTGCGTGTTCACATCAAACTGGGCTGCGTGTTCAGAAAATCTGAGTTAGGGCTGCGTGTTCTACTCTCTATTCAGTGGGCTGCGTGTTCACTTCAAACTGGGCTGCGTGTTCAGAAAATCTGAGTTAGGGCTGCGTGTTCTACTCTCTATTCAGTGGGCTGCGTGTTCACTTCAAACTGGGCTGCGTGTTCAGAAAATCTGAGTTAAGGCTGCGTGTTCTACTCTCTATTCAGTGGGTTGCGTGTTCACTTCGACCTGGGCTGCGTGTTCAGAAAATTAGTATTTGGGCTGCGTGTTCAAATTTCTAAATCAGTGGGCTGCGTGTTCACTATTTACCTGGGCTGCGTGTTCAGTAAATTTGTTATTTGGGCTGCGTGTTCAAATTTCAGAAAATCAGAGTCAGGGCTGCGGTTTCTGTTCTCTATCTATGTGGGCTGCGTGTTCACTATTTATCTGGGCTGCGTGTTCAGTAAATTTGTTATTTGGGCTGCGTGTTCAAATTTCAGAAAATCAGAGTCAGGGTTGCGGTTTCTGTTCTCTATCTATGTGGGCTGCGTGTTCACTATTTATCTGGGCTGCGTGTTCAGTAAATTTGTTATTTGGGCTGCGTGTTCAAATTTCAGAAAATCAGAGTCAGGGCTGCGGTTTCTGTTCTCTATCTATGTGGGCTGCGTGTTCACTATTTATCTGGGCTGCGTGTTCAGTAAATTTGTTATTTGGGCTGCGTGTTCGAATTTCAGAAAATCAGAGTCAGGGCTGCAGTTTCTGTTCTCTATTTATGTGGGCTGCGTGTTCACTTCAAATCTGGGCTGCGTGTTCAGTAAATTTGTTATTTGGGCTGCGTGTTCAAATTTCAGAAAATCAGAGTCAGGGCTGCAGTTTCTGTCCTCTATTTATGTGGGCTGCGTGTTCACTTCAAATCTGGGCTGCGTGTTCAGTAAATTTGTTATTTGGGCTGCATGTTCAAATTTCAGAAAATCAGAGTCAGGGCTGCGATTTCTGTTCTCTATTTATGTGGGCTGTGTGTTCACTTCTATCTGGGCTGCGTGTTCAGTAAATTTGTTATTTGGGCTGCGTGTTCAAGTTTTAGAAAATCAGTGGGCTGCATGTTCACCCCAATTCGGGCTGTGTGTCCAACTCTGAATCAGTGTGTGCCGAGTGTTCACCTAAACAATGGACTGTGTGTTTAACATTCAAGAATGGGCTGTGCGTTCATTTCAAAATTCAAGTATTGGGCCGAGAGTTCAATTTTCAATCAGTGTATGCCGTGTGCTCACAATTAATTCATAGGCTGATGTGTTCAGAAATTCGAGTGTTCGAACCGTGTGTTCAGGATGCAAATAAAGTGCTGTGTCATAGACTAAAACTGTGTGTACAAGCATGGCAAAGGCACGAAATACGAGAAAAAAATACAGGAAATAAAGTAAAATACCTCTCGTGCATCGTAAGAGAGGTACTGCTCCGGTTCTCGCAAAAGTAAATCCCCGGGTGCCCGGTCATTGAACCCAGTGAAACGACGAAAAACGGCCCGCGGAGGCACATGTACCGGAGGAACGTATCTCCCGGGAATAAAAGGGCGGACTCTTGGGGGCAGTGTCATAAAATCAAAGTCATCCCCGACACCTGGAGGGCCTCCACCGTGAGGAAAATCACCTGCCATTTCAAGAAATCTGCAAAAGGAGCAAAAAATGAGCAAAATGAGCCAAAATTGGAAAAAGTCAACAAAAGTCAACTCCCGGGAAATGAAAAAGTCAACAAAAGTCAACTCCCGAGAAAATCTTCCAAATATTAAGACAAACTTACCTCAAGTGGTGAAAATGAGAAGAGAAGCCCCGAAATCAAAATTTAATCGGTTCAAAGTGCTTAAAACTGAAAGATTTCGCGAAAACAACTTGCGTGGAAGGCCGAAAAGCGCGTATAAAATGCAGATCTGAAAAGAAAAATGGTCTGGGGAGCAAGGGAAGGAGTTTTCACAGCTTTGGGAGTGATTTCGGATTGAATGGGCAAGGATATATATAGAAATGAGAAAAATGACCAAAATGCCCCTGCTTTTGGGCAGGTGGCCGGCCGGCCACCTTTTGTGGCTGGCCGGCCATCCCCTTTTTCTTCCCTAGCCGGTGGCCTCCCCAAGGGCAACCACCTGGCCGGTGGTGGTCCCCACACCCCCCTCTAGCTCTCTGCAAATTTTGAGGAAGATCGGAGTTCCCTGGACCTCTGAAAAAGTTCGGAAAAAGTTCGGAAAAAGTGCACTTTCTGGCGCGAAATTGCTCCGCCGGAACTTCAGCTGCAATTTCTGACATGTATCTCATCATCACTCATCAAAATCAAGGTGTATCCTTTTCAAACATGTTGTAACCTCTCCGGGAGGTGAATCAGAGGCCGCGATCAAGTTGCCTTCGCCGAAATGCGCGTTTCCCAGTTCGTTGTTTCGCAACAAACGGACACCCTGATTTATGCTCGTTTTGCATTGTTTTGCATATAACTTGCATTCTTATGAGCATTTTGCATTGTCATGCATGTTTTCTTGGTCTACCACACCTCTGTGTTTGAGCATGCGTTGTCACGCACGTTCCTTTCTTGCATTGCGATGCATTCACTCGCCGGCACTGCGTGTGTCAAACTTTCAGAACCACAGGAATCACATTGAATATATGTTGTTAGCATATTGTTCTGGTTGAATTTCTCTCTTTTGCAGGCACGATATTGTATGTACGGTTCATTTGAGGCTAGTGCGACCAGACGAATCGTGCAGGTATCGTATCTTCTCCGTGTGAGACGCGACGAGAATTGAATGATTCTCCGCATTCTTAACTGCATGAAATGTAGTTGTTGCTTTGCATTCTTGCTTAAAACTGTTGCATTTATTTGCGAATACTTACCTCATTACAGCTTGCTGCATTTTGCACACGAACATCGAGTTGCATTTGGCTTCTTGCATATCATTTTGCACTTTGCCTCTGCCTGCGGGCACATATCTCTGCTTATCTTGTTTGATTGTCTAAGTCTTCAGTCTCGTCAAAAATGGGTCGTCTCTGGGCTTTGACATTCACTCCCGTCACTTCTTGACTTCCGAGTTCTGTCAAAGAGGGGCAACTGTAGACACCCCATTTTTTGACCGACCTTAAGACTCAGATGTCACCGATTGAGCGCTCGGTGATGTTGCATATCGTGCTCGTTCAGAAGTCTCAGAGTCGCGGCCGTGCGCCCTGCCTCCGGACTTCCGAACTCTCTTCTGTGCCTTGCCTCGGTTTGCGAACCGGACTCGGTTTCCTCTGTTTTCTTTCCTGAGGGGGAGGGGAGAGGTTCGGTAGACCATCTCTCAGTGGCCGTGGGCTACATTTCGTGCCCGTAGGCCATTTTGCCCATTTCGGAGCCCCGGTCCCTGGTTTTCGGAGCCGTCAGGCCGTGTGCCTCGGTTCGGGACCACCCAACCACCTCCGATTCCTCCGGTTTTTGGCATGCATCTCATTTACTCCCTTTCAAGGGACACTGGGGTCTTAGATACCCACTTCGTGGCCAGACACCACTTTCGGTGCTTAACAGCCGGTTTTCGGGATCCCGAACTGCGTGTTTTTGGCCCACCGAGCATTCGTTTTGCATCGGTTTTTGTTCATTTTTGGCAGGTACCTCTGTTTTATCACCAGGAAGATCACTGGAGGGTGGGATCATAGTAATTGTCTCAAACAACCAGTTATGCTCCTCCGGCGCCCCCCGGCGCCCGTTTTTCTCACTTCCGGGCTAATGTTGAACACCCTAGGGCCTTTTTCTTTGAGCCAAAACCACATATTTGTGTTGAGGAGACCTGGGAGGACCCTAAAAAAATGGTGCTCGGCCAGTAATTGCGTTTGTGACCCTTTTGAACCCCTCTTTTAAATGGCCTATTCTCTCTCTTGGTTCAGAGTTGCCAGATTCCAACCACAGGGCCTTGTTGTACACACATGGGAGGACACTACCCTTTGGTGCTCGGCCAGCAATTTTCACTTCCCATTTTTGCCCTTGGCCGGCGGGGCCATGGGGGGTGGCCGGCCGGCCACCTCCAGCAAAAGTAGCTAGCCGGCTTGCATCCTCACTCTGTGTTCATTACAGCTGTATGGCTGTTTCTTCAAAAATATCTGGGCATCCGGGGGATATTTTGGGAGGGAAAGCGTGGGGTGCCATTTCCCTCCTCTTTTACACCCCCTTCTTGGCCTTTATAAGGGGCTGGCCAACTCCTTCATTAGGGTTAGAAAAACTTCCTAGAAGAGCTCCTAAGCATTTGCCTACATCTCCCTATCCAAAAACCTCCAAAAACTTCAAGGTGTTAGCCTCATTTGTTCATCAACACCAAGCCTCACCATCACCACTTCCATTCCAGCAGAAAAGGAAGGTTTTTTCAAAGGCTAAGAAGCAACAAATTCAAGCCAAGAAGCAACAAAAGTCTTGTCTTTAAGGGTGAGTACTCTTTTACCCTTTTTGAGCTTATTTTTTGCTTCATTTTTCTACCCTATTTTCTTGAGGTTTTGGGCTCCGACCATAACTGAGTTTAGGCTTATTTTGAGCCCCTCTACAACATTGTAGAAGGGCTCAACCTTGTTTGGAGCTTCTACATACCACTTGCTTCAATATCCATCATATTTACCGTAAACTTGCATGCTATTTTTAGTTCATGTGTGATCTATTTATGAGCCTGATATAAACTGTGAGTGGGCCTATTTTGAGCCCCTCTTCAACATTAAAGAAGGGCTCAACCCTGTTTGGCCTCTCTATCATGTACTTGTTTCATAATCTCGCATATTTACCGTAAATTTGCATGATTTGTTTGGCCTACATGTGATCTGTTTTGGAGCATGTCATGAATTGTGAGTAGGCTTATTTTGGATCCCTCTACAACATTGTATAAGGGATCAACCTTGTTGGGGGTCTCCATGTTGTGCTTGTCTTTATATCCCTCTTTGACCCCCATTTTTGCATGCTTTGTTAAGCCTATCTCACTTCTGTTTTCGGCCATTATCAGGTCTTGAAAGAGTCATATTTTGGTCTTCTTGGCATATTTTATTAAGGGTCTTAGGCTGTTTGGAGAATTCTTGGTATACCTCTCTTTATAGCCCTCTTTTGGCTCATATTTTGCATGCTATGTTGAGCATATCTACATACTGTTTTGGGGGTTGTCATCTACTGTAAATGTTCATATTTTTGGTCCCTCTTCAGTTTTGTAGAACTGTATTTTTCAGTTTGAGCATTGCATGTACCACTTACTTCATTATTTCCTCTTTTTTCCCCATTTTTGCATGCTGTTTTTTCCCCATCTATGATTGTTGTTTGGCCATGATTTGTACTGGAAAAATGCTAGTTTAGGGACTGCCTAGCATCTGTCTTTACACTTCATGTCCATATTGTGCATGTTTGACATAGCTGTAGGCCATTCCATCGCATTTCGGGACTTATTTCGGGCATCGGGTGTAATTTTGCTATGATTCGGGGGCTATTTTGCATCATTTTGGCTGCTGAAATTTGCATGTTCCATATTCCATACGCCATGTCTCATTTTGCATGTCATTCCATGCCTTCGGGTCATTTCTCGGTTTGCGTGCCTACGGGCACGCACTTCGAGACATCTCATTTTTCATCTTCCGGCATCCTATGTGAGTGCGGCTGAGGCCCTCTCATGTTGGTGTAAGCTCTCATTTCATTTCGTAGGTCATTTCATGCCTGTATGCCTTTACCTCGGTTTGCGTGCCCGGGTGCACGCATTTCGAGGCACTTCACTTTTACCCGACGACCTCTTATGTGAGTGTGGCTGAGGCTCACTCATGTTAGTGTAAGTCCACTTTGCATTCTATATGCCATTTTAGCTATATTGCATCGAGTATGCCACTGCCTCGGTTTGCGTGCCCGTGTGCACGCATTTCGAGGCACTTCATTTTCATCCATTGGCCTCCTATGTGAGAGTGGCTGAGACTCTCTTACGTTGGTGTAAGCCCATATTACATCGCACGCATTTCGAGACATCTCATTTTAGCATCATTGCATTTATGTCATTGCCTCGGTTTGCGTGCCCGCGTGCACGCATTTCGAGGCATCTTATTTTCATAGCATTGTGCAGGCTAAATTATATATTAGATCGCATTCATGCCTATTTGCATTGCATTCATACATTTCCTCGATTTGCGTGTCCGTGTGCACGCATTTCGAGGCATCTCATTTTCATAGCATTGCGCATGCTAGGTCATATATTAGCTGCATTTCATGCATATCATGCATATTGCACGGGAAACGAGGCACGTTCCGCACCCCGAGTGACGGAACGAGTCTCCATTCCCAAGTCACCGACGCTCCGGATTACCCGTGATGGAGTTAGGCTTTGTTGTAGCATTCACATGCATTCATCCTATATTGAGTTGTGCAATTCGGCTCCTCGGCCATCATGCATCGATATGCGTGATTGGTGGCACGAGGATCGAGGCATGCATATATTTGTGAGATACATTGATATGCCCCTTTCCTGCTCTCTGTTACAGCAAAATGAAGAATCAGCAACTTTTCGGAGTTTGACACGCATTTCGAGAAACATTGCAAAACAGAGGCTAATTGGGGCATCGCCGTGGATTTCCGCGCAAAGCAGCCCAAACATACATCATTCATCAGAATCAAGGCAGTCCCTGGCTTGCATGCCAGTTTACAGCTTTTCTTAGTCAATCTGTTAATTAATTAGGAATTTGTATATTATTCGGACTGTAACATTTGGGACTGTATTATTCTTTCATTTGGACTGTATATTTATTCGGACCCTCTGCGCGAGGGCATAATTGTAATAAGTGTGGGTGAGTGTGATGTGTGTCTTCCAACCCCACGTCTTTCTCCCTTTTATTTACCCGCTTACGATGGTTATATATAAGGCATATTTCGATTAGCATACAGTATGATAGCATGTTTGCATCATTCATCTGTTTTGCACGCACCGGGCTCGGCGCATCATACAAACTGCATTTGTATTTCAATTCCAAGTTGAATACATGCTAGTTGTAGCATTCCATATGCCATATTTAGAATAGCCGAGCCTGCTATAGTTGCATTTTGCATGTGTTGCATTAGGCATTTCAGTATACTTAGGATCATGCATGATTTCTAATGAGCTTCTGTTTTGGCTTGGAGTACTCGGTAAGTTTTATGCTTTAGCATCCTTGCATGCGTGTGAGTGTTGCCATGAATAGCATGCTTACCATGAGGCTATTTGCTTATATGATATAACTGCCTGAATGCCTGTGGGTGGAGGTTGTGTTGTTTGGATTGGGACAATTCATCAATTGTTTGTTTTAAGCCCACTAGATAGTGGCAACACCATGTTTTCTAAGCCCACCTGAGGGTGGCAAAATCTGCATTTTAAGCCTACCTGCGGGTAGCAAACCATCTTTCAAACAGACATGAAATGTTTTGTTCCAATTCAGGCGACTCGGTCTATACTTGTATGCTGTGCGCATCACGTAGTAACCTAGGCTAATAACCGGAATAAGAACTCACAATGTTTTCAAAATAAGATATCATGGTTAGTAGAGGCCGGTCTTTGACCGGGCGAGCGGGGGTGCTCACGAAGTGACCTTCCCCAATCGTACCCAAGTTCCCGAGCCGAGGCAACTTTGGTGATGACGGACACGTGGCCTTCGGCACCGAGTCAGGGTTTCCTAAATTTCCCCATTAAAAAATATTTAGGTGGCGACTATGTATCTGGCAAAGCAGTCCATGTTTGGCACTTCTTTCAAAAAAATCTGTTTTCAAAACGATTTGCCGGATTTGGACTCTTTGGTTCAAGATTTAGAACCGTGGCACAAATCGAGTCCGAACTGTAGCGAGGTCCCTCGCGGACATGTTACAACTGGTTTATTATTATTAATTTTTTTCGAAAAGAATACACAATAAATTATTTTCTAAGTGTATTTAGATTAAATGAATCTAAATCTAAAAGTAAAATTAAAAAATAAAAAGGCATTATTAAATTAAGGGAATCTAAAAAAAATAAAGGGTTATTAAAAAAAAGTGTCAAAGACAAAAACATGAAAAACAAAAAAATTCAAAATAAAAGTTTAAAAAAAAAAAAAAAAAAAACCAAAAACTATAAACTTCTATTTTTTTAAAATCTTTCTTCACTAATCTCTAATTTTACACAAATTATTCACAAATTTCTATCAATTTTTATGTGAATTTAATAATCTAATTAAAAAATAGTGCATACACACAAAAAATACAAAAATTTAATATTAAACATCTATATTATGACTAACTATTTAATTATTAATAATTATCTTCTCATTATTATCTATATTATATTATTGCAAAAAGTTTCATATATTTTTTTTATGGTATCTTATATATATCAGTATCTACATATATCAATATATAAAAACATATAAATGTAAATTTATATATGTTATTGTATTCATACATTGCCAATTTGTAATGTGATATTACCATTGAATACTTTAATTTTCTAATATATATCGCTTTAGTAATATAATTATATTTGTTAGGAAAAAAAACTGCGGAATTGTGTATTGTTCTCCTATCAACTTATATTTAATACATATATACATACATGTCATACAAATAAGTGTCAACAACAAATACTTTCAATAACAATAATAATTGTACTTTTTTTTTCCTTCACAAAAATAATCACATTATTGAGGGTAAAAGAATTTTAAAATTCACAACAATATGATATTGCATCAAACTTTTACTCATCCAAACATTTTTATTACAATAAGTTATAATAGTGAGGAGAAAACAAAATTAGAGTATGGTGAAACAAAAACTACAAAAAATCTATTACAACATACTCTCAAAGTAAAGTTAGATGAGCTGAAACATAAAATTGTCCTATCTGTTGTGAAATTCAAGAAAAACAATGTAACTCATACACACATTTTAGTCAAATTTGAAGGAAAAAAAATCAAAAGATACCCAAATATTATCACAACAACTCAATGATGCAGAAAGTAAGTATATCAAATAAAAAATTTCGATTAATTTTTGTCATATGCTGATTACTAATAGATACCATAATAAATTATGTAACTTGACAGTTTCATGAAAGTGACCCTGCAAATATTTATAAGTATCGATCTATAAATATCGTGATTTCTATATTGATCGAAATATTAAGGTACAAGATCATTTTATTTTCTAAAAAGACTATTTCACATTTTCTAGATAATTGAAAATATACTAATGACTAATATTATATTTTTCAACAAGCAGAATATGCGTGACACAGGAAACGAAACTCAATAACTCTTGATGTATAAAATTATATTACATATTGATATAAATGCATTCTTACACTAATAATATGCAAATAATATGCAATAGTGAGTTCAATGAATTTGTATTATGAAATGAACTATTAAACAATTGTGTAATTATGTAATTAATTTCACACCTTCAAAAGTATTACAAATATGAATTATGAAAAATTGAAGTGAAAAGTTGATAAAAAAGATTTGTGTAACACAATATATTTAAAATATTTTTTTATTATTTGTTATTTAAGATAAGATTGTGATTCTCACAATCTAACTATAAATTAATGTTTATGGTTATAAATTTTCTCATTTATCATTTAAATTCTTTAGCTGAGTATGTATTAATTTTTGCTTAGTTATATTTTGAATACAGATTAATTTATCTATATAAGTCTCCATACTTTGTATACATATCACATACCAATTAAGAGATATCTATAATTATAGTACTAACAGTTGATACAAATCACGTATCACATGTAACGTACGTACTCAACTAGTATTCACAACAACAAAAACGGAGAAAATTTTGAATAAAATGGCAAGTAATCACATTTATTATTTTTATTTGTTAGTGCTTACACAAATTAGAATTATGTATTAAATTTTATTAGATAGATTAATAAATCATTACAATAACTCAAAAAGATAAAATCTAGTCTTATTGCTTCATAATTTAGATATTATTTTTTATAATGAAAAAAAGAAAGAAAGAAAGATTGAAACCCATAATTTAAGTCTTACAATTTTTCTCTACAATAATATGACAAGTTATGTGTTAAGTTTTAATTAGTCACATATTCAATCATGTAAGGTTTAACTCTCTTACTATGTCATTATTTGTGAATTATGAAATTTAATTATGAATCCCTATCATTTCTTAAAAAAAAAAAAAAAAAAACCATCTCACACACACTCTAAAAGTGAAAGAAGGGCCCTTTAGTAAATCTTGGACCTAGAATCGCAGTCTTCAATTTGATCAAGACTTAATAATTATAATAATATTAACAATAATAATAATAATAATATTTTTTGGGCTTAGTATAATTACTAGAATTAGTTGGGCCATGTTTATATAAGTTAAATTTTGAAACTCTAAGCTACGATTTTGCACACTTATGCTCATCAAGCCGGCCCTGGGTAGGAATGACAACGGGGCGGGGCGGGGCCAGGGACTACCCTCCCCGCCCCCGATCCCCGAAGCCATAAGATTTCCCGTCTCCGACCTTGATCCCCAACGGGGAACCCATCATGCCCCTCACCCCTGTCCCCAAACAGGGATCGGGTTTCCCCGACCCCGAACAATCCCCATACAAAAACAACAACCAGCACAATATGAGATTGATTTGATCAAGATAAAACCATAACATCATAGATCTGTTACAAGCTAAGAATGAGATCTGAATATATATATATATATATAAATTGATCAAGATAAAACCATAACAACAAAATCAGAAAAAATCATAGATCTGTTACAAAAAAACAGATCTGTTAAAACCCTAACAGATAAAACAATAACAATAAAATCAGATCCGAATATATATATATATATTGATCAAGACTTTTCAAAAAAAAAAAAAAACATAGATCTATTCAAAAAACCATGGTGGGAGCGAGATCGGTGAGTCACGTCCCTGCAATGGTGTACGACGACGGTGGCAGCGAGATCGGTGGTGTACGACGACGGTGGTAGCGAGATGCGGTGATGTGCGACGATGGTGGCAGCGGTATCGGTGGTGTATGACGACGGTGGTAGCGAGAGAGAGAGAGAGAGAGAGAGAGAGACTGAGAGAGAGGAGATTGGTAGTGAAGAAGACCGACGGTGGAGAAGAGAGTGGTGACTGACGAAGATTGACGGTGGAGGGGGAGAGAGAGAGAGAGAGGATTGGTAGAAAGAGAGAATGAGTGAGTGGAATGAAGATTCAACAGTGAGAGGAAGAGAATGAAATGATATTTAGAAATATATTTTATATATAATATATACGGGAGATGTACGGGGCTCATTCGGGCCCGGGGCTGGTCCGGGGCCGGAAAACCTATCCCCGTCCCCGGTCCGAAAATTATCGGGGATTTAAATTTTAATACCGTCCCTGGCCCTATGGGGATAATTTTCGGGAAAAAACCGTGTTATTCGGGATCGGGGTGTCGGGTCCCCGTCGGGCCGGGTTTAAATTGCATCCCTAGCCCTGGGTATCATAACCGCCCTCTAAAACAATAAATAAAAATGCATTAGTTGTTTGGTTATCCACAGTTTTTAGAAAATTAAATTTTTTTATTATTAATTTTTTTGTTTTTAGTAATTTTTAAAATTTTTTAAATGCATTTAATTTAGATATATTTAAAAAGTACAATATTTATGAATTTTTTTAAACATCAAATACAGAAAATAAAAAGATAAAAAAAAATACAAAACTTCAGTACATATTTGTATTCTTGTGTATTTATTATTTTTTAAAATATTTTTTTCACAAATATTTTACTTTTTAGGTGTATCTAAATTAGGTGTATCTTAAAAGTAAAAAAAAAATAAAAAATTTATTAAAATATTTTAAAAAATTTACTATTAAAAAAAAACACAAAAAAAAAAAAAAAAATTTCAATTTTTAAAAAATTAATCAAAACCAAACAAGTCTAACAAACTATGGTTACATCTTCAACTAGCTCAAAGGCCACTCGTATTTTTTTGGAACAATGTCGCTTGCCTTTTTCTCTTTTAATATGGTGAAATATTCAAGATCAAGCTGGTACTTACACAGATGCCCCAAGAATCATGTGGTGGGAGATTCTGTTGGGGTCTTTTCTTCTCCCATGCCACTAACCCTAAATTTAAAACAATAACTGAACGGTCTTCCATCGTTAGGGCTAACTAAAAATATGTAAAACTCTGTCTAACCATGGTTCTTGGCTGCTAGGTAGGGCCATTAGATTCTTTCGAATGCAGTGAACCAAAAAAAAATGTATGATAATTGTTTGAGAAGTACACGAGTGTCCCAATATAACAACTGTAAAAGTTTTAGTAGGGTTGCACATGAAATAGAGATCCAAAATCTTTACTTATAAGTATTCAAAAAAAAAAGTATGCGGTTTAATTTCATTTTTGTAAAAGTCATAGTAGGGTTGCATTCTCTGCAAAAAAAAAAAAATTATTCAGAAAAATCAATACACACTTCGAATTTATTTTATATATGGATCTAAAAGAGTTGAATTTGGACTCGGAAATATTTTTCTGAGTAAATTTTTGTATATGAGTTTGGGATCGATAGCTTTATTGCTGGATCCTACTCTAATCAGCCGCAATTACCTTACTTTTCAATAATCCCATTTGGCATTGAAATGTGTAGTAACATGGGTTTAACTATGATACTAATTAATTGATAAAGAATGTGTTTTTAAGACAAAACAAATGGAAACCTCCTGAGCATATTCTTCAAGGAATCTCAGCTATACAGCTCAGCTATCATGGGAGATTCAGAATAAGTCCACCTTTTCTACTTTGCGGCTTTATTTTTTAAACACCATTTAAATTATTATTTTTTACTTTACTTAGAAGTTTATGCATAAAGTGTAGTGTTGAACAGTTGAAGTTATCACGTGCTATATCATCATATGACTAGCCGTTTCATCACCCTTTTTTAAAAAAATAAAAAAATTCCAATCTATTTTTGTTGTTGTTTTATTTTATTTTTTTAATTTTTAAATTTTAAATTTTAAATTTTAAATAAGGATTTCTCAGTTAATTAATGTAAGATGGAATAGGGTTGCACATGAAATAGAGACTCAAAATTGTTTGTAAAGTATTCAAAAAAAAAAGTATGCGGTTTAAATTCATTTTTGTAAAAGTCATAGTATGGTTGCATTTGGAATAGACATTCAGAATCTCTGCACAGAAAAATAAATATTTAGAAAAATCAATATACACTTCGGATTTATTTTATATGTGGGTCTAAAAGAGTTGAATTTGGACTCAAAATTATTTTTCTGAGTAAATATTTGTGTATGAGTTTGGGATCGATTGCTTTATTGCTGGATCCTACTCTAATAAGCCACAATTACCTTAAATTTCAATAATCCCATTTGGCATTGAAATGTGTAGTAACATGGGGTTAATTATGATACTAAGGGGTGGTTTGGCATACCCCAAATAAATTAAAAAGCTAAAAAATTAAAAAAGTTATCACTATTTACAAAAAAATAAATAATTTTATACAAAAATTATTACAATTAAGTCTGACGTCCCACAGACTTTTGTTAATTTTTTTTGGAAAAATTACATAGGCGGGGTGCACAAACAATACGGTACTATTCGGCCCGTGAGGGCCCATCACGAGTCCCATTTTGATAATCTGAACCATATGTGTAGAACTCGTTGAGTACTATATGCTTGTAAAAAATCAAATTGATCGGATATCGTTAACAACATGATTAAATTAGTTTTGTATAAAAAAAATAGATGGTGTTATAGTTAACGGTTGAAAAAAATTTAATCCGATTAGATATCTATCGATATCCGATCAACGTGATTTTTTATAAGCATATAATACTCGACGATTTTTACATATTGAACGGTTCTGATTAGCAAAATGGGACCCGTGGTGGGCCCCCACAGGCCGAACAGCACCGTCCAATGCAATGTCCGAAAAAGAGGCAGCCATTTCTTATATCAAATCATTCTGCCCAGACGGTACGGGCTATATTGCCTACTCTCCCTAACTTCTTTTACACACTAATTTATATAATTTTTTAATACATATTTTTTCATAAAAATCAAACAACCATCTTTTTTTTCTCAATTTTTTAGTCTATAAATTCAAAAAATAAACTTATTTAGGATATCCCAAACAACCCCTAATTAATTGATAAAGAATGTGTTTTTAAGACAAAACAAATGGAAACCCCCTTAGCATATTCTTCAAGGAATCTCACCTACACAGCTCAGCTATCATGGGAGATTCACCTTTTCTACCTTGCGGCTTTATTTTTTAAGGACATTGTTTGAGGGCTCGAAATCGTTGGTTTGAATTGACTCAAAACCTAAAACGATGTCGCTTTGGATTTTCTTTTTCTTTTTTTCTTTTTCTTTTTCTTTTTCTTCCTTTTCTTGCTTTTTTTTTTTTTTTTTTTCTTTTTCTTCCTTTTCTTGCTTTTGGACACAGACAGAGGCAAGAGAGAAAGGAGAGAAGAGAAAAGAAGAGAAGAGAAGAGGAAGAGAGAAGAAGGAGAAAAGATGGGGAGAAGGAGGAGGAAGAGAAGAAGACGGTGATGGCGGAGGAGGAAGATCGACGATGATAGCGGTGATCGGAGCTGGTGCTGAATCTGAATCGGATTTGAATCTTTCTTTTTTTTTTTGGGCTGATGATGATGTGTTGATGATGATGATGTTGACGAAGATGTTGTTGTTGATGATGATGATATGTTGATGAAGATGTTGATTTTTTTTTTTTTTAAAATTTTTTTTCTAGTTGATCTGATCTGAAGATGAAGGGAGAGAAAAAAATTTGTTAGCTGTTGATAATGTGTTGATGAAGATGTTGTTGTTGATAATGTTCTTTTTCTTCTTCCTCTTCTTTTTTCTTCTTCTTCTTCTTCTTCTTCATCTTCATCTTCAAAATAACGAGAAAAAAAAAAAAATTCAAAACGACATCATTTTAGATTCAGAACAAATTTAAGCTCGAAAATTTCATACGACGTATTACAACTGATTTTTTAACACCATTTAAATTGTTATTTTTACTTACTTAGAAGTTTGTGCATAAAGTGTAGTGTTCAACAGTTGAAGTAATCACGCGCTATATGATCACATGACTAGCCGTTTCATCACCCTTTTTTAAAAAAATTAAAAAATTCCAATCTATTTTTGTTGTTGTTTTATTTTATTTTTTCAATTTTAAATTTTAAATTTTAAATAAGGATTTCTCTGTTAATTAATGTAAGATGGAATAGTCGTGGGGAGGTCCAGGAAGAATGGGATGATCATGCTGTGATCTCTAGCATGATTTTATGGGCCATCCACCTAATGTTCCTTTTTTATTCTTTTTTAATGTTTTATTTCATCAATAGTTTTTTTTGTTTGGCAAAGAAAAAAATGTATCATCTTTATATTTAAACCAATTGAAGAACAATAAGCAAAATAACTGTCCTGATGAACGTAAATTTGACCCACATTAAAATTTAAGCCACTACATATAGGAGGAGGATTCTAAGTCAATGATTTCAACCATTCATTTTGTCAGATATTTCGTATATTTCATTCACAAAACAAATTAAATCGATTCAATAATTGTAATTTGTTCAATTTATTATTTTTGTCATAAAAAAAATCTATAGTTCATTTTTTAAAAACATAATTGTCGTTTATTTTTTTTAATGAAAAATATAATAAATTGAACAAATTACAATTATCAAATCGATTTAATTTTTTGTGTGAATGAAATTCACAAAATGCCCAAGTTGAAATCAATAAAATGAGACCCGTAATAAATCTCATGGACTGAAGCAATCCCCTCTAGTCCAAATCTGGACGAGACGAATCCTCCTCCCTACATATTTACCCTTAATTTGGACCACATTAAAATCTAAGCCACTGCATATTTATCCTTAGTTTGGCCGCCTCATAAGAAAATTTACATATAAAGCCTTGAGATGGTATTGACACAAATTGTTTCATATTTTGAGTCTTTTCAAATACTCTTTTAGTTTTTTTTTGTTTTTGTTTTTGTTTTTTTTTTTATATTTATTTTATGGATAAAGAAAAATTCATTTAAACCATGAAAATAAAGATACAGGATAATGAAACGCATTGAGAGAAAAGAATATGAACCAATAATATTAATGTAAAAATTATATTAATAGAAAGACATAACTTGAAACTGAGATCATGGGTTTGAAACGGAAGACTATTATCACTTGAGCAACATATACAATGTTTGTATATTTTTTTTTTTTGTGTCATTATTCTTATATTATTATTATTATTTTCAAATTGCACATGCAGTATTAAATAAAAAAGGGATAAATTACAGCTATAGTCCCTACAATTTAGTTTTACCAATGAATTTTTCACATTATATTAAATTAGTCCAATTGATGATGCCACTTTATAAATAGAACTAACATTAAGGGACAAAACAGTTCATTTAATCTTTTCAAAATGATTGAGGGATTGATATCTAATTTGAAATAATTCATTTATTTTTTAATAAATTATTTTACTCTTGATTTATGGCCAATTTTGTTAATGAATGGCTGTAGATGGGCGATTTGAGTGTATCAATTGGTTTTCTATGAAATTATTATCTTGGAATATCAGGGGTATGGGTAAGGCAGACAAGTAGGGAAGAATCAAAAAGCTCCTAAAGGATAGACATATAGATGTTTTTTTTTCAAGAGACCAAAAAGGCAGTGCTATCTGATATTGCTGTTCGAAGGATATAGGGGAGTGGAAACATGGAGTTTATGTCTGTTGATCCTGAAGGAACAGTTGGAGAGCTATTATGTATCTGGGACCCTGCTATCTTTACACTTTCTGGCTACTCCTGCAATAGGAGGTATGCTTTACTTTCTGGTTCTTTATACAATTCCTTTTATTGTGTATTGCTCAACATTTATGCACCCAATGATGTCAGCACCAAATCCACTTTTTGGGGCAATCTCTTAAAGCTTAAATCTTCTTTCCCTAATCCTTGGTGCATGGGTAGAGACTTTAATGAAATTAGTCATATGGGTGAAAGGGTAGGATGCTCTAGGAGGGATAGGGGAATGAAACACTTAAATGAATTCATTGGCAAAAGTGAGCTTCATGATTTACCTCTTCATGGAAGGAAATACACTTGGTGTAATGCCCAGGAATCAGAGAAATGGAGCAGAATTGATAAAATCTTGTTCAGTCCTGAGTGGCTGATTAATTTCTCAATGAAACTCTAGGGATTGCCCAGGTTAATTTCAGACCACTGCCCTTTGCTAATGATGAAGGATGATAGAGATTGGGGGCCAAAACCTTTCAGGTTCCTAAATGCTTGGACTCTCCATCCCAATTTTTCTTAGCTTTTTGTTACTTTCTAGACAAATACTACCTTTGCTGGTTGGTCTGGATTCATACTTCTTCAAAAGCTCAAGCATCTAAAGTTGATCTTAAAATCTTGGAATATTGAGGTGTTTGGCAATATTCCTTCCAAAATCAAATCTTCAGAGGAAGAGTTACATGCACTGGACATCATTGCAGAGGAAAGGGCACTAGTTGCTTCAGAAAAGGAAAGAAAAAAGGGTGGTTAGAGGTGAGATGTGGAAACTTTACAGAATGATAGAGTGGATATGGCATCAAAAATTCAGACTGAATTGGACTCTCAATGGGGATAAAAAACACTAGGTTCTTCCATATTGTTGCTAGTACCAGGCAAAGTAGAAACCTAATTACCTCTATTTCAGTTAACGGTGTGTCTTTTGAGGAACATAGCAGGGTCAAGCATCAAGTTTTACACCATTTCAAGACTTAATTCATTGAATCATGGGTTAAGAGACCTATTTTGGGAGGGGTGTTCAATACTATTGAGTCAGATTATGTTTCTCAACATCTGGTAGCTGAGTTCAGTGCAACTGAAATCTTAGCAGCAATTAAAGATTATAACAACAACAAAGCTCCAGGCCTTGATGGGTTCAACCCATTTTGCTATCAGAAATTCTGGAAGGTTATGAAGCTGGACATAATGCAATTTTTCAAGGAGTTTCACTCCAACAGCAGGCTCACTTATGGCATTAACAGTACATTTATTACTCTTATTCCCAAGTTAGAAAATCCAATTGGTCTATTTGATTATAAACCTATAAGTCTTGTGGGATCTATTTACAAAGGCCACAGTTCTTTCGCACAGATTGAAATTAGTGCTTCCCTCAATCATTGATGAAACTCAGACTGCATTCATAGGAGGGAGAAATATTCTTGATGGAGTGTTCATTGCTAATGAAGTGGTGGACAGTTGGAAAAAGACCAAAAAGCAAGGGTTGATTCTTAAATTGGACTTTGAGAAAGCATTTGATTCTGTTTATTGGGAATTCCTATTCTCTTTGATGACCAGTTTTAGCTTTGGGGATAAATGGATCTCTTGGATGAAAGCTTGTGTGTCTACAGCAAGAATCTCCATTCTAGTGAATGGATCACCTACTGAGGAATTCTCTCCCAAAGCGACCTTAGGCAGGGTGATCTACTCTCTCCTTTCCTATTCAACATAGTGTCTGAAGGGCTTAACATTCTTCTGGTCAGAGCACTTAACCTTGGTATTCTTAATGGTGTGGTAGTTGGGACTAATAACGTTCTTATTTCACATTTGCAATTTGCCGATGATTCAATTCTCTTTTATGAAGCTGATTAGGATCAATTGGCATCTATTAAAAGAGTTCTCAGATGCTTTGAAGTACTATTAAGTCTCAAAATTAACTACCACAAGAGTGTTGTGTGTGGTGTTGGTGTGGCTGATGATTTAATGACTTCTTTTGCTAATCTTCTCAACTATAAGGTGTAAGGCCTTCCATTAAAATTTATGGGGCTGCCTTTAGGTGCTAACCTTGGTAGGAAATCTACTTGGAAGCCTGTTCTTGACAAAATCAAATCTAGACTGTCAAGGTGGAAGAGAAAATTTCTATCCTTTATAGGTAGACTAACTTTGATCAGGTCTACCCTTTCCAGCTTACCTGTTTACTTTCTTTCTTTATTTAAAATGCCAGAAGGAGTGGCTAGGGAAATAGAAAAGATTGAGGTTGTATTCTTATGAGGTGGTAGTGATCTTAAAAGGAAAATTCATCTAGTGAAATGAGAGGAGGTTACAAAGAGTATTGATTAAGGAGGCTTAGGCATCAGAAGGGTTAGGGATGTCAATAATTGTTTACTACTCAAATGGTGGTGGAAATTTGGAAACCAAATCAATGCACTTTGGAGGAGAGCTGTTTGTAGTAAATATAAGATTAAGTAAGATTGTTGGCATCCTTCAATAAGGCCTTCTTACAAGCATTTTAGAATGTGGAGTGATATCTTATCCATTAGGGCTCTTAACAGGCCTATTTTCAACTTCTTTTTGGACAACTGTGTAATCAAAGTGGGGAATGGCAACATAATCAGTTTTTTGTTTGATAGGTGGTGTGGTGCCCTTTGTCTGAAATCTGCTTTTCCTCTTCTTTTTAATCTTTTAACTGATCAGGAAGGCTTTCTTCACCAATACTTTGCTAGGAAATCAAGCCCAAGTGTTTTATATTCTTGGGAATTGGCTGAAGAAGTTAGCCTGAATGCTTTATTATCCTCAGCTCATTCTCTGTGTATGGATTCTGCAGACTGCCAGGTCTGGTCTAATGCTTCTACAAGCTAGTTCTCTGTCTCTGTTCTTTATTCTCACAGCTTTTCTCTCCTAGGACCCCATCTAAGAATCTGTAAACTTGTTTGGAGTTCTGTATTGCCCCATAGAGTTTCATTCTTCTATTGGTTGACCTGGAAAAACAGGATTAAATGTTCAGACTTTTTGCTCAGTATTGGTATTCTTGACAATAATGTTTCGTCTCTCTGCCCCTTCTGCAGTTTTGAATTGGAATCTGCTACTCATATCCTGCTCCATTGCCCATTTTCTTGGTTAATTTGGTCTGCAGTGATTGAAGATTGGAGATTTCATTGGTGCATTCCTAAATCAGTTGATGGTCTGCTTACTTGGTGGATGAGTGGTAAATTTCAGAAGCGTGAAAGGTCAATTTGGAGAGCCATCCCATTAATTGTTCTTTGATCTCTTTGGAAGCACAGAAATGAATGTATATTTTCTAATGCACAACCCAACTCATTTGGTCTACTTGAATTCATCAAATTCAGATTAGCCATTTGGCTCAAAGTTTCCATTAAGAATTTGCCCTACACAGTTGATGATCTTGTCTTCAAATGGAGACAGATCAGGGGAAGTGCTTGATTCTCCAGTTAATATTATGATTGCTACTACTCCCCTCATCATTATCTCCTATGTGGTTAGAGCTTGCTTAGGATCTGTTGTTGTTTGTTTTGCTATCTGTTGCAGTTAGATTTTGGTGTTTCAAACAGAGGTGATACTGTATAGTCTTGGTTCTATTTGTTGGTCAATGCCCTGCTTGATTCTCTACTTAATATTATGATTGCTACTGCTCCCCTCCTCTTTATCTCCTATGTGGTTAGAGCTTGCTCAGGACATGTTGCTGTTTGTTTTGCTATCTGTTGCAGTTAGATTTTGGTGTTTCAGACAGATGTGATGCTGTATAGTCTTGGTTCTATCTGTTGGTCTATTATGCCCTGCAGGTTGTTTTGCTGCTTTGCTCAGGATTTGTCTTTTCTTTTACTCTTCTTGTTTGTCTTTGCCTTTGCTCTGTTTGTTAGTTTCTCACCAACTAGGAGGTTGGAGCTTTATCTAGCTCCAAGCTCCTCTTTATTGATGTAATTTATCGTACTTTGTAAATGTTTCATCGATAAAGTTTTCTTCGCCGATAAAAAAAAAAAAAAAAAACAAAAAACAAAAATTTGGATTCAATTGAAACAATGTAAAAAATTAAAGTATAAAATTGATGTAATTTAAATTACATAGATCAAATTGATACAAGAAATAGGTTACAAGAACCACGAGTATAAGTTTTCCAAGAAAAAAAGAAAATGAAATGTGGTACATATAATTGTTGTCTAAAAAACTGCAGAGTCTAATTTGTAGGAAATATAAGCCACCATAATTGATGTTATGAACGGGAAGCAAAAACATTATATAGGATTTAATATATTTATCTTTTATTTCAATATGTTAGGATGATGGAAAAATTATAAAATAGTCTTAGAGTATCACGTGGTTATACTTTCTCACCAATCACCATTTATTATGGCTTCTCATGTTTCTCAATCACCAAATACAAATAATTAATGTCCCACATTCTCTACCCATCATAATATATATGGTAGAATTAGACAAATAACAAACACTTGTTTTCAGGTTTACCTAGTAATTTTTCTTAATTTTTTTTTTTAAGGATAAATTATAAATACATCACTTTGAGTTTTACTTAAAATATTGTTCTTTATAGTTTTGAAAATTACATCCAACCCTTAACATTTTTAATCGTATAACAAATAACTCATTTTTTTTAATCAACAATTAAGGCCTCGTTTGGCAACTTGAAATTTTAGTCAAAAAGTCACTATAGGTTGTCATATTACTTTCTCTATTTTTCTACATATTTTTCGTAAAAGTCAAAAAATTACTAAAATAGCATGTTCCCAAACCAAACCTAAGTCAATTAATAATTTTTAATGATGTCATCAATATATTTGAGTTAACCATTCTGTAATTTTATTATTGTATAGAAAGATAGTTATAATTTCTTTTTTCCTGTCAACTTTGTTAAATAACAAATTCTAATTAGCGGGCATTTATAATTTTCAGAACTATTAGGAACAATTTATATTTTAAGTAAATTTCATAGAGTGTATTTATAATTTATCTTTTTTTAAATATAATTGATGGCTTAATTTTTGGTGCCATTATTTGGTAAAATTTAAACCACAAACTAATATATTTTACATTAACGAATTTTAATTTTAAATTAGTATATTTTTTATAATGATGAAAGTAATTTAAAATCCCTTACCTTAAGTTTTGAGCCGATAATTCTTCTAAAAATTTTATTCCTGCTGAGACGAACAAATCAAAATATTATTTCCAAAGGATCCAACTAAATTAATATTACTGGTTCATATTCTTCTAAGTGTTAAAAAAAAAAAAAAATTTGATGAAATTAAATTGTACCTCAATCTAAAAATAAAAAAAAAAAATTCAAGAAATCATGAATGAGCAGTAATCCACAAATTTGAACATTTTTTGTATCATAAATGAGCCATAATCTACAGGCGAATCGAATACATACAAACTATTTTCCTACTTACATCAAATTTTAAAATAGTTTACATGGTTGAACTTAAAACACTAGTGACAATTAAAATGGACAGTAATTAAATTAACAATAATTATTAATTCATTGGTTTTTCAAAATTACTAGCTAGGGTTGTTCATCTTTCTGTAGTGCAAAAGCATGACCGACGCCAGGGCTGTTACCGGGCGTTGTAGGTCTAAAATCATCTTCATGTCCTGCATCAATACCATCAAATCCCGGGCTTTGATCGACTGTATATTTCTTTCCTGTGATAGAATGGTCAATTATCGGAACATGAGTTGCGTGTGGGGGGGCTTGAGGATAGTATCCATTGCCCCTGTGACCTTCGTTGTTTTGGCTTGCTGCTGCTGATTCATTTTCATCTTGTATGGAAATGGAATTGTATGCCTCTTTTTCCATTGGTTTTAGCTGTCTTCCCTCACTAAATAGAATTTCATTGCATGAAATGAGTGAGAGAAGAATGACAAAGGTGTAGATGGGTTGGATATAGGCCATAACTAGAGAAGGGAAGAGTTTTGGTATGCTTGTTTTGTTCAAAATGTGTGTGTGTGTGTGAGAGAGAGAGAGAGAGAGAGTGTTGTGAACACTATGATGACTACCTGGCATCTCCTCTGGTATTTATAATGGAAGATTCTAAATAAACTCAATAAATATCTCTCTATGTCTACTTGTATAAGTGCTTCTTTCTAACATACATTAGTTTTAAGGATAAAAAAGGGGTAAATTGTACTTGCAATTTTTGTAATTTATCTTTTATATTAATTTGGTTCTTGTAATTCTAATTGTATCGATATTGGCTTTAATTTTTCATGTTGTTTCAATTTAGTCTAATTGCATCTACCAAGAAATCTGACATAAATTAAGGGCAAAATAGTCAATTAAAAAAAGAATGAGTCATTTCAATTTGGAGGCAAAAAGGATCATTATTAATTGAATTAGATTGACACAATGTAAAAAATTCAGAGGTAAAATTGATACAATAAAAACTATAAGAACCAATTGATACAATACATAAATTACATGAATTCCAAATGTAATTTGCCCCCCAAAAAATAATGTATTTATTTTAGAAGCTCTCTTAGCCACTAATACTTCCGTAAATTAAAATGTCCACTTTGTTTATACAAATTTGGATGGTTCATATTTTCAATCTTTTTTAAGGTCCTTTCTGGAGGGAACTTTATGCATATATTACTATTGGAAATTTAAGATTCACTACTTTTGATCTTTTAGTCATTTTATTTTATTTTATTTTAAATACAACTTTTTGGTTTAAAAACCAAAAGATATGTTATTCTAATATAAAATGCTGTCTAGAGCCCTATATAATACTCTACATATCTAAACACACAGAATTAGCTTTTCTTTCCTTCACAATTTATTTATACTTGGTATCATTTTTTTTATCGGCAAAAAAGAGACTTTATTGATTTAAAGATCAAGTATAAGGTACAAAACATATTACACCAATAAAGAAAAGGAAAATGCAAGAGCATCACAATTAGCTAAATAATTCCAACTAGGTTAGCACCAAGAAGCCCATCCTATCATTTGCTAGCACCGCAGAGTTAGTGAGAAACTAACGAGAAAGAGAAAAAAAAAAACAGACCAAAACACCACAGCAATAACAGCATAGTTGGTAGACACCATACCAATTTTGCTGTTAGTTGAGCAGACCAACAGAGCTGAGCAGACCAACCACTAGCAGGACAGACCAGTAAATCAAACTAACACATATCTGAGACAAAACACCCAACCCACACCAGATACCATTACAGCAGTAGCAAGCATAACTAACATCAGACTCAGACAGCAGCACAAAACACCCAAATTCATCCTAGTAGCATAACTAACCAGCATCAAGCATAACTAACCAGCATCAAAACACCCTTAGTCAAGATGCAAGCTCAACACACAATAGCACAACATAACTAACCAGAGTAGCACAAAACAGAACCAAAACACTACATTGTTGGTCGGCAGACCAACAAAGCAGACATCAGCTAAGCATATCAGTTCAGTAGCATAGCATACTAGTTGAGTATATCATATCAGCAGACCAACAAAGAATACCAATTAATAGACGGAACACTAATAGGCAAACCAATAACTAATAGGCAGACCAACAAAGTAACACCCTTAGATCAACAGAACAAAGAGACAGAGCAATAAATAAGACAGAACAACCCAGAACAGATCAGCAATGTATCCCATGATAGCTCAAACAAGCTCTGCAGACTTAGAAGAACAGCACAGAAGCAGAAGAAACAGAGCAGATTGGTAATCATTTTCCTTTGAGAGCCTTGGTTTTTTATTTTCCAAAAATGCTTTCACTTTGAGAGCCTTGGTCTTTCATTTTCCTCCATCTCTTCAAACTTTCAGTTTTTGTTGAAAAATTATGTGTAATTAATCTTATTTAAAAGATTTAGAGAACTAAGAATATTAAAAAAGAAGAAAAAGAGAAAGATTTTGGCTTGTAAGTGCAGACTGTGAGGTTCATTTGCATATCTCAAATTCAACCCAAAATTCTCAGATATGAACCTCTTGTGTTATTTTGATCTTTATAATTTTAATTAGCTTGATTTCGACAATAAATTTATAATTTTATCTTAATTTGGTTTAATTAATTACAAGGGAGATTGACCAATAAGTCTCATATTTTGAACTTGTAATTCATATAGTCTCATATTTTTTCTTGTGATCCATTTAGTCTTTTTGGATGTGTAATAACTCATATGCTGGCCATATTGGAGTGTTACATTTGGAATTTAGAAAAAGTACACTAAAGAGTTTTTAGTATCACATCATACCCACCACGTTACAATTAATAGTATTTTTTGATAGAAAATAAACAAATAAATGACAAGTGTCATGCTTCAAAAATTATAATTGGGATTATTTATTTTTAAAATCACCAGTCAAATCTAAAAATCAAATATAGCTTTAAAGAATTGTTTATGGCAAATCAGATTGAAGAACTCAGGTGTCACTACAAGAAATTAGTTCTTTAGAGACTAATATTTAGGGACTAATTAAATTTGGTCGCTAAAAATAATCTTTTAGGGACAAATTTAAACATATGATAATTTACTTATAAAATTGTAAAAATGACTATTAATATTCTCACTTAATATTTACATAGTTTTTTTAGACTAATAAATTTGGCTGCTAATATATTATTAACATCTTTAGAGACCAAATATTTTCGTCATTATCAATTAAAAACAATTTGAGACCAATTATTTTCATCATTTTAACAATTGAAAAGTGGGGACCTCATTCTTCACTTCAGCCCTAACTTGTTCATTCTCTCCCTCTCTCTCTCTCTCCGTAATCGATCTTCATACATAGTGGACCTGTAAGAGCTCCAAGGTAGATTGAGCTCCAAATTTGAAGATTAATAGTCGTTTTTCAATTAACAATTGACGATTGAGCTCAATCTTCAATTGTCAATCTTCAATCTCTTGCACCTCGATTTGCTCAATCTTCTTCAAATTTTGGTGCGTCTCACTCTCTCTCTCTCTCTCCGTAATCGATGTCCGTGATCGACCTGTAAGAGCTCTAATCTTCATTTTGATTGGAAGCATACATGTCGCAATCTTCATTCAAACTTTCAATTACTTATGCAAGTCTATTTTATGTGAAACCTGATCCTAATTCTTCATTTTACTGATGGATTTATGATACATCCTGCATCAGTAGGCACATTACCTCATTTTCCAAATCATTCACTTATTACTCTCTTTTTCTGTTGGAATGATCTATGGACTATTTTAGAGCCAGAGGCACAGAGGTAAGGTTGTTATTTCCGCAGACATGGTCATGAGTAGGATTGATGTTATGGTAATTGCCAAAAGATAAACTAAATAAGAGCTTTTAGGATTTTTTTTTTTTAATTTATATATTTTATTTCTTAATTTCCCTTTGGCAATAAGATTTTGGTGTGCGTTTTTGGTTTACATTCTGTTCACTTGGATTTGCACTTGTTTTAGGGCTTTTTTTCCCCTATATTTTGTGAGTGAAGACAATTTGGAGCATAGTATAGAGAGCATATTGTGATTATTTATACAAACAATGCAGCATTCTTCATCATTGCCTATGTTCTGATTTTCATGTTGCTATTTTAGTTAAATGGTATTCTTGTTTTTTCCTCCCTATTTTCTGTTTTGTTTCCTTCTTTGTTTGTTTGGATAAAAATTTGTTAGTGAAAAACCTGAGAATAACCATCAATTTGTAAAAGATAGATTATTTTAATTGGATTCTGATTGTGGTTTTAGATTAGTTTGATTCTAGTGCTAAGATTAATTATTCCCGGAGGTTTTTCAAATTGTTAAAAATGTTTGTGGTGATCTCATTGAGCCAAATTTATTGATTGAAATGGGGGTGGGTTGGGCGTTGGGGTTGTATTTGGTCACATATGTTAACTGAAGTGATGTCATGGGCCTCCTCAAAAAATTGGGGAGTAATAATAATATAATACAACTTTCCATCTTATCTACTCTCCCATTTCTCATTTCTTACCATTATTTTATTATCTCATTATTATCACACAAAAAAGAAGAAGAAGAAAAGATTATCTTAAGAAAATCCTGATAATGGGAGGGACTCGGTTTATTGGTGTGTTTTTGTCAGGACTTCTCGTAAAAGAAGGCCACTAGGTGTGAACCCTTCTCTTTACATTTTAACATTTACATGTACTGATTTTCTTTTCCCAATTGTTTTAACTTTCTTAACCATCTTTTCCACCTTATGGTGTGCAATTAAAATTGGGTTGACAAATTAGTACACAGATTTATATTTGATGATGTCTTTGACTTTTTAATAAAAAAGTTTTATATCATAATGCAGGTGACTCTGTTCACAAGAGGAAAAGCTCCTATCACCCAACAATTGCCTGGTGAATCAGAGAAGGATTATGCTGATTTTTCTTCCAAGGTTATTAATTATGACATATACACTGGAAAGTTCTATTCACCTTTTTGATCAGTTCCATATTTTTCTTTGTTGAGGAATGAAATATTGTATTCTAAGTGTAGATCTTGCACTTGAAAGGAGACAGGAAGGACATTGAATTTTTGAAAGCCAGTCTCTCAGCCGAAGGCTTTGATGTTGTTTATGATATTAATGGTATGCATTGCAATAAATTTTTGCTCCTTATGCAATCCACACAATGTGTCCTATCTGAGAGGGGATTTATATGTAAATTGGGCCGAGCTGGGTAAATGGGCCGATCCATGGGCCGTGATTAAAAAGGCTTGGAAGATGGGCCGCGGTCGGGTGGTAGCCCGGTTCAAGATGAGAAGCTTGCCGACCAGATTGAGTAGGAAGGCTTAGTTCAGTCACCGCAATTGGGTTGGCCCTGTCCAGAGTATGTTTAAGCCACCAAGTGGAGTAGAAGAAGTTAGTTCGGTCACGCCACTCGGGACCTAGGTATGACGACTTTGTACGGTAAACCTAGCTCTAGTTAGCCCGGTCCAAGCTTGTTACGGATAGCTTGGTCTCACCAGATGAAACCAAGGTACAAGTTGTGAAAAGAGAGCCGAGCTAACTACAGTTCGGTCATTTCTGCCTGTCTAGTATGGCAATGTTATCTCGGTCGTATGGTTGTCTTGCCAAGGCAAAACCATCTCACTTGGTTTAAGCAGTGAGGGGGGTGTTGAAGGATAAGTATTATCTTTCAGAAGTATGAATCCTAGGAGGACTCTGCATGGAGGAGTAAGAGTCCTATTAGGATTGTGCCACGCGGAACCTACAAAAGCTCACAAACATCACTTATGGAGAGGTAACACAACTTTGATTTCCGAATACACAGAGCTTTTGTTTATTTGTCTCTTTTACTGACTTAGGCATCGGAGAGGTATCCGGCACACACCCGCCGGCTAGCTCACGTTTGTGTTTTCAGGGAGTAAAGCGACGTCGTACGGAGGAACACAGTCTTGATCAACAGGATTATACGAGAAGGTTTATTTCTTTCCCGTACAATTGGCGCCGTCTGTGGGAAGTCAGACAACAACAAAACCTCTTGATCAAGCTTTTTCTCTTTGAAATCAATGGCGCACAACCAAGATTTGCCACAATCCGCCATTGACGGACAAACACCAGAGGGGGGTGCGAGGCGCGAAGGTCTACCTTCTATCCCTCCTATGGCGGACTTGGAACCACGCGACAGAATCCCAGGAGGGATGCGAAGGGGAGAAGGTGGACTAACAGCCCCCGTTACTCTCGTTCACAAAGTCCTGAGAGACAAAGGCGGAGGATTGATCCCCAAACTTTGGAGGACCGTGTGAAGGAGCAGGACGAATTGATACGATGGATGGCGTCGGACATGGAATCCATGAAGCGACAAATGAAGGGAAAAGGAGTGGCGACAGGAGAGGGGCCCAAAAGCAAGACGCCCCCTCGTCACTCGGAAGATCGTAGTAGACGTACCACACCATCTCAAGCAGAGAGTAGAAGCCTCAGGACAGGCGATACACAATCCAGGACTTCCAGAACTCGTCACTCTAGGTCTGAGAGGACAAGATTTGAGAGGTCATATACGGAAGGAAGCACCTATAGGCCCTCGCACACGCACCAGACATCATCCAGGCAGACGGAGTTGCCAAGATCATCCGACTTACGGACCGTGCTGGAAGAAAGGGCACGATGGAAGGAGGATAATAGGGTGCGCGACCCTCGCAGGGTATCTGCCCTTCAGCGGTTGGCTCCTTGGACGCATGGAAGCGTCGAGGTTGGAATGCCATTACCGTGCCCTGCCTACGAACCAACGGACAAAGCATTGGCGAGGCTGCAGACCTCGCCGTTCGTTCCGACAATCGAAAACGCGCCCTTACCTTCAGGCTTCCTTCAGCCCAAATTCACTATGTACGAGGGAAAGACAAACCCCTACATGCATCTAAGCCACTTCCGCCAGGTTATGGCGGTATATCGACGCAACGAGGCTTTGATGTGCATCCTCTTCCCATCCAGCCTTGGTGACCTAGGCTTGACTTGGTTCGAAAAACTACCAGAAGGCAGCATAGCCTCCTGGGCACAATTAGCGGAGGTGTTCGTAACAAGGTTCAGAACGAACACCAAAACGCCAGTGGAGATCGACCAGCTTCTCTCCATTGACATGGGCGACAAGGAGACACTTAGATCCTACAATAGTCGCTACTGGGAAACCTTCAACCAGATTGGGGACTGCCTCACCAATCTAGCCATTGCACAGTACAAAAGAGGCCTTCCAGTTGGGAACAGACTGAGGGACTCAATCACTATGACGCCACCTCTAACGATGGAAGCCTTAATGGAAAGAGTGCACCAGCACATTAGGGTGGAAGAGGATGGCGCCCGTGCTAAAGCAAAATCTAGCACGACCGCAGTACCAGATAAAAAGACCATGGCAAAGGTCAACGCGGTAGAACGTCCGAACAAAAACGGATGAGGCAGGCGGGACAACAGAGAAGACCAGGATAAAAGATGGTTGAGAATCCGCACTGCCATTACCACGGTATTCAAAAAACCAATCTACTGGATTCTAAACGAGATACGCGATGAACCTTTCATCAGATGGCCTGCCAAGCTAGGAGAGGCTCAGAAGGATTACGACAAAAGATCACGGTGCACCTTCCACAAAGAAAAGGGGCACCGCACTGAAAATTGCACGCCATTGAGGTAGCACCTGGAGGAGTTGGTGGCAGCAGGTCACCTGGATAAATACATTGAAGGAGGGACGCAGCCAGCCCCCCAAGACCACAATAACCTCAACGGGATGCCAATCGACGCCCCGTCTCAAGGCGTAATCAATGTGATACATGGAATCTTCGAACCTGAGCGTGTATGTGAGCTCAAAGGGTCGATCAAGAAGGCCGAGCACTTAAGGGAGGTACTAAATGCACAACCTACTATCAAAAAAGGGAAGACAGAGGCCACGAACATCATGTCTTTTTCAAATAGAGACTTGGCGAGAATATATTGTCCCCACAATGATGCCCTAGTTGTCACTCTCCGAGTCAAGGATTTTGATGTCAAGCGGATTTTGATTGACCAGGGTAGTTCATGTGAGATAATGTATTACGAAACATTCAAGCAATTGAAGCTACAAGACAAAGACTTGGCGCCTGCCGTGTCTCCCCTGATTGGATTCAACTCAATGCCCGAATGGCCAGTCGGCAAAATAATCCTACCAGTCAAAGCAGGAAGCGTGACAAAACAAGTGGAATTCTGAGTGTTGAAGGTTCCTTCCACTTACAACATAATCTTGGAAAGAACATGGCTGCATGCTATGCGATCGGTAGCGTCATCCTACCATCAGGTAATGCGGTTCCCCAACGAAGCCGGGGTAATTGAAGAAGTCTTCGGGGACCAGATCATGTCCAAGCAATGCTTTGTCACTGTGAATGGCAGCCGCGCTGCCAAGGGATATGTCCATTCGGTGGAAGAACCTGAGAATAATGAACTGTTCGCAGATGTCGGCAAAACAGCTAATCAAAAAGCAGTGGAAGACTTAGTAGAGGTAAGAATAGATGAAAAGAACCCGGATAAGTTCTTTTTACTTGGTTCGTCGTTGTCCAGCACTGAGAGATTAAAGGTCTTGGAATTTTTGACCTCTAACATCGAAATGTTTGCCTGGACACCATACGACATGCCAGGCATTGATCCAAACTTCATCTGTCACCAACTCAATGTCCACCCATCCGCTAGACCAATCATTCAGCGCACTCGCAGATTGGCACTCCACCACGCCGAGATAGTGGCGGAAGAAGTGGGAAATCTACTAGAGGCGGGAGCTATCAGAGAGGTGCACTACCCCAGATGGATTTCCAACACAGTCGTGGTGCCAAAGAAGAATGGCAAATGGCGTGTCTGCGTCGACTATAAGACAGTCAACAAAGCATGCCCAAAAGACAGCTTCCCCCTACCACAAATAGATCAATTGGTAGACCTAACGGCGGGGCACAATCGACTTAGCTTTCTTGATGCGTACAGAGGCTACCATCAGATCGCCATGTACGAACCAGACCAGGAGGTCACGTCCTTTACAACTCCAAGAGGACTGTATTACTACAAGGTCATGCCCTTTGGCCTGAAGAACGCAGGGGCAACATTCCAAAGAATGGTCACCAAGATGTTTGAGCCATTGTTAGGCAGAACAATGGAGACTTACATCGACGACATGGTGGTCAAGAGCAAGGATAAGAACGACCATCTAAGGGACCTAGGTGAGATGTTCCAGATTCTGAAGAAGCACAAGTTGCGCCTCAATGCATCTAAGTGCGTATTCGGTGTAGGATCTGGCAAATTCCTAGGCTTCCTAGTGACAAACCGGGGTATAGAGGCAGACCCCTCCCAAATCAAAGCTATTCAGGATCTAGAGAGGCCTAACTCAGTAAAAGAAGTGCAGTATCTCACCGGCATGGCAGCTGCACTCAACCGATTCATTAGCCGGTCGTCAGACAGACTACGACCATTTTTTCAAGCATTAAAAGCCAAGTTCGAGTGGGACGAAGAATGCGACCACGCTCTGGAAAACTTGAAAGAATACATGTCTTCTCCACCACTGCTTGTCACCCCAATGCCTGAAGAAGAACTCTTCATATACCTGGTAGTCTCTCAGCACGCAATTAGCGCAGTGTTGGTCCGTGCGGAAGGAATCCAACATCTGCCCATCTTTTATGTCAGCAAGACATTGCTGGGCGCCGAAACAAGGTACTTGCCACTGGAAAAACTAGCCTTAGCCTTGATGATGGCCTCAAGAAAGTTATCGCACTACTTTCACGCCCACACCATAGTTGTCCTAATAGCTTTCCCATTAAAAGCTTTGTTTGAGAGGGCAAACTTTTTTGGGCGAATCTTGAAATGGGCAGTAGAGTTGGAACAATTCGACATCAAATTCCAACCCAGAACCGTGATAAAAGCCCAAGCTTTGGCGGACTTTGTCTCAGAATTTACCCGAGGAAGTCATCATATGTGCCCAGTCGACCTGACTGACACAACCGAACTAGGGATGGAAGTTGACGCTGAAATAGCACAACTCCTGACGCAGAACACTCAGTCAGACCCCGAGACAGGCCAGAGTAAAGAAAGCAAGGAAGAAGCAAACCATACTACACCAAGCCAAGACTCACCAACAGATAAAGACTTGGTACAAACAGCTAGCAGGGACCTTGAAGAAAACACCAACAACATGCTGGACCCCAAGGCATCATCTGACCCCTCCACCTGCCGGAAGTTATTCATTGGAGAGATATGGAAGCTCTTTGTAGACGGAGCATCCAACTGGTGCGGCGCAGGACTTGGCATAGTCTTCATCTCTCCAGACGGCCTAGTAGTGGAGCAAGCAGTCAACCTGGGCTTCCCAGCATCAAACAACGAAGCGGAGTATGAGGCGCTTCTTGCAGGCCTCAAATCAGCATTCTACATGAAGGCCACCGATCTAATGGTCTACAGCGACTCACAGCTGGTGGTAAACCAAATTTCAGGCAACTACGAAGCAAAGGACGACAGGATGGCTAAGTACCAAGAATTGGTCAGAACAGAAATCAAGAAATTTGAAGTAGTCAGGATAGAACAAATCGGTAGGGAGGAAAACAGCAGAGCAGATGAACTAGCAGACTTTGCTTCAATGGCAGATACATCCATCCCTCATCCGTTGCTTATTGACTACTTACCGAGACCAAGCATTGAAGACCCCGAAGCAGAAGAGGTATATTGCGCCCAACTAGGCCCCTCATGGATGGATCCTATCATACTATTCTTAAAAGACGGCGTCTTACCGGAAGAAAAGAAAGAAGCCAACAAAATTAGAGCAAAGTCACAGCGATTTTGGCTCTCCCCTTCTATGGCATTGTACAAAAAGTCATTCTCAGGATCATATCTAAAGTGTGTTCACCCCAGCAAAGTGGAAGCATTCTTGTTCGAAATACATGAAGGTGTGTGTGGAAGTCACCAAGGAGGAAGATCGTTAGCTTACAGAGCCATCTCGCAAGGATATTGGTGGCCTTACATGCAAGCAGACTCAGAGAAATATGTAAAGAAGTGCGATAAATGTCAGAAGTTCGCACACCAAATACATCAACCTGCCAGGGAACTTCTACCCTTAACCAGCCCATGGCCCTTCGCAATGTGGGGCTTGGACATAGTAGGACCACTTCTAATAGCACCAGGCAACAGGAAGTTCTTTCTTGCAGCAACTGACTACTTCACGAAGTGGGTGGAGGCAGAAGCCTTAGCATCAATCAAGGAAAAAGACGTGAAGAAGTTCGTCTTGCAGAACATCATCACTCGGTTTGGCATACCAAAAGCCCTAATATCAGACAACGGCACTCAGTTTGACGACATAATCTTTAGAGGCTTTTGTGAAGAGTACAAGATAGAGTTCTGCAATTCTACACCGGCATATCCCCAAGCAAATGGGCAAGCAGAAGCATCAAACAAGGTCGCCTTAGATGGATTAAAGAAGAGGTTAGAACAAGCAAAAGGCAAGTGAGCAGAATAGCTCCCTCATGTTTTATGGGTTTACCGTACCACGCCTCGACGGTCAACAGGAGAAACTCTATTCTCCTTAGCCTATGGTATGGAAGCAGTAATCCCACTAGAAGTCGGCCTCCCCACTATTCGAAGCGAAAATTTTGATCCAGACTTAAATGGCGAAGCCGTAGCATTGGAGCTCGACCTTGCGGTAGAAAGAAGAGAAAGAGCACTGGTTCACATTGCCTCATACCAACAAGAGTTATCCAGGAAATATAACAAAACAGTACATCCAAGGCAATTTAAAATCGGCGATTGGGTACTGCGCAAAGTGATGGGAAACACCATGGTACCAGGAGATGGCAAGTTAGGGCCCAATTGGGAAGGACCTTACAAAGTGGTTGGATTAGCAGGAAAAGGGGCATACCACTTGGAAGATGAGGACGGCAAAGCCATTCCCAGGCCGTGGAACACTGCCAATCTCAAATTATTTTATTTTTAAAACTTTTTTCAAGCATATGTAATTTTCCTTTTCCTTTCTCAATAAAAACAAGTAGATTCTTTTTCAGTATAAGTTATTTTATGTAAAAGATAGTTTTAGTGAGTTAGGAACATTGTAAACATAGTTGGCCGGAAAAACCAACTTAGAGGTTGGCTGGATTAACCCAACACCCTTCCTAAGCCCAGGATAAGAATCTAGGCTGTAGGACGTTTGGTCGGAATAACCAAACACTTTATTCTAAGTTGGCAGGAATAACCAATTTAGAGGTTGGCTGGATTAACCCAACACCCTTCCTAAGCCCAGGATAAGGATCCAGGCTGCAGGACGTTTGGTCGGAACAACCAAACACTCTACTCTAGGTTGGCTGGAAAAACCAAATCTAGAGGTTGGCTGGAAAAACCAACACCCATCCTAAAGCCCATGATAAGGATTCAGGCTGCAGGACGTTTGGTCAGAATCACCAAACACTTTATGCTAAGTTGGCAGGAATAACCAATTTAGAGGTTGCCTGGATTAAACCAACTCTTTGTACTCTTCAGCTAAAGTAAGGATATCGGCTAAAGAGTGGTTGGCTGGAATAAACCAACTCTTACTACTCTTCAGCCGAGATAAGGATCAAGGCTGAAGAGGCTGGAAAAACCAAACTCTTATTATGCTTCAACCGAGATATTGATCTAGGTTGAAGCGGTTGGCTGGTATGGCCAGTCTGATTACAAGATTAAGACCGGGATGAATTATCTCGGCAAGAGAATGCACTACTTCATTCAAACTATAGTAAGAAAGCAAGTACAAGTAGAGCAGCAAACCGAGATAACAGTTAGAGCAAAAGAAGATTTTCATTGATAAAGTTCAAAGCAAATTACAAAGGAGGGGCCCCAGCCTGGTTATAAACTTTTTTGTCCAACAAAAAGAAGAACAAACAAAATCAGTTGAACAGATCATCAAGATCATCATCTATATCAACCCGAAGCCCGGTTTCAGATGGGAGCTCGGTCTCTGCTGGAAGTACGGTTTCAGTCGACAACTCGTTAGTCAGGTTTTCCACCGTTGGCTCCAACCGAGCTGATTGATCAGCAGGTTCATTGATAACCGGGATATTATTGGGCTCGGTGTCTTCATCCTCATCTGAACCCTGAAGAAACTGTTGATGAACGGCTGCAGCGTACTCTGCCAGTGAGCTCGGTATGAAGTACTGAGGAGGATTGTAGACCTCGGTCTCAGGCTCACAACCGAGCTGCACCACAGCTGCCCTCCAACCGCATTTGAAGAATAAATCTTTAGCTGCCTCACATTGTTGCATATAGAGGGCCTCTCCCTCCTTGAAGCCTTCAGCATTTGCATCATCCGCCTTCTTTTTTAGCTCGGTAATCTCTGCGTTCTTCTTTCCTTCGAGCTTGACTAGCTCACGTAGGTACTTGTCCTTCATCACGGTTAGTGCCCTCTGTTTGTCAGCATTAGCCGAGGTAACTAGTCCGGTCAGACGGGCTACCTCGGCCTCTAGCTCGGCTGTCTTCTGTTGGGAGTCTTTTAGCTCGGTGGTTTTTTCTTCGACTTCGGCCATGGCTTGCCTTACTATTTTACGAAGCTCCAACACACGCTTGTGTGCAATTTGACTCTTTTGCATGGCCTGAAAAAGAAGGGAAAGAAACTAATGACAAAACTGAGCAGAAAGTTAGAAAAAATTAGAGAGACAAGAGGAGCAACTTACCAGGATCATTGATTTCGTCACCGACTGGATGGCCTTGAACTCGGTCAAGTGCTTGTGATGCTCCATATCAAGGGGCAGACATACACTCTTAGCCAGATTGAAGGCTAGCATGTGGTTTTTATTAGCCACCACTGAGTCAGTATCACGGATAACACGATTTTGGAAAGCCATTTTTGGAGTCCATTTAGAGGAGCTAGCTCGGTCGGCAAGCTCCGGTTGCGGACTTGGTGGAGGGCTTGGTGGAAGGGTGGTTTCGTCTTCATCAATAAGGCGTTGCTCAGTCTGGGTAGTCCGGGCGCACTTACTTGGGCGTGATGAAGAGGGTTGCTGGGATGGAAGAGCCACCACGGTTTCCTGCGTCTGGTTGGGTGGCGGTACTTCGGCTCGGTGTGTTTCGGTTATAAGGGCCCTTACTCTATTCCTCTTCGCCATTTCTTTTTCTTCAGTAGTACGGACCAAGTTAATTTGTGGCACGTTGGGGTCCGGTTCGGGAGAGGCTTCCAGTAAGAAGTCTGTTACTCTGGCTTTCCGTCGACTGCTGTACCTGTACGTCGGTTCAAAATTCAGCAGCTTGGCCCAACTTCTTTCGGGGTATCGTAGTGCGGCGCAAAGAGTGTTCAGGTTGGGGTAACTGTATAGTGATTTAAGATGGACTGAATCTGCATAAAGAAGACAACTGTTAGTTCGGTTCAGGAACAGGAAACCGAAATAAAACAGAAACATGCAAAGAAACCGAAGTAATTATACCGGGGGTTCCTTTTTTCCAGTTTATACTGCGGCCTGGGATTTGGGCCTAGTGGTCTTCAAAATTGCCAGATATCCAGAAAAAATCATCGTCATTTAAGTCTTTATCCGGTGTGTCCTTTATTATTTTCTCACGCCGTCGTCGTATTCTTAAATAGTAAACCTAGCCGTCTTCTTTTGAGCCTATAGAATACTGGTGGAAGAGTTCGGCTAAGCTGAGGTTAATACCAGCCCGGCGGTTTAGCTCGGCTATACCATTTATTATGCGATATGAGTTTATGGAAAGCTGGGTTGGGCATATCCTAGTTTGCCTAAGGAATTCGCAAAGTAAAGGCTGTACAGGGAATCTTAGGCCGGTTTCTACGATGGAAAGGAGGGTGAAGGGAACAAAACCGGGGTTTCCCCAAGGTGTGATATCTAGGTCGGCTAAGGTGAGGTGAACATCGTCTGGGATGTTATAATCCTTTCGGAATTCAGCCATGGCACCGGGTGAATTAACTAAAAACCTATACTTCCCCATTTATGTTTTAAAGTTATGTATAAATTATAGCCGAGTGTTAGCTCGGTCGAAGATTTGTGCTGAGTAGCTCGGTTGAGCGTTCAAAGGAGTGCCTGGGCAACCTAAGTCTGCAAAGTGAAAAACAAAGGTGTTAAGCATAGATCGTGGGAGCGTGCTAAAAGTAATAAGGCAAGATAAATGAAGTCCTAGCTCGGCTATGCGAGATGCTATGGGTCGTAGCTCAGTTTTTGCAAGTTATTTGTTATTTTAAGGGGTTTTAGCCCGGTTGAGCCTCTAGGGGCAGCACTCTTAGTTTGGTCTGAACTAAGAAGGCTGGTTTAGCCCCAAGTTATAGCTCGGTCGATATTAGGACTTTCAAGCACGCTATTACGCAGATTTAGTTTGGGTGGATAGTCTGGATAAAGTGACAACAACTACAAACAACTTTTTAGTTTGGTTATACTATGATTTTGGATCAAAATCAATGGTTTCATAGATTATTCATGGAAATTGGTGGTTCTATTACATGGCTCTTCAACGATAAGAAAGGTATATGTTTTGAAAAAACATACAAAATACAGATATTATAAAAGCAGATGCGAAAACAACAAAAACAAGGCAGATTTGTGATGCTTACCTGATGAAGATCAAAAGAGCCTAGAGGATGGAAGTAAACGATAGCAGCAAAACACGAGCTCTTTCAGAAAATAAAGAACAGAGAAACTCAGAAAAAAGAGAGAAGAGGAAATGAATAGTGTAGTGGTAGATCTAAGACAAAGAAATTTTGTTTTAATGCAAGGACTAAAGGCGGGAACTGTTCAAAAAACGCGAGGTACGAAGGCGGCGTGACGGCTGCCTTCAGCCAATGAGAGCATGCCACGTGTCACTGGAATGAGAAGCGATTCATTTGCTGTGATTGAAGAGACGTTTTGACCGGACAAGCAGAGCCCGGTGTGAAATTAGCTCGGATAGAAAGGCTTAAAACTTTAGCTCGGCTGATAGACAGGTAATCCTTATCATGCTAAGCAGATGGAATTAAGGGGCAATTGAGAGGGGAATTTATATGTAAATTGGGCCGAACTGGGTAAATGGGCCGATCCATGGGCCGTGATTAAAAAGGCTTGGAAGATGGGCCGCGGTCGGGTGGTAGCCCGGTTCAAGATGAGAAGCTTACCGACCGGATTGAGTAGGAAGGCTTAGTTCGGTCACCGCAATTGGGTTGGCCCGGTCCAGAGTATGTTTAAGCCACCAAGTGAAGTAGAAGAAGTTAGTTCGGTCACGCCACTCAGGACCTAGGTATGACGGCTTTGTATGGTAAAGCTAGCTCTGGTTAGCCCGGTCCAAGCTTGTTACGGATAGCTTGGTCTCACCAGATGAAACCGAGGTACAAGTTGTGAAAAGAGAGCCGAGCTAACTACAGTTCGGTCGTTTCTGCCTGTCTAGTATGGCAATGTTATCTCGGTCTTATGGTTGTCCTGCCGAGGCAAAACCATCTCACTTGGTTTAAGCAGTGAGGGGGGTGTTGAAGGATAAGCATTATCTTTCAGAAGTATGAATCCTAGGAGGACTCTACATGGAGGAGTAAGAGTCTTATTAGGATTGTGCCACGCGGAACCTACAAAAGCTCACAAACATCACCTATAGAGAGGTAACACAACTTTGATTCCCGAATACACAGAGTTTTTGTCTATTTGTCTATTTTGCTGACTTAGGCATCGGAGAGGTATCCGGCACACACCTGCCGACTAGCTCACGTTTGTGTTTTCAGGGAGTAAAGCGACGTCGTACGGAGGAACGCAATCTTGATCAACAAGATTATACGAGAAGGTTTATTTCTTTCCCGTACACTATCTATGTGTTTATTTTAGACTTGTTAATTATGTTCTAGTTTTTGTTATAAAATTTGGAGTGTTTATATTGTTTCAGTTGTTCTAGTTAATTACTTTGATAGCCTTCTTAATATCATATATGGAGTTTGTGGTGTTACATTAATTGGGTATTGTCATTCTTGTCTTGTTCATCATCTATAGCCAGCATTTTACCTTTTAATCTTAGAAAAGTAAATTACTAAAGTTAAAATTTGTGTGTGATAATTCTTTCAGGATATGGCTTGCGACACATTTTTGAAAATTGTTTAGAAGTACAAGCGTAAATTTGTTATTGTACATGTAACATTATTTTAACCTTGTTGGTCAAATGTCAATTTTCCATATTGGATATAACTTTGAATGTGTCATGCTTTTCTTCTATTGTTTCCAGATTGGAGAAAGCGAACCATTTGTATCTGAGCTTCTAACAAGCCTTCCTATAACTATAGCTGATCTTAAGCCCCATCAGATTCATTCATTTTATGAATCAGTATTTTTGGTGGAGTTTTCTATGAACTATAACATTGTTGGAGCATTCTCAACATGTAGAATGCTGATTTCAGTAAAGTACTTTTAGATCTATGAGGTTACACAGTTTTAATAATACTTTGATAGGTTAGAATTTGTAGAAGTTTGAATTGCTTTCTTCTTGCAGGAACTCATAGACGTCGAAGGTGATGGAATGGCTGACATGGTATTTCGTTATATTCAGGAAATGTACATTAATAATCGGATGATGGTATGTAGGTCATTTTGTAAGCAATAATTCTTATAGTTTTTTACTTAAAAGCATTAGTATTATCAATCTTAACAATTATAACAATGACATATATATCCTACAGCTTTGATGAAGATACACTTGTCTTGCTATATAGATTTTTTCTATACCATGTGACCACTTCATGCCTTGCACAATATACACTTTGTAATGTATTTGAATTTATTTTCAAGTATTTTTTAACCCCTAATTTGTTTTGTTTTTCGCAGCTCTACCAGCACATAGTTTTAAGTGGAGGGAGTACTATGTATCCTGGATTGCCTAATCGGTAATAAATTTAAATCTTTTTTGCATAAATTAAAATCATTATATTGCTTTCTTCTTGGTGATATGATGAAACCATATTAATTTTGGAATCAGCCCTTGTAAACCCACATGAAGAATATCGAAAAAGATGTGTGGCGATACCTGTGTCAATTATGGGATGATAAGATGTACTAGGTAATGTTTTGAATTTTAAATATTAAAATTATTCCTTATAAAATACATGCTGAAATTGATAATAGAAGTTAATACTTTTGCATATGCTACAAATTAGATTTAATTGTTGAACACACATGTAATGCAGTTGCACACACTTGTGCTGAGGCTGCAGCTCTTGTGTAGGCTGCTTGTACTTGGGCTGCTGATAATGCTACACTTGTAATAGAAGTCAAATAATTTTTTTTTTTTTAAATTTTTCTTTCAATTTACCCCAAAAATCTGAGCTTTTATTTGCTTCAAATGCCTTAGTCAAGTTCTTCAAGGTTGATATCCATTTTTGAATTTTATCTACATCTCTTTTACATTTTTGAACTTTGTTTACACTTCTGATTATGATCATGTGTGCAGGATTTTCATCCTTTCTCTATGACTATAGACAGTGATAAGCTTTTGTGGTCATGGAAATTGTTTAGGGCATGTTGCTCTTGTAACTGAACTTGTGAAGAGGTAATGCGAGAGAAAGACAAAGTTGAAGTCGTCATAGAGTTCTAATTCATACAATGTTGAACTATTTTGATCTTGTTTTGGGATTTAACTCATATAATGAACTATGTTGAAGTGAATTTGAATACTTAGAGTTTTGATTTTTGTAATTTGTTTTTTGTATATATAAGAATAGATTTGATCTTATGTGCAAGATTTGAACTTGTTTTTTTGATCTTGTTTTTTTTCTATATACAGAGATAGATTTGGGCTGTGGATGCCAATTTATAGCTATGAAATTGAATGTTTCCAAAATGCTACTTCAAACTTTTAGTGACCAAATATATTTGTTGTTAAAAAGGTCACTATTTTGCTTTTTGTGACCAAATGGAGACATTTTGTGACAATATAAAATTGGTCGCTAATTGTCATTTTCAGCGACATTTTCAAAAATTCGTCGCTAAAGACTTTTCTAGACGCACTTTTAGTGACTTTTTTAGTGACGAATTTAATTGTCACAAAAACACCAAAATAATAGTTTTAGGGTCCAAAATAATTGGTCGCGAAAAGTCTTATATGTTGTAGTGTGTGAATAACAAAGGGTTGGTTTGGGAAGTGGATTAATTTTTGATTTTTTAGTTATTTTAGTTTGGAGTTAAAAATCTCGTTTAGGTTGAATTTTTAAATTTTTTAAATTTTATGAGAGAAAAAATAAAATAATTATAATTTGAATATAATATTTTATTTTATTAATTTTTTAACTTATTATTATTATTTTTTTTGGTGACTATTTAAAAAAAAAAAATCTCTTTAACTTACCTGCCAAACTAAGGCAAAGATCATTTTGACATTATCACCGCTCGAAATGCACTAAAAGACAGATTCTACTGTACATAATTCCCACTAAACAGATTTGCATTTGTTTTTTTATGATGTGGATGGTTCATGTGGTTTTTGGACCCTTGCACTCGACAAATCTAAGTGAAATACATCTGTCCTCTCCTTATGTTATTATTGTTTGTTGTTTTCTTCTAATTTATTTTTGTAGTATTTTTAATGTACGTAATTATGTGTGTAATGTGTTTAGTGTTTAATATTTTATATAGTGGGTCTCAAATCTAAATAAAGGAAAGGTTTGTAGATTTGGTAATCTCATAGTTGGTATGTAAAATTTTTCATTATGTCTCTTATGAATATGCGAATAAATATATAGATTTGATAAGAGTAGAATAAAAAGAAAAAATTAATGCAATCGATCACACTTAATTATTATATTTAATATACATGTACAAGCTTTTTCATCATGATTTGCATGATTATTTAATGCAAAATTATAACCGTAACATTTAAGAATGAGATCAATTTGTCTCCAGTTTACAAGTAGACTGGACGGTGTTATTCAGGCTTGTAAGGCCCACGATGATCCAATCAAGATATGAACAATTCATTTTCTACACAAAAACCAATCTAATAGCCATAACCACGTTATTATTTTATTTATCTTTCAAAAAATAAATGGTCAATTTTTAAATAATATTTATTAATCATTTTTTGTAAATAAATATTATAAATTAACGTGATTATAATTTGTTAGGTTTTATTATTGGCAATCCCGTTTGACAAGGATTTCTTTAAGAAGTTGATTTTCTTCCAAAACTAGGATTACTTTTGGATTTCTATAAGTAATTAGATTTCCTTCAAAATTAGGATTACTTTGGATTTTCTATAAGTAATTGGTTTTTTTCCAAAACTAGAGTAATTCCTCCAGATCTTCTTTTTGGTTCTTAAGGTTTATATCTGGGGATATTTTGTTAGTTTTCTTTGATGTTTTATTGAGTATTCAACTCATGGTTTAAAGAGAGTACATCAAGGGTTTTGTTTGTTATACATAAGAAAGAGAGAATTGTTCTTCGGTGGATTCTGAAGAATTCGAGCCTGAAGTTTCGGTGGATTCTGGAGTGGCTCATTGTAAAGACAATTCCGAGGCGAAAACGGGGTTGGAAGAGGCACATAGAGGTTGGTTCAATTAGGCGTGGATTCGCTAAGTAATTGAGAGTATACCTGTGTAATTCCTTTAAATCTTCTTAGTGGATTGTTTTATGGCTGTTGCCCGTGGTTTTTTAATCACAGTTGGAAGTGTCCAATTGTGGTTTTTCCACATTAAAATCGTTGTCTTGATTTGTCTTGATTGTTTGATTGGGATTGTTATATACTGCTTAAAATTGTTACATAATCACAAATCAATATTTAGGGGATTTCTAGATTTTTCATAATTATTAAATTAAATTAATTTTTTTAACAAATATTTTATATATTATAATTTAAAAAATTAAATTTAGATGAAAATGGCCCATGAGCCGAAATAGCAAGGTGAGGTGAACAAGCTGGTGCCTTTAAGAATAGATCACTAATTTAATAAGGAGAGAGAGAGAGAGAGAGAGAGAGAGTTGTCGCCGCCAACCCCGCCCCGCTGCCACATTGCCACCATGACGCTGCCGAGCCATGTTGTCTGCAATTCTGACCTCTCTTACTGTTTCACCAGTAATCTATGCCATAGAAAGCAAATCAAAGCAAAACTCTGTTAAATCTGACTCAAACCGATGATACTATATGCACCAATTAGTGTACATACTAATATATCAACTAGTGTTATGATATTATTATTGACCACATTTATTATACAAGTTACAAATATCCAAAACCATACAAATGATACCGCATCATTTATTAGTACACCAATAAATACATTAATTGGTATATATAACATTATTTGACTCAAACAAACATTTTTGTGGATTCAAGAAAGAAAACCCATAACAAAGTCTAAAGTGAACCTCTTCGAAGATGAGAATTTTGGGGATGATTCTCCCTGAGAACAAACAACAAACATGAAAGCAACAAAATCAAAACAATAAAGAATAAAAGACATAGAAATGTAACATTAAGACCGAGATGAGATATTGATTGTAGTGTGTGCAGTACCTAAAACTTTTACCTCTGTAAACTGGATGCAACTTTCTCGAGACCTTCATAGACACCAAGCAAAAAAATGAAAAACAACGAAGAAATAGAAATTGGAAAATTTATTCACGCAAAAAAAAGGGGATTGAAATTTGAACCCCTGTATAATTAATGAAACTTGTTCGTATAGAAGGGTAATTGAATGGTTTATTGTACCAATTCTTGGCCCAATTCAAGAGCAACATCTGTGTAGCTGTTTCTCTTTCCATTACTCTTCCACAAAACCATCACTTCAATGGTGATTATTTAGTATTTTCAGAGTATGAATACGTGATGTTTCATAAAATTTTAATTGGTAGAGAGGAGTAAAAGTTCACGACTTATATTGGAATGGGAAAACAACATAAAAGCTAAGTAATTGATAATTAACTTAGAATATTACCACATAATATTCTGAAATTATTAAATAATTTTTCTCCCTTCACATGATCACTCTAGAGGGTCCAAACGCTGATAAAATAGCTTCAACGTGAGATATGCTATCACTGTGATGGAGTTGTGTTGCGAATTTACTATTGAAAAATGTATAAAAAATATATATTGTAATGTGTAAAAAATAGGTAAAATTATTTTCAAATATATGAATTATATATTAAAATTATAACTATTTTGACGCCATGTGTCATTTTTATTGATAATCTTTAGACCCATCATTATAAACCATAACTTACACACACACACAAAAATTAAAAAAGAAAATTTATAAAACTCAGACACAAAAAAGTACACCAAGAAATTAAAAAATAAATAAATAAATAAATTAAAGAAAGGCATCATAGCCCACCACATCTAATTTTCCCTTAAATCATGTAGCATCTAATATCAAAATATGCCTTTAGTGCTCAAAACAATAATGTTAACAAATCTAAAAATATTTTACATAAAAGTGTTTAGAATGCAGTGCAAGTTTAATTTTTGTACTTCATATTTGTCATTGCAATTCTAAGCTAGTAGCTGTGGTAAAATCAAATAAGCTTGTTTGATTTGATTTTTAGGATTCATTTTTCAGAAAATTAATTTTTTTTTATTTTTTTTTCATTTTTTTTTGTTTTTACTGATTTTTTTAATATTTTAAGTATTTTTTTAATTTTTAGATACATCTAACATAAACACATTTAAAAGTGTAATATTTTTGATTTTTTTTTTAAAAAAAAAATTCACTAAATACCAAAATTACAAAAAAATAAAAATAAAAATTCAGTACATTTTTGAATTCTTATGTATTTATTAATTTTTTAAAATATTTTACTTTTTAGATACATCTAAGTAAGGTGTATCTAAAAAAGTTTTTAAAAAAATTATTTAAAAATTTAAAAATATTTACTAAAAAAAAAATACAAAAAACAAAAAAATTTAATTTTCAAAAAATTAAATTCAGAAATTAAAACCAGACACAATGAATAATATTCTCCCTAGTAGGAGAAATAATATTCCGGTATATAGTATATTAAAAAAATAATATTTGACGGAGTGGTTTATAAATTTTTTTTTTTTTTTTAATATTGTAAAGTTTTTCATCAATTTGATATACATGTGGACTTCAAATAGAATCCTTTCTAATTAGTAGAACAACTACCACTACTGAAAAAGGAAATATGGCTATTAGGCCTGTTTGGTAGAGTTTATAAGCTGTTTATTTTGGCTTTTAGCTTAATTTAAGTTAAAATATTGTGTTTGGTGCAGTTTAAATTTACCAGCTTATAGCTTAAATCAAGCTATTTCTCAGCTTATCTCAAAAGCTGGCCAGGGGGTGCTTAAATTTTTGACTTAAGCGTGCAGCTGGTGTGGGGGGGCTAAAGTTACTTAAATGCCCTCGTCAATATTCAAATATTAATATTAATTAAAAAATAAAAAATTGTATATTTATGAAGAAAAAGAAAAAAATCAAATATTAATTGAAAAATAAATATTAATTGGTATTAATTATTAATAAATTCATATTGAATATTTTTATATTAATTAAAAAATAAAAAATTGTATATTTCTGAAGAAAAAGAAAAAAATCAATATTAATTACAAAAATCAATATTAATTGGTATTAATTATTAATAAATTAATATTGTATACTTTTGTAATGAATTAATTATTAATTGCTACTAATTAATAACAATTGTTGATTATTAATATTAATTGATACTAATAAAAATTAAATATTAATATTAATTTATACTAATTAATAATTTTAGCATTAATTGAGACTAATTAAGCCATTAATTGATACTAATTAATAATTTTAGTATTAATTGAGACTAATTAAGCCATTAATTAATACTAATTAATTTATAATGGAAAATAATTGTGACAATAATACTTCCATTCATTTTTAGCAAATGTATCAATTTTTATATTAATTGACACTAATTAATACTAATTATATTAACTTTTATTAATGAAAATTAAAACTGAAAAAAATAACAAAATAATCATTTTTATATCATATAAGGGTAGAAAAGATAATTATATAGTAAAAAGCTATTTTATAGCTTATTAATCAAACATTATTCTGCTGCTTAAATCCATAATCTCACAACTGTACCAAACAGGTTAACAGCTTATATTCACAGTTATAAGGCATAATCTGTTAAGTTATAATCTATAATTACTTTTCCACAACTCTACCAAACGGGCCATTGTAATGGATGGTTCACATGACATATCCGAAGTTTGACCAAATGTAAGTGGTCATGAGCAATTCCATATCTATTATAGGTTGATTTTATCAACAAAGTCTTCTTATGTTGTTAATAATATATATATATATATGCGAATATTTTTTTAAAAATTACAAATCAATATAAAGATCAAAAAGTAATCACATGGAGGGGGAGTTTAACTCTGTCAGTGATTTTTTTCTTTTTTGCATAGGACGAATTGTACCTCCATATTTATATAATTATTTTTTGATTATTTAGGTTGAGTTATAATTTTTTTTTCCTATTATTTTATGTAACATTTTGACCCATTCGTAATCCTTCGGGTAATTTTTTTTTAAGGTATATAATGTGGTTTTGATTCTATTCAAGTGTCGGCCTCTTCAGGATATTTTGTTGAATCATTCATAACCTGTCATGGAGGTAATATAGATTCTCGTTGGATCACAGACTACCTATTTATTATTACATTGTTGAAATAAGAAAAACGTATAAGATGACAGAAAAGTAATTCCACCGCCTATTTGTGGAGGCCTTATTTAAAGTCAAAGTAAATACTTTGCATGGACTGGTCTTAAAAAATTTATTATAGCTAATGAGTATTCAACATGAAATTTGGAGAGAGCACACTTTCAAGTCCCAAGTTTGTATTGTGTGCACTAAGCCAACCTCTTGAGGTTTTTATTTTTTATTTTTATTGTTGATGTATCTTTGATATAGATATTATTTTGATGATTTGGTTCAGATATATTTCCTCATCTCATCCAATTGTGTTAAGAATGTCGAAATTTTTTACAAAAGGTGACATAGATATAAGATGAATGATGGAATTAAAATTTTACAAAATAAGACATGGATTTAAAACAAAGTGTAAATCCCGCATTCTCTCTCACATTTATGTGTCAATTGTAAAAATTTTCTATGCAATTGGACTTTAACTTTTTGTGATTGGGTTGTTGTTGCACATGGTGCGCAGCAACTGTTACTCACTTTTGGGCCTTTTAACTCTTCTTATTGAGTTTCACAATGCATATACCATGTTGCGGCAACTGTTACTCACTTTATTGGACCCTTTAACTCTCCTATTGATACAATGCATATGGATGAATTGGAACATTTCGATGTGTAAATACCATGTATCCTTTAAGTACGAGTAATACTTGTATAATACTTTCATATAAATTTAAATGTTTATTATTTGTCATGAAAATTTATTTTTATCACATTATTTTTAAAAGGCATAATTATCAAAATCCTTATTCAGATTGTAAGATCTTACGGTTTTACAATAAGTTAGGCTAATGATCCAAATCGCACTAGAATTTTAAATTTTATAAAATCTTAATGTGATTACAATTATAGTCAGTTAGATTGTATAGAATCTCACTATAATCCCGATTTTACCAAATTTTTTTTCTTTTTATTTATTTCTTATATACATATGTATGTGTAAATCTACATAATTTTTTTTTTACTATAAACTCTATCTCCAAACATCTCCTTTAATTTATTTTAATATAGAAGATATATTATATCAAATTTATGTGTAAAATACATTATCATAAATAATAAATTTTCATTTCATTTTGTACTGAAAATAAAATCTTACAATCTAGTCCATAAGTCCCTCTCAACAACCCCAATTAAGAAATCAATTTTAACAACTTTTTAAAAAACTATGGGTTTGTTTGGTTTAATTTTAGAATTATGATTTAAGTGTAGAGTTGTATTTTGAGTTTTGAGTTTTTGAATCATGATTTGAAAAAAGAAAATTTATTTGATTATAAGTTTTAAAAATAGTTTTGGAATAATTTGTATTTTTTTTTTAATTGATTGATGTATAGAATGTGAGAAAATGTAAATGGAGAGAGGAGAGAGAAAAATTGATTGATTAATTGAATAATAATAATAATAATAAAAGAGAAGAGAAGAGTTTCGAAAATAATTTTGATTTATATTTTAAAAATATGTTTGGTTAACATATTTTATTCAAATTATGATTTAAAAATAGAATTGAATTTTAAAAAGTAAATCAAACGTTCATATAATTTTTTATATAAAAAATTTAAATTTGTATAATATTTTCTCAAAAAAGCCTCTTGAATAGGGCCATGAAAAGTACCCAAAAAAAAAAAAAAAAAGGTGAAGTCAAACAAACTACTATAAATCCACCCAGCCTTATGAAGGGTCCTACCACTCCTCCATGCGTTTATTTATAGTTGTGAAAAAAGGCAAATGAAGCAAAATGATAATGATGGGTGGGCTTGAAATGAAACTTGAAAGTGCCAAGGACTGATAAAATTTTGAGATTCTTTGAATAAAGCAAAAGAAATGGAGAATCTTCCAAAAGGACATGCGTGTGGTTGTGCTCCTCTAGTTGAGGAGCCTCTAGCCCCAAAGCCATCCTTCCACTCAACATTAAAAAAAATTAATGAATATACAAATATGTTGTCTGATGACAAAAAGTACTATATTTGATTCTGTTTTGTGCTAGCTAGCCTATAGTGCACCAAACCACCATCACCACCGCAGCTCTGATCACCACCGACATCTGACATGCACCAACTGTCAGTGATCTCCAACCACATTTCAATTGATTACTGAACCGGTCATTGATGACTCCAACATTAAGGGGACATTTCCCTAAATAAGCCAAAATAATAAAGGAATTCCTAAACTAAGCCTAATTTTGAAAGAATTCCCAAAATAAGCTAACTCGCGGTTCACAATCGCGAGTTCAACAAATTTCTCCCGTTTCACGTGATGTTGGTAAATTTTAAATTCGTGGTTATGAAAAGCGATTTTGATTAAGAACTCGCGGTTACAAAACGCGATTTTAATTAATTTTTTTTTCTTTTGAACTCGCTGTTACAAACCACGATTTCATCCAAAAAAAAAAATTTTTTTTGAACTCGCTGTTACAAACCACGATTTCATCAAAAAAAAAAAAAATCTTTTGAACTCGCTGTTACAAACCACGATTTTATTAAAAAAAAAATTTCTTCCGAATTCGCTGTTATAAATCACGATTTTATTCAAAAACTTTTAATATATATTAAAATCTGATCAATGTAAGACATAACTTGTTGGTAGCTCAAATGGTAGACCAATGTTAAGTCTTAGCAGGGGGGTGTGGGTTCAAATCTCACGCTAGATTTCCCCTTCTTCTTCTTCCTCTTTTTTTTTTTTTGTTTTTTCACTCACTTTATACTTTATATATTTATTATGTAATTTTTTTATCAAAAAAAAGTAAAATGTCAACATAATTGTTTAAAAAATATTCAGTTTATTTGGTTTCAGTTTGTTGGATTTAGTTGTTTGAAATTTGAGTTTTTTTATTTTCGTATTTTTTTGTTTTTAGTGAATATTTTTTAAATTTTAAACATTTTTTTTACTTTTTTAGATGCACCTTAGATATATCTAAAAAGTAAAAAATTTGTTAAAAAATATTTTTAAAAATTAATAAATACATAAAAATACAAAAAATATACAGAAAAAATATTTTAGTATTTTTAGTATTTTTTCAGAAAAATATACTCAAAAAAATATGCACAGTGAAAGCGTACTCAAAAAATATTTTTTCAGCAAAATGTACGCTTTTAAAATGTACTAAAATATTTTAAAAGCGTACATTTTTTGAGTACATTTTGCTGAAAAAATTAATATTTTTCTGAAAAAATATTAAAAATACAAAAATATTTTTTCAGTACATTTTTTGTATTTTTATGTATTTATTAATTTTGAAAAATATTTTTTAACAAATTTTTTACTTTTTAGATATATCTAAGTAAGGTGCATCTAAAAAAGTAAAAAAAAAATGTTTAAAATTTAAAAAATATTCACTAAAAACAAAAAAATACGAAAATCAAAAAACTCAATTTTCAAACAACTAAATCCAAAAAACTGAAACCAAATACACTGAATATTTTTTAAACAATTATGTTGACATTTTGAAAAAAATTGTGTTTTATAGAAAAAAATTTTAGTTAACCAAACAAATATTTTACTTTTTTTTGATAAAAAAATTACGTAATAAATATATAAAGTATAAAGTGAGTGAAAAAAAAAAAAAAAAAAAAAAAAGAAGGGAAAATCTGGCGTGAGATTTGAACCCACGCCCCCTGCCAGGGCTTAATATTTGTCTACCATTTGAGCTACCAACAAGACATGTCTTGTGTTGATCAGATTTTAATATATATTAAAAGTTTTTGAATAAAATCGTGATTTATAACAGCGAATTCAGAAGAAATTTTTTTTTTGATAAAATCGTGGTTTGTAACAGCGAGTTCAAATGAGATTTTTTTTTTTTTATGAAATCGTGGTTTGTAACAGCGAGTTCAAAATAAATTTTTTTTTTGAATGAAATCGTGGTTTGTAACAGCGAGTTCAAAAGAAAAAAAAATTAATTAAAATCGCGTTTTGTAACCGCGAGTTCTTAATCAAAATCGCTTTTCGTAACCACGAATTTAAAATTTACCAACATCACGTGAAACGGGAGAAATTTGTTAAACTCGCGATTGTGAACCGCGAGTTAGCTTATTTTGGGAATTCTTTCAAAACTAGGCTTAGTTTGGGAATTCCTTTATTATTTTAGCTTATTTAGGGAAATGCCCCAACATTAAGTTACTTAGACCGAAGTTCGAGAAGTTATTAATTTGTAGTGGGTGTCAGTTATAAATTTGTATTAAATAATTAAAACAGTACCGCTTTGTAGTTCGAAATTTCACCGGTTCGAATGACCAGTTTTTTTTGTACACCTCCAATTTCTTTGTACACCCACATCTCGTATAATGCTCAGCTCAGCCACACCTTTCATTTGGAGGAGGAAAAAAAAGAAGAAGAAAGAACAGAGCATAGAGAGAAAGGAGACGGAGATGACGACGACGTAGAGAGAGAAGCCGTCCTATGTGTTGCCGACCAGGTTGCGTCCGTTGCCGCTGCTGCTGTGTGTGCCGTTGTTGCTGTGTATGGTGCAAGAGTGCTGCCGGTGTTGCTGGTGGTGGGTGTGATTGCAACTATTGGATTGATTTTCAGATTTGGTGATTGAAATTTGGTTTCAGATTGGGTGTTTTGAAAAATTTATATACTAATTTCATGTTCTGAAATTCATGTTTTGTTGCAATCAACAAGATGAACTAATTTCAATCTTCATGTTTGAAATTTCCATAATATCAATCAAAGAAGATAAACTAATTTCAAAGAACAGAAAATGCTGAACTTGTTCAACTGTTGTTCAAAAAATTAGACTTATCGTTCATCTGTTGTTCAAAAAATTAAACTTGTTGTTCATTTGTTGTTTAGAAAATTGAACTTCTTGTTTATCTGTTCAGAAAAATGCTGAAATAATTTCAATGAACTTAAACTGGTTCAGAAAAATTTGGTTGTTCATCTGTGTAGGGATGAGAGGGATCTGGGCGTCGTCGTTATCATATGAGTAGAGAGGGACCTGGATTAGCGAAATGGTTTGGTTTGAAGTCTGAGGAGAGGAGAGAGAATATAACTCAGATTTCGGGCCATTCGAGCCGTTGGATTTCGAGCTACAAAGCATTATGCTAATTAAAAAATATAAAAAAAGTATAATAAATTATTATTAATGTGGGATATGATCACGTGATGCTTCAAGATCAACTAATAATTTTGTCAAAAACTCATTAAAAAATTCTAAATTTTCTTACTGTCAAATGTTTTAATTTTTTAAAAATATTTGTTAATTAAAATCTTATTTTAATATTTAAATTAAGGTTTCTAAAAATTTTGAGTTATCACAGTTGCCAGCGAGCTCCAACAAAGATCAATCCATTTTCCAACGATGAGTCGATCACTCACTATAACAAATTATCAAATTAATATTTGAGAGGCAAAAATTTATGGACGAAATCACTTTTTAAGTATGGAATATTTTAGTTGTTAAAAGTGTCGTGGTATTTTTAACAACAAAATTGAATATTATTGATGAATTATTATTTTTTTAAGATTGAAAGTTTCATTTAAAAAACAAAACTTTTTTGCTCAAAATCGTTTTGTGTAAAGGCTTCGCTTTTGAAAATATATTTTTTATATAAATTAATTTTACATAAAAAAAAATATTTTCCTTCTATTTTTTGATGTTTAATTGACACCGATTTTTTTTTTTTTTTTTTTTTTTTTTAAATTGCTGTATGCCTTCGGCTAAAATTAATGAAAGAGCCATCCTTTCACGTTTGAAAATGTCAATGTGCTAAAAGGGGATATAATGATAAATACTGACTTATGGGAATTTAAATGATAAATCAGTTTAGGGACTATGACAATAAATGTTTTACTTCTTTTTTTTTTTTTTTAATCAAATAATGAAAAATATGTAAAAAAGATTCATAAAAATTATTTCACATGAAAACATACGGAGTTTAAAAATGTATTTATTAATGTTATTTTTAAAATTTTATCACTAAAATGTCTTTATTTTATTTTTATTTTTATTTATTTTTTATTTTTTGAAATGACCTTCTAGTAACGCCTCACATGAGGTTAAGAATTGATTTCTTAATATTTTTGAAAATAATTGTTTTTTAGAAATAAAAAAATTCTAAAAACCTTTATTTGTTTTAGTCACCTACGCCCACTCTACGACACACCAGCTACCAGTTTTAGACAAGTCATCCAACATATTTAGCCTCCGTTTGGCAAGAATTTTTTTGGACTTTTTTGATTATTTTAGTCATAAAAGACAAAATAAATTTTTTTAGCCACAAAAAACAAAACATCACATCTAACCCATAATCATTATACTCCTCTCTCACAAAAAAAGTCAAAAAAGCCAAAAAGCCAAAAAGTCCTTCCCAAACCAAACTTTTAAGCCCAGGCTAAAAAAGTCAAAAAGCCAAAAAGCCAACTCACTTCCCAAACGGAGGCTTATATATATTTGTTTTCATTTGTTTCTATAATATTTTTATACAGTAAGGCCTCATTTGGAAATCACTTTTTAGTCTAAAAGTAAAAAAATCATTAAAAAAATCAAAAAGTTAACTATCTATATTAAAAAGTCAAAAATTTTATTTTCTTTCTACTTGTTGTTTGTCTTTTCGAAAAAAACTAAAAAGTCATCCCAAATATGGGCTTGTTTGGTTTGTTTTTGGGAGAGTTATTTTTGAAAAAAAAATTTGGGAGAGAGTTTAGAAATTTTTTTAGTTTGTTTGGTTGTATATTTTGGGAGAGTTGTTTTTTTGGGAGTTTGAGATGATTTGATATTTTGGGAAAATTTGAATAGATGTGTGTGAGAGAAAAAATGATCGAGAAGGAAAGATGAGAGAGAAAAAGTGATTGATTGATGTGTAAGAGAGAGAAAGTGATTTTGGAAATTTTTTGAAAAAAACTAAAACCAAACAATTTTTAAAATTTTTTTTTCTAAAACTCATCTCCCAAATGCAAACCAAACATATAATTTTTTTTTATACCGTATTTTAATAAAAAAATAAAAAATTATTAAAATATTCTATTCTCAAACTAGAACTAAATTTGTTTATTTATATATGAAAATAAAGTTGTTTATGTCCTACCTGTAACTTGCCAAGGGAGTTGTGTGATAGTGGCCGTGTGGCCAAAAAAAAAAATAAAAACTTGAGATATTTACTGTAGATCTTAATAAGTAAATTTATTGTTTAATAAGTTTTATAGAAAAAATTTATCAAAAAAAAAACGTTATTAATTGTAAGTTTTAGGGACAATTTATAAAAATTATGACAAAAAAAGTCATTAATTGTCAATTTTTAGCGAAATATATAAAAAATTGTCACAAAAAAATTATTTTTAACGACAATTTTACCAAGACTTATTTTCAATAGGACTTGATGAGAATTAAGTCCAACTATTAGGACCTATTGATAGTTTACCCAAAAATCTTTCCCGTTGCATTCAAATCCCAACGGTCCAATATCTATTTCATTCTTTTAATTTTTTTCTTAATTGTTGGAGATCTGATCAAAATTCTCTCATAATAAAATTTTAATACATTAAGAACAAGTATAAAAAGTTTTGGTGATGCTACATGTATCAATTAGTGTACTAACTAGTGTACCAACACTAGTTATGACATTATTATTGACCCCACTCATTAATAACATTACAAATACCAAAAACCTCTTAAATTATGTTACATTATCAATTGGTACACTGATTAGTACACTAATTGGTGCATTCTTTGAAAAGTCTAACAAACATCACTATTATAAAAAATATTAAACTTTAAAATAATATAACTTTTAATTTAGATGTCTTTTTTTAATAAAATTAATATTTTTAGAATTCTTTCATCAAGATCTATTAAATAGGATTTATATTGATTATGAAACTCTTAAACTATATATATATATATATTACCGTTAAAATTGATATAAATAGTAACAGTAACATGTTACTATATTTGACAATTATTTTATTGACAGTAACATGCTACTCTAGTTTACAATAACATGTTACTTTGACAATATTATCTAAGAAAAAAAAAGATATTATAATTTGTTTTTACTCAATTATATATTTTTTCCTTTAAGAGTTTATGAAAAAAATAAATTAGACTGTTTTTTACTAAATAAAAGTCCAACAAAAAAGTTTTAACTAAAATTTCCCTGGAGATGGAGGATTTTGTTGGGAATACCCATCTAAAAACTCTAATATTACCTACTGAGGAGAATGCTTTCATGTGTCAGTGGAAGCATGTTCAAAATGAATTTTGCACAAAACACATACACAAAAGATAAATATACAACATGAGATAAAAAAATACCCAACATTCGATACCATGCAAATACCTAAGAGCCCTGCCCAAAGTTAATTGAGTTCTTGAACTCCAAATTCTAGTCTTTTTTTTGCTGTAGTATTTTTATATGTACAATGATACATTCTCTAATTTTAGAGTTTTAATTGAGTTCTAATAATATGGTAGGAAAAAAAAAAAAAAAAAAATCACATCAATGAGGGAGCCTATACCTAAGTTCCTTTTAGAGCTTTTATTTTAAATCTCTCAAACATTTTTGTTTTTATATATCTCAAATAAACACTACGCAAATGACTAATTCAGAATGATTTATAAGTAAGAGCTCTGGCTAGCTGGTTAACATTGAGAAGGTTGCAAAAAATACAACAAATGGAGGACTTCATGACTGTCTGGATTTCTAGTTGGAAAGCAGATAGTCTGACTCAGACTGAGTGAAAAATATCTTATTTACATGAGTGAATGTTCTCAGTGGACAACACAAATAAATACCTACTTTTATTCATATATATATATATATATGTACAATATAAGAATATTCTGTGCCAGTTTCATAAATACCTCTCTGTACAGTTTCCCGCTGGAACTCTGCTACATTGTTATTTGTTTTTTCCTTTTAAAAATTAGAAAATATATATTAAGTTTGACAAATTTTGCATAATTATATTGGTCAATCTTAATTTACATAAAACATAACCTCAATTAAAAATTCGTTATTCATATGAATGAGAAAATGTTGTTATTTGTTTAACACTAAAATGTTTATTTTATCTTATTTATCTTATTTTATCTAAATTTAAGGAGAAGTTAGTGTAATTTACCCATTTCAACAATAATCTTATAAACTCATTCTTATCAACTCAGAATTTATCCAGAAAAAGAAATCAATACCTCAGATTCATTTCATATGTGAACTCCACATTTTATCAATTTAATTTTCACCATACAAACACATTTAGAACAAATTTGGGATCCATAAGGATGGGTTCGTAGCATTTTTTCCCATTTCAATAAGGTATGATGACTTCATTTTGTACCATTTCATACGTCAAGATTACATTAGAAATTGGTAGCACCTAAATCAATACAGTTATAAATGAGTTGATAAATAAAAAATAATGCTAAATCTCCTAGTTTATCATCCCTAATGATGTCACATTGAATTTAGATCTCATATGATAAAATATTTAACAAATCAAAATTTGATACTGACGCATCATTAGGTAGTTAGGAGTGATAAGTGATATCTTAAGAAAATATAAGCATCACTGTACTTTTTTGATAGTTTTAGGGATAGGTTTTTGGGAGGTGTTGTTGGGTTTTGTGGGGCTCATATTCCCTATCGCCAATCTGAATTGTTTATTTTATTCCCTTTCGACAATCTGAATTGTTTATTTTATTCTCTTTCGACAATCTGAGTTGTTTATTTTGTTCGACTATGAGTATAGATCATCTACAAAAATAAATATAAAAATCAGATTGATCTAATTTTCAAAGCCTATCATTTTACTCAAATTTGTTTGCAAAAAAAAAATAAATAAATAAATAAATAAATGAATGGTTTCTATTCTTAAAATTATTTTTCGATTCATTTTTTTTTTAAAAGAAAAATATCATCAAAACACATTATTATTATTATTATTATTATTATTATTATTATTATTATTATTATTATTATTATTTTTCTTTCTATTTTCATGCCTAGAGATACCTACTTGTTAGTGTATCACAAAGAATCTCCAACTTGTGAGGATCTAAAGCCCCACATGACTTTTTCAGCTCTATAAATAGCCATAGAGATGGAGGATTCAGTCACCCCCACCCCCTCTCTCTCTCTCTCTCTCTCTCTCTCTCTCTCTCTCTCTCTCTCTCTCTCTCTCTCTCTCTCTCTCTCTCTCTCTCTCTCTCTCTCTCTCTCTCTCTCTCTCTCTCTCTCTCTCTCTCCATGGCTCAAATTAAGTTATCATCTTCTGCTAGTATTTTACTTATATTCATTTTGTTCCAATGTATTCAATCTAGTGAAGGAAGGAATTTGAAGTTAATAAGAAAAAATGAACCCCCAAAACTCAGTATAATCTTCAACAAGGAAACAAACAAGATAGCTACCAAGAACAACAAATTCCATGGTGAGACCACAAATACAGCACCATATACAGATAAGTCTGTAGCTATGGCTCCACTATTGTCACCACCCCGCCACCAAGCCAAGGCATAGATAAGGCTCCACTACCACCGCCAGCTCATGTCAACGACTTCAGGCCCACAGCCCCCGGTAACAGCCCCGGTGTTGGCCATTCCATTCAAAACTAAAGCTAGGGCAGCTTTCTTGATTAGAGTTTAAAGTATCAATCGTTATCTATCAAGACTTTGGGCTTTTGATAACATTATTCATCAATATATCGGCCATTATTATTCAATATTGGTCGATATATTGTTTGAAACCAGGTCTTAATCATATATATTGTGCATGCCTCTATGTATTTTAGTGGAGTTAATGTTAGGACACAGCACCAAAGGACGCATATGTCTCACATGGAGTGGGGTTCACATGGTATGTGCCTACATGTGAGACTCACCTTATGTGAGGCATATGTGTCTTATTATTCTGTGTTTGGTGATTGTGTTCCTAGACTTATTGATTTTAGTGTGTGTTTATAGTAGTGTGAGTAGCATTCTAGGAATGAATTTGTGTATCTTTAAGTGTGATTATCTAGCTTGATCAAGTAATATTGGATTTCAATTAATGAGTATGTAGCTTTTGTATATATATGATCATTTATGAATGTAATATTCTCATGAAGTTCAAGTTTATTATCCAATTTATTTTGCTCCTATAAATGTATGGTGATGCATATTAATTTCAACAATAATGTTAGATACTCAGAAAGAAAATTAAAAAAATAAATCAAAATTATTTTGGGCATGATAACTTTATTCGAAGATCAAATCTACAATATAAATTTAAAGTTATTTATTAATTCATGATACATGTGATAATACTATGTGATATAACTATTGTACCCAATATCCTGTGGAAAAAATAATAAAGTGTTATCCCATCATTCTTTTGCTCTTTGTCCTAAAACACTTTATTTAATTTTGAGAGAATTTTAAAAACATAATTCAACAGTTATAAGACTCCAAGACAAAAAATTGAAGAATTCTGAACAGAACATGCGATGCTCTATTACAACAGGACATCGAGCTTTGACTTCCATGGTAGTTCATTTATTTCCTCAGTTGTTTAGTATTTTTCTTTTCTTTTATTTTCTATATTTTGCATCATTTCAGAATGAGAGTTTTATTCACCTTGTTTGGTTTTAGAAAATTGAGTTTTTATTTTTATTTTTTTTTATTTTTAGTCAAAAAATTTAATATTTTAAGAATTTTTTTTTTAGATGCACCTAATTAACTGTTCAAATACGACCTATAAATAAATTAAAAGATATGGAGGATAGGTATGAAGGGGAACTATTCCTAAACTTACAAACACGTGTAATTTTCACAAAATGATGCACGTGAAATAAAATGTGAGATTTATATGCAAGTTTCACTATGTTTAGAATTACAATTTGTCACACATCTTTGTCTAATTTTATAAATTACCTGCGCACTTAGATCGAGGCCAGCCTTGAGATCATAGGGCCTTAGGCAATTTTTGAAATGGGGCTGCTTACATATATTCTTTTTATAAAAAAAAATTATGGATGAAATGATCTGTATCAAAAAAAACTTATATTTGTTATTAGTTTACTTGCTGATATAATTGTTAAAATTATAAACAAAATTACTATAATATATATATATATATGCACTTTGGCCCAACAACAACTATATATAATTTTGTTTTTTTATTGGGCCCAACACAATTCTTTTTTGGGGTCCTTTAGACTGGCCTCAATTTAAAAAAAAAAAAAAAAAGAAGAAGAAGAAGACCGGATCTCAATGCTAACTAGGCCTATTTGAATTTTTAACATATGGACTAATGAATTTGGAAAGCCTATTTTGGGCCAAATTCTGGGGCCAAGGCACAAGCCTGACTACCTTACCACTTGGCATCTTAGCCCGAAACCGTGTTGCGTGGCGTTGCTCAAAATTAAATCCCTACCATAACATAACAGAAAGGTTACGTAGAACTAATTTGAGAATTTAGATGACTTAATTGAATGCAAATTTTTAGTTTAGGTGGGATGGAATTATGAGTGGTTAGATTGGGTGATGAAATTAATAGTGTGGTGGTAGGTATTAGATTGAATATATAAGATAAGGTCATCAATACATAAGAGGTGGTAATTATTTATTTATTTATTTATTTATTTTGGTGGGGGCGGGGGGGGGGGGGGAGATAAAGTGGAGATAAATTGTTTTAGGCTTAGGTTTCCATGATATCAAAAAAAAAAAAAAAAAAAAAAAAAACGTGCACAATTTGTATAAACGTTTCTTTAAATTCCATGTAAGCATATAATATATCAAACTAGAATAAACTTAAAAGGAGATTAATGTTTTAAATATCTACCTATATTCATCGATATGTATTGATATTTGAAACATTCGATACTTATTATTTATTGATATACGGTTCAATATTATTCGATACGGACCAATATTTGTCCGTATCATCAATATTAATACATTATTCGATACTGTTATTTAAAACGATAAAAAGAGACCTGTATCAAAAGTTTTCAAACCCATAAACTATGTAACAATGGAACGTAACATAATTCAAGTACAATCAAAATACTTGCACTAAATTTTTTGTATTCAAACTCAAAGGTTAAAAAGCTCATGATTTGCTGTCCTTGCCATTGTCGAAAATAGTCAGAACCCCGTTGTGCGAGTGATTTTCTGACCACACTGCCAACTTAGTATTCAGCTGGAGAGCACCGGCAGAATAGATGACACCTGTCTGACCTTAGACTCATGGGGGTGCCTCCCTTTTATAGCCAACACAATCCTAATCCCAATAGGAGCCTAGCTCTAATGGACTTAGGATTACTGCTAATCTTGGACTCCCAGTAGGATTAAGATAAACTCTCTAAGAGTCTCATCTTTACCTAAACTGAAGTCTTCTCCCATTCTAGAACTCTTGTCCCTTATCCGCTTATCTCGGATTCCGGTTTCTTCGCAGATAACCTCGGCCTAGCCGAGATGATCTCGGCGTCATGACCAGGACACGTGGCACCTCGGCTGGTACTTCGGTAACACCTCGGCCACGTGTTGTCATTCAAAAATTATGTCCCCACAACTGCCCCATAGGTTCTATTATCTCGGTATCTTGAGGTGATGGAACCTATATCATTTCTTCCATTTAGCACGTCGGCTAAGCTCACTTTATCATCTATTGCCGAAGTTAGAACTCGTCGGCTCAATATGACCAAGACCTATAGTCTGCTTTCATCAATGCCTTAGAACCAACGACCAAGTTTTGTTCAAGTTTCTCAGCCGAAACCGTCCTCCTAGCCGAGGTATTTGCTTCATTGAATCAAGAATTCCAATAGTTCCAGCAAACATAATCTCGGTTTAACTTCAACTTGTAAACTTTTCTTAAGTTTCAACAAGTGTTAAACATCATCTCGGTTTAACTTCAACTTGTAAATTGCTACAAATTTCAACAACAAGTGTTAAACATAACATCGGTTTAACTTCAACTTGTAAATTGCTACAAATTTCAACAAGTGTTAAACATAACATCGGTTTAACTTTAACTTGTAAATTGCTACAAATTTCGACAAGTGTTAAACATCATCTCGGTTTAACTTCAACTTGTAAATTGCTACAAATTTCAACAAGTGTTAAACAATGATCTCAGTTTAACTTCAACTTGTAAATTGTCCACAAATTTCAACAAGTGTTAAACAATGATTTCGGTTTAACTTCAACTTGTAAATTGTCCACAAATTTCAACAAGTGTTAAACAATGATTTCGGTTTAACTTCAACTTGTAAATTGTCCACAAATTTCAACAAGTGTTAAACAATGATTTCGATAAGCTCTTCTCTTCTCGGACTTAATCATCTAGGCCGAGATCTTGTCTTCTGGGATCTGGGATCCGAGATCTGGAATCTGGGATCTGCTTACTTGGGCTGAGCTCTTGTCTTCTCATATCCAGTGTTACCTCGGCTTCGCTACGGCGAACCATTTCTCTTCTCTTGTTTGGACGCTTTTGTCCCCGGCGTGTCCTCCTCGGCTCTGGCATACTTTTCTATCCTGGCCATCAGCTCCTCCATGTTTTTTGGCAATGTCTTTGCCAGTGATTTTCGAAGCAAGCAGTCATCCTTCAAGCCGCTTTTAAACGACATGACCGCCACCTCTTGGTTGCATCCTGGTATTCATAATACCTTTTGGCATAGGCCCTAAGGTTTTCATCCTCGCCGATCTTCAGGGCCATTAGGGCGTCCACCCTCAATGGCTGTAGCTTGTTTGTCATGAACCTGGCCACAAACATCTCGGCCAGGCCTTTCCAGGTTTTCACAGTTCCTTTCGGCAACTTGTGAAACCAATCCAATGCAATTTCTCCGAAGGATGAGGGGAACACCTTGCAGAGCAACGGCTCGTTCTCGGTGTACAATGCCATCGAGTTTAGGTACAAGCCGACGTGAAAGTTCGGGTCTGACTTACCGTCGTATATCTGGAACCTTGGCATACTGAACCTTTTCGGGGTCTCAAATTTGTCTAATTCTATCGAGAACGGTGTCCTCGGCTTGACAGGTGAGGTCACCTCGGTATCTTGTCGCTTTCTCTGGAGGTAATCCCTCAGATCCTCCGTGGTTCGTCCAGGAACTCGGCTATCTCCGGATTTCAGCCTCTTTGGTGCACTACTTCCTGTGTCATTGCGAGTTCTTTTGGACCTCCCTCCATTGGTCGCGTCGAAATAGAGTTCCTTCCCCTGAACATGCCGATGTTCTTTGGAGTCAGCTTCCTTGGTGTGATGTGTCCTTTGTGAATGTCCCCTTCTGGATTCTCCTCGTCCGACCTCCCTTGAAGGCCGGTGAGAATGTTCATTGGTCCTATCGTGCTGAGGAGTCGTAGGAGTTGTCTTCTGCCCCCCTGCCTGGGCATCTTTCTTGGCTGTTGGAGTCGACGTATCTTGTGACGAGAACGGTGGCTGGACGTCGTCCTCGTTATAATACTCGCTTCGGTCTGATTTCTTCGGCACGTCGCCCTCCTAGCCGACGTCCTCTTCTCCGTGATTCTTATCACGAGTTTCTTCGTTGTAGTTGTCCTCTTCGACGCCAAGGTCAATATGTTTCCCATTCTCAGTAGGGGTGTCGTCCCCAACCTTCTCTTTTTGTCCGTCGTTGGCCATCTATTCTCCTTTCGTTCCCACAAACGGCGCCAAATTGTGCGAGTGATTTTCTGACCACACTGCCAACTTAGTATTCAGCTGGAGAGCACCGGTAGAATAGATGACACCTGTCTGACCTTAGACCCATGGGGATGCCTCCATTTTATAGCCAACACAATCCTAGTCCCAATAGGAGCCTAGCTCTAATGGACTTAGAATTACTGCTAATCTTAGACTCCCAGTAGGATTAGGATAAACTCTCTAAGAGTCTCATCTTTACCCAAACTGAAGTCTTCTCCCATTCTAGAACTCTTGTTCCTTATCCGCTTATCTCGGATTCCGGTTTCTTCGCAGATAACCTCGGCCTAGCCGAGATGATCTCGGTGTCATGACCAGGACACGTGGCACCTCGGCTGGTACTTCGGTAACACCTCGGCCACGTGTTGTCATTCAAAAATTATGTCCCCACACCCGTCATCTCCATTGCAAAGTTATCGTGGATTTCATTTATAATTAACATAAAAACAAAGGTGATTGGTGCTATAATCAAAACATGAACAAAGACTAATCATAGAAATCACAAAAGCAATACATAAAAAGAAAAACAAAAAAAATGGCAAAGGCAACATCATCATCACCACCATCAGGGGGTTCGTCCTCCTTCATAATTTGGAATGGCATGACCAACTCCAGGACTAAAACTGGATTGGTAATCATCAAATAACAGCCTTCGATAATGGCCACCGCGGTGCCTAAGTGCCTTTCATCTCTACCTTTTCTTCATCATCTTGTATGGGAATTGAATTGAATTCCTCTTTTTCCATGGCTTTTAGATTCCTTCCCTCTGCAATAGATGAATTCCATTCAACAGAACAATGAGACATACACAGATGGTTCTATAGGCCATAACCAGAGAAGGAAAAAGAGGAATAGCCAGCTAGCTAGAGAGAGAGAGAGAGAGAAAGAGAGAGTTGTGAACATTGATGAGTATTTGATTGGATACTTATAGAGAAATAGCATTTCAGTGGGCTGACATGGCCGCAATGCCAACGGTTTGAATGTTGATTTAACTGAGAAAGACTATGGTGCATTTGAGAAGAAAATTTTATACTTTCTGAGTTATAATTTTAAAAAAATATATCATAATCAAATACAAAAAAATTATAATTAAATATTTTAAAATAATATCATAATTAAAAAAGAAAATTGGTCATAATTAAAAAGGTATATAGTAAGGATGTAGGGGTGCAAAAATAGTTCGAGACCTGTGGGCGGCCTGAAGCCCTCCCGAGACTCGACGTGGATCCGGCCCGTTTAGGCTTGGGTCCGAGCCTAGTTCAATACATTGGGGCTGGGCCTTCCATTTGAAGCCCGACCTGTTGGCCTAGCCTGGCCTGGCCTTAAAAAAATTCGGGCCTCGGCCTGACCCTCTCTCTGCCAACGCTCACATTTCAAAAATAAAATAAAATAAAAGACAAGTTACAACAGTTAAATAATTAAAAAATTTAATTAAATAAAATAAAAGCTTGATCTTGCAAAATAAATATATAAATAAATAAAAACAAAACAAGGGTCATTTCTTTACAATGAATGAAAAGCAAAACAAAATAAAATAATAATTCTGCACCTATGCTAGACTCTGCTTGCACCCACCTACCCTTGCTCCCTTTGCATGCATCACATCACTCTTCACTCACATCAAGTTGCAATGAATGAAAAAAAATAATAATAAAAATTATGCACCTCGCCCCTACCCCCTTTGCATGCATCACATCACTCTTTACTCACATCAAGTTGCAATGAATGAATTAAAAAAAAAAATTATGTCTGCATGTCTATAGACTTAAATTTTTTTTTTTTTTTTTAACGGTCATATTATCATTTAACACAACGATAATTTTTTATTTATTTATAAATTTACTTCAATCTTTTAAACTATTATAAATATCCCCAATTTTTCAAAATAAATCTCATACATAATTCTCTCTCTTCAACTCTCTCAATCTTTCTTAAACTCTTAAACTCTCAATCTCTCTCAATTCTCAATTAATTTTGAAGTGTCATCCCTATGTGGTAATTGTAATTGTGCAACAAAAAACTTTTATCAGAAGAAACTAATTTCTGTATCTCATTCGCTAGTCGGTAACATTAATTAGTTTAATTAAATTTATTAGCTACTCATTTTTTTTTCATTAATTATTTGTGAATATATATTAATTATTATTTTTACTCATTCTATTTACACATTATTTAAATTAATTGTTAGTTCTTATATATTATTTTACTTACATTACTATGGATCTTAATATTCTTAATGTTTATATTTATGTTGATATTGATACATATACTACACAACATGAATCGGTTGATTCTTCTTCTAATATCCATTTTCCAACAGTTGGATCATCATCTAGGGGCACAACTAGTAGTGTTTGGGAACATTTTGAAAAAATATTTATAAATAATCTTGATGATACAATTATATTTAAAATAAAATGTAAATATTGTGCATATTTACTTAGTGCTGCATTTGCAGAGGGTACTAGTCATTTAAAAAGGCATACTAACAAACATTTACAAAGTTAACAACCTGATATTAGAAATCAAATGCAATTAGAGATTTCATCAACTGGTAATTTATAAATATGTTCATATGATCCTATACGTGCACAAAATTCTATAGCTGATTATATTATTAAAAAAGAACAATCTTTTACTACTAGTGAATGTCCCGATTTTATCGAAATGATTCACGAAAGTTTTGCACCGCAATATCAGAGTTTTTCAAGAAAAACTATTAGAAACGGAATTTTAAAAAAAAATTGAGGATGTTAGAAGTGAATTATTTGACATCTTTAAAAAATTGAATGAAAGAGTTTGTTTAACATCTAATCTATGGTCAAATAATGGTTTAGAATATCACTGCATATTTTATTGATAATGATTGGAAATTAAATAAAAGAATTATTTTATTTAAATTAGTTGGACTTCCATACACTAGTCATTTGCTTGGTGTAGAAATAAAAAATGTATTATATGAGTGGGTTTTACAAAGTAAAATATTTGCAATTAATTTAGATAATGCAGCATATTATAATCACACTGTAACTCATTTAAAATCAACTTTACAATCACCTGTTGATAGTGATTTATTTCGTGTTTGTTGTTGTACTCATATTTTAAATTTGATTGTTAAAAAAGCTATGCATGTATATTCTGTACTTGTAATAAAAAATGCAATTGTTACTATTATGTCTTCTGCAAATCAAATTTCAGAATATAGAAAAATTTGTCAACGAAAAAGTATGCCATTTAAAAAATTAATTTTAGATATAGATAGTAGGTCAAATTCAATGTATAATATGTTAAAAAGAGCTTGTAAACAAAAAAAAGCAATAGATTTATTTTTTGCAACAACATCAATAGGATAGTTCTGACTCCCACAGAACTTAATTGGCGTCAAGTAACCTTATATAAAGATTTTTTTAAATTTTTTTTTGATACTTCAACAAAATTATTTTCTTATATATATATATATTCATACTTCACCATTTGTTTTACATATGCTGCAGAAATAATTGAAATTTTCATAAAATATATGAGTAATAAATATTATGTAACCATTATTACTTCAATGAAAGCAAAATTTGATAAATATTTTGATCTTTTGTCTCATCTTTTAGGTTTAACCATAATAATTGATCTTAGGTGTAAAGAAATTGAACGCATTCTTGTTGATGAAACACAATTTGCCCCTATTATGCAAACATGTAATAGATTATTTGAAGAATACAAGGCAATTGCATGTGTACATACACCTACACACACTACACTAGCAGTCTCATTTCGAGGCGGGAGATTAAGTGTTTTTTCAGTAATAAAAAGTAGAAGAATATCTCAACATACAAGCGTAAGTAGTTCTGAACTACAATGTTATTTTGAAAGTCCGTCAGTGGATGATTTTGACATTTTGAAATGGTGGAAACAAAATGAAACTATGTAGCCTGTGATTTCATAGATGGCCCGTGATATACTAATCGTTCTTATTTCTACAGTTACTTCGAAAACAACTTTTAGTGCAGGTGGATGGGTGTTGAGCGATTACCGCAGCAGGCTTTCACCCCAAATGGTTGAGGCACTGATGATATCCAGAGATCATATGAATGTGTTTACGAGAAGATAAAATTATAGTGAAAAAAAGCAAATTCAAAATGATTTGGATGATTTTTTTTTTTTTTTAAATTATTGAGGTGGAGTATAATGTAAATGATTGGTAGGTGCCAACTTAATTGGGATGTACTTGACTTATAGTGATGCAATTGTTCTACCATTATCAATAATCCACACCTATTTTATTTAATGATATAAATTTTTGTAATATTTTATTTCCTTTTGAAATAAAAATTATTCATTCAATAAATATTATATAATCAATTTAATATTGTAATATTGAAAGTTTTATTTTTATATATATAAAATTATTCATTTCAAAAGAAAAAAAATTACATAATTGCATACTTTTTTAGTTATAAGTTCATAATTAAAAAACACAAGTCATATATAATTAAATTTAAATATCACCATGAAACATAACCAAACAAAACATCTCATTAATCTTAACTAAAATATTCTAGTATAATTTTTCTTTTATTTTTTATCGCTAATAAATAATCTGTATAGATAATATACTTATCGTTCATTCTTTCACAAAAAAAAAAAAAAAAAAAAAGCCTGTCTAGGCCCTGCCCGCAGCATGAGTCCAGGCCTTAGGCTTTATTCTGAGTGGGCTTGGGCCCTGTTTTTTGACCCATGTGCCGGGGCTGGCCTGCTAAAAAAGCGAGAGTATAGCGTTTCTGGTTTAGACCCGAACCATTTTGTATCTTGGACTCAAATTTCATAGCCTGGTATGGTTGTTCATGTCTTTTCCCTCTTATTCCTCCTTAAATTTGTTTATTGGATTGTATTGGTCTTGTTTGGAACAGGTTGGTTGCTTGATTTTCAAACTTTTGTTGCCTAGATTTTTGCTCCTCCACTCGAGTGGCATTTCTTGCGCTTGAGCAAGTTTTGCAAACTCTTAGTATTTTTGCAAACCTGCAAAATGCTGGAAGAGTGCATTTGACGCTTGAGCGGTGTTTCCTACGCTCAAGCGAGTGGATGCTCGAGTGGCCAATCTTGAGCTCGAGCAATGTCCTTCGTCTGCAAAACTTCTGAAAGTGTGTATTTTGCGCTCGAGCGTCACTTCTTGCACTCGAGTAGAACTATGTGTTTGACGCTTGAGCGTCACTTCTTACGCTCGAGCGGACTGCGTGTATATTAGTTCGTGAAGACGACTTTTTAGTTCACTTTTTCATTCCTCTCTCTCTCTAAAACTTTCCAAAAACCTAGATCTTGAGTCTCTCTCTCTAAAACTCACTTTCTCTCTACATTGTTACCTAGATCCATTGGGTTCCTTTGAGAAAAAGTTAGAGCCTTCCTAGAGCTCCGTTTTGATCCGATTAGAACTTGGTTTTGGCATCATTGAAGTTTCTACCTTGTTTTGCTTATCTTCTAACTTTGTGGTAGGGATTTTTTACACCCTTTTATGGATTTAACTTAGTTATTGGTTGTTGTGTAACAATGATGGGTTTTGGTAGTATTTTGGACAAACCTACGGTTTGAGATGTAAAATCAAAAGAGGGGTTTCTAGTGAATGTAATATAAATAGTCATGGGATTTGAAAATGAGGTTATATTGTGTCACAATTGTTGATTTTGGCATTTAGGTTGATATTTGGGAATGAGAGAAGTTAACTTAAAATGGTTCAAGTATTTATTTTGTATAAATAAATGAAATTGGTAATATAAATATGAAATTGGATGAATGTTGGTGTTAATGGTTCATTATCTCACACTTTTTGAAAATATGAATAAACTATTTGTCTTGAGATTTAATATCTGTTTAAAAATATCTGTATTGGGTAATCGGTGGAGGATAGCTATGATTGTTGTAGAAATTGCATGAGAATTAGGTAAATTGAAACTAATCTCTTGTTGATTGTCATTGAATATGACTAAGTTTTAAATATATTGTATATGTATGATTGTTTGGGAGAAGAAAGGGGATATCCTGCATCATTTGAGAGGAGAAAGGGGATGTACTTCATTGTTTGGGAGGAGATAGGGGATGGACTCCATTGAACTAAGTTGGCCTATGTGTCCTGGGTGAAAGTCCCGAAACCACGCGTATACATGGGTGCGAATCATGCGGACGAAATTTTCATAAAATGACAAATTGAAGTGCTTGTGTAATGATTATGTTAATTTGGGAACTACTGAGTTATAGTCTCATATGGGTTGTTTGAAAGATAATGAAATTTGCTCATGGATTGAGATGAAATGATTTAGCTTGAACTGATGAGAAGGAAAAAGGATTGAGTTATGAAATTTAGTACTTTATGATGATATAGAATATAAATATTTTCTCATTGACCTTGTAAATGCGCATTGTACTTATATCTTTGTTAAGGTCCATATACTGTGTCAGATTGTCCCCACTGGGCTTTGGCTCACTTTATTTAGGAAAACCATTTTCAGGTGTTGATGTTATGCCTTCACTAAGGCAGTAGCTCGAAAGGAGTTTGGAGCACGGGCTTCACTTTTGCGCTTATTTGTATAACCAAGGGCTTAAATTGTATAGAGTTAGACTCTCTTTTGTTGTAATCAGGTAATGACTTGGAAAGTTGTGAGCCTTTAGGGAATATAATTATTTGTTTAACTTTCATTCCTCTTTACCATTTGTAACACATGCTGTAGATTTAGGATGAATTATTTATGAATGTTTATCACATGTGTCACTTTTGTATAACAATTCAGGTTAATGGAAGTTTATTATTTTGATTACGTTGTCTTATGTATATTGTGTTAGGTTGAATTATTATGATTATTTTCAGGGCATTACAACTTGGTATCAGAGCGTACTAGGTTTGAATACTTTGGGTACGTGGGAAGTAGTTAGCACCACAGTGGGTTTGTCTCGCTTTACAAAGATGTTTGTATGCTAGTAATGTTATGTGATTATATGAGTATGGGATTTAATTTCTAGGATGTTGATCGAGTCCACAAATTTTTAGGAGTCCTGTTAGAAATGCACTTAATCGCTACCGTTTCTAACTGGAACTCTGGCAACGTCGCGGGATGTTCATTATCTGGAAATGACATTCGTATGTGTTTTTGTGAATACGTGCTTACGTGGAGTGAATTACTGTTGTCCATCACATTAGGGCGCGAGTGAGTTAGCTTCGACACATTTGTAAATGTGCTAATATCTTTTGTTAAATTCATTAGGATGTCAGGACGTGGTCATGGTAGTAGGCGTGGTAGGCCTAGGCGACAGGAGATGCCAATACCGGATAACATTCCGGTACAGGAAAAAGGAGTTGGTTAGGTCAATGCGGCCAAACTAGTTGGTCAACAGGCCATGGGTGCCTTAGCCTACGAAATGGCCGGGGCATTGCGGGAATCCATGGACGTTCTTAGGGCTAAGAACCAAGTCTAGGCCCAAGTAGCTGAGGCAAGGCTGTCCTTCCTGAAGCAGGATTTGTTTTAGTCAAATCCGGATGAGTTTATGGGCGACCCTAAGGAGCCACTAAAGGCAGATGAGTGGTTGGAACAAATGGTGAAGACGTTTGAGATGTGTAGACACCCCATCTTTGACTGCCCTTAAGAATTGGGTTCCACCGATTGATCACCCAATGATGAAGGTACATGCTTGTCCAAATGCTCGAATGCCTCGACAAAAAACCTCAGTTTTGAGCCTAAAAAAGCCTACAGGTCTTGTGCCTTGTTTTTGGACCAAAACAGTATTTTTTTAAGCTTGACCATCCTAGTGGCTTGCCGCCCATTATTGGTGGCCGGCCGCTCACTTGTGTAAAAATCTCAGATCTTTTGCTAGCTGTGCCAGCTATCTATATAGATGCATGCACTACACCAGTTGTCTTTGTATGGATATTTCTGACATGGTCTGATATATTTCTATATATAAGGGACTCTTTCTAAAAAATTAGGGTTAGAAAATTTTGAGGAGTAAAAGTTTTGAAAAATATTTCCCTCTCTACATTTCTCTCTCTCTTTTACAACTTCTATACCCTTTGCCTAGGCACTCCAAATCAAACCTTGAGGGTCCTTAGCTGAGGTGTTTAAGCTTGCATTTTAAGCTCTTGACGGTGTGAAATTAGTGGTTTGTGATTCAAAGGGTCATTCCTCTTCAAGAGAGGTTTTCAGAGGCTAAAAAAGTGGTTTTGAAGTCCCAAAAATAGAGGGGTTAGCCACCCTTCCTTATACTTATTTACTAGCTTAATCTCTCCATTGTTGTAGCTAACTTTTTCATGCCTTTTCACATGAATTTCAGTGCTATTTTTTACTGTTTTGGGACTTTTTTAGGCTGTTAGCTTCATTTGATCTTTGTTTAGCATGCTTGTAATGTAATAGTCCTCATAAGTTTGGTGTTTTAGGCATTAGACACCAACCTATTTGAGTTGATAGCATTTATTTCAAGTTTTCCATACTTGTGTTCATCTCTAATCATCTCTATACTTTTCTCATTTATTGGCTTTTCCCTTTGCCTTGAGAGTTGTTTCAAACCGATTGTTTGTTTAAGCTTGAGATTAAGATCATTATGCTTAATAGTTTAATCTCTCTTTGCAGGTTCATTACCAACGGCATGACATCTCTCTCATGCCTAAAACAACCCTTTGTTTGACATTTCCCTTATTTAGTGGACTTAATGCTTATTTTGGGCTAAAATGATTAATGAATGGAAAGTTATTATTTAAAAGGGGTAACCAATGGAGTAAAATGGAGTAAGATAATAAAATGGTTTGGGTTCAATTGGACGTTAATTGAACCCATTGAGTCTTGAAGCATTTCATACTAACTAGTGATAAAAATGTTTCAAGTTTCAACGTCAACCATTTCCCTTGATCAAAATCATGATAGGGAACCATTTCAACGTCAACCATTTCCCTTGATCAAAAATGTTCGTGAGTCTTTAAATTGTGCATTTATTGAAATTGTATCCTTTAGTTCATAAGTCATCACATAATGAATTTGCGCCGATTGATTTCTTGTGAATCGAGCCTACTACTCATTTGAACTGTTTGATGATAAAGAGGGGTAGGGTAAACAAAACATCCCTTGAGGATACTCTATTAGTGCTCTGTTTGTTGTCTATTGCAGTAGGAGAAACCCAACATTAGTGGCCAGTAGGCCACTTTTACTAGGCGGCTGGCCACCACTTTTGGCCTGCCGGCCACTTTTGTTTTTCAACCAGACAGTTTCCTTTTCCTGCAGAACAGAGTAAAGGTAGAGATAATAAATAAAAAAAAACAGTGCAAGTCCCTGACTGCGGAATAGAAGTATTTTGGCAGCCAAGCGGAGGCATTTTCGGGTGGAGATCCACGTTCATGCATGAACCATCCCTAGCATTTCAGCTCGGGACCCGTTACATTTGTTTTTAGTAGCGTGTTGTACTTAAAGTAGTGAACTTGTAATTAATTACTTAGTTAATTAATTCCGTAATTAATTCCGTAATGTAACTAATTAATTTAGTTTAATTAGTTAGAGTGTGTTTTAATTATTTAATTAGCTAGAATAGTTAGTTAAATCCATTGTTGTAATAATTAGTTAAGTAGCTTAGCTAATTTATTCATTCGGACCCTCTTGTATAAGGGCAAACAATGTAATAATGTGTATGTCTTCAAATCCCATGTCTTTCTCCCTTTTATTTATTTGCTTATAATGGGTAGTTTAGAACATCATGCTTCTTTTAGCATTTTCCATATTTGCATCCATTTGTCTTGCATGAATCGAGGCTCAGTTCATCATTCTAACAAGCATTGTCATTTATTGCTTCGTTGAATATATGTTTAAACTGCATGCTATCAAATTGATTCACATGCTATATTGGTAGCTGAGTGTGATAACCCAACCCATAATATATTTAATTATGCATATGATTATGTGTTTGATATGATTGGGCCAGAGGCCGTTTGATATAATTGGGTCCGAGGCCGTTTGATGTGAATGAATTGGGCCGAAGGCTGTTTGAATATTATGATGGGCTAAAGGCTATTTGAATATGAATGTAATGGGCCAAAGGCCGTTTGAATGAAAAGGTGCCCATGAACATGAATATGAATATACGTATAGATATGAATATGGAAATAATGGACCTGAGGTCATTCTAATTTGATTTACATGTAATATGTATTAATGTAATTTACTTGATTAAGAATCTCATTCATACAGCCTATTTACTTTGGTATTATTCACTGGGCGTTGGCTCACTCTTTATATATATATATGTAGGTGAGCAATTGGAGGATCAATGTTAGAGTTTACCCCGGAGTCTGCCTCTTTGTCAAGCCACCCAAGAAGTACCTTTGTGTAGAGGGGCTTTATTTCATTTTGTCAGGCTTGAGTTGGTCTTTGTATTTTGTTAAAAGTCCTCCATGAAGTATGTGAGATATGTTATAAAATATATCTTCGTGCATGTATATATAAATGTGTTAAAAGTGTTTTAATTACTACAGTTGATCATGTATGCACAGCTCAATGGACAACATTATTTTTGTTTTGCTTTCGCTTCGAGCCCCAATTATACTTAAATATTTTGAATTTTGTCTTTGAGGCCGTAGGTAATCTGCGGATTACTGGCTGGTTACGATGCTAAACCTATAGGGCCGTAGGTAATGTGAATGGACCTTCTATCTATTAAGTGAATGTTAAGCATATGCCTAAATGAGTTGTCTTTGACTTTCGAGATTAAATATCTTTGACTAGATGGCTCATAAATTGCATGGGAGCAAATATCAAAATCATTATGGTCAAAGAATTTGTGGACTAAGAATTCGGATTAGTTATCGATGTTGTATCAAATGCATAATCTAATTTGACCTCAAGTGGCTATCCACAATAAAACATTGTGATTTATTTGAAACGAAATAGTTGGATCATGAACATCATTGGTGTCAATCCCTTGCTATATAGGAATTATGAATCACTATCTGTGAGTAACAACTCTGTACTGCTATATTTGAATAAAAGTGATTCCAGAATAATAAGACATGATTTGGTCTATGAAATGCTATTTTATGAATAATGAATGAATGTCCAATTTTCTAAAATGTATTTGTGGTATCCTTAGTGTTAGGACCTTTTGTTGTCAAATTCCATGGATCAAAACCAAGGTTGTAACAAGAGTTCTTTAAGAAGTTGGTTTCCTTCAAAAACAGGATTACTTTAGAGTTCTGCAAGAAGTTGGTTCTCTACAAGAAGTTGGTTTTCTTTCCCAACTAGGATTGCTTTGGTTTTCTATAAATAGTTGGGTTTCTCCCAAATTTAGATTATTCATTGATTCATTCATTGAATCCTCCAGATCTTTCTTTTTGGTTCTTAAAGGTTTATATCTGGGGATATTTTATTTTTCTTTGATGTCTTATTGAGTATTCAACTCATGATCTGAAAAGGCTACATCAAAGGTTTTGTTTGTTACACAAAAGAGAGAGTTGTTCTTCAGTTGTGGATTCTGAAGAGTTCGAGCCTGAAGCTTCAGTTGTGAATTCTGGAGTGGCTCATCAAAGTTGTTCTTCAGTTGTGGATTCTGAAGAATTCGGTCTGAAGCTTCGGTGGTGGAATCCGGAGTGGCTCATCAGAAAGACAATTCCGTGGTGAAGATGGGGTTGGAAGAGGCACATAGAGGTTGGTTCAATTAGGCGTTGTGGATTCGCTAGATAATTGAGAGTGATACCTGTGTAATTCCTTTATATCTTCTTAGTGGATTGTTCTGGTGGCTGTGGCCCGTGGTTTTTTTATCACAATTGGAAGGTGTCCAATTGTGGTTTTTCCACGTAAAATCTTTGTGTCTCTTTCTCTTGATTGTTTGATTGGGATTTTTATATTCTGCTTAAAATTGATACATAATCACAAATCAATATCTAGGAGGTTTCTAGATTTTTCAATTGGTATCAGAGCGGGTCGTTCTATTTTTTTTTATAAAAAAAAAAAAAAAAAATTCTTTTAGAAAGCTCTATTTTTTTAAAAAAAAAAAAATCTTTTAGAACGAGATCTTGTTTGATTTGTGTGCATGTTTTTTTTTCTTGCTTTATTGTTGAAAAAAAAAAAAAAAAAAAAACCAAAAAGATTTTTTTAATATGGTTTTGCAAGCTTAAATTTTTTGAGATGTCCTTGATGCATATTGGAATTGATGAGAATAAACATTACATGTTAATATGTGTGTGCTTTCTATGGTCATTACTCATTTTGGAGTGTGTGTTCTTTGATTAGTATGTCTCATTCTGTACACACTCTTGGATTAGCAAATATTGGAGTCTTTTGCCTTAGTGGTTATTTTTTCTATGGACTTCTGGCATGATATCTTTTGCTTTTCTAGAGGAATTGACCTATACTAGCATATCATGGGTGATGTTGAGTCTCTTAACCATCTTCCATCTTTTTGCATCTCCATGGCTTTCCTCTCTATTTTTTGTATTCTAGACATGAGGAAAAGGCTACCTCAGAGTCACCAACCAGGCCATCCTTAATATATCCATGCTTCTCTGGTTCGGTTTCCATACTCTTGAGCGTGTCAGCCGCCGATGAGTGTGCAAAAGAAAAAAAAAAGAAAAAAAAAAAAAAAATGTGCACAAGAAAGAAAAGGGAAAAAAAATGTGCAAAAGAAAGGAAAAAAAATGTGAAAAAAAAAAGGATTCATTGATTGAGGGGGAGCCTCCGCCTTTACTCACCAAATACCCCTTGATTCCTAGTGGTTTGACTTTCCTTAGTTATGCTTAGATTCTCGTTGGAGGTCCAGCTTTCATATCACTACTAGGATTTGAATCTTGTGTTTGTCGAACTCCAAGAGTCACACACACACTTTTATCATGAGATCTATGCTTTTCACATAATGCATCACTTTTTTTCATGAGGAATCTTCTATAAACTGTGCACATTGTATTTTCAAGTAATTGTGCTTCTTGGATAATCTTGTGTGTTTTAAGGTACAAATCTGAAATTCCTTACTTGCTCAGCCATATTATATTTTGTTTTACTTGTTTAGTGAGGGGGAGTGTGGTTTATCATTCAAGAGTTTGTTAACATGAACACTTTGTTTTGTTTGGTAAGGGAGATTGGCTTTAGTTGGTTTGCTTGATGCCTTGTATTGCTTATTTATTATTTTGTGTCAGGTGCATGTGTCTTAGTTTTCATCTATTCATACTACATGTTCTTAAAATCTCCAAGTTGCATCTATTTATGTTTTCCATCTCATACTTCAAGATAATCGTGTCATATGTTTATTGCTTTTTCATATATTCTTGTGGGACTAATAGTTGTTTTGGAGATGGTGGCACTAATAGTTGTTTTGCAGATCATGACCTTGAAAAATAAGTTTGGAAAGAGATTTGGTTATAAGTGCTGGTTCCTAGTTGGTGATGTTGTTCTTGTTTTGATTGGAAATTTGTTTTAGTGTTTTTGTTAGGAAATTTGTTTTGGATTAGTTTTATCCAGGATTTGACAAAGGGGGAGATTGTTAGGACCTTTTGTTGTCAAATTCCATGGATCAAAACCAAGGTTGTAACAAGAGTTCTTTAAGAAGTTGGTTTCCTTCAAAAACAGGATTACTTTAGAGTTCTGCAAGAAGTTGGTTCTCTACAAGAAGTTGGTTTTCTTTCCCAACTAGGATTGCTTTGGTTTTCTATAAATAGTTGGGTTTCTCCCAAATTTAGATTATTCATTGATTCATTCATTGAATCCTCCAGATCTTTCTTTTTGGTTCTTAAAGGTTTATATCTGGGGATATTTTATTTTTCTTTGATGTCTTATTGAGTATTCAACTCATGATCTGAAAAGGCTACATCAAAGGTTTTGTTTGTTACACAAAAGAGAGAGTTGTTCTTCAGTTGTGGATTCTGAAGAGTTCGAGCCTGAAGCTTCAGTTGTGAATTCTGGAGTGGCTCATCAAAGTTGTTCTTCAGTTGTGGATTCTGAAGAATTCGGTCTGAAGCTTCGGTGGTGGAATCCGGAGTGGCTCATCAGAAAGACAATTCCGTGGTGAAGATGGGGTTGGAAGAGGCACATAGAGGTTGGTTCAATTAGGCGTTGTGGATTCGCTAGATAATTGAGAGTGATACCTGTGTAATTCCTTTATATCTTCTTAGTGGATTGTTCTGGTGGCTGTGGCCCGTGGTTTTTTTATCACAATTGGAAGGTGTCCAATTGTGGTTTTTCCACGTAAAATCTTTGTGTCTCTTTCTCTTGATTGTTTGATTGGGATTTTTATATTCTGCTTAAAATTGATACATAATCACAAATCAATATCTAGGAGGTTTCTAGATTTTTCACTTAGCAAAGGCCTTTGCCTAGAAGAGATAATACTATGGCTTATGGTCATGAGGCCCTCGCCCGGGGGAAACAATACCGTAGTCTACGTATGTTATATGATACCCAGTACTAGAGGTTCCATTATGGAACTTGATGACTTGATATACATGACTAATGTGATATGTAATGCTAAAGGAAATACCACGTATGATTTGAATATGAATATGAATATGAATATGAATATGAATATGAATATGACTCTATTTCTGTTACGAATCTGAGCATGACTATATTTCTAATTTGATAAGGGATTTGAAATCTGATTTCTAAATCTATTATGGACATCGTTCATTAAAACTTTTACTTTATTATTGTTCACTGGCCACTGAATCAAGGAATTGAAGTATGTGAATGTCAATGATAGAATATTTTGAATTCATTTGAAAGAAGGGAGTATAGCCATGAGTATTATATGAGATTGAGCCTTGATTATTTGGAAAGCATGTGAATAGCTAAACAAAAATATACGAGTTTCATGGATAATGCGTTTTATGTTTTGATGTTATGAAGCTAACTATGAGGTACGCCGTTATATTACAGGATAATTTCTAGTGACTAAGCCAATTTGGATTATTAATCTATAAATAATGATAATGAGTTAAACTTCTGTGATGAGATTTTAGTGATAAGGAAGTTACTTGAGAACATAAATGATAGGAGACAAAATTATATAATTTAATTGCAGTACAAGTGATTTAAGTTTGGAGGACCAAGCTTCCTAAAGGAGGTAAGAATGTGATAACCCAACCCATAATATACTTAATTATGCATATGATTATGTGTTTGATATGATTGGGCCAGAGACCGTTTGATATGGTTGGGCCAGAGGCCGTTTAATATGATTGGGTCCGAGGCCGTTTGATATGAATGAATTGGGCCGAAGGCTGTTTGAATATTATGATGGGCCAAAGGCCGTTTGAATATGAATGTAATGGGCCAAAGGCCATTTGAATGAAAAGATGCCCATGAACATGAATATGAATATACGTATAGATATGAATATGGAAATAATGGACCTGAGGTCATTCTAATTTAATTTACATGTAATATGTATTAATGCGATTTACTTGATTAAGAATCTCATTCATACAGCCTCTTTACTTTGGTATTATTCACTGGGCGTTAGTTTACTCTTTATATATATATATATATGTAGGTGAGCAATTAGAGGATCAACGTTAGAGTTTGCCCCGGAGTCTGCCCCTTTGTCAAGCCACCCAAGAAGTAGCTCTATGTAGAGGGGCTTTATTTCATTTTGTTAGGCTTGAGTCGGTCTTTGTATTTTGTTAAAAGTCCTCCATGAAGTGTGTGAGATATGTTATAAAATATGTCTTCGTGCATGTATATATAATAAATGTGTTAAAAGTGTTTTAATTACTACAGTTGATCATGTACGCACAGCTCAATAGACAACATTATTTTTGTTTTGCTTCCGCTTCAGGCCCCAATTATACTTAAATATTTTGAATTTTGTCTTTGAGGCTGTAGGTAATCTGCAGATTACTGGCCGGTTACGACGCTAAACCTATAGGGGCGGGTTTGGGTCGTGACATTCAGCCTATTAATTGCATATTGCATGTGTTTCATTAGGCATAATTCATTAGTTAAGATCATGTATTTTTCTAACTATTTTCTCTCTTTTTGGCTCGTCTCGGGAATTGGGGTAAGCTTTATTGCTTTAGCATGCCGCATGTATGTGATTGTTGTCATGTCTAACATGCTTGCCATGAGGCTAATTGCTTAATCAATATATCTGTTTGAATGCCTATGGATGAAGGCTAATTGCTTCAATTGGGATAATTTGTTTAAATGTGCCTATGAGATCGCCTTTTCAAGCAGTACATATTCAAAACAACTTTCAAAACAAACATGAAATAAAAGTGTTTTAAATTTTGCAATTAGTCTATACTTGTGTGCAACACATAGTAATGTTAGCCTAATAACTGGAACAAAAACATATTTTGTAAATAAGAATCACATCATGATTAGTAGAGGCCGATCTTTGATCGGGCGAGTGGGGTGTTCAATTCATGACCTTCCCCTCTTGTACCTAACTTTCCGAGTTGAGACACTTTGGCGATGACGGATAAGTAGCCTTTGGCATGAGCCTCGAGTTTCCTAAATTTTTCAAAAATATTTAGGTGGCGACTCTATATTGTAGACACCCAATTTTTGACCACCCGCAAGACTTGGATGCTTTGTCCAGTGCACTCAATGATGAAGTCGTGTTGAGTGTGATTCGAAGTCTCAATGAAGGAACATAAGCTCGCACTCCAAAACCAATACCAAACCCTTCATATTCATACTGTCTTTGCCCCACAAATTCATTGTTGAACATCATGCCACCCTACATTGAGTTTAAACTAGTGGAACAAGGGAAAACTTTGGGCACTAGCCGAAACACATTGGGCACTGGCCGTAACCATCGGGAGCCAACTGGCACTCGATAGCGAGAAACACTATTCTGAGTGGAAATGGGCCAACTGTCCATTTTTGAAATTATTTTCGACCTATTTTGCTCAAATTCTATAAAAACGAGGTGATACCTCTGTTTTGAGGGCTAAAAAATTTCTAGAGAACGTATACACACAAAAGAGAGCTCCTTCTTCCTATACAAGTCATCTTTGAGCCAACCTACCTCTCTTGATCAATATCCATACACCATAAATTACCTTAGATCATAACCTTAGAACCTTGGTTGAGCTTGGTTAATCACAATTCAAGCTTGAGAGTGGGTTTGAACCAAGTTTGTGTTACAAACAAAAGCTTACTTCTTTCAGAGATATAAGCTTGTCATTTTCTCTTTTACTTCTTGTTCTATCTATTGCTATCTATTTCTTGTGTTTTTATATTATCTTGGATCCATTTCAAGTGTCTAAGCTTGGGTTTGGATAGCTACCAAAGGGTAGAGAGAGTTAACACTCTTTCTTGCACCTTCACCTATAGTTCAAACCCTTGTTTTACACCATTTTCTTTGCTTTCCAAATTGATTTTCAGAGTTTAAAAGAGGCTAAAAATCATGCTTTGAGGTTTCAAAGGTGGAGGGGTTAGCCACTCCTCCTTGTCCTTGCTTACTAGCCTTATTTTCTTTGCTTATTGTTTAGCTTTTTAGACTCTTTTCATGCATTTTGAACCATTGTTTTTCACCTATTAGGGGTTATTTTAGGGTTGTCCTAGGTTATTTAATTGGTTTAAGATTTGATTAGTTTGTTTGTTGTATCATAAATTCTCATATATAGCTTGTTGTGTGTTGTTCTTAGCTTTTCTTTAATTGATTTTCATGTTAAGAGCCTCATTTTAATAAGCAACTTATCATCCATTTCTTTCATTTGAGAGTTGTTTCAACTAGTTGATGGTTATTCAAAACATGAGCTAGAAATCTATGCTTAATGGCTTAATCTCTACGGAGATTCATCATCAATGGCATGGTCTCTCTTTCATGTTGAGAATCACTTCTCGTTTGACATGCTTGTCATTTAGTGGACGTAATCACCACCTTGGACAAATGGATTAAAGAATGGCAAAGACTAATGAATTTGGCTTAAAATGAATCAACCAACATAAAGAACATGAGTTATATTGCTTGGGTTCAGCTGGACGTTATGCCGAATTCATTGAGTCGAGGTCGTCATACGTCAATCAATGATGTTTTCATGAACCTTGAAGCGTCTCTACCTCCCACTTTGAGCTCATTTCATGATAAGAGGGAAGGGGGTAATTGTTCATTGCATTCATTAATTTTTGTCCAAACTCATGTCCAAAATCATCAAGCAATCAACTTGCTCATTGATGGTCTTGCTAATGACTTTGTTCTTCTCTTGAGGATTTCCATGACAAAGAAGAGCAGAGAGGACAAACAGGGCCTAGAAAGGCTCTATCTGCACTGTTCTCAACTCAGAGCACAAAACATTTTTTTGGCATAAAATTTAGTGTCAGCCGGCATTCTTTGGGTCTGGCCGGAGCTTATTTGGGGCCGGCCAACTCCTAATGCTTGGTAAACAGAGTGTTTTACATAAAACAGTGGGCAATGGCTGAAGGTAAGGTAGAGCAATCTGGGCAAATAGAGTAGTTTCTGGGCATTGTGCATGCAATCATCGTATCTCATGGTTGCTTAGATTAATTATTTATTTATTAATTATTAGCTTTTGTCGTAATTAATTATTGTCATAGTTATTATTATTGTTTACTTAGATTGCTAGTTTATTGCTCATTATCATAATGCCTTTGTTGTAGTAAATTAGACAGTTTAGCTATTTATTTATTATTTGTTCCAACCTTGTAATAGGTAGGTAATATAGCTTAATTCATTCATTCAAATTTGTAATAATTAGTTTAAATTCGAACACTTGGACATTTATTCGCACCCTCCTGCCCGAGGGCGAATACCCTCTTGCGCGAGGGTAAGTATGTAATAAGCGTGTATGTCTTCCAACCTCCATTTCTTTCTCCGTTTTATTTACCCGCTTATGATGATAGTATAGAGCATTATGTTTATTTAGCATTTACATGTTTACATACAATCGTTTCATGTACATTTGGGTTTAGCTCATCATACTCACCAAAGTTAATTTCAAATTCATTACTTGAAGATGTGATTTATCGCATGCCTTGAATTGGATCATATACCATGCTCATAGCTGAGCCTATTAAAAATAAATGTGTGCGTTGCATTAGTCACATTGTATTGTTTAGGAACATGCATATTTTCTAATTATTTTGCTTTGTTTGGCTTACTTTGGAGTACTAGGTGAGCGATTATTGCTTTAGCATCTTGCATTGTGTGTGATTGTTGCCATGTCAAGCATGTTTTCTATGAGGCTAAATGCTTAAATGATATAACTTTTTTAATGCTGGTGGATGAAGGCTAATTGTGAAAATTGGGATAAAATTGATTAATGTGCATACAAACTCACCTTTTTAAGTGACGCGTATTAAAATAATTTTTCAACTAAAACATAAAATCAAAGTGTTCCAACTTTTGCAAATTAGTCTATACTTGTGTGTGTCACATAGTAAAAATAGCTAATAATCAGAACAAGAGCATATAATGTAAATAAGAATCACATTATGATTAGTAGAGGCCGATCTTTGATCGAGTGCGGGGGGTGGTCAATTCATGACCTTCCCCTCTTATATCTAAGTTCCCGAGCCGAGATACTTTGGTGATGACAGACTAATGGCCTTTGGCATGAGTCACGGGTTTCCTAAATTTCCTAAAAAATATTTAGGTAGCGACTCTGAAATCTGACAAAATAGTCTATTTTTGTCATTTGATTCAAACATCGATTTTCAAAAAAGAATTGCCGAATTTGGACTCTTTTTGTGTTTTCACTATTTCACATTAAACTTGTGAAATCAAATTCAGAACCACAAGATTCCGAACTGTAGGGCTAGTCATATCCGAAAGGAGCACGAAAAACAAGCTACATGTATCTGGCAAAGTTGTCTATTTTTGGCATTTTGATTCAAAATCGATTTTTGTAACAACCCTGATCCTTGATTAACGTTAATCTATGATTAATTATGCTTGATTAGTAATTAAGGGGAAATTTTGAATTAAATTGCATGTGCATTGCATTATTTGTGTTTATATCTGTTCAGCGTAGAAAGATCTGTTCATGTTTTAGTTTCAGTTTGTGAATTGAAGGCCTTATTGGCATCCGACTCAGAAATTGACTTGATTTGCGTATTAATTAGAATTTTTAGAATTTTATGGTAGGTTCAATTGAAATTCGAATTGGAACAATTAAATTAGATTAACGTAATGCCCATTTATTTGGCCTTAATTAATTACACTTCCATTCAAGCCCACATAAGGCTTATACACCTCACTTGCGACTTTTTTTCATATCAACTTTGAGCCTTCAAGAGATACAAACATGAGGGGGGTGAGAGAGAGAAGAAATTGAACTCTACCAAGGAATTACTAGAAAAGCGGAAGGAGCCTTGGAGAATTGATCATCTAGCTCAAGAATTCAGCACCTAAGAGTCAATTAAGCATCTAAGGTAAGAAGCCAAGTCTGTAGTCTTGAAATTGAGCTAAGAGATGTAAGAATCAAGCTTAAGAAGTAGATAGAAAGATTAATTCATACATGTATGTACATTCCAATGCATTGAGAGCATGTTACTAGGAAATTTCCTCATGCATGTTTGAAATTCGTCTTAATTTAGGGAAATCATCAAGTTTCAAGTTGTTTTGTAGCATTTGATTATGTTTTGAGAAGTACAAGCTCAAGAAAAATTCATGCATGTTATGTTCATGAAATATTCATAAAGTTTAAGTTGAATTTTTGAACAATTGGCATGCTTTTGGGCCTTGATTTCATGAAATGATCTTCAAAGCATGATATTTTGTAAGTTTCTAAGCGTCTTCTAGAATTTTGGCCCAAGAGGATGAGTTTTGAAGTGTTTAGTTGGAGGTTGAAGCTTGGAGATCAAATCTGGAAATTCCAGAATTTGAATCTACGCTCGAGCGTAAGAGTTCACGCTCGAGCGAGCACTCTGAGTGCGTGCACTTCCGCTCAAGCGACCAGAAGCTCACTCGAGCATGAAATGCATGTATCCAGAAGTTCATATGTTTTGCAGCACGCTCGAGCGACAGATGTCACGCTCGAGCGAGGGTCTGAGTCTCACGCTCGAGCATGAGTCGAGCGTCCGTCGAGCGTGAAAAACTAGCAACCAGTACTTTTGTCAAGATTACAGTATGCTCGAGTGAAATAATTCACGCTTGAGCGAACCTCCACATTTTGCATGTCCGCTCAAGCGAGTAAAGCCATGCTCGAGCGTGGACCTTGTTTTCAGCAAGATTTGAAAAATGTTTTCTAATGCAATTTTTGCATCCTCATTCCATCCTATGCATTCCTAGGTCATAATTAAGACACCATAATAAGGATAAGGGTAGAAACACACTAAGAACAAGCGAAATAAGTTATGTACGATTCAAACGAGTGTTTCAAGTGTGTATTTATTGTGTGTTAATGTAGGTCACGTGCCGTAAACCATTTGATTAGTCTGCTCCGTCTGTCTGCACCCGAAGCCAACTGTGAGTAATAACTTAGTAAAGCTATATTCAATTTTATTTATATTCTGTATGATGAATTTAGATCTATTTTCTGAAATGATATGTTCTGTATAATGAATGATTGTCCAATTTTTGACAATGTATTCGTGGCATCCTTAGCTTCATGTGATATCTGTTAGCTGTTACCTAGTATCGAAGGTTCCATTATGGAACTTATTATGTCTGTCATCTGTTACCCGTACCGGAGGCTCCATCATGGAGCTGAGCATGTTTATTCTCTGTTACCCCAGATTTGGAGGTTCCTTTATGGAACTGGTTATTCATAACCACTACATGTTTTGCATCTATTCTGTATTTGCTCTGTTAGCGCTAATGGGTGTACCACGTATGAATAAGTATGAATTATGATTTCTGAATCTGTATGGATTTCATTCATTAAAACTCTTTACTCCATTATTATTCACTGGGCTTCAGCTCACTCCTCTATATTATGTATGCAGGTGAGCAGGCACGTGACCAGGCCTGGTGTTAACGGCCTATGTTTCAGTTTTGTCAGCCAACCTTTGTGCCTCTCGAGGAGGTTCCAGATGAAGTAAAGTTTTTATGGCTGTTTTTGTAATCATAATAGACTTGGTATATTTTGTTAAGTCATGGGCAAGATGTCTGACATTATACTCCTAGGAGTGATATGTAAATATTGTATCTTTTGACATCACTCGTAAGACTATAAAAGTTTTAAGTTATACGTCTCATGTATGTCTCCACAACTCGATGGACCACTTATATTTTGTATATTTGCTTCCGTAGCCCCTAAATATATGTTAATCTGTCAAGAGGCCTCTGGTAATCCAAGGATTACTAGCCAGTTACGATGCTAAACCCATAAGGGCGGGTTTGGGTCACGACAATTTTGCAAAAGATTTGCCGGATTTGGACTCTTTTGTGTTTATCTATTTCACATTGCACTTATAGAATCAGATTCAGAACCACGGGAATCCGAACTGTAGGGCTATCGTATCTGGAAGGAGCATAAAAAGCAAGCCACAATTTCTGGCGACTCTATTGGGGACTTTAGACAACTTGACTTGAACTTCATGATGTGAAATTTTATCTGCACTTATATGTTCTTTGCATTTGCATTTGCATTTGCATTGGTACGCTTAAGTCACTGTGTTTGCATCTGTTATCCTAGACGGTTAGCCGAAGGCTTGCCTAAAAGCTTGCCAAAAGGCTGACCGGTCGTGGGCTCTGTCATGTTGGGAACACAACCCTTGGATCTGGACTATCACTGTACCATTTGATCCTCCTTTCACTTCTTAGTGTTAGGTGTGAGAGGTATATTAGGTAGTCTTGCTGAGGTACCCCTATTTTGACCATTTGGCCTAGTTGCATATAAAAAAGCCATAGAGACTGTTCCAAACTAGGACAAGACGCTCACCCAAATGCAGGATTGTGTGAAACCGCTTGATTAAAGCAGTGAAATCCTAGATCATGCCAAAGCTAGGACAGGGTAACCCTACCCCCCCTCATAGGGGTGTTTTGGCACTCTTTACCTGGTATGTGCTTTGTAGTGAAACTGTACAAGGGTGTTTTATATCAGTGGTACAATTGGTATTAGTTTGTGGGGCAGAATGCAGCAGAGAGTACATTCATTCAGCTGTGATCATATCTATTCTAGTGAAATTGGGCTGAGATGCTGTTTGTTTTCTTTTTAGCAAGGTAGTCCAGGAACCATAGCTCCCTCAAGCACTCTGGGCTCATGTCGATAGACTTTGTTAGGTTAGAAATTTAGTTAAGAGGCAGCCAGTGTTTGCTTCGCTTTCGCCGTTGGTGAGACGAAGGAGGGCCAGATAGGGTTCACCAATTCCACTATTCCAAACATTTACCAGTTAAATCACCTTTGTTTGGCTCATCCCGGGCATCTACTCCTATCATGGCTCAGCCTCTACAAATTCAGAGGATTTACTAATCCGTCCTGTAGCAGTCAATCGACTCACTTCGGCACGACATGGCCCGTCAAGCTGAGGTCACTAATAGGTTGCAACAACAACAACAACAACAGCTAGCTACGGCTTCTACTTCTCATGCACCTAACGTGGCTACTCCTATGCCAGGCACTGCAGCCAATATAGCCCAGGATCCATCAGGTGTTCCTATTCCTCCAGTTCAGAAAAATCCAGTCTCGGTTCAAATGTCTAGAGCTCCAGCCAAGGCACCTTGCAAGTTTGAGTTTGACCTGACCCTACTCAAAGTCAACAAACTTGAAAAACTATTCAAGAAAGCGCAAGGGATTAGCTCCATTCCGAGTATTGAGGATGTGTAGACACCCCATTTTTTTACGGCCCTTAAGACTTGGGCGCCACTAATTAATCACTTGATGATGAAAGTTGTGCTATGCAAATGTTCGATTTCTTCAGTAAAAAGAGCTTCTAAATCCCAACCTTACACCCCATTTTGGACCAAAACTATTTTAGACCTTAAAACCCTCTCTTTCAAAATATTTTTGAAAATGTTTCTACGATATTCCGAGGCTCACATTTTGTTAAATGCTGTAATTTTTGGTGAACAGAGTAAGGACAAAGTGGAAATAAATGGAAGAGAGGTGAACTCTTTGAAAAATCTTTAAAACCTCTTATTTTTAGGTTTGGAGTTGAAAAAAATAGGAGGGGAGGGAAGAAACCTCGTTGGGAGAGAAGTTAGGCATCAAACTGTTGAGAGAGAACTGAGCAGCCTACACTAAATCAAGCCTATCTCTTTGTACACTTATACTTTAGTTGTGAGGCCACCACCATTGGAAAGTGGACTTCCGGGCTTCAATTTAGACATAAGAATCTCCTAAAGTCGAGTCTGGATGAGGGAGATATGGCCGTTTGAAGTTAGGCATCCATCCGATTAAAGTGGAAATGAGAAACCTTCACTAAAACTAGAATATCTCTTTGCACACTTAGAATTTAGATGTGAGGCTGCCACCATTGGAAATTAGACTTCTGAGGCTTCAATTTAGACTCAAGAATGACCTAAAACCGAGTCTGGATGAGAGAGATATGCCCATTTGAAGTCGGGCCTGGAAGCAAATTTTTGGTGGCCGGCAATTTACACTTATGGCCAACCACTAGTGTAAAACCCAAATATTTTTGCCAGTTGTTTCCACAAAGCTCCAGTTGTCCCTTTTTTGATATTTTCGATCTACAGCTCATATTTTCTATATATAGAGGACCTCTCTTCTTGCTTTCAAAGTTAGAAACATTTAGGAGTGAGGAAATAATTTTGGAAAAATCCTCTCTCTCAACAATTCTCTCTCTCCTTTTCTACTTGCATAGCCTTTGCCCAAACACTCTAAACCAAACCTAGAAAGCTTCTTGCTGAGGTGATTTGATCTTGAATTTGAGCTCTTCAAGCACTTGAGAGTGCGAAATTTGTGGTTTATGACTTAAGGGTTCATTCACCTTCAAGAGGTATACTTTCTCTTGCTTTTGTACTATCTCTACACCACTTATTTCACATCTTTTTCCAGTATTTTTGGGCTGTATAAACTCTATATTTTTTATCTGAAGCTTGTGGTTTAAGGCCTTAAAGGGTGGAGGGGTGGTTCACCATTCTTTCCACCTTGTTGTTCTAGCCTTTACCCTTGTGTTTCCCATCTTTACACTATCTTTTTTTTAGCTTTTAAACACTATTTTTCAGATTTATTTCAGTGGCTAAAAACATGTTTTGAAGTCCAAATTTGAAGGGGTTAGCCTCCCCTCCTTGTGTCTTGCTTACTAGCCTAGCTTGTGCTATGTTTTAGCTTATTAATCTAGCTTTTGTTAGCTTAATTCCAGCATATTTTAGGACTTATTTTAGCACTTTTTTGGGTTGATAGTTGCATTTGAGCTTTGTTTTGCATGCTTATAGTGTAATAGTCCTCATGAGTTTGGTGTTCTAGGCCTTAGACACCATCTTATTTAGTTGATTGCATTTATTTATGACTTTCCATACTTGTAATCACACTTAATCATCTCTGCAACCTCCTTCCTTTCTAGGCTTTTATTTTGCTTTGAAAGTAATTCAAACAACTTGTTTGTTTAAAGCATGAGATTGAGGTGTTATGCTTAATGGTTTAATCCCTTTGGGGTTCATTACCAATGGTCTGATGTCTCTTTCATGCTTAAAACAACTCTTGGTTTGAGCCCTCTTTCCATTAGAGGACTTAAACTCACCATTGGACTCAATTGATTAAAGGATGGTTAGTAATCTAAAATGGAGTAATTAAAACTTGGAACTAAAAGTGTGCAAGATAATAACTTGTTGTGTTCAATCAGACATTAATTGAACACATGGAAGCTTGAGGCATTTCATACTCATTAGTGATGAAATGATTCAAGTTTCCAAGGCCACCACTTCCCTTGATCTTCCATGATAGGGAGGTGGTTTTGAGAGTCTCATTTCTATTGCATTTATTAAAATTGCACACTTTGATTCATGGAGTCATCATGTAATGAAATTGCTTGAGTTGATGGTTTGTGGACCAAGTCTTGTCTCTCCTTTGATTGTTCATGAAAAGGAGGGGTGAGTTGTGCAAACAAACCCTTGAAAATACCATGTGCATGCTTTGTTTGTTCTCTGTTGCAACAAGATAAACTAGGCAGCAGTGGCCAGTAGGCCTACTTTGATGCGCGGCTGGCTGGCCACCAATGCAAAATTTAACAGTGTTTTTTTTAGGCAAAGCAGAGTTATTATGGAAGCGGGCAAAGGAGTTAGTGTTCTAATGCGCAACAGAGGCCTTCTGGAAGCAAAACAGTGGCTTTTCGGTGGGAAACCGAGTACGTGCATGAGCATGCTTCGCATACTGAGCCCATTTAAGTTAAATATTTAGCTTAGACGTTTGTTGTAATTAATTAGTTGTAGCTAGTTAATTTTGTCAAGTGTTGTAATAATTAGTTAGGTAGTTTAGCTAATTTCATTTGTTTTGTAATAGTTAGCTTAGCTTTAATAGTTAGTTAGCTAGCTTATTCATTCAAACTCTCCTTCATGAGAGTGCAAACTTGTAATAATGTGTATGTCTTCCAACCCCACGTCTTTCTCCCTTTTATTTACTAGCTTATGATGGTTAGTTTAGGGACATCATGTTTTGTTTAAGCATACTTCATGTTTGCATCCATTTGTATTGCATGCACTGAGGCTCAGTTCATCATTCTAACTTGCATTGTTAGTTTAAATACTTCTTTGAATACATACTTAGACCGCATGCTATTGACTTGATTCAGATGCCATATTAGTAGCCGAGCCTATTAATTGCATATCGCATGTGTTGCATTAGTCATATTGCATAGCTCGGAATCATGCATTTTTCTAACTCATTTCTTTTTTTGGCTTGGAGTACTAGGTGGGCCCTTACTCGCTTTAGCATATCGCATGCGTGTGATTGTTTCCATATCTAGCATGCTTGCCATGAGGCTAAGTGCTTAAATAATAAACTGCTTGAATGCCTGTGGATGAAAATCAAGTGTTCCAATTCTTGCAAAGTTAGTCCTATACTTGTATGTGTGTGCATCACATAGTAATGCTAGCCGGAACAAGAGCGTATGATGTACATAAGATTCATATCATGATTAGTAGGACTGATCTTTGATCGGGCGAGCAGGGGTGCTCAATTCATTCATAAACCTTCTCCACTCATACCCAAGTTCTCGAGCTGAGACAATCTCGGTGATGAAGGACACGTGGCTTTTGGCATGAGTCATAGGTTTTCTAAATTTCCCAAAAATATTTAGGTGGCAACTCTGTATCTGGCAAAACAATCTATTTTTGGCAATTTGATTCAAAATCTATTTTCCAAAAGATTTGCCAGATTGGGACTCTTTGGTGTTTATCTATTTCACATTGCACTTATGGAATCAGATTCAGAACTGCGGGAGTCCGATACTATAGGGCTTATTTCGACTTTGAAAAAGGGCGCGAAAAAGTCGAGCTACAGTTTCTGGAGAGTCTGCTGGGGACTTAAAGAACTTGACTTGAAATTCATGATATGAAATTTTATCTACACTTATATGTTCTTTGCATTTGCATTTGCATTTGTATTTGCATTTGCATTGATGTGCCTAAGTCACTATGTTTGCCATCTGCTATTCGTAGATGGTTTGCCAAAGGCTTGCCTGAAAAGCTTGCTAAAAGGATGACCGGTCACAGGCTCTGCCATGATGGGAACACGACCCTTAGATCTGGACTACCACTGTACCGTTTGATCCTCCTTTCACTTCTCGGTGTTAGGTGTGAGAGGTATATTAGGTAGTCTTGCCGAGGCACCCTTTTGACCATTTAGCCTAGCTATATATAGTAAAGCTATAGTGACTGTTCCAACTTAGCGCATGATACTCTCCCATATGCAGGATGATGTGATTCTGCTTATTTGAGTATTAAAGTTGTAGATCACTCCAAAGCTAGGACAGGGAAACCCTAAACCTCTCATACGGGTGTTTTGAATACTTTTGTGCAAAATGTGAACTCTTTGGGAATGTATGACGCAATCCTCGGAGAGTCTTAATATTGAGGCGATTCCTTTCCAAACTTGAAGGTCATATTAGAACAGAATTTGGGTCGAAATCCAGGGGTTTGTATTTGACATGGGTGAATTGTCAGCAAAACCAAAACCAGGGCCAAATGGAGCATTTTGTTTTTAAATGCCAGGTTTGTCTAAGCCAGAGAAAGAGCAATAACCAACTCAGCAAAGGCCAAGCCAAATCCAACCCGAAAAGCCTTAACCCATCACAGTCTATCCAATCCTAGAAAAAACCCACTCAACAAAGGTCTAGTCCATCTAACCCCTAAAAAAGGCTAGCTCAGAAAAGATCCATCCAATACCGAAAGACCCATTCTAAAAACCAATCTAGTCCAACCCGTCTAGACCAATCCAATTCAAATCCATCAAGTATAATCGGGTCAAAATCCTTGTTAGTCAGCTCTCAGCTTACACCCATCCATCTCCTCCAATCGCCAACTCAGTAGACCCATGCTGGCTCAGAGTCCGGAAGAAGTTGTGGCCATGATAGCGGCATTAAGCCAGGGAATTGCTATGCAGAATGAGATCAATACTGAAATGCAACGCCCATTTGGGGCACCTACAACACTTTTAGTCCCGGGCCCCCAGCCGAGCTTTGATCCATCTCCGCCAACTGAAGATTTGCACGGCCTAGATCCTCGAGAAGGCTTGGCTCAAGCTCGAGTTTTCAGACCCTTGGTGTAGCCTAATGAGGGGCTTTATCCCCTTGATATTAATGAGCTTGACCCGACCTTGTTAAAAATTGCTAACCTTGAGAAGCAATTCAAAAAGGCACAGGGAACTAGCTCCATTCCTGACATTGAGGATAGGTACACCGAGGCTGCCGTAAGGCTCCCAGATAGATTCAAAATGCCACACTTTGATCGTTACAACGGGTCTAGAGATCCTATGGTATATATCTAGCTTTTCTTGGATGTCCTGAAACCGATGGGTCTGACTAAGCCTAAAAAACTCTCTCTGTATGGAAGAACCTTGCCGGGTGTAGCAGCCACTTGGTATGCCAAGTTGGAAGATAAAGTGAAACAGAATTAGGAAGAGTTGGCCAAGGCGTTTGTCAATCAGTACTCTTATAATACCTTAATTGAAATGACCACTCAAGAGCTTAAAGCAACCTACCAGAATCCTACAGAACCTTTTGTGGAATTTGGTGCAAGGTGGAGAGCAAAGGCAGCATAGATGACAGATTGCCCTTCTGAGAGGGACCAAGTGCGAATAGTGGTGCAGAATCTTGAGCCTGATATGTTGCAAAAATTGATAGTTGCTCCATTATTCACTTTCAAAACTTTGCATGATTAGGAGTTTAGATTGAGAGTGCATTCAAAAAAGGGTTTATTCCCAGAACAAGCGAACCAATGCTGGCAGTAGCACTATTTCCGAACACACTGAAGTCAATACTGTCACCACTACCAAAACTACAAACCCTTTTGCCAATACCAATCCACAAACAGCTAGCCCAACTCGAGCTCACGGCAGAACTTTCACCCCCTCCATATGAGCTTAACCAGCGCACTAAAAATCCTAATGGAAAGAGGGTATCTCAAAGCCCTTGATCCTCAACATCTTCCTGACCCACTCCCTGCTAGACATAATCCCACCAAATACTATGTGTACTATCAACAGCGCAGTCATGGCACCGATCGTTGCTACCGCCTTCGTCATGAGGTTCAGAATCTGATCGACAATCAAATGATAGCTCCACCTCAAGACCCCAATGTTATCACCACGCCTTAACCTCATCCATACATTATCATCCACCTTCAACCCCATCATATACATCACCCGGCCTATTTACCCAAGCCTAAGGTATTCATTCCAGAAAGTACCAATTTATGCATAATGGATGCATCCAATCTAGTTTGGGTACGCCAAATGGCCGAACCCACTACTGCTGAAATGTTGGGAATAATTGAAGACCTTTAAGGAACGATGGCAGATTTAACATTTGGGGTTTCGATCCCATCCCCAAGCTCCTCAATCTTGGGGTGAGCTGTAGTTGAAAAAGGCAAACCCGAAACTATCTCAAGTCTAGATGATGATAGATCAACAACAAATGGGCCTCGCTTCGATATAGCCACCCAAACCCTTAGCCAAGTAGAGGCAAGTGGCAAGAACAAAGTCGTGACAAGTATTGATCCCTGTGAGTGGGCTATTAAGACTTTGAAGATCAAAGGGTTGAACAAGTAGCAAGTGCTTGAATTTGTTACAAAGACTGTGGATGACACTTTTGTCACTCAGGATGACAGCATTTTGAATCAGAGGGCAAACAATGGAAATGATGCTTTACCAGATTACCCATCCTAATTCCAATCCCGAGCGCATAAATACCCGATCAACACCCGCCAACCCATTTGCCAATGTTTCTAAACCTAGTGCTTCCTTTTCCTCGAAACGAACCTTCACCCAACTCTTTATGAGCCTAACATATGCATTGAGGGTACTGATGAAGAAAGGGTATCTCAAACTGCTCAATCCTCGACCTCTCCATGATCCTTTCCCACCTAAACACGATTCTACCCAATATTGCACATTCCATCAGCAATACGGTCACCATACTGACCGTTGCTTCCGTCTTCGCCATGAAATCCAAGACTTGATTGACAAAAAGGCCATCACCCCACCTGAAAATCCCAAAACTTTCAATATCCCTCTCCCTGACCGCAATAGATTGCCATTCCATAACATAAAACCCATACACAGCTTGCCACCAACCAACCATTACCCCAGCCAACACATCATACCCGCCAATGAGCCCAAACCCAATGTTTTCAGTCTTGAATCTTCTGATTCTGATCTAAGCAAAAGGAACAAAATCGAGATGGAAAGTTTACTCGATCTTGGCGAGTTCAAGCTTGATGAAGCAGTGATGCCAGCACTGGTGGTTAGAATGATGAATCTCAGTCTCAGTTAGGGGAAAGCACTTGAGAAGGACCTTCTAAACTAGGGGCATGGTTTGAAGAAGCAATTGTTTTGGTCAAGGAGATGTGTAGGGACAACCAGGGTAATTATGAGATTCAATCTGTGAGACTCAGTTTAAAAATCTGAAATCAATCCTGCTGGGTGTGGGTGTTAGTGTGACTGAATTAAAGGCAGGTTTGGACCTTCTCGTGGGCTACTTGAAGTTATTTTTTGAAATTCTACAGATGGACTTGGAGAAGGGAAACCCCCTTTTGTCTCAGAATTGCTTATTTTGTTTTGAGTTGTGTCTTGCAAATAGTTGTGTTGTGAGTGTTATTTTCTTTGTCTTTTCTTACGTTGTTGTGTTAGTTGAGTCTTTTCCTTTGAGTTGCTCTCGTGTACCCTCAGGTCTTCATCTTTATAAGAAAGTGAAAGTCAAGTTTCTGATCATTTTATTGTGCCTATAGTGATGCATGTGTGACCTTTTACAAATAGAAAAAAGGCTTTTGAATTTGTTTTTTGAATGAGATTCTGTTAATAAGCTCGAGTGTTGAGAAGGATCCCCTGAATGGTTTAAGTGAATTCTGCCTTATCGACGCAAAGTCGTTCATGATTTCAAAATTTTTAAGCTGTTTCTTTTGCAAAACTTACGAAGATAGGTTCAGAATTGTGCATGGTATCCTACATTGTCCTGGGGATTCTCTTCGCCGTTAGGCAATCATTGTTGCAAGTACAAAGCGGCTTTCAGACCTACAAATACAAGGCGGCTTTCAGACCTCACAAATCATAGAATTTATCCTCTGGTGTTTTCATTATTTCAAAGAGAAAAGGATAAAAGAAACCAAAAAGAAAAAGAAAAATAAAGAAACCAAAAAAAAAAAAGAAGAAGAAAAGAAAAGAGGAAAAAGAAAAAGAAATCAACCATCAAGCCAGGGGTATCCATTGGAATGAAATCCAATCAATTGTGAAGAAGGAAACTTCTGCCTGAATTTAGCGAAGCCAATGCAAGAAGGTACCACATTGCGAGAAGAACCAACTCTGAAAATGGAGCTGTAGACACCCCATTTTTGACCGCCCTTAAGACTTCGGCCCCTTAGGTTGATTACTCGAGGATGAAGGCTATGTTGTGTAATGGTTCAATTTTTTTGGCAAGAGGAGCTCCAAATCCTAACCTTACACCCCATTTAGGACCAAAACTATTTTGACCAAAATTATTTTAGACCTTAAAACCCTCTCTTTTAAAATATTTTTTCCAAATATCTCTACAATGTTCCGAGGCTCGCATTTCGTTAAATGTTGCGCTTTACGGTAAACCGAGCAAGGACAAAGTGGAAATAAATGAACGAGAAGTGAACTCTTTGAAAAATCTTTCAAAACACCTTATTTCGAGGTTTGGAGTTGAAGAAAATAAGAGTAGAGGGAAGAAACCTAGTCGGGGAAGAAGTTGGGCATGAACCGTTAAGAGAGAGTTGAGCAACCATCGCTAAATTAGGCCTGTCCTTTTGTACACTTGGACTTTAGTTGTGAGGCCACCACCATTGGGAAGTGGACTTCCAGGGCTTCATTTTACACTCAAGAATCTCCTAAAGCCGAGTCCGGATGAGGGAGATGTGGCTGTTTGAAGTTAGGTATCCATCCATTTAAGCCAAAACTGAGCAGTCTTCACTAAAATAGGCATATCTTTTTTCACACTTATAATTTTGTTGTGAGGCTGCCAGCATTGAAAAGAAGACTTCCGGGGCTTCAATTTAGACTCAAGAATGACCTGCAAAGAAGTCCGGATAAAGGAGATATGCCCATTTGAAGTTGGGCCCAAAAAGTAGATTTTCTGGCCAGCCACTGAATGAGGTTTGCCGGCCATGTGCCGGCCATGAATGAAGTTTTCCGGCCCTATGTTGGACATTGATGATGTTTTCCGGCCATAGATGACGTTTTCCGGCTATTAATGAAGCTTGCCAAGTCAAATTTTGTGCATATATTTTCCCTCCTGCTTCCTATATTGATATTTTCTACCAAAACTCACATTTTTCTATATATAGAGGCCTTTCTCTATGGTTTTCAAGGTTGGAAAAATTTGGGAGTCTCTCTCTCTAAAATTCTCTCTCTCTCTTGAACTTTTGTGCATACAAGTGTAGATACACTTCAAATTTGCCTATCAACCCTTAACCAAAGTTGCTTATCTTTGGGCTGAGGTTACTTGGAACCCTCTTTGAGCTTTAGAAGGTGGTCTTGGCTTGATTTATTGCCTCAATTGTGTCTTGGCTTCAAGAGGTATAGCACTCTGCTTTTAAGCTTGTTTTGCACAATTATTTTCCTATATCTTTCCACTATTTTTGGACTGTTTTTGGCCTGTCTTTGGACTGTAAAAAACTTTGTTTTTGTGGCCTAAAAGTGGTGGTTTAAGACCATTTTTAGTTAAGGGCTAGTTCACCCATCTTGTTTCTTTGCTTGTAAAGGTTTTGTACCTTTGTTCACCACTTTCAAATCAACTTTTTTTACCCTTTTAACTACTGAATTTCAGAGGTTTTTTAGTGGTAGAAATCTTGTTTTGAAGTCCAAAATTGGAGGGGTTAGTCTCCCCTCCTTGTATCTTGTTTGCATGCTTAGTCTGCCTTACATGTTAGCATGTTTTTCTAGCTTAACTTAGCTTAAGTCCAGCATGTTTTAGCTTTGAGATAGCCTGCTTTATCTCTGTTTTGGGTTGTTTGGTTCATTTGAACTTTGTTTTGTGTAGTTGTAGTGTAAATCCTTGCACTAGCTTGTTGTTTTAAGGCTTTAAACATCATTGGTGTGACTTGGCTGCATGTTTTTAGTGCTTTTATCACTCAATTTCAGCACCTAAATCTCTATAACCTCCCTCTTTGCTTCACTCTTTCATTTGCTTTTGAGGGTTATTTCAAACTTGGGATCCTTTAAGCTTGAGATTAAGGTCATGCTCAATGGTTTAATCCTCTTTAAGGGTTCATTATCAAAGGCATGATCTCTCTCTTTCCTTACACTATCCCTTGGTTGACACTTCCTTCACCTTAGAGGATACTTACCAATGGACAAATTGATTAAAGCATGGTTTGGTAATTAAAATATGTAAACAAAATTGACAAGTAAAAGAGGCAAGATACGCATTCTTTGTGTTGCATTGCATGTGTTCAAGTCGGACGTTAATTTGAACACAAGGCAAATGGCACATTTCATACTCAATAGTGATGAAATGTGCTATTTTCCTAGGTCTCCATTGCTCTTGATCATGCATGATAGGGTGATGGCCATTTGAGTCTTGTTTTTGGCATTTATTGAACTTGCATAATTGGTTTCGTGAGCCATCATGCAATGAAATTGCTTGATTGGTGGTTTTGTGAACCAAATCTTGTCCCTCTTTTGATTTTCCCATGAAAAGGAGAGACAAGGTGTGTAGATAATCCTTGGAAAAACCCCCCATTTTGCTCTGTTTGTGCTCTGTTGCAGTATGGTGATCCAGAGCATTAGTGCCTCATTTTTGGCCGGCAACACACATTTTTGGCCAACAGATGGCCGGCAGCAACCATCCATGGCCGGCAGGCCACTGGTGTAACCCTTAGTAAAGATTTGGTAAGTTGGAGCAGAAAGGTTCTGAAGTATGCTCAATCCTGCAAACAGAGCCTTTTGAGAGCAAAACGGTGGTCTTCTCGAGCGAGAACCAAGTGTGTGTATTCTTCCACTTCCCGAGGTGGGGCAGTGGCAGCATAGTTTAATGCCTTGCATGATTAGTTTATTCGCATTTGTGTTGTAATTTAATTAATTAGTTTGCTAGTTAGTTAATTAATTAAAGTGTTGTAATAATTAGTAAATATTTAGTCTAATTAGATTAATTAGATTAGCTTAGCTTAGATTAGCTTAGCTCTTATTCATTCGGACCCTTCTTCGCGAGGGTGTAATATTGTAATAAGTGTGCGTGCGTGCGTGCAGGTATGTTTTCTAACCCTACGTCTTTCTACCTTTTATTTAATCACTTTCGATGGTTAGATTAGGGACATATTTCAATTAGCATACCTCATGCTTGCATCTATTTATCTTGTCTTGCATGCACTGAGACTCGGCGCATCATTCAAACTGCATTGCCATTTCATATACTTCTTTGAATACGTGTTTAATCGTATGTTATCAAATTGATTCATATGCCATATTAGTAGCCAAGCCTATTAAATTCATATTGCATATGCTGTATTAGGCATCTTGTATAGTTAGGATCATGCATCTTTCTAACTAGTTTCTATTTTGGCTTGGAGTACTCAGTGAGTTTTATGCTTTAGCATACTTGCATAAGTGTGAATGTTGCCATGATTAGCATGCTTGCCATGAGGCTATGTGCTTCAATGCTAAACTGCATGAATGCCTGTGGATGAAGGCTTGTTGTTTGAATTGGAACGATTCAACAAATGTATGTTTTAAGCCCACTTTGTCGAGTGGCAAATCATGTTTTAAGCCCACTATGTTTGGTGGAAAATCTGCATCTTTTAAGCCCATTTGAGGTGGCAAATTCAAACTATTTTCGTAAACAAACATAAGTTGAATTGTTCCAACTTGAGCAAACTAGTCTATACTTGCTTGTGCGCATCACATAGTAAAGCTAGATTAATAACCGGAACAACTGCATGAATGCCTGTGAATGAAGGCTTGTTGTTTGAATTGGAACGATTCAACAAATGTATGTTTTAAGCCCACTTTGTCGAGTGGCAAATCATGTTTTAAGCCCACTATGTTTGGTGGAAAATCCGCATCTTTTAAGCCCATTTGAGGTGGCAAATTCAAACCATTTTTGCAAACAAACATAAGTTGAATTGTTCCAACTTGAGCAAACTAGTCTATACTTGCTGGTGCGCATCACATAGTAAAGCTAGATTAATAACCGGAACAACTGCATGAATGCCTGTGAATGAAGGCTTATTGTTTGAATTGGAACGATTCAACAAATGTATGTTTTAAGCACCACTTTGTCGAGTGGCAACTCATGTTTTAAGCCCACTATGTTTGGTCGAAAATCCGCATCTTTTAAGCCCACTTAAGGTGGCAAATTCAAACCATTTTCGCAAACAAACATGAGTTGAATTGTTCCAACTTGAGCAAACTAGTCTATATTTGCTTTTGCGCATCACATAGTAAAGCTAGATTAATAACCAGAACAAGAACACATAATGTTTATAAAATATCATATCATGATTAATAGAGGCCGATCTTTTGATCGGGTGAAGGGGGGGTGCTCAATTCATGACCTTCCCCTTTCGTACCCAAGTTTCCGAGCCGAGACAATTTTGGTGATGATGGACACGTGGCCTTTGGCATGAGTTAGGGTTTCCTAAATTTCTCCAAAAATAAAATATTTAGGTGGCGACTTTGTATTTGGAAAAGCAGTCCAATTTTGGCATTATTTGATTTAAAATCGATTTTCCAAAAAGGTTTGCCGGATTTGGACTCTTTGGTGTTTATCAGTTTCACATTGTACTTGTGAAACTAGATTCAGAACCGCAAGAGTCTGAACTGTGAGGCTTTCTTTTCAAAACCTTTCCAAAAGGCAGGGTGGGGAAAAGGCAAGTCCATAGGAGTGAAAAAGAAAAGAGGAAGACATGCATAAGAGACTGGAGAACCTAACTCAAATCGAGGCGAAGCAAGTTCCAGTGTTAAGGCAAGGATGACTATTTATCAAATTCACCACAAGTGTTGTAACACTACCCTTGAGAGGCTCACAAGGCCAAAAACCTGAAAGGGCGACCTAGGCAAAAGTTAGAGCATAAAAAATGAGAAATTAAAAAATATATAGCTCGCAAGGTTGAAAACCTCAAAGGGGTGACTTTGACAAAAGTTAGAGCGCAAAAAGAGAGTGTCAACACCCAAGTGAACCTTACCCATGAGCTACGTTGACCTGATTCCCATTCTTGGGATACATAGGCAACTTCATCCTGAAGTTCGGTCTTAACCATATCTATCTCATCCATCTCAACTCAATCATCTTGCCCAATTCACGTCGTCAGCTTTGCATCAATCCATGAGCTACACCGACTGCTGTGTATATCACATACTTGCGTTGGGTAAGAAAGAACTAGCTTAAATCAACAAGTGGAGAAATTTTCAACACTTGAACTTATTAGTAGAATCTCTACAAAAAAGGAATCGAAACTCGAGTTTTGCGAAATTGATTTCTAAAAGGGAACATAAGTAAAACTAAGGGCATTATGAATTATCAGTTACCTTGAGTCTTTTTATGCTTTTGGATCAGTTGTGAATTCAGTTGTGTCGTGCCTAGTGTTTGTTTCAGTCTACGCTCTTCATTGAGTCACTAGTGAGTTTGTTGCTCAAAAGTTCAATAGAGTGGCATGGTCAAAATTCTATACACGAGCGTTCACTCCAAACTCAGAAACAAGTCCATGTATAGAATTCATAATAAACTGTGAGTGCCCATACAGGGGCAACGCATTCATGATTGGTGTATACTATGAATCTGTCATTGCTTCGGAGGGGACTGGATTAAGTTCTCAACATGTTGGAGTAGAAGAAAAGCATGAGTCTGATGGGTTGACAACCGTTCAAAGATCTGATGATCCCTATCGCACGTGCCTGTATAATCTTGAAAACAGTGGCCAATGGCTGGACACTAGGGGCAATTTTTAGTGTATCTGACCGGACCATCTATCAAACAAGGGGCATGAACCTAATCGGTGGCCAATGACTGGACACTAGGGGCAATTTTTCAGTGTATCTGATTGGGCCATCAATTAAACAAAGAGCATGAACCCAACCTTTCTCTCCATCCGCTCAGAGCCATTTGTTGGACACTTTTCCCTAGATTAGGGTAGCTCACCCCCATGATGATTTTGATATGATTCAGCTTTCGAAAGTTATCTCTGACCATTTCAAAACTCTGTTTGGATTGTCATCTTCCCTCTGATTAATGCATGTGCTTTGGATTATGCCTGCATGCTTATACACTCTAGTTGAGTTGAGCTGCGTGATTGGTTGCTCTTGCTCTTAACTATGTTCTGCACTTAACAGAGTTTTGTCGAGTTGCCTCCCTTTGTATTGCATTTTAATGAGTTGTGGCAAGTTGCCCTACACTCATCTCATAAGGTACATGATGCATTACGCTAAGTACTACTCATTTCCCTCTACATACCATACATCGCTCACTTGTATCACACTATTTTGTGCATTTCATTTTGCATCTCACTGTTTTGTATCATACTATCGTATTTACTTTGTATCTCACTATTTTGTGCACCATTGCATTATCTTGTGCATAGCACTGTTTTTTGCACCTCACTCACACTGTCATGTGCATTTGCATCTATTTCATGCATTAATTTGTGTATTCTAACTTGTATAGCACTATCTTGTGCATTTCACCTTACATTGCACTATCTTGTGCATTTCATCTTACATCGCACTATCTTGTGCACCTGTATAGCACTGTCTTGTGCATTTCACTTTATATCGCACTATCTTGTGCATTTGCATGGCACTATCTTGTGCATTTCATCTTACATCGCACTATCTTGAGCACCTGCATAGCACTATCGTGTGCCTTTCGTCTTACATCGCACTATTTTGTGCACCTGCATAGCACTGTCTTGTGCATTTCACTTTACATCACACTACCTTATGCATTTCATTTTACATCACACTATTTTGTGCATTTCATCTTGCATCGCATTATCTTGTGCATTTCACCCTATATTGCATTATCTTGTGCACCTGCATAGTTTTGTTTTGTGCATTCTTTCACCTCACACTATTTTGTGCACCTCACTCGCACTCTCTTGTGCACCTGTATAGACTGTTTTGTGCATTCACTCTGCATCGCACTGTCTTGTGCACTCCTTGGTCTAGGAGACCTTAAATCCTCTAAAGATGCAATTCCATTGGTGTTTGTCGTGCCCGAACGACTTTCGGTGGTCTGGTATAGCCACTTGCTTGTGTTTGCGGTGAGTTCCTATGAGATCAACTGAGACGGTGGAAACTAGAGTTCGAGTGGCCAAGGCCTAGAATGCAAAGGTTTGGGATTTTCGAGATTAAAGTCTGGTTTAAATACCTAAGGGTGTATCCTCGGCTTGAAATCTGTATGGCAACCCCATAAGTTGAGGTAGCTTGTATGCGCCTCAATTCTAGATACTGAACCAACCTAGTCTGTCACCCTGTTGAAGAATAAGGAAAGTTACGAACATAGTCAGAGAAAAAAGTAGTACCTATGGTTTGGAAATGCAAGATGAAGGAAGAAGTCTTGAAACCAAGAAGAAACGAAAGATCCCCAGTAGCATGAAGTGAGTCATCGCCAATTGCCCCTACCAGGTACTTTCTAAGGCACCACTTCCTAGCTACTACATCATATCCATTATTACCTATTACATCTATCACGTGCATCTACTATATTATCTATCGCATCATGTGCATCATTATCCATTTTATGTCCTACATCCTTTCCATATTAAGCTTGGTTCGGCATGTGTCCATACCTTTTCCTCGTTGAAACATGGTTCTGTTATATGTAAATACCCATATTGCGCTGAGGCCAGTATTAAGGGTGTCGGCACCTTTTCTATGTTAGACGTGGTCTGTTTTGTGTCCATGCCCTTTCTAGGTAAGACGTGGTTCGGCCTACACCTTATTCACTGCATCCATTGCATTATACTTTGTCTTTTTGCATTCAGCATTTAGGATCGTTATCTTTCCCTAGCAGATCATTCCTCACTTATATCATCCTGCCCAATTACTTGTGTTCTTTCTCTTTCTACGAAAAACATAGTTTTGCATGTGCTCGCCCTTTTCACATTAAAACATGGTTCTGTTATGTATAAGCATCCATGCTGCGCTGAGGCCAATATTGAGGATATAGGCACTTAGCCTGTGTTAGGCGTCGTTTGGCTGTGCCCACTTCTTTTCTATATAAAACGTAGTTCGATTTTACGTCTCCATCCCTTTATGGTATTTGTGTGCTTTAGCACTGCTTGTGGTTTGATTATATTATTACATTGCATTGCATATCATTTGTATTATTTCGTTATATTGTATATCATTTGCATTCTGTCCCTGAACTATGCTGATTTGATTCCTTGTAACGGGATACGTAGGCAACCCTCGGGTTCAACCAACTGCATCTGCATTTTGCTTGTTTGCCCAAGTCTTACGGCCTTGTCAAAATGGGTCATCTTTGGGCTTTGATATTTACTCATGTCATTTCATGACTCTGAGCTTTGTCAAAGAGGGGCAACTGTAGACACCCCATTTTTTATGGCCCTCTTGGGCGCCCCTGATTGATGACTCAATGATGAAAATTGTGCTATGCAAATGTTTGATTTTTTCAGCAAGAAGAGCTTCTAAATCCCAACCTTACACCCCATTTTGGACCAAAACTATTTTAGACCAAAACTATTTTAGACCTTAAAACCCTCTCTTTCAAAATATTTTTGAAAATGTTTCTACGATGTTCCGAGGCTCGCATTTCGTTAAATGCTGCACTTTTCGGTAAATCGAATAAGAACAAAGTGGAAATAAATAAAAGAGAGGCGAACTCTTTGAAAAATCTTTAAAACATCTTATTTGTAGGTTTGGAGTTGAAGAAAATAGGAGGAGAGGGAAGAAACCTAATTGGGAGAGAAGTTAAGCATCAAACTATTGAGAGAGAACTAAGCAGCCTACACTAAATCAAGCCTATCTCGTTATACACTTAGACTTTAGTTGTGAGGCCACCACCATTGGAAACTAGACTTCCAGGGCTTCAATTTAGATACAAGAATCTCCTAAAGCTGAGTCCGAAAGAGGGAGATATGGCCGTTTGAAGTTAAGCATCCATTCGATTAAGGTAGAAATGAGCAACCTTCACAAAAACAAGCATATCTATTTGCACACTTAGAATTTAGATATGAGGCTGCCACCATTAGAAATTAGACTTCTAAGATTTCAATTTAGACTCAAGAATGACCTAAAATCGAGTTCGGATAAGGGAGATATGCCCATTTGAAGTCGAGTCTAGAAACGGATTTTTGGTGGCCGGCAGATGGCCGGCCGGACACCATTGGTGGCCGGCAATTCACACTTTTAGCCGGCCGGCCACTAGTGTAAAACCCAAATATTTTTGCTAACTATTTCCACAAAGCTCCAGCTGTCCCTTTTTTGATATTTTCGACTTAAGGCACATGTTTTCTATATATAGAGGACCTTTCTTCCTGCTTTCAAGGTTAGAAACATTTAGTTGTGAGAAAATAATTTTGGAAAAGTCCTCTCTCTCTACAATTCTCTCTCTTCTTTTCTACTTTTATAGCTTTTGCCCAAACACTCTAAATTAAACCTAGAGAGCTTCTTGCTGAGGTGATTTGATCTTGAATTTGAGCTCTTCAAGCACTTGAGAGTGTGAAATTAGTTGTTTATGACTTAAGGGTTCATTCATCTTCAAGAGGTATACCTTCTTATGCTTTTGTACTATCTCTACACCACTTATTTCCCATCTTTTTCCATTGTTTTTGGGCTATATAAACTCTATATTTTTGGGCTGAAACTTGTGGTTTAAGGCCTTAAAGAGTGGAGGGGTGGTTCACCCTTCTTTCCACCTTGTTGTTCTAGCCTTTACCATAGTGTTTCTCATCTTTACACTATCTTTTTTTGAGCTTTTAAACACTGTTTTTCAGAGTTATTTCAATGGCTAAAAACATGTTTTGAAGTCTAAATTTAGAGGGGTTAGCCTCCCCTCCTTGTGTCTTGCTTACTAGCCTAGCTTGTGCTATGTTTTAGCTTATTAATCTAGCTTTTGTTAGCTTAATTCCAGCATATTTTAGAACTTATTTTAGACTATTTAAGCACTTTTTTGGGTTCATAGTTGCATTTGAGCTTTGTTTTGCATGTTTATAGTGTAATAGTCCTCATGAGTTTGGTGTTCTAGGCCTTAGACACCATCTTATTTGAGTTGATTACATTTATTTATGGCTTTCCATACTTGTAATCACGATTAATTATCTTTGCAACCTCCCTCCTTTCTTGGCTATTGTTTTGCTTTGAAAATGGTTCAAACAACTTGTTTGTTTAAAGCATGAGATTAAGGTGTCATGCTTAATGATTTAATCCCTTTGGGGTTCATTACTAAGGGTATGTTGTCTCTTTCATGCCTAAAACAACTCTTGATTTGAGCCCTCTTTCCATTAGAGGACTTAAACTCACCATTGGACTCAATTGATTAAAGGATGGTTGGTAATCTAAAATGGAATAATTAAAACTTAGGACTAAAAGTGTGCAAGATAATAACTTGTTGTGTTCAATCAGACGTTAATTGAACACATGGAAGCTTGAGGCATTTCATACTCATTAGTGATGAAATGATTTAAGTTTCCAATGTCACCACTTCCCTTGATCTTCCATGATAGGGAGGTGGTTTTGAGAGTTTCATTTCATTGCATTTATTGAAATTGCACACCTTGGTTAATAAGTCATCATGCAATGAAATTGTTTGAATTGATGGTTTGTGGACCAAGTCTTGTTTCTCCTTTGATTTGTTCATGAAAATGAGGGGTGAGTTGTGCAAACAAACCCTTGAAAATGCCATGTGCATGCTCTGTTTGTTCTCTGTTGCAGCAAGATGAATTGGGAAGCAGTGGCCGATAGGCTATCACTGGTGGCTGGCCGGGCACCAATGTAAAATTCAGCAGTGTGTTTTTAAGGCAAAGTAGAGTTATTTTGGAAGCGGGCAAAGGTGTTAGTGTTCTATTGCGCAACAGAGGCCTTCTGGAAGCAAAACAGTGGTTTTTTTGTGTGGAAACTGAGCACGTACATGAGCATTCTTTGCATACTGAGCCCATTTAAGTTTAAATATTTAGCTTAGACGTTTGTTGTAATTAATTAGTTGTAGTTAGTTAATTTTGTCAAGTGTTGTAATAATTAGTTAAGTAGTTTAGCTAATTTGATTTGTTTTGTAATAGTTAGCTTAGCTTTTGTGGGAGCCGAATATTCCGGGGGGGCAATAAGGCCAGGTACAAGTATGAGATCGATCAAGGCTAGATCTTGTATTCAGTATTGATCCTAGTCAAACTCAGAGCCGAATAGGATAATTGGCATCCTAACCAACAGAACAAGAGCCGAATAAATAGACATGCAATAGATCAAAGGTGGGCCTGACTCTAAGGCCCAAGGGAAAGAATATAAATAGAGGAGCATCAACCAGAGAAAGGTATGTGAGAAAAAGTCTAAACTTGAGATATAAACAACCAAGAGAGTATACATTGACTTGTCCGTCAGAGTGCTAATTCCAGCACCCCCAACCAGAGTGTTCATTCCTTTTCAGGTGACTAGCTGAGGATCTTGAGCGTCCCATTGGATCCAAAGAGTATTTCCAAACCATTTCTTCACAATTGGGGCCGTCTGTGGGAATACTCCAGCACATCTATGGCGGGCGTGACAGAAGATCCTCCGGTAGTCGTTGACGACCTTACACCACGAGTTGATACCACTCCAAGCAACTTGCTTAGACCAGAAAACATTAACACACAAAGAGCCTTGAACTTCGACTCAACTGCCCAGACCTCACCCTCGACATCAACACATGAGACAATGCAAGCAATTATGGATCAGGTGAAGCAAAACGAACAGAGGTTGGAAAACATGATGGCGGTGAACAAACCCCTTCAACAGGATTTGGCCTTGGAGGTGGCAAAATCCCAACAGGCCGCGCGCCAAGATCCGGAACAAGCTCTGAGAAAGGATGGTCGACAACCTTGAATTTGGAGACAAGACAGTAGCAGTAATTCTGACTCGTCATCCCCGGAGTCCAGAAAGAAAGGATGAGTCGCAGTCTCCAGTTCTTCCGAAGGGAGTCCCCGTGCAAGGACTAAACGAAGAAGAAATGATTCAGATGAAGAAGATCAACATAACCCCTTTGTGCGACGAATTGCAAAGGCGGTACTACCCAAAAAGTTCAAAGCTCCATCGTTCACCCTATATGATGGAAAATCAGACCCCACCGATCACATCCGTCATTTCAAGCAAGCCATGACACTGCATGCAGACGACGAGGCCCTCATGTGTCGAATATTTCCTAGTAGTTTGGGACCATTGGCTGTCAAATGGTATTATAAATTAGAACCGGCATCAATTAAGAGCTTCCATCAACTCCAAAAATCCTTCAGGGCAGCGTTCATCACCAACGAGGTCCAGCCGAAGCAAGCCGATTCTCTCTAGGCAATGCAAATTCAACCAAGGGAAACCCTACGTGTTTATTCGGCATGCTATAGGGAATGCTTTAATCTCGTAGATGATGCCTGCAATGACTCCATGGCCATCACTGCCTTTAAAATGGGGTTGCACCCTGATAGTGCCCTCCATAGCTCCCTGACCAGAAGGCCCCCCAAAACAGTCTGGTCGTTAATGAAGAAAGTCGAGGAATACTGTAAAGTGGAGGATGACGCCCTGCGGGTTAAAGCCGGGCACAAGGCCAGCAAGACAGCCCCATCTGAGATCATTCAGCCGATAAATTTTGTACCCTCGTGGAGCCCGAAACCACGAAATTTGGCTAAACGAGACAGAAGACGAGATTAACGCCGATCAAGTGACCAATGTCTACAACGGGCTAGTGAACAACTTCAAGTGGATAACAGGCGCATCAGGCGCGTGGACAAGAAATATACGGAATTATCGGAGCCAATCAGCACGGTTATGTCTAAAATTCAGCATCTTTCGTTCTTCAAATGGCCACCCAAGATGGTCGGACCTCCCGATATGAGGAGACGGGATAGAGGGTGCGAATATCACAAAGACCACAGATATGACACCGACAGTTGTTATGCCTTAAAAGATCATCTTGAGGAGTTGGTACAAGACGGTCGGCTTAAGCAACAAGTTCGAAAGAACAATTCGACCAAAACAGTTGCTTTACGACAAGATTCACCCCCACTCGGCATAATCCATATGATTTACAGCTTGCCGACAGCATCCGCAGCACATGCAATTCAGTCTTATCTTGATCCCCAGAAGCAAATCACACCAGGGAAACGGCCCCATGAAGCTCTGAGTATTACTTTCGATGATTCTAATTTGGTCGGCATAACGCTCCCGCACATTGATCCCTTGGTCATCGAATTACGCATAAACCGATTTACCGTTGAACATGTTCTCATTGACCAGGGGAGTACTTCGGAAGTTATGTACTACAAGACCTTCATCAAACTCGGCTTCATTGAGTCGGACCTGTCCCCGGCTCATTATCCGTTATTCAACTTCAACGCTAATCCAAAATACCCGTTGGGCAAAATCACACTACCAGTTTGAGCAGGCTCCCGATCAGTGGACGTGGAATTCTTGGTTGTCAAGCTGCCTTCGCCGTATAATCTCATCATGGGACAAACTTGGCTGCATACCATGCAGGCCGTGCCAAGCATCTATCATCAACTACTCCGCTTCCTGACTAAACGTGGCATTGAACTAATTTGTGGTTCCCAAAAATCGGCACAAGCATGTTATCTTCTTGCTGCAAAGACACCAAGAGAGCTGGAAGTGAATTCTATTGAGGTGTCGGATCGAGAGAGCCTCGACGATGTTGGATGGCTCCCAAGTGAAAAGGCCACAGAAGCCCTAGATCGAGTTGAAATTGACGGGAATCCTGACAGGTTCTTCATGGTCGACGCCTCCCTGAATAAAGTTGACAGATAGCAGCTAATTACCTTCTTACTTGGCAACCTTGATGTATTTACATGGTCACCATATGAGATGCCCGGGGTGGATCCATCTGTCTCTCAGCACTGTTTAAATGTTGACCCCAAATGTTAGTTGATTATTCAGAAAAGCCGGCGGTCTGCCGCAGAACACACTGCTGCCGTTGTTGAAGAAGTTGACCGGTTGCTTGATGCCGGGGCAATCCGGGAAGTGACCTATCCTACATGGCTGTCGAATACTGTGGCTGTAAAGAAGAAAAATGGGACTTGGCGTGTTTGTGTGGATTTCACGGACCTAAATAAAACTTGCCCCAAGATTTGTTTTCCTCTCCCCAAAATAGACCAACTCGTAGACGCCACGGCACGTCATCAACGTATGAGCTTCCTCGATGCCTATAGAGGCTACCATCAAATTACTATGCATCCGGAGGACCAAGACAAAACTACATTCCTCACCCCAAGAGGAACCTATTGCTATAAGGTTATGCCTTTTGGGCTGAAGAATATAGGGGCAACTTACCAAAGACTAGTCACTACCATGTTCAAGGAGCAACTCGGCTGTACTATGGAAGTGTACATTGACGATATGGTGGTTAAGTCTAAAGAAGAGCAAACTCATGTAGCCGATCTGGAAGAGACATTCGACATTTTACGCAAGTACAAAATGAAGCTAAACGCTTCCAAATGTGCATTTGGGATCAGATCCGGCAAATTCCTTAGCTACATTGTCAACCACCGAGGAAGCCAACCCGAGGCAAATCATAGCAATCTTAGAACTCGGCTCCCCTCAATCAGTCAAGGAGGTTCAAAAGTTGATGGGGATGGCCGCCGCACTCAACAGGTTCATCAGTCGTTCCACAGATCGCTGTCGACAATTCTTTCATACCCTACGGCAGGGTAAAGCTTTTGAATGGACCTCTGAGTACAAAGCCGCTCTCAACGGTCTGAAGACTTACCTACAATCAGTTCCACTCTTGACAACACCTTCGGTAGGTGGCCCGCTCATTTTATATCTGGCAGTTTCTGACCGACTGTCAGCGCCGTACTGTTAAAGGAAAAGCTTGGGGAGCAGTGGCCAATGTATTATGTGAGCAAGGCAATGGTTGACGCCGAAACACGTACCTTTTGTAGAAAACTCATCCTAGCCCTCGTCATGGCAGCAAGAAAACTGATGCATTATTTTCAGGGGCATACCATCGGGGTACTAACGAACTACCCCCTCCGGTCAGTACTCCGTAGTGCAGAAGCATCATGGCGCATTTCAAAGTGGGCTCTCGAACTCGGCCAGTACGATATTTAGTTTCTGCCTAGAACCTCAATTAAAGGGCAAGTGCTTGCTGACTTTGTGGCCGAATTCACTAGGGGTCTTGCCGACTTCAAGTCTGATCAAATTGAACCTAAGCCGAATTGGAGAATTTATGTTGGGGACATTTGGCAGTTGTACTGTGATGGATCGTCCAATCAATGTGACAGCGGGGCGGGCGTAGTGATTATGGCTCCCGACGGGGCAATAATCGAGCAGGCTGTCAAACTAGGCTTCGATGCATCGAACAATGAGGCCGAATACGAAGCACTGTTAACCGGGTTACAGAATGCACATCTCATTGGTGCTCGGCGTCTACTTATGTTCTGCGATTCAAAGCTAGTCATCAACCAATTAAAAGGGAATACGCAGCCAAAAATGACCGTATGGCAGCTTACATGAAAACGGCGAATTCTTTGCTGGAAAAATTCGACCATCATGAACTAAATCAAATAACTCGGGATCAGAACACACATGCAAATGCCCTGGCCTGCCTAGCCTCCGCCATCAACTTAGAAATCAAACAGACAACTGAAGTACGATTTATCTCTGAGCTGAGCATTGCCCCCTCAAAGTCAACTCAAATTAATGTCATAGAGTCAGGTCCAAGTTGGATGGACCCTATCACTGCATTCCTATCTTCTGAACAACTCCCGACGGAAAAGAAAGAAACACACAAACTACGAAACAAAGCCCTGCGATATTACTTGGATCTACAAGGAAAGCTCTACAAAAAATCCCTTTCAGGTCCATGTCTAGAGTGCGTTCATCCGGATAAAGTCAAAGAACTCCTGACTGAAATACATGAAGGTAGTTGTGGTACTCATTTCGACGGGTGCTATTTGGCTCATTGAGTTGTGACACAAGGATATTATTGTCCGACAATGAGAGCTGATGTCGAGTGTTACGTCAAGAAATATAAACAGTGCCAGAAGTTTTTCCCTTTAACCCATTTGCCTGCTGAAGACTTAAGCTCTATCACCAGTCCTTGCCGTTCGCCCAATGGGGACTTGACATCGTTGGACCATTACCTCGTGCCCCGGGCAACAAGCGATTTTTGATTGTTGCGACGGATTACTTCACAAAATAGGTCGAAGCGGAGGCACTAACGCACATTCGAGATACTGATGTTAAGCGTTTTGTATGGAGAAATATCATAACACGATTCGGCATTCCAAGAGCACTTATCTCAGACAACGGCACCCAATTTGATTGTGCTGTCTACCGAGAACTGTGGAGTAAGTATGGTATTCGGCCTTATTTCTCCACGCCGGCTTATCCACAGAGCAATGGTCAAGCCGAAGCCTCCAACAAATCCATCTTGGACAGCATCAAGAAGAGGCTGGAAAAAGCTAAAGGCAGATGGGTCGAAGAATTACCGAGTGTGTTGTGGGCTCATCGCACTACGCCGAGACAATCCACCGAAGAAACGCCGTTTGCATTATGCTTTGGAACCCAGGCAATCATCCTCCTGGAAATCAGCCTCCCAACCTTGAAATCGAAAGTTTTTGATATGGGCCAAAATGACATGATGTTAGCCTTGGATTTGACTCTGATTGAAGAACGACGAGACCGTGTCCTTGCGTCCATGGCACGGTACCAGCAATAGCTTGCTAAGTCAGATAATCAACGTGTTCAGCTACGCCGCTATACACCAGGAGAATTGGCCCTCAAGAAAGTACTTCCGGTTGCCAGGAATCCGGTCGACGGAAAACTGGGTCCTAACTGGGACGGCCCCTGTCAAATCGATTCAATCACAGGAACGGGGCATATTAGCACAAAGACATGTCTGGGAGAAGTCTGCCACGTCTTTGGAATTCCACGCATTTGCGTAAATTTTATCATTAACCCGACATGTGGGGCATGATGACTTGTTTTGAATGTTCGCCGTGTACAACTTTCACTTTTATAATGCAAGACTTCTTATCTCACTATATGGAATTGCAGTTGGAAGTAATAAGCCTCCAGATTCGAAGTGCCGTTCGTGGATATCACGATTGGCCAAGACAAAAAGCCTCCGAATTTGGAACCCCATCCGTGATTGACACGTTTGGGCCGAATAAGCCTCCGGATTTGGAGCGCCCTTCGTAGATATCATGATTGGCCAAAAAGCCTCCGAATACGAAGCCCCATCAGTGAATGACACGTTTGGGCCGAATAAGCCTCCGGATTCGGAGCGCCCTTCGTGGATATCACGATTGGCCAAGCTAACAGCCTCCGAGTCTGGAGCCCCATCCGTGAATGACACGTTTGGACCGAATAAGCCTCCGGATTCGGAGCGGCCTTCGTGGATATCACGATTGGCCAAGATAAAAAGCCTCCGAATTCGGAGCCCTATTCGTGAATGACACGTTTGGGCCGAATAAGCCTCCCGATTCGGAGCGCCCTTCGTGGATATCACGTTTGGCCAAGATAAAAAGCCTTCGAATTCGGAGCCCCATCCGTGAAAGACACGTTTGGGCTGAATAAGCCTCCGGATTCGAAGCGCCTTTCGTGGATATCACGATTGGCCAAAATAAAAAGCCTCCAAATTCGGAGCCCCATCCATGAACGACACATTTGGGCCGAATAAGCCTCCAGATTTGGAGCGTCCTTCGTGGATATCACGATTGGCCAAGCTAACAGCCTCCGAATCCGGAGCCCCATCCGTGAATGAGACATTTGGGCTGAATAAGCCTCCGGATTCGGAGCGCCCTTTGGGGATATCACGATTAGCCAAGATAAAAAGCCTCCGAATTTGGAGCCCCATCTGTGAATGACACGTTTGGGCCGAATAAGCCTCCGGATTCGGAGCACCCTTCGTGGATATCACAATTGGCCAAGATAAAAAGCCTCCGAATTTGGAACCCCATCCGTGAATAACACGTTTAGGCCGAATAAGCCTCCAGATTCCGAGCGCCCTTCGTGGATATCACGATTGGCCAAGCTAACAGCCTCCGAATCCGGAGCCCCATCTGTAAATGACACATTTGGGCCGAATAGGCCTCCGGATTCGGAGTACCCTTTGGGGATATCATGATTGGCCAAGATAAAAAGCCTCCGAATTCGGAGCCCCATCCGTGAATGACACGTTTGGGCCGAATAAGCCTCCGAATTCAGAGTGCCCTTCATGGATATCACGATTGGCCAAGCTAACAGCCTTCGAATTCGGAGCCCCATCCATGAATGACACGTTTGGGCCGAACAAGCCTCCAGATTCGGAGCACCCTTCATGAGCCAAGATAAAAAGCCTCCGAATTCGGAGCTCCATCCGTGAATGACACATTTGGGCCGAATAAGCCTCCGGATTCGGAGCGCCCTTCGTAGATATCGAGATTGGCCAAAAACCCTTTGAATCCGGAGCCCCATCTATGAATAACACGTTTGGGCCGAACAAGCCTCCAGATTCGAAGCCCCATCAGTGGGGCGAGGCAAAATGACTCCTAATTCGGCACGCTTTTCATGAATATTATGAATAACAAGCATAAGCACAGTTGATAAAAAATGGAGAAAGATCGATAGTGTTTTGTCTTCAGCTTTATTCGGCGTTATTGCCCACCTTATACTAGAAACTAAACAAGCATGCAAATTATGCAAAAGAGAAAAATCATTCTTATTGAATTCAACCACTCCAGTACAATTATGAATTCAAACAACCCACTATCTCGTATATGAATTTATTAAATTACACATGAGCTTAAAATCAAGGGATCACATACACAACAGTAACTAGCAGCATGTAATTCAAAGAATATGTTTGGTACACCAAATATATCGATTGAGAGAAATTGAAACAACATGCAAACATTTAAAATAACAAGTTTTATTGAATTAATCGATAATACATAATTCGCTCCCAATCTACATTAGAGCGGTACAATGTTTTATCTTCAGTTTCATTCGGCATCCCCTTCGTCGTCACTCTTCTTGACTTCGAAAGCCGCGAAGGGAAAATGATGACTCTGATATAACGGCGACGCCGAATCCATGTCTGCTGCCCGAAGAGCCTCTGTGGCCTGGAGAGCCTTGACCCACCTGTGCTTAAATCCATGGTTCTCACATCAGCAGACCTCTTCGGCGATTTTTTCCTTTGTCTTCTGTATCCCGACTTTCCAGCCATTGTGGAAGCCTTGTTCGTAGGACTTGGTCTTTGCAGCCTCTATTGCAAACATGCTTGTCGTATCGTGATCGGCAATCGCATGACTTCTCAGCTGTTATGTCACCCTTTCTTCCACAATCGGGTTAGCTTGTCTGGCGATTGTGTCTCAGTGGTTTTGACCTTTTTTAGTTCGCGCTCGGCCTTCTTCGCACGAGCTTCTAAGCTTCGAATGCGTTCATCCTTCTACTCTATCTCTTGCCACGCGGCGCGAAGACGCATGCCGATTTCATAGGTGGTATACAGCCCTTTCACAGCTCCATGGATGCCCTCCCTAAACACTTCAAAATCAGGTCGACCGACCACCGACTGCTAGACTTCTGGTGGAAAAATTTGTCGAGCAAACTCAACTGCCACATTTGGGTCATGCACAATTGAATCCGCTTTCGTCATCGGTTTGTTCCCCACAAAAATCGCAAAACTCAACGGGCACGGAGTCGCACTGGCTTCTCCCCTCGAGCGAGGTTGAGGGGAGCTGCCCCGTTGCTGTCTTTCCCTTCTGGGTGACCTACTTCGACGACGTAGGGACTGGCATTTTTTACGTTTCCTCGACGTCTTGCTCCCCATGAGCGTTGGCTCGCCACCTCGATTCATCTCTGCGTTTAACTCAGCAAGTGTCCTCCATTCTCCTCTGCTATTGAAGAATACTCTTCTTGCCATCCACAACAGTCGTCCAGCTTAGTTCAACACAATGCTTTTTCCCTCCCACAATTTATTAGATTTAAACGCAAAAATAGCACCTACGCGCACGCAGCACCCACCCCATTTATTAATTACAGGAGCAGCATCCCCGAGGCGACCTCATCAATGCCCAATTTCAAGACCTTGCCGATCATTTCATGTGCCCCAGCCGCTCCACGACCTAATGTCATTTGGCATCCAAGTTCATGCACCAGTTGGGGCAAGGGCAGATTCATTAATCTCATCGGCAAATGTCCAAACCTTGCCGATCATTTCCTGTGCCCCAGTCGTTCCACGACCTAATGTCATTCGGCGTTTCAGTTCATGCACCAGTTGGGGCAAGGGCCGATTCTTCAATCTAATCAGCAAATGTCCAGACCTTGCCGATCATTTCAAGTGTCCCAGCCGCTCCACGACCTAATGTCATTCGGCCTTCCAGTTCATACACCAGATGGGGCAAGGCCAGATCCATTAATCTAATTGGCCACACGTCGGGATCTTGAGCCGTTTTACTTGTTAGTCTAACGAATATTCATGCCTTTCCAAGTCGTTAATTGCCGATTATTTTAGTTATTCGGCTAAATAGCAAAGAGCCAAAGGATGCTTAACTGATTTGGTTAATTTATTGAATGTTTAATTTACCCGTAGCAAACAGAAAAGCATAAGGAATTGTCATTAATAAATTAAAGACAGATGACAAATAGTATATGCAGTAAACTGGAGAGCACAGAAAATTTTCATTAATAAATTGAGTGCAAACAGCAGTCATTTTACACATGAAAATTAGCTTACATTTAAAGAAATGAAAATCTACTAACAAAAACTATGCATCTAAGATGCCTACTAAAAACAAAAATATCCCTTAATCAATCTTCAGGGTCAGATACCAGCGGCTCAACGTCCACTTGCTTGTATGGAATCGGTTGCGCCAATGTCACACTCGTAGCAGTGAGGGCTTTCAGCCAGCCGTGTTTGAAGCTCCGATTCTCGAACTTGGGGACTTCTTCCACATAGTTGTCCAAGGCGTCCTTCCCAGCTTGGAACGCTTTGGAAATCTCAGAGTCGACTACTTCCTTTGCCTTCCTCGATTCTTCCAAGTCGGCTTCCAGCTTGGCCATCACTTCCTTGGCTAACTTCTGCGCATCTTCGCTCGCCTTTGCCCTCTCTTCGGCGGCAAGCCTTAATTGGTCAGAATTCCTCGCTCGCTCGGCCTCAGAGTTGGCTCTCACACATTCCTCCTTCGCTTGCGATGCCTCGAAATCAGCCCTTTGAGAGGCCGCCACAGCCTTGTTCTTTTCATTGTCAATTTCGGATTTCAGAAAGCCGATCTGTTCTATGGCATCATGCTGACGGCGGCCGATTTTGGCTATCCTGCCCACCGTCTGCAAAACAAGAAAATGGAGTTGCAACAAACAAAAAATAAGAAAAATATATATATGTACTTAGTCGAAAGATTGCAGATAAGGCAAGTGATGTACCGATAAGGCCGACTGAGCGGCTAAAGCAATTAGCATTAGGTCTGGCTCCGCCTGAAATGCGGCTTTGTCAACCGACAAGGATATTGAGGAGGCCATGCTCAAGGCCACAGTCAGATCCTTCAAGGCTGACGCATCAGAGGCAATCGACATATTCCTTATCCTTGGTTAAACGGTGAGCGGAACAACTAAGTTCGATTCCTTAATGCGCGGTCGTTTGTCACCTTGGTTCTCATGCTGGACGGCTTCTTACTCGGCGGAGTGCTTTTCCCCCCTATGCTCAACCTCATCCGCTCGTTCTGCCTGCTCCATCGTGATCGTTTCGGTCTGAGCCGTCTCTTCCGCAATAACAAGCAGAGAGGATTCAGCGACCGCGACGGGTGGAGTTTCTGATCGAGCAGCCATCCTTTCAACGTTTTTTCTCCTGGCAAGTTGCGTGAGCGACTCCCCAGCCATATTCTCAAGATAGGCGCCAGGAAGGTCTCCTATGTCTATAAAAATGTCTTCGAAGGAGACGTCCCCTCGGCCCAACGTGGACGGAAGGTCTGACGAATTGAGTCCGGCTTCCTCAAAGGCCAAGTTAGGAGCCTCGTTTACCTCGGCTTCTAATTGGTTCAGGTCCTCGGTGATTTCTTCAGCCGCTTGCTCTTCCACGTGCTCCAAATCGAAGTCTTTCAAACCAATTTGCCTTAAATTTTTGAAGTTGGGAAAGATAAAGACTGTAAGATGGTCTTCTCCTCTGGGAATTGGAATGTGGTCTGCCGCTGAAAACGTTGCGTAAGTCGGCTCGTACCGTAGGAGAATGTGGGCTGCCCTCCCCTGTTTCTGGAGGCTTGGACGGCCAACGAACTGTAGTGCAATTTTAATTTCCGCAAGCACGGCGTCATCGGCTGAAACCAACACTTTCTTCAAATCGTTGCCTGCATGAACAGAACAGTTAGTACATGAAAGAAAAGCCGAATACATGTATGACAATAAAAAATAGAAAAATAACGAAAATGAGCTATACGGCCACCTGGTTCGCCTTTTTTCCTTGGCACGGGATCTAGGTGATCTTCACCCTCACCGAATTCCCAGTTGCCTCGGACAACGACCATTACATCGTCAACACGCTTGCCGAAACTGGCAAGCATGGTCACTAAGTGATGATTGGTATCCTTGGCTCTGAGAAAATAACGTCCCAGCCGGCCAGTAGACTTGGCTAAGGCATAACAATGCCGAATAGCAGGTATACCTAGGTTAATCTTAAGGCATCGATTCAACTTTATAATCCCCATTATGATTCGGAAAAAATTTACGTTAGGCTGGGAAGGGATTAGACCCCAGTGTCGGAGGACGGACCTTAGAAATGGGTGAAGGGGAAAACGAACTCCGTCCTCAACAATCGATAGGAGAGGAAAGATAATTGTACTCTCATCAGTCATCTCTATATCAGTGGTGCTGTCTGCCACAAGTGACAGATGGACGTCGCCGGGGATCGAATAATGGCGTCGAAAGCCGAAAATTCGACCCGCAAAAAGGAGTTCCTTCAAATGTTTTGCCATCCTAGCCAGCCTAAGGATTATACGAAGCTAAAAATAAACGAGGAAATGGGATTCGAAATGAAGGAGAAGAAAAATTACAAGAAGCAGAAGAGATAATGAGAGACAGGAGGAAGTTGCAGAAGTCGCGAAATGGAGGTATATCGAAAGGCAAACTAGAAGCTTTGAGTATTCCAAAAGAACTTACACACGAAGGGACAACATAGTTTCAAATCACATTAAATGAAGAACGCGTATGAAGAGGCGGGAAGATGTAATAATGCTTAAAAAGTGTCTGCTCTGACATACATTGGAATGAGGTTAGCCACCATTCTTTCTTTGACTTCTCAAATTCAAAAATAAACATGCCGTTCGAAACCAAACATGCCGAATAATTAGTGTTAATAGGATGTTTGGGGGGGTAATTGTGGAAATCGAATATTTCAGGGGGGCAATAAGGTCGGGTACAAGTATGAGATCGGTCAAGGACAGATCTTGTATTCGGCATTGATCCTAGTCGAACTCAGAGCCAAATAGGATAATCGACATTCCAACCAGCAGAATAAGAGCCGAATAAATAGACGTGCAATAGATCAAAGGTGGGCCCGACCTTAAGGTCCAAGGGAAAGAATATAAATAGAGGAGCATCAACCAGAGAAAGGTATGTAAAAAAAAGTCTAAACTTGAGATATAAGCAACCAAGAGAGTATACACTGACTTGTCTGTCGGAGTGCTAATTCCGGCACCCCTGACCGGAGTATTCATTCCTTTTCAGGTGACTAGCTGAGGATCTCGAGCATCCCATTGGATCCAAAGAGTATTTCCAAACCACTTCTCCACAGCTTTAATTAGTTAGTTAACTAGCTTATTCATTCGGACTCTCCTTCGTGAGAGCGCAAACTTGTAATAACGTGTATGTCTTCCAACCCCACGTCTTTCTCCCTTGTTTTTACTAGCTTATGATGGTTAGTTTAGGGACATCATGTTTTGTTTAGCATACTTCATGTTTGCATCCATTTGTATTTCATGCACCGAAGCTCGGTTTATCATTCTAACTTGCATTGTTAGTTTAAATACTTCTTTGAATACATGCTTAGACCACATGCAATCGACTTGATTCATATACCATATTAGTAGCCGAGCCTATTAATTGCATATTGCATGTGTTACATTAGTCATATTGTATAGTTAGGAATCATGCATTTTTCTAACTCATTTCTTTTTTTGGCTTGGAGTGCTAGGTGAGCCCTTACTCGTTATAGCATATCGCATGCGTGTGATTGTTGCCATATCTAGCATGCTTGTCTTGAGGCTAAGTGCTTAAATGATAAACTGCTCGAATGTCTATGGGTGAAGGCTTATTGCTTGAATTGGAATAATTTGAGTAATGTTCATATGCGATTACTTTTTCATGTGGTACATATTCGAAATAATTTTCAAAATAAATATGAATCAAGTGTTACAATTCTTGCAAAGTTAGTCTATACTTGTGTATGCGCACATCACATAGTAATGCTAGCCTAATAAATCGGAACAAGAGCATATGATGTACAAAAGATTCATATCATGATTAGTAAAGGCCGATCTTTGATCGGGCGAGCGGGAGTGCTTAATTCATTCATGACCTTCCCCTCTCGTGCCTAAGTTTTCGAACTGAGACAATCTTGGTGATGACGGACGCGTGGCCTTTGGCACGAGTCATGGGTTTCCTAAATTTTTCAAAAATATTTAGGTGGCGACTCTATATCTGGCAAAGCAGTCCATTTTTGGCAATTTGATTCAAAATCGATTTTCCAAAAGATTTTCCGGATTGGGACTCTTTGGTGTTTATCTATTTCATATTGCACTTGTGGAATCAGATTCAGAACCGCAGGAGTCCGATACTGTAGGGCTTATTTCAACTTTCGAAAGGTGGTGCAAAAAAGTCGAGCTACAGGATGGATATACTGAATTTGCCGTTACTTCGCTGAAGCGGTTCAAGATGTCGCATATTGACCATTTCGATGGCTCTGGTGATCCAATGGTGTATTTGTGCCTGTTTTCTGATATCCTGTGACCAATGGGTTTGACCCAAGTTCAGAAGTTGTCACTATTCAACCGAACCATGTCTAGAATAGCTGCCATCTGGTATGTAAAATTGAAGGACTCTGTGAAACAGAACTGCCAAGAGTTGGCCGAATCCTTCGTTGCCCAATATTCCTATAATACGCAGATCAAGATCACAACTCTTGATCTTGAGGTAACGCGTCAGGAATCGAAGGAGGGCTTCTTAGAGTTTGTTATGCGATGAAGGGTAAAGGGGGCTATGATGGCAAATAGGCCTCCAAAGAAAGAGCAAGTTCGTATCAGTATTAGAAATCTGCATGAAAGTCTATTACAAAAAATGATAGTCCTCTCACTATTCAACTTTAAGGGCCTCTATGAAATTGGGGTTCAAATCGAGGATGCCATCAGACAAAGGATCATTGTGGAAGATAATGAGTCTTTGAAGAAGAATGTTGTTCGCAGTTACAATGCTACTACCAGTGGTAGCACAGCTGTGAACTCCTCAGAAGTAAACACTGTCACCACTCCCATCAAAAACCATTTTCTAATAATAGCCAAAAACCAACCACTTCAACTCGGCACCAAGCCCAAAATTTCCATCCGTTTTACATGGCTCTCTGTCAAGCCTTAAAAACACTACTAGAAAAAGGGCACCTAGAGCTCCTAGAACCCTGACCCCTTCCAAATCCTTTTCCACCAAGACATGACCCCACTAAATACTATGCCTATCATCAACAGCACGGTCATGATACAAACCGTTGCATCCGCCTCCGTCAAAAGATTCAGGATCTTATTGAATCTTATTGACGAAGAGATCATAGATCCACCAAAAAGACCTTATATCTTCACACCTCAACCTAATCCATACACTACCATCCGCTTACAACCCCAGCATATACTTCACCCCGACCCATTTACCCATGCCTGAGGTATTCATTTCAGAAAGCACGGACTTGTGTATGATGGATGCACTTGAACCCCAATCATCTTAACCCCATGAACCCACTACTTCTGAGCTAATGAGCATGATTGAAGATCTTTAAAGAACTGTGGCAGATCTAACCTTTGGGATATTGGCTCCATCATCAACCACATCACATACCAGAAATTTGAATTCAAAAGGCTCTCCAATCTTGGGACAGGCTGCATTTGAAGAAGGCTAACCCAAAGCCGTTTCAAGTCTGGGTGACGACATGTCAACAATGAATGGGCCTCACTTCGATATAGCCACCCAATCTCTTGGCAAAACTGAAACAAGTGGCAAGAACAAGGTCGGGGCAAGCAAGGATCCCTATGAACATCTTCAGTGGGCGATTGAGGCTTTGAAGGGCAAATGGCTGAACAAGCAGCAAGTGCTTGCAGTTGTTACAAAAACTGTGGATGACACTTTTGTCGCTCAGGTTGGAAGCATTTTGAATCGAGGGGCAAGCCAAGAAAAGGGATGTCGTACCAAAAACCTCCATTTCAGCTCCAATCCTACACTCTTAAGGGATCATCAAACCCAGTCAACACCCACTAACCCCTCTGTCAATCCTGTCAAGACTAGTTACCGCACCTTCAATCTCCTTTTCATGACCTTATCCAAAGCTCTCCAAATCCTCATTGGACAAGGCCATCTCGAACCCCTTGACCCTCGACCTCTCCCTAATCCCCTTCCAACCAAGCATAATGCAGCTGTAGACCGCCCGAACTTCGCTCCGCGCGCGAGGGTGCGAATTGGGTTCATAGCTACTACAGTTCGGACTCCTGTCATGGTTCTGAATCTAATCTCACAAAGTGCAATGTAAGACTGATAAATCACCAAAGAGTCCAAATCCGGCAAATCGTTTTGGAAAATTGATTTTAATTAAAAAGCACCAAACATAGACTGCTTTGCCAGATTTCAGAGTCGCCATCTAAATATTTTATTTTTAGGAAATTTAGGAAACCCTGACTCGTGCCTAAGGCCACATGTCCATCATCACCAAAGTTGCCTCGGCTCGGGAACTTGGGTACGAGGGGGGAAGGTCATGAAATGAGCACCCCCGCTCGCCCGATCAAAGGATCGGCCTCTACTAAACATGATATGTTATTTTGAAAACACATGTGTTCTTTTTCCGTTTGTTAATCTAACTTACTATGTGATGCGCGCAGCATACAAGTATAAACTAAATCGCTCGATTTGGAACAAAACATCTCATGTTTGTTTTTTCGAAAGTGGTTTGAAGGTGCTACTCGCAAGTAAGCTAAAACGCGGATTTGCCACCAAACAAGTTGGGCTTAAAACATGATGATTTGCCATTTCAAGTGGGCTTAAAACTCACATTTTGATGAATTGTTCCAATTCAAGTAATGAAGCCTTCATCCACAGGCATTCATGCAGTTAAACACTTAAGCAAATAGCCTCATGGCAAGCATGCTAACATGGCAACATACACATCTTATGCAGTATGCTAAGTGTAAACACTTAGAGTGTACTCTGAGCCAAAACAAAAGCTAGTTAGAAATCAATGCATGATCCTAGCTATGTTATCAATGCCTAATGCAACACATGCAAAGACGTAACTAAATAGGCTCGGCTATTCTAAGATGGCATACGAATGCAACACTCGATAATCATGTATTCAAATAGGTATTGAAAGACAATGCAGTTTGAATGATGCGCCGAGCCCGGTGCATGCAAGACGAATGAATGGATGCACGCATGCAAAGCATAAGGTATGCTAATTGAAATATGCCCTAAGCTAACCATCAAATGATGATAAGTAAAAGGGAGAAAGAAGTGGGGGTTGGAAGACATGCACGCACACACGCACACTTATTACAACATTTGCCCTCTCGACGGAGGGTCCGAATAAATGAGAGCTAAGCTAAGCTATGCTAAGCTACTTATTACAAACCAATTAATTAACTATGCTAAGCTAATTAATTACAAACCGAATTGAAACTAGCTATGCTAAGCTAATTATAATATTACAAAGATGAATTAAATTAGCTAAGTACATTAACTAATTAATTACAGAAAATCGGCAAATTAACTAACTAAGTAAAGCAGTTAAAATGGCCTCGAGGGGAGGAAAACATGCATGCTCGGTTTGCTTCACCCGAAAATGCATTGCTTTGCCACGAGTTGTCTCTGTTTGCACTCGCGGTGACCTCAGAACATCGAACGCTCTTTCAGGTTGTCTCTGTTTGCACTCACGGTGACCTCAGAACATCGAACGCTCTTTCAGGTTGCATCTGCCTCAAAACAGGAGCATTCTGGACAAATTTGCTCCAACTGGTCGGCAAGCTACCTCAACTGGCCGGCCGGCCACTTTAAGTGGTCGACAGGCTAGTGCAAGTGGTCGGCCAGCCACTTTCTTTTCCAGAACCTCAACTTTGCTGCAACAGAGATCAACAAAGGCACAACAAAGCATTTACAAGGAAATGTGTGTGCAACTACTCTCCTTATCATTTCTCAAGCTCAAAGGAGCGTAGTACTCGACTCTCAAGCCACCAATCACGCATCTCAATGCATGATGGCCAAAGAGCCAAGCTCGCACAATATTAGTGAATGCACAAACAACACATAAGAGCCTCCGCCTCTATCATGCATGATCAAGAGGGTTGGCGACCAAGAAACGCAACACATTTCATCACTTCGAGTATGAAACGTGCCACATTCCTTGTGTTTGGATTAACATCCGATCCAAACACAATGCAATGCAAACAAGATGCTTATCTTTCAATGCTAATGTGGCATGCACAAAACTCTATCAGTTAAACAATGCATGCATGGCATGTTTAGAAGCTAAGGCATCAAAGCTAGTGAAGTGTATTACACATGAGTGTAGACGTCCCCGAACGCCCCGGGAGGGTTAAGTCCCGTTCTGTTCATTTGGGCTCACTACAGTTCAAGGACTCGATTGTCACAGTTCTAAATCTTGAACCAAAGAGTCCAAATCCGGTAAATTGTTTTTGAGAAAATAGATTTTTGAAAGAAGTGCCAAACATGGACTGCTTTGCCAAATACATAGTCGCCACCTAAATATTTTTTTTATGGGGAAATTTAGGAAACCCTGACTCGGTGCCAAAGGCCACGTGTCCGTCATCACCAAAGTTGCCTCGGCTCGGGAACTTGGGTACGATTGGGGAAGGTCACTTCGTGAGCACCCCCGCTCGCCCGGTCAAAGACCGGCCTCTACTAACCGTGATATCTAGTTTTGAAAACATTGTGTGTTCTTATTCCGGTTATTAGCCTAGATTACTACGTGATGCGCACAGCATACAAGTATAAACTGGATCGCCTGAATTGGAACAACACATTTCATGTTTGTTTTTGAAAGATGGTTTGCTACCCACAAGTAGGCTTAAAATGCAGATTTTGCCACCCTCGGGTGGGCTTAGAAAATATGATTTTGCCACTATCTAGTGGGCTTAAAAACAAACAATCAATGCATTGTCCCAATTCAAATAACCCAACCTTCACCCACAGGCATTCAAGGCAGTTATATCACATAAGCACATAGCCTCATAGTAAGCATGCTATTCATGGCAGTCACTCACGGGCATGCAAGGATGCTAAAGCATAAAAACTCACCGAGTACTCCCAGCCAAAACAGAAACTGATTAGAAATCCATGCATGATCCTAACAATACAGAAATGCCTAATGCAACACATGCAAAATGCAATTATAGCAGGCTCGGCTATCCTAAACATGGCATATGGAATGCTACAGCTAACACGTATTCAATTTGGAATTGAAATACAGATGCAGTTAGTATGGTGCGCCGAGCCCGGTGCGTGCAAGACAGATGAATGAATGCAAACATGCTATCATACTGTATGCTAATTGAAATATGCCCTAATCTAACCATCATAAGCAGGTAAATAAAATGGAAGAAAGACGTGGGGTTGGAAGACATACATCACACTCACGCACACTTATTACAATTATGCCCTCGCGCAGAGGGTCCAAATAAATATACAGTCCCGAATAAAAGAATAGTACAGTTCAAATAAACATTACAGTCCAAATATGTACAAATTCCTAATTAATTAACAAATTAACTAAGAAAATAAATAAACTGGCATGCAAGCCAGGGACTACCTTGATTCCACTCCAGATGATGAATAATGCATGCCCGGGTTGCCTTTGCGCGGAAATCCATGACGATGCCCTAATTAGCCTCTATTTGCACCTGTTCTTGAAATGCGTGCCAAACTTCGAAAAGTTGCTAATTCTTCATTTTGCTGCAACAGAGAGCAGGAAAGGGGCATAGCAATGCATTTTCACAAATGTATGCGTGTCTCGATCCTCGTGCCACCAATCACGTATCTTGATGCATGATGGCCGAGGAGCCGAATTGCACAACTCAATATAGAATGAATGCATATGAACACTACAACAAAACCTAACTCCATCATGGATAATCCGGAGTGTCGGTGACTTGGGAATTGAGACACGTTCCGTCACTCGGAGTACGGAACGTACCTCGTTTCCCGTGCCCGGGCTAACTCCTATCCCGAACACGATGCAATATGCATGATATGCGTGAAATGCAACTAAGATACAATCCTAACATACACAATGTTATGGAATGGCATACACGCTACACGAGGTGATACACAACCGAGCATACACAATGCTATGGATGAAATGGCATACGCAATGCAATATGGGCTTACACCAACATGAGAGAGCCTCGGCCACACTCACATAAGAGGCCATAAGATGAAAATGAGACAACTCGAAGTGCGTGCACGCGTGCACGCAAATCGAGGACCGAACTTACGGCACGGAAATGCCACTCTAACAAGACATGGCAAGACATGGGATATGATATGAAAAACATGCAAATTTCAGTAGCAAAATGAGACACAAAACAGCCCCGAAGCATGGCAAAAATGCACCCGATGCATGAAATCAATCCCGAAATGCAAGATTAAGCACATGAAATGACTTGTAGCTATGCAATGCATGTATAATTTGGTCATGAAGTGTTAAGAAAGATTCAAGAAAGTCCCAAAACAAGCAATTTTACAGTTTTAAACATGGCCAAACAGCAAGCATAAGTGGGGCTAAATTAGCATGCAAAAAAGGGGGCCAAGAGAGGAGTATGAGACAACCCACAAATTCTGGTCCCAAATAGAGAAAGGGCCTTCTAAAATATTTAAGAGGGACCAAAAATATGACCTTTCACAGTTTATGACAGACCCCAAAAACAGATACAAGTATGGCAAACAACTCATGCAAGAAATGGGCCAACAAAGGGGCAAAGAAGTAACTGATATATGCTGGCCCCAAAAAGGTTAGGCCCCTTCAACAATGTTGAAGAGGGGCCCAAAATATGGCTTTTTACAGTAGATGATCAAGCCCAAAACAGTGTAGAAATATGCTCAAAATGCCATGCAAAATTAAGGCCACAAGCGGGCTATACCATGAAGTATACCAAGGATATCTCAAACAGCCCTAGACCCTCAATGAAACATGAAGAGGGGGTCATTTTAGGGCCATTTTCAGTTCGGACCAAGGTCCAAAAACAGAGACACAATAGCCTAATAAATCATGCAAAAAGGGGGACCTAAGAGGGGTACAATGACAAGTTATATATGGAGGTCCCAAACAGTGTTGAGCCCTTCTTCAATGTTGGAGAAGGGCTCAAAATAAGCCTATTTTTAGTTTATGACATGCTCCAAAACAGATCACACATAGGCCAAAAATATCATGCAAAATAATGGCATTCAAGAGGATAATGAAGCAAGTGCCAAAAAGAAGCTTCAAACTGCAATGAGCCCTTAATGAAACATGGAATATGGCTCAAAAAAATGACATTTTCAGTTTTGGTCGAAGCTCAAAACAGCAAGAAAATAGGGCTAAGCAATGGTACAAAAAAGAGCCCAAAAGAGGGGGAGATGAACTTACCCTTGTAGACCAATCCTTGGCTCCCTTTTGGCTTGAGAAATGTTGCCTCCTAGCCTCTGAAAAACTCCCCAAGCTGCTGGAAATGGAGTAGTGGTGGTGGTGCTAGGTGGTGATGAAGAAAGGGTGCAGAACTTGGAAGATTTTTGAGGGTTTGGAAGAGAGGAAGAGGGAGATGTGTATGCAAAGCTCTTAGGGATTTTTTGTAACCCTAAAACCAGAGCTGGGGAGCTGGTTATATAGGCCAAGAGAGGGGGAGAAAAGGAGGGAAAAATGGGAGGGAAATTGCATCAAGTTTCCCTCCAAAAAAGTTCCCTCCGGATACAGGTTTTGGAGGGAAAAACAATGCACAGCTGTAATGTACTCACCCTGAGGAGCAAGGCCGGCCGGCCACCCCCCATGGCCGGCCGGCCAGGGGTCAAAAAGGCCAAGTTGAATTAGTGGCCGGCCACCACAAATTGGTGGCCTCCCAGGTGTCCTGAAGACAACCCTGTGGTCCAAAATTGGCAACTGTAAAACAGGAGAGAGAATAGGCCATTTTTCAAAGGGGTTCAAAAGGGTCAAATGGAATTACTGGCCGGCCATGTGATATTTGTGTCCTCCCAGGTGTCTACAACACAAATATGGGGTTTGGAGCTGAAGAAAGTAGCCCTAGGGTGGTCAACATTGGCTTGGAAGTGGGAAAAACGGGCGTCGGCAGGCAATGAAGGAATATAACTGGTTGCTGAAACAATTACTGGCCTCCCACCCTTCTACGGCCTTCCTGATGATGAAACAGAGGTACCTGCCAAAAATGAACGAAAACCGATGCAAAATGAAGGTTCGGGGGCCGAAACGCGCAGTCCGAGGCCCCGAAAACTGACTGTTAGGCACCGGGAGTGGTGTTCGACCACGAAGCAGGTCTCCCAGACCACAGTGTCCCTAAAAATGGAGCAAATAAGATGCATGCCAAAAACCGGAGCAAACGGAGATAGTTAGGCAGTCCCGAACCGAGGCACACGGCCTGACGGCTCCGAAAACCGAGAACCGGGCTCCGAAATGGGTAGAATGGCCTATGACCACGAAATGTAGCCCACGGCCACCGAGAGATGGTCTACGAGACCTCTCCCTCCCTTCAGGAAGAAAAACAGAGAAAATCGAGCCTGGTTCGCAAACCGAGGCAGAGTACAGAAAAGCCCGAAAGTCTGGAGGCAAGGCTCGCAGCCGCGACTCTGAAACTTCTGGATGAGCACAACATGCAACATCACCAAGCGCTCAACTGGTGACATCTGAGTCTTAAGGTCGGTCAAAAATGGGGTGTCTACAATGAGGCATGCAGTATCAATCTCAAATGGTCAAACCACCTATGGACAGACCTAAGATGCTCCAAAATAGTGGCCAATACACACCAAAACTTAGGCACAAAAGACAAAAAATGCATGCTCACTCATTTGCTTACAAGCAAGGCATAAAGCTTAACTTTCAAACACATTGAAAGAGTGACATATATGAGAGCATGACAGAGGTACAAGCACTGAAATCATATGCCAAACAACGACATATCATGTAAACAACATAAGTATGGCATGCTAGAGTCCTTAAGCATTAAAGCTAGCGAAGTACACAACACTAGGACTATGCAATACAATGCTCAATGGACTAAACCAACCCTAAATAGATCTCATGCATGCCAAGACAGTGGCCAAATGATCTGAAATGATGGCATGAAAGGCAAGATAATGATGCTCACGCATTGGCTCATCAACAAGGCATAAGGGCACAACTCTTAAACATAATTAAAGAGTGATAAACATGAGAGTATGACAAGGTTATATGCTCTGAAATTATGTGTTTAATGATGTCATATCATATAAACATCACAAGTAAGGCATGGTAGAAGGCCCAAAGCATAAAGCTAGTAAAGGGCACTACACAAGAGGCATGCAATACAATGCACAAACAACCAAACCAGCCCAAAACAGAGCTCAATTAGGCCAAAACAAAGACCAAAACATGCTGAAATGGTAGCCTAAAAGCTTAAGCAAGCATGCATACGTATTGGCTCATAAATGAGGCACAAAGCACGACTCTTAAACACAATCAAAGAGTGAAATATGTGAGAATGTGATAATGCTATATTCACTGAAAACATGTGAGAAATGAGGTTAAGGCATGTAATCACCACAAGTAAAGCATGCAAGAGGCTTTGAAACTCAAAAATAGTCAAGGCCCTTACACTACAACCATGCACAACAAGCCTCACGTGGCCAAGACCACTCAAAACAGAGCTAAGGGAGGTCAAAATAATAGCAAAAGCATGCTAAGATAGAGCTAACATAAGCTAGGATTAGAGGCATAAAGCATGATGCATGCTAGGCCAACAAAGAGGATTACACTACAAGTGCAAAAACCTAGCAAGAGGCATCCCCACCAACCAAAATCAGAATTAAGGCATGTCAAAATAACACCAAAAACATGCTGGAGTTAGACTAAAACATCCTAGAAAGATGAGCTAAAACATTAAGCATGCAAGGCTAGTATGCAAAGTTTACACTACAAGTGTAACATACAAGCAACCAATGATCAATCCAGCCCAAAACAGAGTTATGGTAGGCCCAAAAAGTCACAAAATCATGCTTGAACAAAGCTTAAGGTAAGGAGAAACTCATGTTCATTTGGCAAGCCAACAAGACAAGAGGAGGGGGGTGACAAGACAAGAGGAGGGGGGACCACCCCCTCCTATTTTGGGCCACAAAATCAAGTTTCCACCACTAAAATTCCTCTGAGTTTCAGTGGTAGAAAGACCATGCAAAGGCTAAAACAAAAGCTTCAAAGGATGGCTCAAAAGCTTAGCAAATAAGGCATACAAGGGGGTGAAACACCCCTAACTCCTACAAAGCCCTAAACAACCATTTTTAATACTTAAAAATAGAGTTTTTTGTAGTTGACAACTAGGCCAAAATAAGCATGCAAAGGTGGCTTAAACTAGTATACAACAAACAAGCTTAAGAGGAGAAGAAGCTTACCCTTGTAGCACAGCAAGAAGGCAACAACTTCAGCAACAATTTTGGACCAAAACCAATGCTAAGACCTCGAAACAAGCTCCAAGGTGCCTCAGCTCCAAAGTTAAGGTGCTTGACTAGGTGTTTGTGTGCAAAAGTGTGAAGAAATAACACTTCTAAGCACAAAATAGCACAAATCTAGAGAGAGAGTGAGAATTCTAGAGAGAAGGAGATATTTTTGCTCTGAGAATGCTGGACCCCTGGAAAGGGAGAGGAGCCTCCCCTCTTATAGAGCAAGCAAGCCAAAAAGCTTGCTCAATCCCTCCATACACATGTATGGAGGATGATTTCAGTGAGCAACAGCTGGCTCAAAATATCTACAAATATCTAAAAAAAAGAAAAAGTGGCTACCGACCAGTTAAGGTGGCCGGCCGGCCAGTTAATTGGCCGACCGGCCACTTTAAGTGGCCTACAAGAGGGAAAAGTGGCCGGCAGATGCCAAAAGTGGCCAGCAAGGCCCCCTTCTCCCCAAGGCAAGAGGCAACAAGGTATGGTCCAAAAACAAACCAAAAGGAAGGGATCCAAGAGACCCCAAGAAAAGGCACTCAGCCGAAAGCTCCCGAAACTAGCCTATCGGCCACCGCAAGTGGCCTACAAGGGAGAAAAGTAGCCTACAGCTACAAAAAGTGGCCTACAGGCCTCTCTCTCCCTCCAGGCAAAGGCACCAAGGTATGGTCCAAAAACAAGGCCAAAAAGAAGAGAGTTAAGAGACCCCGAGACAAGGCACTCAGCCGAGACCTTCGGGCGCTCGAAACAAGCACAAACATGCGCAATCATCGCGTGCACAAACGATGACGTCTGAGTTTTAAGGTCGGTCAAAAATGGGGTGTCTACAGCTGCCAAGTGTTGTGCCTTTCATTAACAAACTGGCCATGACACTGACTGTTGTTTTCGTCTTTGCCATGAAGTTCAAGATCTAATTGACAAAAAGGTCATCACTCCACTGGGTCCTACAAAGTCTATTGGTGCTGGATCTATGCACTTAGGGGATAATGTGACTATGTGATCGGGGATGAACCACCTGTTGATGGTGTGTGCCTTTAAATCATTGCATTGACCTAAGTTTTTCAAAACTTTTCTAACACCATAATGAAAACAAAGAGGGAGGAATTCCTCGGGATTTGTAAAACTTTGATCAACTGAGAAGAAGAAAGGCGTGCTAAGCCCTTAATGATTGAGATCATGTCTGTTAATGCGAGTACTGAAAAGGATCCTGGCTTGATCCAGATTGGTTCTACATTGTCTTCAGAGGGGCACAAGCAACTAGTCGCTTTATTAAAAGATTTCAAGAAATATTTTTGCGTTGTTCCACAAAGACATGCCTAGAATTGATCTTGAGATTGTACAACATAGGATCACTCTCGGCCTCAAGACTCAACCCCTTTTATTTTCAAACCTTGAACCTTGATTCAGATATTCAATGATCAACCACAATTTGAGGCTTGTATGGCCGGGTTTGAAGCAGCCCTTAAACTAGGGGCAATAAGGTCGAATGTGATCGAAGGAAGCTTGCATAACTGGATAAGAAGTAGCCCTTAAACTAGGGGCAAAAAGGTCAGATATGCTCAAAAAGTCAAAACTGGGTCATTTCTCAAGCCAATGGAGATCGGCAAGAAAGCCAAATCCTAGAATCTAAGAGAATAAAATTTTTGTTGGAGGATAGTCAAGTTCCTATTCATGACACTAGGGGCAAATTCAGACCCCAATTGGATGGGTCCTTACATCATCAGTGACTACTTAGTCAAGGACAGCAGCCATTCTCATGGATTCAGATGGCTTAGAGATCCTACGGCCAATCAACATGGACAAGTTAAACTTTTCTATCCATGAGAGGCTCGTTGGGCCGAAAACCCGAAAGGGCAACCCAGGCAAAAGTTAGAGCAAGAAAAAGAGGGGAAAAAAAAAGTAGAAATGAAAACAAAGAAAAGGAAAATGAAAAAAAGAAAAGAAGCAAAAAGAAAAGAAAAAGGACAAAAATGAAAAAAAAGAAAAAAGAAAAAAGAAGAAAGAAAAGTATAGCTCGCAAGGTTGAAAACCTGAAAGGGCAGCCTTGGCAAAAGTTAGAGTATAAAAAGAGAGTGTTAATACCCGAGTGCACCTTAACCGAGAACTACGTATGACCTGATTGCCATCTTTAGGATACATAGGCAACTTTATCCTGAAGTTCGGCCCTAACCAATTTCAACCTGCTTGTCTTATCCATGTTGATTGGCTTATCCTTATTCAAACTCGGCTATCTTATCTATGTGCAAATTGGCTCATCTTCGAGCTAATCTTCGTTCAAAATTGGTTGTCCTATTCCGTTAGAAGATTCAGCTGCAAGACAAATCAAGTTCAGATCTGAGATTGTGCATCTCAAGAGTTAATTCCTCGTTGGTCGGGTAGTGGCCATTTGCAAAAATAATTTTTGAGGATTTTTAGTAAAGCTAACTAATTTTCTCAAAAATTATTCTACTTTTCCAAAATTGGACCATTTCTTGGATTCAAAAAAGGAAACTTTTTAGTGCTCAAAGCCTGGCTTACATAATTTCAAATTAGAAAGTCAAACAAGCATGTTAATCTAACTCCCATTGTTGGTCAAAATTCTTTTAGCAGAAAGCCAAAAAAATAAAAAATAGTCAAAATGATGAACTAAGGGTATAATCAAGTCAAGTTTTCTGCCTTTTCCCCGTTGTCAGCGAACTCGCCAGAAAGGGCACAACTAAAGCTAGCAGCAAGGGCCAAAGGCTGTCTCATCCTCCAAGTAGTAAGGTATCGAGCCGCGTGTGAAGCATGGATTGGAAATGGAGCTGGATATTCGATCCCCCTCATAAGGTCCACAACTTCCAACTTATCCATTAACCACACCTGGAAAGGGATAAAAAATAAGAAAAATTAAAGAATACAAAGATGTGCGCTGAGAGAAAAAGTAAGGAAAGGGCTTTTCAGGAAAAATAGAGATTAAGTACCAAAGTGATGTGAGAATCACAAATGAGAAAGGGCAGGAAACAATACTGTTGACACCCCATTTTTGACCGTCCTTAAAACTTGGGCGCTACTGATTGATTATTCGATGGTGCAGGCTATGTTGTGCAAAAGTTCGATTTCTTTGGCAAGGATAGAGTCAAATCGCAACCTTACACCCCATTTTTGGACTAAAACTATTTTTACTAAAGATTTTAGACCTTAAAACCCTCTCTTTCAAAACATTTTTGAAAATACTTATACGATGTTCCGAGGCTTGCATTTTGTTAAATATTGTGCTTTTCAGTAAACCAAGCAAGGACAAAGTGGAAATGAATAAAAGAGAGGTGAACTCTTTGAAAAAAATCTTTAAAACATCTGGTTTAGAGGTTTGGAGTTGAAGAAAATTGAAGGAGAGCGAAGAAACCAAGGTTGGGCAAGAAGTTGTGCATGATCCGTTGAGAGAGAGTCGAGCAGCCCTCGCTAAATCGGGCCTATCCATTTGTACACTTGGATTTCAACTATGAGGCCACCACCGTTGGAAAGTGGACTTTTGGGGCTTTATTTTTCACTCAAGAATCTCCTAAAGCTGAGTCCGGATGACGGAGATATGGTTGGTTGAAGCTGGGCATCAATCCGGCTAGGACTAAAACTGAGCAGTCTTCACTAAAAGAGGGATATCTCTCAGCACAGTTCAAATTTTGATGTGAGGCTTCCACCATTGGAAAGCTTACTTCCGGGGCTTCAATTTGGGCTCAAGAATGACCTGAAAATGAGTCCAAACGAAGGAGTTATGCTTGGTTGAAGTCGGGGACAGGGACTAATTTTTGCCGTCGGCCTCTGTGGAAGGGTGCCGGCCACAATTGGAGCTTGCCGGCCATAGGTCGGCCAAAAATGATCCTTGTCGGCCAGAAAAGTGGCTGGGCAGCCACCACAAGTAGCCGACCTGTGATAACCCTATCCTGTGTTATGTTAATTAATTATGATTATGTTTGTAATTATGTGCTTAATTTGAATCTAGGTGTTAATTGCATGATTATATGTGATTTTGGCCTTATATCTGTCCACCATAGGAAAATTTGTTAGAATCTGTGGTTTGAACTGAAAATTGAAGGCCTTATTGGCCACAGAAACCGAAATTGACTACGCCATTGTGATTGGTGTAATTTTTAGAGCCTGTGGTGAAATTTAATTAGAAATTGATTTGGATCAAAATAATTAGATTCAAAACGATTAAATTAAGCACCATTACTTAACCTTAATCAATTTGATTAAGGCAAGCATATACAAAGGTCCCATTACACTTATATTCATTTGGCTTGAACTCAAAATCTGAAATCACACTCTAGAGAGAGAGAGGGACGGTTCTAGAGAGAGGAAGAGGAAGAATCATGTATTTTGGCTCAAAGTTTGCAAGTTTGGATGCTACACTTAAGAATTAACCATAATTTGTGAAGATTGGAGCTCCTAGGTGAGTAAATTCATGAGTTTGAGGTTGTGAATTTATGAGCCCAAGTTAGATGGTAATCAAGAACATAAATTGAGTTGGTTTTGATGAATTTGAGGTCTATATACACATGCATGTAAGAATTACCATGATTTGTATGTTTGAGCATGAAATACAAGATCCATGTTGAATTTTGATTGAAGTTCATGCTTTTGATCATCTCTTCATCATTTAAATTGAGAATGGAAGTTATGTCTCACATGCATGTACAATTCATAGGAGTATGAGTTTTGAATACATGAATTTGTTATGTTGGAAGTATGTTTGGTGTAATTTGGGGTATGCATGTAATTAATTCATGAGATTTGAGCTTCATAATGTGATAAATTTGGTGTTGTATCATGTTAGTAGATGTATATGAGAACTATGGGTCATAAAATGCAAGATGCATTAGTTTGAATGCAAGTTTGAAGCTCAAAATGGTTGCTAGAAAACCCAGAATTCGGCATGTCCGCTCGAGTGGGGTAATGGCCGCTCGAGCGTGAAATGCTAGCTCCCAGCAGTTTTACAAACATTGTTGTCCGCTCGAGCGGGGATAATAATGCTTGAGCGTCCGAGGCACATGTTTGACCTTCAGCTCGAGCGTCCGAAGTCGCGCTCGAGCGTGAATATGAGGCGACCAGTACTTTTGCAGACCATGAGGGTCCGCTCGAGCGGCGAAACCCATACTCGAGCGAGGACCCCTGTTTTTGAAATTTTGAAAAGATGTTTTGTGTTTCATTTTCCGTTCTCTTTCATTTCTAAGTACTCTTAGGCATGCATTGAGCTTTGTATATGACCTAAAAGGATAAGAAAGAAGCCTAAGAGAAATAATAAGTTAAGAACATATTGAATTGCTTATGACCCATTGTAATATGAAATATGTAAGGTCAAGCGCAAGGGCAAATCCATCGGCAGATCACTGTGAGTAATATCTTAGTAAAGATATTTTTAAGTATGTTACTTTCCAAATGCTACTTCTGTATAAGCTTCATGGATTGTTGATTTGAAATATGAATGAGTATTCTATCTACCTAATTTTGTATAAGGCCGTTTGATACATTTGATACATCTGAATTGGGCCTAAGGCTATTTGTCATTTGATACGTTTGATATGTCCGAATTGGGCCTAAGGCCGTTTGACCTTTGATATGTTTGATATGTCCGAATTGGGCCTAAGGCCGTTTGCCGTTTGATACATTTGATATGTTTGAATTGGGCCTAAGGCCGTTTGCCGCTTGATACGTTTGATATGTCCAAATTAGGCCTAAGGCCATTTGCCATTTGATATGTTTGAATATAAAGATGGGCCAAAGGCTGTTTGAATATAATGATAATGGGCCAAAGGCCGTTTGAACATGAGCGTAATGGGCCAAAGGCCGTTTGAATAAAAGGGGATCATGATCATGAATATGAAATACGCATAGATATGAATATAAAGAAAATGGTCCCGAGGCTGTTTGATATGCCTGATATGTTTGAGTTGGGCCCGAGGCCATTTGATATGTTTGAATTGGAACAAAGGTTGTTTTGAATAAAGAGTTGGTTGGACCAAAGGTTGTTTTGAATAAAGAGTTGGTTGGACCAAAGGTCATTTTGTATAGATGGACCCAAGGTCGTTTTGAATAAAGAGTTGGTTGGACCAAAGGTCGTTTTGTATAGATAGAGTATAGATGGACCCAAGGTCGTTTGTTTTATATAAGAATTGGACCCGAGGTCGTTTGCATATGGATATGATGTGTTGGACCCGAGGTCGTTTTGCTTTGTTGAGATTTGTAAATCTGATGTGAATGAGAATAGTGGTTCAAATGTGTACATTATATGTATGACTCATTTATAGACGAATCTCATTCATTAACCTCTTTATTTTGATATTATTCACTGGGCGTTAGCTCACTCTTATTTATATGTATATAGGTGAGCAAAGGGACGTTCAACCCCAACCTTAGTGGAATTTAAGAAAGGAACCCAAGTTTTGTGAAGTCAGCCCAGGTGCCTCACGCAAGAGGCTTTGTTCATGACCCTTTTATATTTCTTTTGCTATTTCTATTGGTCATGATAGACCGTTTGTGTGTATACACTTTTGGTTTAGCTGACTATATGTATGAATGATCCTGGGTATACAAGATGTTAATTACCGTTATGTGGTGTGAGTTATTATTAAGTATATGTGAAATGTTTGGATATGCTATGTAAGCATAGCTCATTGGACAAAATTTTTAAGTCTGCTTCCGCATCTGGCCCCATATTATTAATTATTAATTGATATCAGGTTTAAGGCCGTAGGTAATCTCATGATTACTGGCTGGTTATGACCTTAATCTATAGGGGCGGGTTCAGGTCATGACACGACCGGCCACCTATGTCCAAAACTCAGATATTTTGCAAATCTTTTCCCTCCAGCTATTCTACACAAGCTCCAGCTGTCCTATAATCAGATATTTCGAGCTTGAGCTCTTGTATTGTTATATATGGAGGCTATATCTATCATTTTGAAAGGTTAGCAAATTTTGGGAGGCTCTCTCTCTAAAAATCCTCTCTCTCTACAAAACCTCTCTCTCTAGACTTTCTCTTTCTTGCCCTTTTGTGCCTACAAGTAGAGATTGTGCATACAAGCAGAGAGACACAACTAGTTTGCCAAGGCATCCTTAACCAAAATTGCTTGTGTTTGGGCTGAGATTCCTTGGGACTTTGTTTGAGCTCCAAAATGTGGTTTTAGCTTGATTTGGTACATCATTTGTGCCTAGAGTTCTCTTTGCTTCAAAGGTATAATACTTACATTCTTTAAGCTTACTTTGAACACGTGTTTTGCCATCTTTTCAAACTGTTTTTGGGCTGGTTTTCAACTGTAAAAAACTCTATTTTTCAGTCCTAAAAATGATGGTTTAAGCCTTGTTTGGTTAGGGGATGTTTCCCCCATTTTGCTCCTTGGCTTGTAAAGCCTTTTGAGCCATCTCTCAAAGCTTTTGAAACAACCTTGTCTTGGCCTTTTAACCACTGAATTCCAGGGGAATATTAGTGGCAAAAAGTTGGTTTTGAGGTCCAAAATAGGAGGGGGTGGCCTCCCCTCCTTGTATCTTGTTTGCATGTGTTGGTGGCCTAGAGTTTGAGCATGCTTTTCTACCCTTTTGTAGCTTAGTTCAAGCATGTTTTTGGCTTTATTTTGACCTTTTTAAACTCTATTTTTGGCTGGTTTGGCCACTTGTTGCTTGCTTTTTGTACTTGTAGTGCAATCATGCTTACTAGCTTAGCATATTTGATGAGTTAGCCTATTATTCTAGCTTATGTTAGCTTAACTTCAGCTTGTTTTAGCTACTATTTTGGCATGTTTAAGCTCTGTTTTGAGCCGGTTTGATCACTTGAGCTTTGCTTTGTATGCTTGTAGTGCAATTATGCTAAATTACCTAACATGTGCTATTGTTTTGGCCTCTAAGTCTAGCCATTCTTAGCCTATTTCAAGCATGTTTTAGAACTCCATTTAGGCTGTTTTAGGACTATTTTGGGTTGTCTTGGTCATATGGCTCATGTTTTGTATAGCTATAGTGTAACCGACCCTTACTAGCTTTGAGTTTTAGGGCCTCTAGCATGCTTTGTTTGGATTGTTTGCATGGTATAGCATCATTTAGCATGTGATTTCAAAGCATATTCCGCTGTCACACTCTCACATATATCACTCTTTAAATGCTTTTGAGAGTTGTGACTTATGCCTTGCTTGTTAGCCAATTTGCATGCATGATTTTCTTGCCTTTTAAGCTTCAATCTCAGCATGATTTTGCCTTTATTTTGGCATGCTTTGACTCTGTTTTGAGTAGGTTTGACCCTTTGAGGCTTGTGTTGTAAGGTTATGGTACAACCCCTTTTATTAGCTTAATGAGTTGAGCCTTTAAACATGCATTACATGAGTTGTTTGCATGATTTTGAGTCACTTAGCATGTTATTTCAGTGCTAAAATGTATTTCATTGCACTCCATTGTTTCAATCTTTCATTCACTTTGAAAGTAGTCTTGAGCTCCTTGATAGCTTGAATGTGGAATTGAGGTTCGCATGCCTAATGGTTTTAATCCTTCCTTGAGGGTTTCTACTAACCAATAGCATGATACCTCTTTCATGCTCAAGGCACTTGTAGCTTAGGTCATCTTTCACATTAGAGGACTTTCACATTGGACTAATCGGTTAAAGAATTAATCGGTAATTTAAAATGTGTAAACAAAATGAGCAAAGTAAAACATGAACAAGATAAGCATTTGTATTGCATTGCATGTGTTTGGATCGGACGTTAATCCAAACACAAGAAATGTGGGACGTTTCATACTCATAGTGATGAAATGTGTCACATTTCTTAGTCGCTATCACCCTTGATCATGCATGATAGGGTGATGGCCTTTAGAGTCTTATGTGTGCATTCACTAAGCTTGTACAAGCTTGGTTTTTGGGCCATCATGCATTGAGATGCTTGGTTGGTGGTTTGAAAGCCGGGCGCCACACTCCTTTGAGCTTGAGAAATGATGAGGAGTGTGGCAGTACACACATTTCCTTGCAAATACATTGTTGTGCCTCTGTTGTTCTCTGTTGCAGCAAAACCAGAAGCCTGGAAAAGCAGGTGGCCGACCGGCCACTTGAGGTAGCCGACCGACCACTTTCACTAGCCGGCCAACCGGCCAGTTGAGGTGGCTGGCAGCCATTTTTTGTGGCCGACCGGCCACCAGTCCATTTTTGTGCAGAAATGTTCCTGTTTCCAAGCAGAGGCAGTCTGGAGTTGGTACAATGTTCAGAAAACAAAGGCGAGTGCAAATAGAGACAACTGACGGCAAGGCGATGGATTTTCGAGCTGACGCCAACTGAGCATGCATATCTCCCTCGCCCACGAGGCCTTTCCATTGCTTATGATTAGTTTAGTTTGTGTAACTAGTTAATCACTCAAGTATTGTAATATTCTAATTAGCTTAGATTGGCTAGTTATTCATTTGGTTTGTAATAATTAATTAGCTAGAGTTAGTTAATTAGTTGGTTTGTAATAATTAGCTTAGCTTAATGTAGCTTAGCTTCTTTATTCGGACCCTTCTTCGCGAGGGCATAATGTTGTAATAAGCGTGCGCATGTGTGTGCATGTCTTCCAACCCCACGTCTTTCTTCCTTTTATTTAACTGCTTTCGATGGTTAGATTAGGGATCATGTTCCGATTAGCATACCTTATGCTTGCATGTTTGCATCCATTCATTTGTCTCGCATGCACCGGGCTCAGCGCATTATTCAAACTGCATCATATTTCAATACATATTTGAATACGTGTATCAATTGTCGCATTCATATGCCATCTTAGATAGCCGAGCCTATTTAGTTGCATTGTTACATGTATTGCATTAGGCATCTTAACATAGTTAGGATCATGCATGATTTCTAACTAGCTTTTGTTTTGGCTCGGAGTACACTATAAGTGTTTACGCTTTAGCATCCTTGCATGAGTGTGAGTGCTACCATGATAGCATGCTTGCCATGAGGCTATGTGCTTAATTGATTAAATTGCATGAATGCCTGTGAATGAAGGCTTTGTTGCTTGAATTGGAACAATTCGATAAATGTGAGTTTTAAGCCCACTTTGCGAAGTGGCAAATCATGTTTTAAGCCCACTTGAGGGTGGCACTTTCAAACCATTTTAGAAAACAAACATGAGTTGTTTTGTTCCAAGTCTTGCGACTTAGTCTACACTTGTGTGTACGTCACATAGTAAAGTTAGCTAATAATCAGAATAAGAACACATAAGGTTTATAAAACAACATATCATGCTTAGTAGAGGCCGATCTTTGATTGGGCGAGCGGGGGTACTCATTTCAGGACCTTCCCCTCTCGTACCCAAGTTCCCAAGCTGAGGCAACTTTAGTGATGACGAACACGTGGCCTTTGGCAAGAGTCAGGGTTCCTAAATTTCCCAAAACAAAATATTTAGGTGGCAACTCTGTAATCTGGCAAAATAGTCCATGTTTGGCGCTTTTTCATTCAAAATTGATTTTCCAAAACCAATTGCCAGATTTGGACTATTTGGTGATTTATCAGTCTTACATTGCATTTTGTGAGATTAGATTCAGAACCGTGACAGGAGTCCGAACTGTAGTAAGACCAATTCACGCCTCTCCGAAGGGGGGGTGCGTGGAGAAAGCCGGGTCTACAAATACCTGGAGAAATAGTAGGCTCCCCGTAAACTAAGAAGTCTCTCACCAGTGGCAAACATCCAAGTGTTGTGCTTGTTGTCTTTGTTTGCCTCGATTCTTGGTTTGAGTCGTTATGAGTGTAAATAGACGTGTTTAGATTGTTTTTACTTTGTTTTTCCTTTGTTAAGTCATGGTGTACTGTGGTCAGTCGTAGGCTCAATACTTGGTTAAGAACTCATTCTTGGTTTCAATTGCAAAAATAAATTGTTTTGTGCTTAGAGTGTTGTATCATTCCCAACATGATATGCAAAACATAATTCTTTCTTTCATAAACTGCAATGTCCAACCCCGATCAAGAGGAAGCAATAGAACAAGGACTTATTTGAAGCTACATAGGTTCCAGACTGCAAAGCAAAAGAAAAGAGAGAAAATTGGAGCATCTGAGCAATTTCTGGGATTGCATTTCGAAGGCACCTTTTCAAGCCTTGTCATTTCTCCGAAGTATGAGTGTATCTCGACCTCAAGTTCAAGCTTGCTTCAACTCAGAATGGCGATCAAAGTGCTCTCCTTGAACACCATTCCCCACCACAAGCATCTTGGCTATGTTTCCAATGAGTTCCTAGGAGACCAACTGCGACAGTGGAAACTAGAGTTCGAATGGCAATGGCTAGAACACAAAGGTTTAGAATTTTTGAGACTAAAGTCTGGTTTAAATACCCAGGGGTGTATCTTTGACTTGAAATCTATATGGCAGCCCCATAGGTTAAGGTAGCGTGTATGCACCTCAACTCTGAATACTAAACCAACCTAGTCTGTCACCCCGTTGGAGAATAGAGAAAGTTGTGAATATGATCAGGAAGAAAAGTGACATCCGTGGCTTCTACATGCAGAGGTTACCCCTTGTCAGCATTTGAAGGCCTTTAAACTGTGAGTTGAAGGTAAGAGTTTGAAGAACACAAAAGGGAGATCCCCATCAGAGTAGAGCGGTTCATCGCCACTCACCCCACAAGGTCCTTTCTAAAGCGCCGCTTTGTTTGTTTATTGCATTCTCTAAGCATCATTCACTACGTTGCTTGTCACATATATTTTATCATCACACTTATTGCATTCATTTGCATCTTGCATTATCTTATATCATTTATCCTTTTACGCTGAACAGTATTTTAGGATTATTGTCCCTCGGGGCTTTTCTCAGGATGCGTGGAACACGACCCTGAGCGATTTTCTCAGGACCTCTTCTCACGATTTCGGTGTGGTTTGAGTGTTCATTTCCTCACACGATTTCAGCATGTTTGGAATTTATCTTAGGATGCGTGAATATGACCCTAAGCGGTTTTCTCAGGACCTCTTCTCACGATTTCGGTGTGGTTTGAGTATTCCTTCCTTCACACGATTTCAACGTATTTGGAATTTATCTGAGGATGCATGAAACGCGACCCTGAGCGGTTTTCTCAGGACCTCTTCTCATGATTTCGGCGTGGTTTGAGTATTTCTTTCCTCATACGATTTCAGCGTGTTTTGAATTTATCTTAGAACGCGTGGAACGCAACCCTGAGTGGTTTTCCCAGGACCTCTTCTCACGATTTCAACATGGTTTAAGTGTTGCCTTCCTCACACGATTTTAGCGTGGTTAGAGTATCTCAGGGTGTGCGGAATGCGACCCTAAGTGGTTTTCTCAAGACCTCTTGTCACGATTTCAGCGTGGTTTAAGTGTTCCCTTCCTCATACGATTTCAGCGTGTTTGGAATTTATCTCAGGACGCGTGAGACGCGACCCTGAGCAATAAGACCTCTTCTCACGATTTTAGCGTGGTTAGAGTGTTCCTTTCCTCACACGATTTTAGCGTGTTTGGAATTTATCGTAACCCTGAGCGGTAGGACCTCTTCTCACGATTTCAGCATGGTTTGAGTGTTCCCTTCCTCACATGATTTTAGGGTATTTGGGATTTGTTCTTCCTCTTCTCACGATTCCAGCGTGATTAGAGTATGTCACCCTATTCATCTACTACCTTACCCATCGCATCCATTACATCATACCATTTTATTACCTATATCATTTCCATGTTAAGCTTAGTCTGGTATGGGCTCATACCTTTCCCTCGTTGAAACATGGTTCTGTCATGTGTAAGTACCCATACTACATTGAGGCCAGTATTGAGGGTGTCAATGTATTAGACGTGGTTTGTTTTATACCCATGCCCTTTCTAGGTAAGATGTGGTTCGGTCTGCGCCTTTTATTCACTTCATCCATTGCATCGTACTTTGTCTTGTTGCATTCAGCATTTAAGATCATCATCTTTTCCCAGCAGATCATTCCTCACTTATATCATACGACCCAATTACTTGCACCCTTTCTGTGAAAAACATAGTTTTACATGTGTATGTACCCTTTTTACGTTGAAACATGGTTTCGTTATGTGTAAGCATCCATGCTGTGCTGAGGCCAGTATTAAGGATGTAGGCACTTAGCTTGTGCTAAGCATCGTTTGGCTCGTGCCCACTTCTTTTCTATGTAAAACGTAGTTTGATTTGTATCTCCATTCCTTTATGGTATTCGTGTGTTTTTCACTATTTGTGGTTTGATGATTTCGTTACATTGTATATCATTTGCATGATTTCATTACAATTGTGTATCAATTGCATCCTGCCCCTAAACTACGCTGGTTTGATTCCATGCAATGGGATACGTAGGCAACCCTCAGGTTCAACCAACTGCATCTGTATTTTGTTTGTTTGCCCAAGTCTTACAGCCTTGTCAAAATGGGTCGTCTCCGGGCTTTGACATTCACTCACGTCATTTCATGACTTCAAGCTCTATCAAAGAGAGGCAACTATAGACACCCCATTTTTTACCCCCTTAAGACTTGGGCACTACCGATCGATCACCCAATGATGAATGTATACGCTTGTCCAAATGCTCGAATGCCCCAACATGAAACCTCAGTTTTGAGCCTCAAAAAGCCTACAGGTCTTGTGCTTTGTTTTTGGACCAAAACAGTAGTTTTTAAAGCTTGACCATTTTAGTGGCATGTCGCTCACTATTGGTGACACTGCTCACGTCTATAAAAATCTCAGATCTTTTCCCAATTATGCCATCTGTCTATACAAATACATGCACTGCACCAGCTATGTCTATATGGATATTTCCAAGATGGTCTGATATATTTCTATATATAGGGGACTCTCTCTCAAAAATTAGGGTTAGAAAAATTTGAGGAGCAAAAGTTTTGGAAAATATTTCTTTCTCTATCTTACAACTTCTATACCCTTTGTTTAGGCACTCTAAATCAAACCTTAAGGGTTCTTGGCTGAGATTTGCAAGCTTGCATTTTAAGCTCTTGAGGGTGTGAAATTACTGATTTGTGATTCAAAAGGTCATTCCTCTTCAAGAGAGGTTTTCAGAGGCTAAAAAAGTGGTTTTGAAGTCATAAAAATAGAGGGGTTAGCCACCCTTCCTTATGCTTAATTACTAGCTTAATCTCTCCATTGTTGTAGCTAACTTTTTCATGCCTTCCCATATGAATTTCAGTGCTATTTTATACTATTTTGGGACTTTTTTAGGCTGTTAGCTGCATTTCAGCTTTGTTTAGCATGCTTGTAGTGTAATAATCCTCATAGGTTTGGTGTTTGAGGCATTAGACACCAACCTATTTTAGTTGATAGCATTTATTTTAAGATTTCCATACTTGAGTTCATTTCTAATTATCTCTGTACTTCTCTCATTTATTGGTTTTTCCCTTTGCCTTGAGAGTTGTTTCAAATCGATCGTTTGTTTAAGCTTGAGATTAAGATCGTTGTGCTTAATGGTTTAATTTCTTCGGAGGTTCATTACCAACAGCATGACATCTCTCATATGCCCCAAACAACCCTTTGTTTGACACTTCCCTCATTTAGTGAGTTTAATGCTCATTTTGGACTAAAATGACTAATGAATGGAAATGTATTATTTAAAATGGGTAATCATTGGAGTAAAATGGAGTAAGATAATAAAATGGTTTGGGTTCAATCGGACGTTAATTGAACCCGTTGAGTCTTGAAGCATTTCATACTAACTAGTGATGAAAATGGTTCAAGTTTTAACGTCAACCATTCCCTTGGTCAAAATCATGATAAGGAGGAGGTTTGTGAGTCTTTAAATTGTGCATTTATTGAAATTGTATCCTTTAGTTCATAAGTCATCACGCAATGAATTTGCACCGATTGATGGCTTGCGAATCGAGTTGACCACTCCTTTGAGCTGTTTGATGATAAGAAAGGGTAAGGTAGATAAACATCCCTTAAGGATGCTCTGTTAGTGCTCTGTTTGTTGTCTATTACAGTAGGAGAAACCCAACATTAGTGGCCAGTAGGCCACCTTTACTAGGCAGTCGGCCACAACTTCTAGCTTGCTGGCCACTTTTGTTTTTTCAACCAGACAATTTCTTTTTCCTGTAGAACAGAGCAGAAGCAGAAGTAGAAGTTAAAAAAAAATAAAAAATAAAAAACAAAACAAAACAAAATAGAGCAAGTCCCTAACTGCGAAACATAAGCATTTTGGCAGCCAAACGAAGGCATTTTTGGGTGGAGATCCACGTTCATGCATGAGCCATCCCTAGCATTTCAGCTCAGAACCCGTTACATTTGTTTTTAGTAGCATATTGTACTTAAAGTGTGAACTTGTAATTAATTACTTAGTTAATTTAATTCTGTAATGTAACTAATTAATTTAGTTTAATTTGTTAGAGTGTGTTATAATTATTTAATTAGCTAGATAGTCAGTTAAATCTGTTGTAGTAATAATTAGTTAAGTAGCTTAGCTAATTCATTCATTCGGACCCTCTTGCATGAGGGCAAACAATGTCATAATGTGTATATCTTCAAATCCCACGTCTTTCTCCCTTTTATTTACTTGCTTATAATGGGTAGTTTAGAACATCATATTTCTTTTAGTATTTTCCATATTTGCATCCATTTGTCTTACATGAATCGAGGCTCGGTTCATCATTCTAACAACCATTGTCATTTATTACTTCGTTGAATACATGTTTAAACCGCATGCTATCAAATTGATTCATATGCCATATTGGTAGCCGAGCCTATTAATTACATATTACATGTGTTGCATTAGGCATATTTCATTAGTTAAGATCAAGCATTTTTCTAACTATTTTCTCTCTTTTTGGCTCGCCTCGGGAATTGGGGTAAGCTTTACTGCTTTAGCATGCCACATGCGTGTGATTGTTGTCATGTCTAACAAGCTTGCTATGAGGGTAATTGCTCAATTGATGTATCTATTTAAATGTCTGTGGATGAAAGCTAATTGCTTCAATTGGGATAATTTGCTTAAATGTGCCTATGAGATCGCTTTTTCAAGCGGTACATATTCGAAACAATTTTCAAAACAAACATAAAATCAAAGTGTTCTAATTTTTGCAATTAGTCTATACTTGTGTGCAACACATAGTAATGTTAGCCTAATAACCGGAACAAGAGCATATAATGTAAATAAGAATCACATCATGATTAGTAGAGGCCGATCTTTGATCGGCAAACTGGGGTGCTCAATTCATGACGTTCCCCTCTCGTACCTAAGTTCCCGAGCCGAGACACTTTGGTGATGACAGATAAGTGGCCTTTGGCACGAGTCTTGAATTTCTTAAATTTTCCAAAAACATTTAGGTGACAACTCTGTATCTGGCAAAGCAGTCAATTTTTGGCATTTTGATTCAAAATCGATTTTCTAAAAGATTTGTCCCGATTTGAACTCTTTTGTGTTTATCTATTTCATATTGCACTTATGGAATTAGATTCAGATCCACAAAAGTCCGAACTGTAGGGCTATCGTATCCAAAAGGAGCACGAAAAGCAAGCCACAAGACGCTCGGCATCGAGGACGAGGGCTTAAGAGTGACCTTGGCGTCCTTCTAGCTGAAAGGTGACGCGGGGTCAATGGTGGAAGTATGCGCGAGGGCGCATTGGAGGAACTTGGGAGGCTTTTGTCGACGCCTTCCAAGACAAGTTTTTGCCTTCCACAGTTAGGGAGAAGTTGAGAGACTAGTTTTCTAAGTTGGTGTTAGTTGAACACACCGGTGGCCAAGTTTGAGGCCACCTTCACTAGCTTGTCTAGGTTTGCACCTGAGTTTGTGGCGACTGAGGAACGCCATTGCTTGGAGTTTGAGAAGAGATTGAGGACCAGACTCACATTCTGAGTGGCATAATTAGAGATTATGGGCAATTTGTGGAGGCGGTAGCCCATCTTGAGACCATTATGCTAATGGAGGAGGAGAGAATAAAGAGCTCTAGGAGGAGTCAGAGTAGTCAAGGGGACAGTAAGAGGCAGAAGGGTTCTAACTCCCAATCGTGCCAGAGAGTGCAGTCGAGGTCCACTTTTCCAGTACCGAGTTTGGGTTCTGGGAGGGGTGGTCAAGGAGATATAACTTGTTACAAGTGTGGTCAACTAGGCCACAAGTCTCCAGCTTACCCCGCAGAAAGGAGGAGGGCAGGGAGCAGCATCGTTATCGGCTCATTCTCGAGATCAGAATCAAGGGAAAGAGCAGCCGCTCACTTATTATCAGTGTGGGCAGGCGGGGCACATGAAGAGATTTTGCCCTCAGCTTGGTGGCACGTCTGGGTGCATCTGGTTTGAGGCAGATGCAGAGCCATCAGCATGCACAGTCAGCACAAGCCTTGAGGGCCAATTAGGGGAACCTCTTCAGCTCAGTTAGTGCATCAGGCATATACTCCAAAGGGTGAGCAGGTGGAGCAAAGACCCACCCGGCTTGTGTATTCCATTACAAGCGCCAGATTTATTACTAGCGCCTTCGGTAGCGAGAGGTACTTTCTTGTTTTGCAATTTAGTTGCTAATGTGTTGATTGATACGGGTGCATCCCATTCATTTATTCCGTCTGCATTTGCATCGGTTTTAAGGTTGGAGTTGGTTCGATTAGAATCTCTTATCTATATAGAGTCACCTATTGGTGGTAAGATAATTTTAAAGCAAGGGTGACGGGGCTGTGATATAGAGGTCTCAGGTCGCCGACTTCCGTTTTTATTTGTGTTGATTGACATGTCTAGCTTCGATGTTATTTTGGGTATGGACTGGCTGTCGTCATACCGGGTTGTTATAGCTACCGTCAGAGGGTTACTGTATGTACCTTGAGTGGTGATTATTTTCATTTCTTGGGAGACCGGGTGGATAGGTTCTTATCACTAGTATATGACCCGCGTGGACGGAGTGAACTTAGCTGTTTTCTAGCAAATTTCTTGAATGGTGAGTGTGATGAAGTCCGAGTCGAGTTGCCAATAGTGGTTTGTGAATACCCGGATGTTTTTCCGGATGACCTTACTGGTTTGCCACCTCATCAAGAGATCGAGTTCTCTATTGATCTAGTGCCTAGTACGACCCCGATTTCCATGGCACCATATAGATTTGCACCTATGGAGTTGAGTGAGTTGAAGATTTAACTCTAGGAGTTATTAGATAAGGGTTTTATTCTCCCTAGTACTTCTCCTTGGAGAGCACCGACTCTCTTTGCTAAGAAGAAAGATGGAGCGTTGCGACTTTACATTGATTACCGAAAGTTGAACCGGGTAACTGTTAAGAACAAGTACCCAATGCCTCGTATAGATGAATTGTTTGATCAATTGAAGGGGTTTTGTTGTTTCTCTAAGATAGACCTAAGATATCAGGTTATCACCAGTTGAGAGTGAAGTAGGGGGATATTCAGAAAATAGCATTCCATACACCATATAGCCATTATGAGTTTCTTGTGATGCCCTTTGGGCTAACCAATGCCCCAGCTATATTTATGGACTTGATGAACCGAATCTTTTGTGAGTTTCTAGACCATTTTATGATCATCTTCGTAGACGACATATTGATTTACTTACCCTCTAAGGAGGAGCACGAGGAGCACTTGCTGGTAGTACTTGAGTTACTAAAGCCCACAAGCTGTATGCTAAGTTTGGGAAGTGTGAATTCTAGCTGAGGGAAGTTAAGTTCTTAGGCCACATGGTATCCGAGGAATGAGTGATTGTAGATTCATCCAAAATTGAGGCAGTGCAAGATTGGGCACAACCTAAGAATGCTTTCGAGATCTGTAGTTTCTTAGGGTTAGCCAGGTATTACCGTCGATTTGTGAAAGATTTCTCTTGATTGGCCTCACCATTGACTAGACTGACGAGGAAAGAGATCAAATTTGTGTGGGGGTGAGACTTGTGAGAAGTCATTTCAAGAGCTTAAAGTTAGACTTACCACTACTCCAGTTTTGATTTTTCTGGAGAGAGGTTTGGGTTATTGGGTGTATTGTGATGCCTTACGAGAGGGATTGGGGCGTGTATTGATGCAAAAGGAGAATGTAGTAGCCTATTGTGACAACCCTCACCTCTGATTAGTGCTCATCTGTGATTAAGCATGATAAGTAACTGATAAGATTGAAATCCCGATCTGTTTGTATAAGTGTGTTGCATTAATTGCATTTCTATCTGTTTGTCATTAGATGATATGTTCATGTTTTTAATTCCGAATTGCGAATTGAAGGCCTTATCGGTGACCGAATCAGAAATTAATTAGTATTATATGCTAATTAGGATTTATGTGACTTTATGGTAGGTTTAATTAAAATTTGATTTGGAATGATTAAATTAGATTAAATAAAGTTAAACTACATTAGTTGGCTTTTGCTACCAAATTGCCATTAGTGGGCCACTTTCATGTTACATCTTGAGACTTAATTCATATCGGCTTTGGTGCATCATTTTGTTCATTTTCTAGTCCAAAATGAGAGAGAGAGAGAGAGAGAGAGAGAGAGAGAGAGAGAGAGTAGGAGAAAATTGATTTCAACAAGTTTGGCTTGGAACTTAGGAGAATTTGAAAGAGAATTGAAGGAGGAATTGTACATTAGGCTCCTACACCTAGAATTCAAGACCTAAGGTAGGAATTCATCTTCTTACTTGTGAAATTAAGTTATTTCTTGCATGTTTCATAGAAATTTGGAGACTAGAGTCAAGAATTGATTTAAAGAGTTGGTTTGAGTAGCTAATTCATGCATGCATGTACACATTCTTGAATTTTGAGGTTGTTTTCATGAGGATTTCAACATGCATGTCCATATTTTGGTTGTAGCCCATAAATTCACCATGTTTTGGAGTTCAAACTTGCATTTGGTTATGTTTTGGGGCATTGGAATTCATTAGAACACTTGCATGTTATGTTTCTTACTTAATTCATGAAAGTTTCTTTGAAATTTGTGTTCAATTGGCTTACCTTTGGGCTTGATTTTACAAATTGATCTTCAAAACATGTTGTAGTATGGGTTTTCAAGTGTTTTCCAGAAAATTAGCCCAAAAGAATCAGGTTTGAAGCTTTAAAGGTTGAGTTTTGTTCTTAGGGATCAATCTGGAAATTCCAGATTTTTGATCCACGCTCGAGCGGAGGACTTCACGCTCGAGCGTACACTCTGAGTACATGCACTTCCGCTCGAGCGTATAAAGTCACGCTCGAGCGTGAAATGCATATGCCCAGAAGTTCATGTGTTTTGCAGTCCGCTCGAGCGAGAGAATTCACGCTCGAGCGAGGACCTGAGTCTCACGCTCGAGCGAGAACCTGAGTCTCACACTCGAGCCGAGGTCGAGTGCCCATTAAGCATGAAAATTGTGCATCCAGTACTTTTCATGAGTTTGCAGCCCGCTCGAGCGAAGGAAGTCACGCTCGAGCGGAGCTCCCTTGTTTGCATGTTCGGTCGAGCGTAGAAAGCCACGCTCGAGCGTGGACCCCTGTTTCAGCAAATTTTGAAAAGTGTTTTAAAGTACATCTTTGCATCCTCATTCCATCCTAGGCATTTTTAGGCCATGTTTAAGGCATCTTAATGAGGATAATGTTATAGAACCACACCAAGTCAAGTTTAAGGGGGCTAAGTCGATAATCCCAAGTGTGTAACTTAGTGTGTGTTCATTTTGCAACTGTGTAGGGTTGACATCCGAGGACGCTCATTAGCTTGCCTATAGCCTAGTGCTCTGTGAGTAACAATGTTGTAAAGATATGTTTAATTATGATTATTTTCTGAATGATCAACTGTACTGCTTACTGAAGTGTGATTGTTTAATGAATGAATGCTTGTCCTATTTGTAAACTGTACTCGTCGCATCCATAGCAACCCTACTGTTACTGTTACTGTTACTGCTACTGTTACAGAGATCTCTATCGGTTCCCATGTTGGGACCATTACTGTTTACTGATTGATGGCCATCAACTGACTGTTCGGTCCTGTTAAGACCTACTGTACTGTTTTGCTATGGGATGTACCACATATGACTACTATGGTTTCTAATTGACTGATATGGCATGAAATATGAGCCACTGATTGAATAACTGATTTACTGATGCAAATGACTGTTTTAAGTACTGAAAGGACATTCATTCTTAACCCCTTTACGCATATGTTATTCACTGGGCTTTAACTCACTGTTTATATATATATATATATATGTAGATGTCCAGGTACTGGACCGGAGCTAGGAGCGACAGGTTAGCTCTTGTTTTTTCAAGCCAACCTTTGTGCCTCGCCTCGAGGTTCCAAGTCCGTTCGAGCCACGGCTGTTTTGGGGGTGTTCAGATTCACCCTTTGTTTCTGTTTTGTAATAAATGTTTAAGACTCGACTATACTGATATGTTAGAGGGATTTGGTCCCTCACCTAGATGTCAAGTGTATATATGACGTATGTATATATATGTTTTGTCTCTAGATGTGGCTTGTCCATTAAAGTCTTTTTGCATTCAGGTTTTCACAGCTCATTGGACATCTTTTATTTACTGTTTGGCTGCCGCCAGCCCCCTTTACTCTATATTACTGTCTTTACTGTTAAGCAGGCCTTCGGTAATCTCGGATTACTGGCCGGTTGCGATACTAAACCCATAAGGGCAGGTTCCGGTCGTGACACCTATGGCTCGTGGCAGTTAAAAACTCATGAGAGGAATTACCCTGCTCATGACTTAGAGTTAACAACGGTGATCTCTGCCTTGAAGATTTGGAGGCATTGTCTGTATGGTGAGAAGTTCAAGGCGTTTTTCGATCACAAAATTTAAAAATATCTGTTTACACAGAAAGACTTGAATTTGAGGTAGAGGATGTGGATGGAGTTTATAGAGGATTGTGATTTTAAGTTGCATTATCATTTGGGGAAGGCCAATGTTATGGCCGATGCCTTAAGTAGAAAATCTATTGGCAGCGTAGCTCGTATTGTCATCCGAAAATGGGAGATATTGAGTGCTCTCGGTGAGTTTGACTTGCATCTTGGGGAGTCCGTTGAGTTTACAACATTGTTTACGGTAGTTGCCCAACCCACACTTGTGAAACGAGTGACAGAAGCACAGAGGGGTGACCTTGAGGTAGAATCCCTCCGGGAGAAGATTTATAGTGGGAAGGTAGAAAAAGGCTTGAATGTGTATCCCGACATAAGTGTGAGATACTGTAACCGTTTGTTGGTGTTGAAGTCTTGCCAAGAGGAAGTACTCCGAGAGTTTCACCATTCACGCCTTGCGGTGCATCCGGGAGGCACAAAAATGTATCACGATCTTAGTGTCCAATTTTGGTGGAGAGGTATGAAGAAGGATGTAGCCGTGTTTGTTATCGAAGTGTCTTACTTGTCAGCAAGTAAAGGTCGAGCATCAGAGGCCAGCGGATTTGTTGTAACTCTTGCCTATAGTCGAGTGGAAGTGGGAGCATGTCACGATGGATTTTGTTGGATGCCTTCCGAGGACTCAATAGGGTAGTGATGCCATTTGGGTAGTAGTTGACTAGTTAATGATGTGTGTGAGTGATTCGATAGACTATGTTGCCGACCTTTACATCAGGGACATAGTGAGATTGCATGGGGTCCCTGTGACGATTGTTTCGGATAGAGATCCACGTTTACAGCTCTGTTGTGACAGAGCTTGCAGAGTGCCTTGGGCACTAAACTAACTTTTAGCATCTTGTATCACCCTCAGACTGACGGGCAGTCCAAGCATACTATTCAGATCCTTGAGTATATACTTCGAGGTTGTGTCCTTGACTTCAAGGGGTCATGGGAGAGACACCTACCCTTAGTGGAGTTTTCCTATAACAATAACTTCTAGTCGAGTATTGACATGGCACTATTTGAGGCCTTGTATGGCCGACCGTGTAGATCTCCGGTGTGCTGGCCGAGGTAGGTGATGCACCTTTGTTGGGGCCGGAGTTGGTTCGGGAAACGATAGAGAATGTGGTACTTATCCGTAAGCGATTAGTTACGGCTTAGAGTCACTAGAAAAGTTGCGCCGACCGTAGGAGGGGACCTTTGTCTTTTGAAGTGGGAGATCATGTCTTCTTGAAGATATCACCTAGGCGGGGTTTGATGAGATTTGGGAAGAATGGGAAGTTGTCCCCTTGATTTATTGGGCCTTTTGAGATCCTTAAGTGGATTAGGGAGGTAGCTTACCATTTGGCGTTACCGCCACAGCTTTCCAGGGTTCATGACGTGTTCCATATTAGTATGCTCCAGAAGTATGAGCCGGATCCATCGCATGTATTGGATTGAACCGACTTAGAGGTAGATGAGGATACCTCATATGAGGAATGACTAGTGAGGGTCTTGGATACTCGAGACCAAGTCTTACGAGACAAGACGATTCCCTTGGTTAAGGTATTATGGAAACATCACGGGGTTGAAGAAGCAGCTTGGAAACGCGAATCGGAAGTCCGTGAGAAGTATCCGGACTTATTTGTTGATGTTTGAACATGCATTAAATTTGTTATGTAAATAAGATATGAAAACATTGTATATGTTGTTTAAGTTTTAGAAAATACGAGTTTATTATAAACATTGAATATGTTGAAAATATGAAATGTATACTCATAATGTGATGGAATTAAATGACCGGTAGATGAGTCATGGTATTGGAATTGAATAGTAATCATTGTGATAATGGCTTAAAACTTGGTTTTGAAACTTGACCTGACCCTTAACGAGGGAGGTTATAGCATTTCTGGTTTAGACCTGACCCTTTTTGTATCTTGGACTCAGATTTCATAGCCTCGTATGGTTGTTCATGTCTTTTCCCTCTTATTCCTCCTTAAATTTGGTTATTGGATTGTAATGCTCTTGTTTGGAACAAGTTAGTTGCTTGAATTTCAAACCTTTGTTGCCCAGATTTTTGCTCCTCCACTCAAGCGGCACTTCTTGCTCTCAAGCGAGCTTTGCAAACTCTCAGTATTTTTGCAGATCTACAAAATGCTAGAATAGTGTATTCCACGCTCGAGCGGCATTTCTTTCACTCGAGCAGGTGAACGCTCGAGCGGCCAATCTTGAGCTCAAGCGATGTCCTTCGTCTGCAAAACTTCTGAAAGTGTGTATTCTGCGCTCAAGCGTCACTTCTTGCGCTCGAGCGGACTGTGTGTATATTAGTCAGTGAAGATGACTTTTTAGTTCACTTTTTCAATCTCTCTCTCTCTAAAACTTTTCAAAACCTAGATCTTGAGTCTCTCTCTCTCTCTAAAACTCACATTCTCTTTACATTTTTACCTAGATCCATTGGGTTCTCCACCCTAGTGCCTTTGAGAAAAAGTTAGAGCCTTCCTAGAGCTCCATTTTGATCCAATTGAAACTTGGTTTCAGTGTCATTGAAGTTTTCACCTTTCTTTGCTCGTCTCCTAACTTTGAGGTAAGGATTTTTTACACTTTTTTATGGATTTTAACTTAGTTATTGGCTGTTGTGTAACAATGATGGGTTTTGGGAGTATTTTGGACAAACCTAGGGTTTGGGATGTAAAATCAAAAGAGGGGCTTCAGTGAATGTAATATAAATAATCATGGGGTTTGAAAATGAAGTTATATTGTGTCACAATTGTTGATTTTGGCATTTGGGTTGGTATTTGGGAAGGAGAGAAGTTAACCTAAAATGATTCAAGTATTTATTTTGTATAAATAAATGAAATTGGTATTATAAATATGAAATTGGATGAATGTTGGTGTTAATGGTGGAGTTGGATATACATTATCTCACACCTTTTGAAAATCTGAATAAACTATCTGTCTTGAGATTTAATATCTGTTTAGAAATATATGTATTGGGCTATCGGTGGAAGATAGCTATGATTGTTATAGAAATTGCATGAGGATTAAGTAAATTGAAACTAATCTCTTGTTGATTGTCGTTGAATATGACTAAGTTTTAAATACATTGTATATGTATGATTATTTGGGAGAAGAAATGGAATGTACTCCATTGTTTGGGAGAGGAAAGGGGATGTACTTCAGTGATTAGGAGGAGATAGGGGATGGACTCCATTGAACTAAGTTGGCCTGTGTGTCCTGGGTAAAAGTCCCGAAACCGCATGTATACATGGGTGTCGATCCCGCGGACGAAATTTTCGTAAAATGGCAAATTGAAGTGCTTGTGTAATGATTGTGTTAATTTGGGAACCACTAAGTTGTAGTCTCAGATGGGCTGTTTGAAAGATAATGAAATTAGCTCATGAATTAAGACGAAATGATTTAGCTTGAACTGATGAGAAGGAAAAATGATTGAGTTATGAAATTTGGTACTTTATGATGATATAGAATATAAATGTTTTCTCACTGACATTGTAAATGCACATTGTACTTATATCTTCGTTAAGGTTCATATACTGTGTTAGATTGTTCTTACTGAGCTTTGGCTCACCCTATTTGAGAAAACCATTTTCAGGTGTTGATATTATGCCTCCGCCAAGGTAGTAGCTCGGAAAGAGTTTGGAGCACGGGCTTCACTTTTGCACTTATTTGTATAGCCAAGGGCTTAAATTGTATAGAGTTAGACTCTTTTTTGTTGTAACCAAGCAATAACTTGGAAAGTTATGAGTCGTTAGGGCATATAATTATCCGTTTAACTTTCATTCCTCTTCACCACTTGAAACACATGCTGTAGATTCAAGATGAACTATTTATAAATATATATCGCATGTGTCACTTTTGTATAACAATTCAGGTTAATGGAAGTTTATTATTTTGATTACGTTGTCTTATGTATGTTGTGTTGGGTTGAATTATTGTGATTATTTTCAGGGCGTTACAGAGAGCCTGCGAGACCCGCTTAGGCTGGCCCGAGCACAGGCCCGGATGGGCCAAGCCATTATTACATCCCTATAAGGATGTATATAATAAAAATATACTTAACCAATATCTATTACTATTAATAAATTGTTGATGAATCCACCCTGTTTGTTTGTTTTTTTTTTTTTTTTTTTTTTTTTTTTTGGGATTCCTAAAGCCACGAGTTTGATTATATAATATTAACAAATGTGAAAATGAAGTTCAAATGGCATGCATTGAAAAGCCACTATTGGCGAAAAATTTACTAAAAAATTTGCCAGAAAGTCACTGGCAATTAATGGTGGCAGCTGCTGGTAATGAGATGCATAAATAGGTGACATTAAACAAATAGATGAATAAATAGGTGACACGTGTAAATAGTTAGACATTTGAACATATAATTAGATAAATAGATGACATTTGAACATATAAGCAGATTGATAAGCTTTCGATAGTTATCCTTTTAGACATATAATGTCTTTTTGGCCCAAAAAGATTTAAATTTGGACCTATTGATCCAATAGTTTCAAAACTAGACCTCTCACCTGAGTACCCAATGATAAAGCCTACCGTTAGGGCATGCTTGATTCACCGGATTAGGGGGGGACAATCCACTATTTAGATTGTAATCCATTGAAAGCTCCTTATCCGTCGTTTGTTTTTTTTTTTTAGTCTGCTGGACATGGAGTCCGGCCGAACTCTTTATCCCCTAGATGGGGGATTCCACTGTCCGCCCGGGGGGGGAGGGGGGGTGGGACAATTTTGGTAGGATTATGCACTATTAGGATTAGGGGGGTGAGATGACCATTTTGCCCTCATAATATATATTTTGCTTCCTCTATAATTGTTGGCACAAATCATTATATGAGAAGAAGAAAAATGGCAAAACCCTAGAGGCGATTCTTTTGTTTGTGGCTCAATTTCATCAAATCATTCGATCTCTCATCTACACTCACGTTTGAAACACTTTCTACGTCTTCCATTTTGTTTGGTATTTATTTTTTATTTCAATTTGGGTTGTTGTTGTAGTTGATTTGGTTCAAATTTTATTTTCTCTCTCTAGTTGTTTTTTTGTTTCTTTCAAGTTTTTTTTTTTTTTTTCTCTTCATCAAACCAGATTTGAGGGATTTTGCAGAGCTCATTTTTTTCTCAATATTTCTTCAATATGATGGATTTTGTTTATGTTATGCCTATTTTGGTGGGTTTTGGGTTTGTATTTGTTGTTGTTGTTGTTGTTGTTTTTTTTTTTTTTTTTTTTTTTAGCCTTGAAAAAACAGCAGCAACTCATTGTTAATTGTTATGGTTGTTAATGGTGTTGGGTCTGTATATAAGTTTGTTGCCTTGCCATTACTGGAAGTTGGAATTTATTATTTAACAAAAAAACAAAGCATGTGAAGTTGTGTTTTGTTGTAATCTTTGTTGCCTTGCCATTATTGGAAGTTGGAACTTATTTAACAAAAAACAGAGCATGTGAAGGACTGATATAGTTGCAACCCCATGCTCTTCCTTAACCCATTTCGATAATTTAATCTATTAAATATATATATATATTTATTTATAAAATAAGTTAAATTAATCTAATAATTACAACCATTAATAAAGATAAATGACAAGTATGATTATAAAATATGCTATTTATTTTTTTAAACATAGTTATGGTGAAATTAAATTGACTAGATTATTAATTGATTTAAGAAAAAAAAATTAATGTGGAACATTCTCTCTTAAGGAAGAATGTTTGATCATGTTCAATTGTAATGAATCTGTATATTGTAAAAGAGAAACTGAGAGGTCTCCATTTTTTCATCCATTGAAGTTATGGAATGGTTTCTATTTGTTTATTGGAAGTTAAACAACCAAAGGAAAAGTGCCTATTATTTAGAACAACAATTAAATGTTGCAAAATCATGGTCAATCTTACACCTGTTTACTGTGTTCCTTGTGCTCTTCTAGTTTGGGTTTGTTTAAGCCAAGCATGCATTGCTCAAGCTCTGCTCAATTATTAAACATTTCTTTTTCTACATATACTTGTCCTGACAAGGCATTCAACTCACCTAATTCTGTTGTTGGAAGTTACCCCAAGATCCCAAAATTTTCTATGTACTCCATTTTCAATCATCAGTCAACTGTATCTGGGTGTGGTGGGTATGAAATTTGGCTAATGCCAACTGAATCTTAAACATTATGTTTATGAGTTTTTTATTTCTCAAAGCATGTTATGTTTGTTGCAAGTTTCCAACAGATTTCTCCAAACATAGCACCATAAATCATAGAATAGATACCATCCTCCATTAGGTCTTTTGGAACTTTTTTTCATTGCAAGTTTCCAACAGTTTTTTTTTTTTTTTTTTCCAAACATAGCACCATAAATCATAGATTAGCTACCATCCTCCATTGGGTCTCTTGGAACTTTTTTTAATTGCAAGTTACCTTGCTTAGAAGTAATCACCATCAACAATCATGGGTGAAGTTTTCAAGCAATCAAAGAAAATTCAGAAATACTATCTAAAAACAATATTTGTTCACATTCAACATGTGTGGATCAGATTTTTCATAGCACACAAAGTTTAAATAATATTCAAATTCTGGGAACTTTATTGGGTAGTTTACCTGGATACGTAGCATTTCTAAGAAGAATTTTATTTTAATCTCCCTTTATCTATACACTATCTATTATATAAAGCACATAACTTTTTGAAGTTTTGTCACGTTTTTCTATATTTAAAACTTTTCTTTCAGTGAAAAGTAGATTCTTATATGTTATCTATATGTCTAGAGATGTTCCATTCTTTAAATTATTTATAATTCTAAATGGTTTTTGTATGATAATTTATTTTGATAGATGGATAAGAATATCAATGACTTTGACGATGAGAGTAATTATGAGCTTGAATTATACGTAGTACTACAAGTTGTAATGCAAGAGCTATTTGCCTTATGCACTGTAGCTTCTGTTGTCATTCAAGTTATCTTAAAGAAGTATTTATCTAAGTATCCATGTAATCTTATTAGAGGACCCAATCGGTTCCAAGAACAAATGGATCATATTAACCGTTTAGTGAGAGAAAGTGACATAACATGCATTGAACAACTCCGTATGGATCGTCGTTCTTTTATGACTTTGTGCAATATGATTCATACAATTGGTGGGTTAGGACCTTCAAAACATGTCACGTTAGAAGAGAATGTGGTATTCTTCCTCTTCATTTTGGCACAACACTTGAAAATACAAAATGTTAAGTTCAATTTCTATAGATCTGGACAGACTGTCAGTCGATATGTCAATGATGTCTTAAAGGCTGTGCTTTGCCTGCAAGCCAACTTACTTAGCACACCAAATCCTATTACCGAAGCAAACACAAATCCACGGTGGAATTGCTTCCAAGTAAATATATTGTCCACAAATTTGGTAACTTTACATTATTTTTTTGATTTTCTTTTGTTCTCTATTTTACCCAAAACAAAAAACCATAACTATTACAATATCTATTCAACTGGTTTGTTTAGAATTGTCTTAGAGCACTTGATGGCACCTATATTAGAGTTCGTGTACCCGTGATTCATCAAGCAAGGTATAGGACAAGAAAGGGAGATATTGCTACTAATGTTCTAGGAGTTTGCTCCCAACAAATGAATTTTATATATGTGTTGCCGGGGTGGGAAGGGTCAGCGGCCAACTCTAGGGTTTTAAGAGATGCGATCAATCAGCCCAATGGCCTAAGGATTCCAAATGGTAATTTCATGATACTTAATTCTTCCTAAGTTCATGTATAATAATTGTGTTTAATGCATAACATTCCACACACAGGTTACTACTACCTAGTGGATACAGGCTATACAAATGGGCAAGGATTCTTAGCACCTTACCGTGGTCAGCAATACCATGTGCCTGTTTGGAGAGAAGGGGCAACTCCAAGTAATTACCAAGAATATTTCAATATGAAACATGCACAAGCCAGGAATGTCATAGAAAGGTGTTTTGGATTGTTGAAAATGAGATGGGCAATACTTCGCAGTGCATCATACTACCCATTAGAACCCAAAATCGTATTATCACAACATGTTGCTTGTTACACAATTTCATTCAACGAGAGATGGTAGTTGACCCTATAGAGGATGACAATGATGACGAAGAAAATCGACCGCCAATGGGAGATGATTTCATTGATACTGTTGAGACATCTAATTAATGGACTATGTGGCGGGATACACTCGCTATGCAATTGTACAACGATTGGTTGGCTAGTGAGGGGGCTGGATGAGAATAGTTTAGTGTTTATTTTCATTACTATTGTGCTCTACTTTGATTTATTGTTAAACTATTTAAATTTTTAATGTGACATTGCTATGTATTTTTATTAATATCTGACAATATGGATGTTGAATTATTGGGCAAATTACAAACACCCCCCTCGAGGTTTGGTGAAAATACAGATTCCCCCCTGAGGTTTGAGAAATTACATCCCGCCCCCCAAGGTTCATATTTCCATAACAAATTGCCTCATGAGATTTTTATTTTCATACAGATTCCCCCCTAATTTGTTATGCAAATTTGACCTTTAAGGGGCAATTTGTAATTTCTCAAACCTCAGGGGGAAATCTGTATTTTCACCAAACCTCGAGGGGGGTGTTTGTAATTTGCCCTGAATTATTTGATGAGGTATTTTTATTAATATCTGACAATGTGGATGTTGAAAATGTATTTTTATTAATATCTGATAATTTATTTTATGAGTTATTAATGATTTATTGTAATGCATATAAAATGTTGAATGATTACTTTAGGCATGGATAATGAGGTATCCAGTTCTCGTAAGAAAAAGAATGATAAAGTTGATTCGTCAAAACAAAGGTGATTTGGAGCCCACGTGAAGAGGATGCTCTAATTTTAGCATTGGTGTCCATTGTTAATAAAGGAATGAAAGTTGATTATGCTTTCAAGGCAGGCTATCTTGCGAGACTGGAAACTAAATTGGTGGATATCTTACCTGGGACAGACTTACGTGGTTGTCCCTATATTGAATCAAAAATTAAAATATGGAAGAAGCACTATAATTCTGTGTCCGGTATGCTTGCTACTAGTGGGTTTTGATGGAATGACACCAAAAAAAGAATCGATGTGGAGAGTGATAGTGTATGGGAGGCATATGTTCGGATAAAGTTACCATGATGTAGACACTTTTTTTTTTTTTAATTGCTACATGCTTATGTAATTACTTTTGAAATACACTTTCCTATATTAACTGGGATTAGTTGGTCATTGCAGAGGGACACTGATGCAAAACACTTGAGGAACAAAACTTTCCCATATTTTGATGAATGGATTCAAATATTTGGCAAGGACCGAGCTACAGGGAAGTTTACTGAAGGGCCTGCTGATGCAATTGAGGTTATGAATGCTGAGGAAGATGTGTTGTTGCATGGCCTTGCAGATAATGACACTTTTCTTGAACAAATGGGAGTAAATAGTCATACTGGTTAAAGAATGGATTGTTCAAACTCAGCAACTCAGCGGGCTTGTGAGAGCTCTACCAAAAAGAAAGACAACAAAAGATCTAGATCTGATGATGATGTAGTTGAAGAGCTGTCTATGTTTGCTGAGAAGTTGGTGGATGTCATGGGTAAGACCAATGAGAAGCTGGAATTCATTGGAAAAAGGATGGGGTATTCACATGATGTCGCATCAAAACGAGCATCATTAAATGATGAACTTACAAAGTTGCCAATTACCGTACATGAAAGGTTAGATGCTTGCGAAATCATATCTCATGATGTCTAAAAACTTGACATGTTCTTCAACTTGACATATGATGATAGGTTGAGGTGGGTAATGAGGTTGCTAAGTAGGAATGCTCCATAACAAACTTGTGGCATGTGATGGGAATATTTGGTTTTTGGGTAATGCTCCATAGACTTAATTGTTGCTTTTTCTATTCGTCAAGCACCGTATTTTGTGGGTTAAATTGTTATATCATGATTTGGTGCCTCTGACTCATCTAGTCATGGGATACTGTTGTTTTTGTTGTTGAAGTCTGGTAGTTGTAGGAACAAATATTTGTACCTGCTGACATCCTTATGAACATATACCTTTCATGTTGGTTGTTGTTTTTATTTTGGTTGTTGTACACAGTTATTTGGATGATTGTTAATTGGTGTGTTGTGTGGATTTGCTTATGTCAATATGAAGTGCTAGTGTGTTGTGTATTGTTGCTGGTGTGTTGCTAGTGTGATGGAACAAATAATTTTTTTGTGTTGGATACACATTAGAAAGGGTGTATTGTTGGTGTGATGTTGTTGGAACAAATAATTTTTTTGTCTTGGATACAAATTAGAAGGGATATACTGCTGGTGTGATGCTCTAGAACAAACCATTTTTTTGTGTTGGATAAAAATTAGAAAGGGTATGTTGCTGGTGTGATGTTATTGGAACAAATAATTTTTTTGTGTTGGATAAAAATTAAAAAGGACATGGTCTTATTTATATTGAAAAAATGTGACCATTAAAAAATATAAATATTGGAAAAATGTATGTTTCAAACATCGAAAAAATTAAATAATTAATTATGATCCACTAATCAATTATAAATAAAGATTAAATTTAAAGACAGATTTAATGTTGTTATTATTTAGTAAACAATTGAAGAAGGATAAAATAGTCTTTTGTTCATTTATCCTTATCCAATCCGTCCAACCAAATATTGGATTCACTAAAAATAGTCATTTCCATACATCTAATCCCATGAAAAAACAAACACAGGATACACATTCAATCCAACCAAATAGTCCGAAAGATTCACAATCCCAGGATTTAAGTCCGATGGATTATAATCCCCCTTACCCAGTCCGTCTAATCAAACACACCCTCAGAGTTTGATTTTGCTCACACTATTAAAACATATTTTTTGATTAGTGAAGAATGGTGAGGTCTATGTGATCAATATTTTTTTTTGGTACAAATGACTCATATTCTCTATCAATTATAAAGTGTGTTTTACTTACAAATATTAAAAGTGTGTGAATAAATATGTGAAATTCATACTCAAAATGTAATGACCTCCCTCAAAATAATTATAAAAAAAAATTCACTTTTTTGCTAATGCCACTCACTAAAACGGTGATTATGTCCGTAGAATTGAATTTGCATGGCAGGAGTTTTTTTTAGGGAAATGCTAGAGAGCTCTAAATCTAGAGCTCTAATTTGAGCTCTAGTGATGTGTCCAAGCAAAAAAAAAAAAAAAAAAACAAAGCAAGGGACAAACATCACATCAGAGTGGGTCCCACCTTCCCATTAGAGCTATTAGAACTCCTATATTAGAGCTCTAAAGCATTTTTGTTTTTTTTAGTGCGTGGCATTAACAACATAAATTTATTCACACGCTAGTATACAAAAACATAATTGGCCTAGATACTTGTATAACTAATTTTCTTTAAATATATTTAATAAATATGGAATGAAGAGAAATTATCATCCCAGCGCCACTACTCTCACCACTGCTTGTCATGAAAAAATTAGTTTAGCTGTTTGTAATAATTAACTAGTTGAAGTTAAAAGCTATGACAATGAAGTTTATGAATGCGACAGAAAAGTTAACGAATCTCTCCACAGTGGTCTCAGACATGAAACCAAATATTGATTATAACCACTTACATATGGTTATTTATCAATCATAACTATAAGATTATATACAGCGTCTCATATTTAACAAAATTCAAGATGCAAAAATGAAGGGAAAAAAAATACAAACACAAAAAAAAATCAATAAAATATTCATTCTCAAACACACCTTGAACAGGTTAGAACTTAGGCCCCGTTTGTTTTGGGGTGTAGAATGAGGGATGGGATTAGGAGAGATGGGGTCCATTTAATATTTTGTTTGTTTGTAGATTTGGAGAACGGATTGATAAGTGAAAAGGCTTAAGATAGGCCTTGCATAACAGGATTCATAATCTACCCCAACACTAGGTATTGAAAATTTAATCCGTTAGCATTAAGGGAATGATTCCTTATTTACCCATCGTTGCCCTAGCTCATCCTTGGAAGAAGGAGCAGCAGCAGGAAGGAGAGGCAAAGAGAAGCTCTCCTCTTCTTCAGATTTTCAACCTAGAAGATTCCAGTCTGCCCTACTCATCCTTGGAAGCAACAGCAGCAAGAAGGAGAGGCAAAAAGAAGCTCTTTCTTTTTCACAGTGTGCCCTAGCTCTCTCTCATCTTCAGATTTTCGATCTTCAGATTCAATTGAGCATCTGTTGTATCGGTAATTTTTTTTTGTCAAGCAAGTTATTATTTTTTATTACAAGATTTTATTGATAACATATCCCACACCAACTCTTCTCTGTTCAAATTTGTGCTTCTTGATTATTTTCTTCTTATTATTATTACAGTCCTGCTGGGGACCCCCAGCAGGAGAAGACCCCCAGCACCCCCACCTCCACGTGGGAGGCTGCCAATGGATGAAAAAAAAAAAAAAACTGTTTTGGACCAATCAAAAGGGACCCCCAGCACCCCCACTGGGGGTCTCATGCATTTTCCTTATTATTATTCTTCTTCTATAGGTGGGATACGTTGTGAAAAAAGAAAAATAAATGAAAGAGATGAAGTAGAAATGATGCTTTGTTTGGCCATTTATGTTATTATGAAATGGAAGAGAGATGTCTACCAAAGTTTGATCTTTCAACTACTTGTATTTGGATTCTATTTTTCAACGTAACCAATCAAGATCGAAATTAGTTTCAATTTGTTTGTAATAATTTCCCATTGAAAGATAAGCATATAAAACAAACAACAAAACAATTGTTTCCAAATCAACTATCTTTTTGTTGAATGCATAAAAGAGAATTTAACAGAATGTCAATAATCAATACGATTTCTTAGTAAAAAAAAAAAAGTTAGATTATTCAAAAAATGGTAAATGGCATTGATTTTTATATACAATGTGATTGGAATATCACTCAATATAGGGGCAATTAAATTCCCCTTATATGAAGATGAGAAGAAAGCAACAGCTTTCTATGCTGCAAGTGCATCAAATAATAGGTTTTGGTGTTGTAGAATTCAAATAATTCAAAAAATTTAATTAAAAAAAAATAAAGAGTTGTAGTTAACAATTAACAAAGTTAGTTATGAGAAGTAATTATTCCCTTTTCCATTCCTTTTAGTGAGTCAAACACACAAGATTTTATTAAACAAGTCACTGCCAAACAAACGGAAAGGAAATGATGCTTAATCCTTTTCCTTTCCTTATAATTATTTTTTTTTGATCATTTCTTTTCCTTTCCTTTCTGCGCAAAATCCCCCCTGCCAAACACACTTTAATAGATAAAGGCATCTACATTTAATTGTTCTCTTTTGGGCTAAAGTCACAACATAGAGCTTTCACATTCCTGGTGATTTATGATAAAATGCAGGGGTGAGAAGTTTGTTTTAAATATTTATTTATCAATTTACCCAGCTCAGAAAATATAATGCTGCTCTCTGCTAATACCAAAAGGCCAGCTGTTTTTAGTTTCACTGTTTTTCTTTATCCTGGTAAGTATTTCCTAATTTAACATTTTAAAGTTGTTAAAGTTCAAGCATTTTCATTCTCCTGTCATCCGGTTTTCACTTCTCAATTTCTGTTTCGGATCCATAAATTATTTTTAATCCATTCCTGTGGCTTTGTCTTTGGCTTTGGTTTTGGTTTCACTGAAGGGTGCACTCGCACATCCCTACCTGACATCACTACATGACATCAGTGATAAGCCTATCTGCACGACTCTTTTCAGCTTTGACTTTGAGCAGCACGCCCTGTCTGAGGAACAGATGAAGGAGCTGATTTACAGAGAGGCACTTGCATTTAACCAGGAGTATCAGCAGATCATGTGAAAGAGCCACAATATGCTACTTTTGCTTCTTGTGATTTTGACCAGTGTGGGTGTCCCATGTTTTTATAAACTTTAGCAAGTTACATCTTCATGTATATATATTGTTCCATCCAAAACATGGATAGCTCTCAAACTGAAATTTGTGATTATGGGCTTACCACATACTGTCTGTCAGCTCTGGAAGTCTGAAACAATTGACATGCTATTTGTATGGGGTATTTTTATTTTTATTAGCCGAACCGCTGATGATTGGATCTTGCCCTCTTTGGGGTGCGGGTGTGTCTGACTTGTCGGGATATTATTTTTGCTTCCAGTTAATAATAGTGTTTGTAAGTTCTATATAATTATTTTGCATATGCAGATTTTGGCAGTAGAAGCTGCATATTGAACACTCAGAAAACAGAGTCTAAAGTGTTTTAGGGATGATAAAAAGATATTATAATGAACCTCGGTACAATCCTCATGTAGAGGCTCCACCGAATCTGATTCCAAAATGATTCTGTCAAGCCTTTCCTGTTGCTTATTAGCTAATAAGCACAATGCTTTCCAGATGGTCAGTAGTAGCTCTAAAACTAACGTTTTACAGCAACCAACCATAACCTCAAAATGTTGATCTTGAACAAAGGACTTCTTCCATGCTATTCTAAGATACAGTACAGAAAAATATTCTTTTTATGGGGAAAAAAATAACAGTAACATAATCAGAGCTTATCAATGTTGGAGCAAAGAAACTGCAAGAACAAATGCCAAAGGTGATTTAATAAAAAAACCACCACTTCACCTTGCATTTTTGGGAGGAGGAGGACTGAAAAGTACAACTGCCATCAAGAAAACATCAACTCTTGAGTTCCAATGAACTGCTGCTAACAAATATAATTGAATTCCAATGAACTGCTGCTAACAAATACAATTGAATTCCAAATATGTCATTTTTAGTTCATTAAGTCATAGTAACAAATACAATTGAATTCCAAATATTTGTTGTATTTATAGTGATAAATCCGAAATGGTACACCAAAATGCACCTCTACCTGTATGTACCATACCAATAGTAGAAACAGCACACTAGCTGGTAAGGGATTGACAACATTGCCTGTGATAGAACAGCCTAAATCTTATCTCACCTAAAAAGCAATTGCATCTCAATCCTAGTAGGGACAGACTGTCTTGCGCAAACTGTGGGTTCATCGCATCCCCTAGTCTACTGACGATGAGATTACTTCATTTCAACTGGAGGTTCACAAAACCATTCACAACAAAGATACTAATAAAACAAATTATTTAGGTTACTGGGTGCCCTTTTTTATATGTTTCCTAGAATAGAAAAGGCTAGGAAAACAAAATCTAAATAGCACAAGGATTTGAATGCACCTTGTATGAATTTTGACCACCACATAACTTGAAATCGAAGTAAAAAGAGTATGGTACACTTATCAGAGCTATCAAAATGACCAATTATACTGACAGCAACAACTATAAGAAACCATTCCTCATCACATGTACTTCAAAATCACTTCTTCAAAAATCTTTGAGGTGAAATTGGACATTCCATCAAGATATTTGAGCCAACAAACTCAAGATTTGCAGAGATTTTATTTTTATTTTTAAAGGGTTTGTAAATTTGAGTACAAGTTTATTGATAGTTGGATTATTTAATATTTACAACAAAAAAGAAAAAAGAAAAAAAAGAAGAGAGAATAACATTGACTACAAATTTATTGATAGTTGGATTCATTAATATTTAAAAAATAAATAAATAACATTGACTAAATTTTTTTTGATAATTGGATTCTTTAATATTTAAAAAAATAAAAAAAGAAGAAGAATAACATTGAGTAAAAATTTATTTATTCTTTAGTTGGTATAAGTCCAAATTTTATAATAATGCAAAAAGGGTATTTGTGAAATTTCACATGGCAAATTTCACATGGCTAATCTCATCTCTATCTCTCAAAACAAACATAAACTATTATTAGTCCATTGGTTATCAAACAAACACAATTTTTCTTAATCCCCTCACTAGTAGTCTCCTCATTAACAATCCCTTCCATTCTACCTCTGAAAATAAATGAGTCCTTAAGGCTATTAGATTTGAATTTTCTTTCCAATGAATAATCTCCCCTCCCTGTTCATTAGCGGTCATTTTCTTCGGTAGTGCTTTGCATATCGAAGAGCATCAACAGCAACTTAGCCAAAACACCCATTTCGATTACTTTGGATAGCATCAAACAACAAAAGCAACTCCAACAGCCTCAGTAAAGGCCTGCTACCTTGGCAAAAATGCTACAATGACTCGATGTAGCCGGCAAGCTACTTTAGTGGCAATTTATCTGGACATTTATTTATTATTTTTTTATAATTTTTCTTAATTTTAACTTGATTGGCAAGAAATTGCTTATTGCGGTTGTTTCATAATCAACTTATGTTTCTCTTCTATTATAAATTCAATTACAAGTCTCTTTTAAAACTATTCATTGATCAATCATATATTGTGATAATGTCATGTAATATCACTATTACATTCAATATGGCCTTGTTTGAAAACTACATGTTTAAATCAAAAAGTCACTATAAGTTATCACATTACTCTCTCTATTTTTCTGTACATCTTTTCGTAAAAAATTAAAAAATTATTAAAATAGTATATTCCCAAACGATTTGATTAAAGTCTCAAAATATTTGCACATTAAATTGTCTAAAAATCAGGAAGATTTTGAGACAAGAAAGAAAAAGAATTTTGAATAGAGAATTTCATGCCATATCTACCCTGTACATTGGATGTTGAGCTTTGACTGTCATAGTATTCATTTATTTCCTAATTTATGCAATAGTATTCCTCTTTTATTTAATTTTCTAAATTCTGCATTTTTTAAAAATGAGATTTTGTTTTAGGTCCAACTCTTACGGATCAATAGGTCACAGCATAGCCCAACTCATTCTCATTTGTGTTTACTTTGGTTCTGTGGGTCCTCAATCCCATTTATGTTTTTTTTTTAATAAAAAAAATAGGGTTCGATTGAATTTAATACAACTTGGAGAAACAACCCAACAACCCATTTAGCTTATAGAATTCTTTTTCTAACTGTGTGAACAAGCTTTAAATTGCTTTTCTATGTTTTCCAAGAATAACTTGGATTTTTACCAAACAAATGTGAACTATAATTTGTTGCAGGACTCTTTCTACTTTTTTACATATTTTTTCATAAAAAATTAAAAAATTACTAAAATAGTATGTTCTCATACAAGGCCTAAATATACTTGTTTCTATATGATCAATAAGAAAAGAGAGAGAAAAAGAAAAGAAAAGAAAAGATAGGATTACACTGACTCTTAGCTGAAAGAAACAAATATATACCAGCATCATCCCTCTCCAAAGCCACAGCAAAAATCTTGATCTGATCAGCGTTTGTGTCATCTTCTATAACAAGAATTAGTTGGAAGTTTTTTAAACCATCCCACAAGTTAGCGAAGAACTATAATTAATAGTCAGCACGAAGGAAGGTCTCATAAGCTGTCCCTCTGAGTGTGTTGTTGACATCGTCCCAATTCTTAATGTGTTCTGACAATGGCCCTTTGTGTATCTTAACCTGACGGCTTGTTAAGTTCATCACCGGTAACCTCAAAAACTCTTGAACCTCCACTAGTTTCTGCGATGTACACATGAGTTATGGTAATTAATCAAAGATAGAAGCCAAAGCATGCCATTGTATATGGAGCATCATTGTGCTTTGTCAAATGAAAGATAGATACATTCGAGGCATTAGGAAAATATATATGTTTAATCTAATTCGAAATTTGTCAAGAAAAAATGTGAGAATTATTATGACAGACAAAATAAGTTCAATTAGAATTCATGAGGACACGGGAAACACATAGTAAGGATAAATTAATACAAAGTTACAAATTTTTAATGTTAAAAAATTTTACAAAATATACAAGTTCATTAAATGAAATGTTCTAACAACCAATTCATTCAAAAGTTTATGGTATTAGATAGTGTGCAACCTTATCATCGCAAGCGGCCAAACTATTCTGTCAGAGTGGGCCAAACACAGGCAAGTATAATGATAATCTATAATGATTAGACTTTAACATTGGACCTTACCACTTCTAGTGTAAACACCTTAAAGCTTGGCATTATGGAGGTTTTAGGGTTTTAAGGGCTCGTTTGGGAACTTGGCTATTTTAGTAGGCTTTTTGGCTTTCAACTATTTTAGCCTGGCTAAAAAAAATTGAGTTTGGGATGATAATCAGCTATTTATTGTAGTTGAATTGATGGTTGTAAGACAAAAGTGAAATGATTATAGTTTGGATGTGACATTTTGTTTTATTGGCTATTTTCACCTATTTTGTCTTTATTGGCCATTTTACCCCAAAAAAACCTCCAACCCAAGTTCCCAAACACCCCTTAAGTCACGTCATTTGCACATTTGTTTCCCTTGTTTGGTCTCATTGTTTGTTCAAGTTCAAATTGTATATCTAGTTGGCTTTCCACGTGTAAGGTACGGTCATACGAGAGGAGAGAATGTTATGTAGTTTGACACACATTGTTCAATCCATCTCCTAATAGCAACTAATCACCTAACACCACGTTTAAGTTACTTTAGGAGGTCCTCGATTCATGTCCCCTCTACCCACCTGTTTGACTGTTTCCGTAAAAGTTGTCAGAATGGACTCTGTTTCGTGTGTGTTAGCATCTCTTCACAAGAATGAGTTGCACAAGAAGGATGATATGAGAGCTCAATACATACTGTTGAATCCATTTTTAAATAACTTGAACTCTTAGATGAAAGGGGTTGTTAGAAGGACTATTTCTAATAATTTGAGCGTTCCAAAAAAAGATACTAAAAAAAAAAAAAAAATCGTTATAGTTCTTACAGTGCGGTTCCTGATTAGGTCTTCATAGTACAAAACCATGTGCCAGGTGCTGTGAAAGTATTCCAAAGCCTTGGTGGCTGTCACCTCCATTTCCTTCAGATCACAGGTCAGTGATGTGGAATTAATTGTTGGCTTGTATTTTGACAATGTTTCTGCCTGTAAGAAGTAACCAACTATGAGATCACACACAAAAACACATAAGAGAGGGAGAGCGAGTCAGAGAGAGAGACCTCTTCTGGTGAGTGCACATGAGATTTGTGGGTTCCATTCAATAGCTTAGCATGTTGATCATAAGAATTTGCAAGCATGGAAACCATCCGACGCAATAGATTTTTTCGGAACAGGAATATTGCAGAAACACCTCTACTCTTGAAGTACTCCACAATTTCATTATGGTGTCCCATCAGTCCCTGGCATTAGACATGACAAATTACTCTTAATCTACTGCTCTTCAAACAAAAGCCAAAGAACATTAAAATTTTATTAGCGCTGAATAACCACACAAGAAAAATACCAATGGGAGTATGGGAACCTAGAAATCTGCTAGCTGGTTACTTTGGTACAAAATGCACAAAACCTGATCTATATGAGACAAAAAAACATTTGGAATTATAGATCCAAGGCACTAGGAGATCACTTCCCAGCAAGTATTTCAGGGAAGAAAAGGGGCATTCTTTTCTACCATGCAAACGATGATAACATAGACCCAAAATGTAACATAGCACAGACATCACATAGAGACACTTCTTTTAAAAAAGGCAAGCCAGTGCACAAGACTCTCGCTAAAGACTCTCGCTAAAGTGGGGTCTGGAAGAGCAAGATATACGCAACCCTAGCCCCATTTCTGGAGAGGTTGTTTCTATGACTCGAACCTGTGCCACCAAGCCTTACCATTGGACCAAGACACCCTTCTAATTCTATTTAGTTCAAACAAAACAGCAGGAAATCCACCTCCCAACCAAAACATGCAAGTTGAAGGCATGCATCTTTCATAACCTATAAAGCACTACCACCACTTTTATGGCCTTGAAAAGCTACCCGACTTTAGTAGCTAAACATGTGCGTCAGGTTCATTAAAAGATAGTCCATGCTGATATCATGTAAACCACAAAGTTTTCAACTGCTTTTTGTCACAATTTCATAGTTCTTTGTATCTAAGTACTGTTATATGTTTAAAAAGTAGCAGAACCAAGCTTGGTACATTCTAATCTTTCCTACATTATCTCACTCATATAGAAATCTAAAGCTCTCTTTACCATTGACTTTGCAATTATCTCTTTCACTTGAAGGTAAATGAAGAATTTAAAAAGAAAAATTTAACAACCCAAACAAGATTGCACAATCACAAGAACCCTAGAAAGAGTAAGTTTCTCTATTGGTAATTGAAAAGTAAAAAAATAAAAAAATAAAAATGAAACAAGAATCCTACTCTAAATTATGCAGAGATGAAGCTCTGGGCAATATATTTATCAGTAGATTCAAAAGTTCAAAGTTATAATCCTAGCATTGATGCTATCATAGATATCATTACAACTGTCCGTTTTTTCTCTGTATACTTTGCACCTTCTGTAATGTCCAAAAAGTTAATTGAATACAGTTAAAAATTTGATAATCACAAAGAAATTCTCTGCTTCAATGTTTCAATAAATATCGGCCAAAACAAACTGATAACATGCTATTTTGGGCTACGAAGCAAAAGTGTATATATCTCTATAAGAAAAGGACATTCCAAGGTGTAATGTGGAGAAGGGATGTCATAATTTGGGGTTCTGAATAACCTTTATGCCAGCCTCTTTGGCAAAAAATAATCTGACTTCATATGTGCCGTAAACATTAAACCAAAATCAAAATACTCCAACAAGCGTTATTTATTAACCACCAAGTAGAAAAATAAAAATAATTGTAGCTTAAAAGATTTTAGACGTTCTTTACCTGATTAAGCATCCATTTGAAGCCAACTGCAGCCGAGCAATGATTCTTCGAAGCACTGGTAAACCAGTCCAAATTGTAAACTCGATCCAAATTCTCCACAATAGAAGATATATTATTCCACCTATTGTTAACCAAAAATATCTCTCCATTGGAACTCACATTAATATGACTATTTAGTAGCGTTTCAAACCATCCACTCCCAGATCTCTGCATTGAGATAATGACAAAGAATCGTACAGGATTACAAGCACATTCAGCCCTGGAAACAAATCAAACCATAACTTAGTCAAACCCTAAATCTAAATGAAACCCAAATTCAAAACCAACGACAACAACAATAATTCACACTTACCTGTTAAAGGTTTTGGGTTTTGGGTAATGCAAGTAGGGAATTTGGGATTTATCGATGCCATATTCACAACAAGGCCTCTCGATGACTTCGATGTTAGCAAATTCAGTCTCGGTGTGGGTTTCTGATTGTTTTACACAGATTGAGCAGATATAAATACCGCATACCATTGTGATTACTAAAACTATCAACCTTAGCAATACTGGAGATTTCTTGGGAGTCTTTATGATGAGAGTATCCTGTGATCGAAAAGCACGGCTCGATGTCAATTACTTTGAAAGGCAACATTGATACAACAAAATTACTCATTAAACATGAGAGACATTAGGGTTTGCTTCCTACTCTAACCTGAGCTACCCAACTTACAAAATAGTGCTACTTACTACATACTATCAAAACATAACCAATTAAACATTAATTAGGTACAGAGAAGATAGAATTAGTAAATTCCATCAATAGATTATCTGTCAGCAAAAGATTTGCAAAATTACAGCTTGGATACAGAAGAAAAGAAGACAAATTTTCATCCCAATCATTGAACACATACACCAATATACAAAATTAAAAAAATAAATAAAAATAAAAACGCTTCTAGACAACCAGAAAATACCACAATCAAAGAACAACCCATCACTTAAAAAAAATAAAAATAAAAAAGGAAAAAAAAGAAAAAGAAGAAGTGATTAATTAGTAAATGAAACAGAGTTACCTTATGAAAAAAACAGAGATCTTCGGCCATTAAAAAACGAGAGAAGAAAAGGGTTTTTTGTGCAGAGCTCAGATTTTTGTTGTGTTCATTCATCCCCTTTTTTGTTGCACATTCAGCTGCCGACTTCTCAAACATGGACATTATATGTATATATACATATAAAATATGTATGTACGTGTATAGAAGTCTCAGCCAAACATCGTGAAGAACAAAGCCATGAATAATCTTTTGTACTAGTTCTTCAATAGAGACTAAGAGCCAACCTCTCTCTCGTCTTGCTGGTCTCTTTCAGATCCTAAATCATTGTAGTGTAAATAGTATAAGAAATACCTACCGTGAACATAGTAACGGAATATATCGACCACCAAACACAAAGACCAACTGAGCTCTCTCCCCCTCTCTCTCTCTCTCTCTCTCTCTCTCAAGAATCACAATAAAAAAACACAAAGGTCACGGCTGCCGTACGAATTGGTAAAGACGACCACGACTTGAAGACTTTTGTTTGGTCGGGGGGAATTTAAAAAAATAATAATAATGTGTGTGTTTAATTTTAATTTCAGTCATGCTATGTAGCTCGAATCTCCTAAATAAAAAATGTTTTCATTTTTATATATATATATATTTTTTTTTTCAGACGCAGAAATCAAGAGAAAGATGGAGGGGAGGGGAGGGGAGAGGAGAGGAGGAGGAGGACTGGAGGGGGCCCTAATAACAGGGGAGAAGGAGGCGGGGACGGCGGCCGGAGCTGGAGCTGCTGCTGCGACGAGCTGGCGGCGAGGCGACGAGGCGGGCCAGAGCTGCGACGACGGCGAGAAGGCGGGGAGCTACGACACCACCAGCTACTCCTCTTCCCCTCTTCTTCTTCTCTCTCTCTCTCCCTCTCCCTCTCCCTCTCCCTCTTCCCCTCTTCTTCTTAGTCGGTTTCAGATCAAAAATGGAAGAAAAAAAAGAAAAAAAAAAAAACCTAAAGCCCAAAACGACGTTTTGGGCTTTAGGGGGATTCGGGGGCGAAATCCTCGAGCTACCAATTTTTATTCTTTTAATTTTTTGAATTTAATTTTTTTTAAATTAAATTTTTTATTTTTTATATTTTTTAATTTATTTTAGTGAATGTTTTTTAAATTTTAAGTAATTTTATTACTTTTTTAGATGCACCTCTAAATAATAAAACATTTGTGAAAAAAATATTTTAAAAAATTAATAAATACACAAAAAATATGAAAAATATATTGAATTTTTGTATTTTTTTAGTGTATTTTTAAAAAAAAAATTTCACAAATATTATACTTTTAAAATGTATTTATGTTAGGTGTGTGTAAAAATTAAAAAAAAATTGCTTAAAATATTTATAAAATTCATTGAAAACATTAAAATAGAAAAAATAAAAAAATAGAATTTTCTGAAAACCACAACCAAAGAAACTTGATTTTAATTCTTACTAGATTAAAAAATCTTCAAAAATGAATAGATTTCTCTCTAGTTCACTATATGGACTAAATATATAATTAAATCTGTGAAATTTATCACAGGTTCCGTTTCGATTATCCAAATTGTTTAATGGATAGAACTCATCGAGTATTTCATACCTGTAAAAAATTACGTTAATCGCTCTTAATCGGAACACATTTTTATTAACAATTTAATTTTAAAATCATATTTACCATTGAAAAAATTGTGTTTTGATCAAAAGGTTATTAATAATTAATCGACGTTATTTTTTGTAGGCATAAAATACTCAACAAGTTCTACCATTAAATAGTTTAAATTATCAAAACGAAACCCATGATAGTCCAAACATAGTGAAGAACAAAGCCATGAATAATCTTTTGTACTAGTTCTTCAATAGAGACAGAGCCAACCCCTCTCTCGTCTTGCTGGTCTCCTTCTGATCGTAAATTATTATAGTGTAAATAGCATAAGAAACACCTACCGTGAACATAGTAATGGAATATATAGACTACCAAACAGACAACGGATTGGATAAGGAGGGATTGAAATTTATTGGACTGTTAATTCTAAAATATATTGTCCTCAGACTATTTAGTTTGAGTGGATTTGTATCCTGTAATCCAATGTTTGTTTGAGATATTATGGAGAAGGGTAAATGTTCAAATGACTATTTTATCATTTTCAATTATTTACTAAGTAACAATAATATTAAACATATCTTTAATATTTTAATTATTTTTAGCTAGATTAAATAAAATTTTATTTTATTTTATTTTTTACACAATTAAATAAATTTATTTTTTTTAAATTAAATAAATAAAATCTCAATAAAAATATATGTTATTTTTTAATTAAAATTTTATATAAATTTATTTTAAAAAATAATAATAATTAAATAATGAAATTAAATAAAACATCTATTAAAATTTAAATAATAAAATTAAATAAAATATAAACAAAATTTTAAAATAAAACATCAATAAAAAAAAATCTATAAAAAATTATGGATTAATTACCTAAAAGTCCTATTTACATATTTGGTAGTAGCTTAGATCCTGTCAAAAAGTTTTTGAATCAATAAGTCTCATTTATAGGTAAAAAGACGTTTTTCCCTTTAATCCCAAAACTGAGAATGTTCTCAATTTCAAAACTGAGAATGTTCTCAATTTATAATTATCAAAACTAGGAAATTTTTCAAATTTTTTTTTTCCCTAGTATGAGCTGAGAATATTATCAAAACTATCAAAACTAAGAAATTTATAATTATCAATTTTGACAAATTTCTAAAAATTTTCATGATTAAAATTGAAAATATTATAAATTGAGAAAGTTCTCAATTTCAAAAAACCTAGATCTCTCTCTCTTTTAACTGTTCTGTGACTCTCTCTCACTCTATATTAAGAAGCATAGTCACTGAAGCCTCTTCATACCCATCTTGCACTTTGTTTGGAGGGAAGAGATAGAAAAGAAAATCTAAATGAAATTTCTTATACTATTCTCAGCGGTTCGCGCTGCTCCAGCGCGATGAGATTGAGCAACAGCGATTTGGTACCGTCATGGATCAACAGCTGAGGAATGCTCAAAGTCCCATCCTTGAATTTAATGTCCCAGAACCGATCTGTCGTCCTCTTCTTGAATTTAATTCATGCCTCCCTCAGTTCAGTCACGCAATGGACTAATTGTTGACGGTGCTTGTCGACGACGACCTGGTTCATCCGCGAAGACCACCGCTTGATCCTCTCAATAGCCCCTCAAAACAGCTCCAGTATGAAGCAGCCATCGAGCACCATCATTTCCACGAATTCCTTGCTGGTGAGAGTAATTGTGCCTTCATAACAAGCACGGGCCTAGTCTTCAGAGCTTGTTAGAATGGTAAATTGGTCTATTAAAAATTAATGGGACTTAAAGGAGCAAATAATTTTATCTAGGACTTAATAGATTATAAGTTTACAAAATGAGACTTGTATGTAAATGGCCCAAAAATTATTTTAAAAAATTAAATAAATAAAAATCAGTAAAAATTGAATAAATTATTTTATTTTTAAATTAAGACATTTAAATTTTATTAAATATAATACATAATCAACTAGTAGAAGGTCAAAATGGTCATTTCACCCTTTATCCCTTATCCCCCCTTATCCCCCATTTGTGTCACACTCCCCCTATAGAACACAATAGTCCTACATATATGAGACTAATAATCCGAAAGAACTATTAACCTGGAGCAAAATTAAACAACTAAACTATTAATCTTGATAAATTATTAGTCCAATCCCATAACATTATCCCTCAAAACAAACACAACCAAAGACCAATTGAGCTCAACCAAAGACCAATTGAGCTCGGTCTCTGTCTCTGTCTCTCAAGAATCACAATAAATAAACACAAAGGTCACGGCTGCCGTACGAATTGGAAAAGACGACCACGACTTGAAGACTTTTGTTTGGTTTCAATCTACCCCTTTTTTTTTTTCTGGGAATTTAAAAATAATAATAATAATGTGGATGTTTAGTTTTAATTTTCTAAATTTAATTTTTTGAAAATTAATTTTTTTATTTTTAATGAATATTTATTAAATTTTAAATAATTTTTTTACTTTTTTAGATGCACCTCTAAATAATAAAATATTTGTGAAAAAAAATATTTTAAAAAATTAATAAATACACAAAAATATGAAAAATATACTGAATTTTTATATTTTTTTTAGTATATTTTTTAAAGATTTTTTTCACAAATATTATACTTTTTAAGTGTATTTATGTTAGGTGTGTCTAAAAATTAAAAAAAATTACTTAAAATATTTAAAAAATTCATTGAAAACATTAAAATACGAAAAATAAAAAAGTAAAATTTTCTAAAAACCCCAACCAAACAAGCTTAATTTTAATTCTTACTAGATTAAAAAATCCTTCAAAAAGGGAGAGATTTCTCTCTAGTTCACCGTGTGGACTAAAACATATTATTAAATCTGTGAAACTTATCACAGATTCTGTTTCGATTATCCAAATCGTTAATGGGTAAAACTCATCGAGTACTTCATGCCTGCAAAAAATCACGTTGATCGGATATCAGTAGCCGCTTGATCGTAACACATTTTTATTAACAATTTAATTTTAAAATCATATTTACCATTGACAAAAATGTGTTCTAATCAAAGAATTATCAATATTCGATCGACGTAATTTTTTGCAGGCATAAAATACTCAACAAGCTCTACATATTGAATAGTTTGAATCATCAAAACGGGACCCGTAGTAGATCTCACGAGCCTAACAATACGATCCAATCCATATAATGGATTGGCGAGATATGTCTCCCTTCAAAAAAATCTACTAAAAAGAAAAAGAGAAACAAAAATTACTATTTTTTGGGTTAGGCTTCTCTTATGTTTACTACATATCAACATAAGAGAATTTAAGGGGTCCATCACAAGTCTCGTTTCGATAATTCAAACAATTTATTTTATAGAGCTCTCAATATATATTATTTATGAAAAAAAATTATATTAATCCGATAATCGTAAACATTTATCATGGTTTTCTCTAAAAAATAGATGGCCTATTTTCAAAAAATGTATTTGTTGTCCACTTTTTCAGAGACAAATATATTAAAATAAAAATGTTATGATTATTGGACGAACCAATTTTTTTCATAGATTATATGCATTGAGAGCTCTACACAATGAACGGTTTTAGATCATTAAAATTGGGACAGACCTCTCAAATTATCTTATGTTGAGGTGTAAGTATGAGAAAAGTCAAACCCTTTTCTAAAATTATAAAATAAAATAAGAAAAACTTAGGTCATGTTTAGTTTGGTTTTCAAAAAGTTGTTTTAGATTTTTTTTTTTTAAATTAAAAATTAGTTTTGTGGAAAAAAAAAATTTAAAAATCAAAAAAACTTATCATTTTTATATAGTTTTATCTTTTTGTAGGGAAAGAAATAATTTTTAAAAATTCAAAAATATATTTTTGATATTTATTTTTGTCAAATTAGTTTTTATATTTTCAAAAAAATTCAGAGAATAGTTTTTAGAAAATCAAACCAAACTTAGTGTTTGATAGTGTAAGTAAATTAAGTAGATTTTAATTTCTTCAGTTTACACTTTTCATCATCTCAATTGGTTTCAATCGGAATCATTTATGCAATTTGGTCAACTGAACTGATGAAAAATAGGTATTTTAGGCAATTCATCACTTCTTCCAATTTTAATTTCTACTGCAGATACATATTCCACAACCACTTTCTTCACCACCTCTTCACCGCCGTCACAACCACAACCACAACCACAACCACAACCACTACTATCTTCCCCACTACAACTCCCTTTCCACTCCATCTTGTTGCCACCCCAACCCCTTTTCCCCCAGCCACCCCAAAACCCCACAAACCCCTCACTAGGCCCAGAGCACTGAGATTTCTAAAGCTCAAAGTTGATAATCAACTGATAAATTTCTAGGGGCCTTCACATTTTTTTTTTGTTGAATGGAAAAAAAAAAAAAAAAAAAAATTGAAGATAAAGAACAAAAAGATTTGTGTCAAAATTACAAAAAATACTTAGC